>JAJTUV010000863.1:0-586272 GCA_021653895.1 Mastomys natalensis | reverse complement strand
AACAGGTGGGGGGTTTTTCCCAAACGTCCCGGGCAGCCCCAGCCTTTCTCTGAAAATCAGATGGCAGCAAGTGTGTGTGTGAGGGGGATTTTCCCCTCCTAAAATGTTCCTGGGGGATAAAAGCAGCCAAAAAGGGGATACACTACAGTTTCCCAAGGAGATAAATCTATGCCTGTTCAGTTCTGGCTCTGGGAAAGGACCAAAACCCCACATTCCACAGTCCCAGAAACTCTAACTGTATAGCATGCAGCTCTCTGTAGCCCAACCGAGCGTCAGCAGCTCCTAGACCTATTCAAGGCCAATAGGCACAGACTCTGAAGCCTCCAGACCCCTGCAGGTCCCAGATCTCTCAGAGTCTTCAGTCCCCTGCAGCCTTAGACTGCACATCCCACAAGCCCTGCAGCCTCTAGCCCCACTATAGCCCTGAAGTACCAGACACTGCTTTTCCCATAGCCTCCAGACACTGCAGCTCCTAGACCCTCACATCCCTAGACTCACACAGCCCCAAGACCTGTAGCTCCCAGACCTTATAATCTCCAAGTCCACAGCCTCCAAACCCAAAGCCCTTGCAGCTTCAAAGCCATACAATCCCACAGTCCAGACGGGACCCTGATCTGACGTGGCTACCTCCGAGATGAGTGATGATGGAGGACTGACTAAAGAGATGGGGGGCAGGGAGTACTGGGCTCTACCCACACCCCGGGATTGCTTTGAAAACCCAAGCTCCCTGCATGGAGTGGGGGATTCTATCATATTATAGATAAGAAAAGAAGCTCAGAGAGGTTAAGTTTCTGGCTCAGTCACACAGTAAAGTAAGGGATAGAGAAACAGTCCTCACATCATCCCTGCCCCTTGCTTCCCTTTGTAGCCCCCCATTATTATAGACCCCAGTCCATTGCTGAACTGGGGTCTCCTCCAGGGGCCTGTGTACTTCCAGCATGCCTTAGTTCTCAGAGATCCTTCCTCCCACGAACAAGATAACATTAAAACTATCCTGTGAGTCCGAACTGGTGTCTCAGAGGCCCCTATGCCTGGGCTCAGTGCTTCACCATGAACCAGCAGGATTTGTTGGCATCACTTACGGGTCCTAAGCTTGAGGTAGAGACTTACTTGGTGATCTACACCCTTGGTACTCTGGTTCTGCATCCTCTCTCCAGCTGGGAACCTCCCCTGCAGTCTGTCAGAGAGATGCTACCCAGGACAGGAGGGCCCCTTCCCATCAGATTAGCATGTCTCCTGAATACCGCACCCACCTCCTCAGGGTTTTAAAGGATAGTTGGGAATCCATAACTGAGGAAGGTGTGGGCACAGGGATTCCCTGGCCTTGGGGCAAGCTTTGATGCCATTGTGACTCCAGGTAGCGCCTTACCCTCTCTGGGCATTATGGTTCCATTGGGAAGCAAGGGGTTGAGGCTAACTACACAGGGCAGCTCACAGTGGTTCAAGGCCATGGTCAGTACATGTCAGCCTTGTCCTAGGGAATTCTGGGTCATGTCTAGATGCTGGTGATCTGGCCTCCCGTGACCTAGGCCTACCCTCCAAATGGCCCCTTCCTCATATAGCCCCTTGTGAGGGAGGGTTCCCTGTCTTCTTTTGGTTGCTGAGCGCCCCCCCCATCTTTTCAGGACCCCAGGTTGTATCTAAGCCATGCCATGGACGCCGTCACAGCTTGATATTCGGCAGGCATCATCAGCATTCTTGTTCCTGTTTTACAGCAGAGAACTGAGTGCTCAGAGAGGCCAAGCAACTAATCCCAAGCTCCTCAGCTTCTAGAGGGCAGAGTTCCAGACAGGTGCAAACTGAAGGTGCAGTGGAGAGGAGGGTGGTTGGCCCTGGCCTCCTCCACTCTCTCTGGGTTCTTGTCCCACTGCACCAGGTATGCAAGATCTCACACAGCTGTGGTGACAGACAGGGAAGATCCTGCCTGAATCTGATGTAGGACTGGAGGGGAGCAATCTGCACCCCTCCCCACCTGCTCTCTCCTGGCCTTGCCCACAGGTGATGGGGAGCCAGAGGTACTTCCTGGTAGTCCTGCCTCACCCCAGCGACAGACTGCCCCACTGTCCCACATCGTCCTGTCCCCCTCACCTCCTGCTTTTAGTTTCCACAACCTCAAGTGAGAGCCTGGGACCCTCCTCAGATGCCCCAGGGCCTTTCTTCCAGAGGTGGAAGATGGGCTCCTGCAAAGCAGGTGCCGAGGTTCACCTCACCCACAGCATCTGTCTCCCTCGTCTCCTTCAGCACCCAGAGCCACACACAACACACTGCCACTGGCCACAGGTCCTCTAAATGGGCGAAGCAGGCACAGGAGGGGTGGGGGGTTGTGGGCGGCTTTCATTCATTGCTTCAAGGTCTCAGCTGGTCTGCTCATGTACTCAGTAGCATCTCCTGGCAGACACTTACTATCCCGTTTTCCAGAGGAGAAAGCTGGAGGCTCAGAGAGGAGGGCAAGGCATTCAAGTTTACCAGCCCAGGAAAATGCTGGCCCTCCCTGCCTTCCAGGGCTGAAGTCTGACCCAGGCAAAGCCTGGGGTCTGGTAGATGGTTTATGGTATAAAAGCAGAGGGAATGGCAGCTGTGGGGAGGAAGAGGGACAGCCAGGCTGCACAAACACCTGTTGGCCACTCTTCCAGCACCGGGATCATGTTTGACAATGGGTGGAGAGGGGCTTACTCCAAGGAAGCGGGGTTACCAGACGGAGTAAATGAGACACCAGACGCCCAAACAGTGAAATTTCAGGGATGAAACTGTTTTTGTTGTTGTTGTTGTTTTGTGGCATAAGTTTACCTTATACAATGGGTAGGATGGGCTTAGGCTAAAAAAGTGTTTGTTGTTTGTATGAAATATTCACATAAACACATTCCTACATTTTAATCTGTCGAATCTACAAGGAAGGGGTACAAGGTACCCAGGAGGCAAGAGCCAGTTTGTGACAAGGGTGATGGTATACTGTGTATCTGGGGACCCAAGGCTTGGAGCTGGAGGGCACTGGCTGAGAGCACAGCCATGCAGCCTCTCTGTGTGCTGCCAAGGCGAGGCACAGGTATGGAGACACACTCCCTCAGCCTCTGTCCCTGGCTGCAGCAGGTTGCCCTGTGCCCTGCTACCCTCCCTCACCACTTGCTTGAGGCTTACTTCCTCACAGGGAGTGAATTTTCACAGCTGGGTTATCACCTCCTAAAAATAGGGCTGAGTGATGGATGGGAGCTGTTGCCAGCTGCAGTCACGTGGAGTGGGTGGGAAGCAGGGGTGGGTGGGTGGCAGAGTGGAGGACCCAAAGTCCCAGTGCCAGTAATCTGGGGTGACACTCAGACCTGCAGGTCCTGGACCATACTTTGGGTGTAAGAAGCTGGGCTGTCCCGAGGTCTTCTAATGCTCAGAACCACTGGAAACCACCAACCACATGGGCGGCCACTCAGTCCCACCAGGTGTCTGGTCAGGCAGTGGGATTTATGTACATCTGGACAGGGCCCAAGTGTGGCCAGCGTCAGAAGCCATCGTTGTTGGAGGGGCATCTGAGAACAGAACCATTGTGTTGCTCCTCAGCTGGGCCCTGTTCTCAAAACCCCCTATGGCCCATTTCCTTTTTGATACAGGGTCTTGTGTAGCCCGGGTTGTCTTTAGACTCACATGTAGCCAAGGATAACTCTGAACTTATAACCCTCTTGCTTCCATCTCCTGAGTCTTGAGATTGTGTGGCACTAGTTCCTGTTTGTGTGGCTCTGGAGGGCCAGACCCCGGGCCTTGTGCATGTCAGGCAAGCACTTTACCAACTGAGCTACATTGATGATACAGGCCCTGAGGTGCCAAGACTCAGCATTTCAGGCTGAGGGTGAGTTCACAGGGTGGACATGCCACTCTCAGAACAGACATCTGTTCACCAAGACCAGCAGATCAATGAACACACTCAGTAGCTGTCACACTCACAAAGGGACACATACACTACCACATGTCCTTTCCCCTTAGTCCTTGGATGCACTTTCAACATCCAAGCTTAGGTTTCTGGGGTCACCTAGCAATGTGACAGCCCAGTGAGCTCCTAGCTGCCGTGGCCACAGGCAGACCTCCTTAACGTGTTCCAAGAAAAGTGACGACAGAACACATGTTTGGACTCCTGGGGACTATGGTCTGCTGCTCGATGCACCTCTACAGTGCCCCTTTCCCAGACCTTCCCGAGGCTGGACCCTTCCTGTGGGTCTGATATCAGGCACAGGGAAGTGGAAGCGCCTTGTGAGTCCCAGGCCCCTTCCACAGCCATGCCCAGCAGTGGTGGCTGTGGGCACACAGTGTCTCTGCTTCCTGCCCTTTGACCCTGTTAGCATAGAGCCCCCTGCCCACAGCCCTGTGTAGCTGTGCCTGGTAGCTGCGCTCAGCAGAGAGGCAGCTGCAGAATTACAATATTAAATGCAGCCACACTGAAACACGGCCTCGATCCAATTACGTGAGGAAACAAGAGGAGCCGCTTAGGCTAATCTGGTTATTCCGCCCTGGCTAGTCCTCCAAACCACAGAGAAACCTAGAGGGGAGCTACCTGGGTGGCCGCAGCCTGGGGGTCTGGACCACTCAGTCTCAGAGGTAGGCACACGCTGTTCCTACCCAGAGACAGGGCCTTTCTTTATCCTATGATCACGGCTGCACATCAGTGCCCAGTCCCTAGTGCACAGGGACCTCACAGGGAAGGGAGACAGCACACATTCAGGGATGCCACCGTTAATCTGAAGGGGCTGGTTCAGATAGGGTGACTGAGGAGGCAGCAGATGGTGACTTTGGGCAGAGGCCAGCTTGAGGACAAGGAGCTGGATGGCTGGGGAGTGTCCTGGTAGAGGGACCAGCAGGCACCAAGTGGGGGACAGATGTGGCAAGTCCCAGAACATAAAAGAAAGCCAAGGTATGGAGTGGGGTGATAACCAAATGGAGACCTGGCAAAGACCTGGTTTTTCTAAGGTAAAGGTGAAGAGATTTGATTCAGTTCTAGAGGCACTGGGACGCTGGTGGACAGCCTTGGGCAGTGCAGGCTCTACTGTCTTCAGGCAGGAGAATCCAAGCAGGTGGGACAGGCTGGTCCTTCCTTTCTGCATAAACCTTACAGACACTGGTGTGTGCTGGTTTGGAGGTGGGGGAGTAGGGGAGAGCTTGGCTCTCATCTCACTAGTAACTACTCATGGATCTACATGGTACACAATTGCTCCTCACTGTGCACCCCAGGCTTCTGGTACCTCTGGAGTTGAAGGGAGGCTAGGCTTTCTGGAAGGTCTTGGTAGGAGGAGATGATGGGAGGGGAGGTTAAGCTATGAGATGTGCGTACTGAACAGCAATAGTGGAGATAAGAACCACAGATACAGTAAGGGGATGGGCTGGAGCAGGAGGGAGGGCAGGAGATGGACAGACAGTGGGGCCAGGTGCACTGACATCTTTGGAGAAGAGGATGGATGGGGGAGTGGTTAGGGTTAGGAATGTAGAGTGAGTGCGGAGAGAGGAGGGGGAACAGAGTTTCCTGGGAAGAGCTAAACTGGCCTGGGTCATCTGTGTCTGCAGATGTCCTGAGTAATCTAATTCCCTACTCTGAGTCCAGGATTGGTTTCTTTATAAGCTTGGTTCAATTTCATCTTTCAAGTCTTAAAAACAAACCACCACTACATTCATTCATTCATTCACTTACTGATTTACACATGCATTTGTGTGTGTGTATGTGTGTTTTGTGCGCACGCATGCGCTCACATGCCATGGCACACATGTGCAGGTTATAGGACAACATATGATAATTGTTTCCCTCCTTCCACCATATGAGCCCCAGGGATTGAATAGAGGTTGTCAGTCTAGATGACAGACACATTTACTTGCTGAGCCATCTTACCAGCCCTATCTTTTAAACTTTTTTTTTTTTTTTTTTTTTTGTGGAGCTGGGGATGGAACCCAGAGCTTCCTGCATGCCTGGCAAACACTGCTTAGCCATTAAAGTCTTGAAAACTAAAATGTTTAACCAACCCCTAGCATCCACAGGGACTGGTTCTAGGCTGCCCCCTTTCCTGAGGTACCAGATCCTGCAGCTGCCGGAGCTCTTTGTATAAACTGTTCAGGTATTCGCACAGAACCCACCAGTATACTTGTGTATACTTTAAATCGTGTTTGGATTCTTTCTAATTCCTAATGCAATGTAAATGCTATGTAAATTTCTGTTACACTGTATTGTTTACAGAGTAATGACAAGAAAAAAGTCCTTGCTTGTTAGGCACAGGCACAGTTTTATTGTTCACAGCCTATAGACAGCCCCTACCCGTGTACTTCTGACCCAGGCTTGGTTTGAATGTGCAGATATAGAACCTGTGGGTATGGAGAGCTGGCTATAATTCACAGACCACCAGACTTACCCTTGGGGGCTGGAGGGATGGCTCAATGATTCATAGTGTCTGCTGCTCTTCCAGAAGGCTGGAGTTCAGTTCCCAGCACCCATTGTGGTGCCTCACAACCTCCTTAACTCCAGCTTCAGGGAAGCTGACACCCTCTTCTGGTTTCCCCAGGCATCTGCACTTACATGCCATATGCACAGAGACAGACCAGACAGACAGACACACACACACACACACACACACACACACACACATAACTCCTTCAATTCTAGAATTCAGTAGATTCTTATGTATTTACAGAGATTGCAAAAAAAATATTATGCCTGATTCTAGATTATTATAGGCAAGTGCTCTATCAACTAAGCTACATCCCTGGAGTGTTTCTGTCATACCAAGAGGCAGCACCAGCTTTGTTATCTATAAATGAGGACAAAAATAAGCACGTGAGTCAAAGGACCATGTGAAAGCTGCCTGATAGAGACCTGCGTGGTGTGTGGCATACAGCTGGTGTCGAGCAGGGGAATCAAGTTTAGGATACAGGAACACAGTGCTTGCAGCACAGTTCTTGCCTGTATGACTCTCCAGGATGCCCATTCCTTAAATGCCCATTCTATAGATCTATACCACTAAGGACCCTAGAAGCAGGTATTGGAAAACAGGAGGCAGGAGAAGAGGTGGGGAGGGAAGAAGGTCTCTGGTGATTCCTATATGGCTTTGAGAGTCAGCTGCTGCTCAGGGGACATGACGGTGGCCACAGCAGGCAAATTCTTGCAGCAAGGACTCATGAGGGCTGGGGCAATTTAAAGGGACCCCCACACTACCCCCTGCACTGGGTCACAATTAGGCAATATTATCAAGGGTCAAGATCTACCTTTCCCCCTGTGTGCTCATACCCCCTTCCCTTTTCTAGAAGGTCTCTCTGTGTAGCCTTGCCTCCCTAGAACTTGATACATACATAGACCAGGCCGGCCTCAAACTCACAGAGATCCACCTTCCTCCTGAGTGCTGGGATTAAGCCCAAGCACCCTTTTTTTGTCATTTAAAATCAATCATGGATGGAGACGTGGCTCAGTGATAGATCCTAGCATGTGCAAAGACACAGGCTCTGTCCACACGCCACAGAAAATAAACATACAAAGAATGAAGTTACCAAGAGTTATTTGATCCCTAGTTGTGCAATGGATTGGGGAACTCAGTGACATCACAGCACTGTGGTCCTGTAGCCTGGCCTGGCCAGACCCTCCTGACAGGGTTGGCAGAGTGTCTTGAATGACCCAGGACAGGCCTTGGCCTTCCAAAGGCTCTGCCTGATAGACGGGGTTCTGCGAGCACGGTGTGACTATCTCAAAGCCATTGGTATTGTCAGAGCAGGTGGTTGTGGTTACTGGCCAAAGAAGAGAGGGACAAGGCCGGTGGAGACTATGTTCAGCTGGCACCCCATAAATGCTTCTCCACTTGGCCTGAGCAGGTGAGGTGAGGCAAGAGCCAGTTCTGGGAAACCAATCACATGGCATCCCACCCACCAAAGTCCCCAGCCAAGAAGAACCTCCCCCTAACAGCTGCCCTGGAGAATTTTAGGGTGGCCAGGGAAAGGCAAGGAGGCGAGACCCAGGCACTTGATGGTCAGGGTTTGCAGTATTCTACATCTCTGGGGCTCTGTACTGGCGCTTCCACCTGCCGCCTTCCTAACAGTTGCGCCATCTCCACAGCTGGGTCAATAAATTGGTCATGTGTGGCACCACAACAACCAGCTCACACAATTAGATTAAGAAGTGTGAGGCTTCTGTGCTGAGCTGAGACACAGATGGCAGGCTGGGGCATGCAGGAAGGCCGGACCAGGGACTGGCTCATGAGGATCATGTGGTACTGATGCCCCCGTGGTAGTACTATTGGTGGGAAGAGGGTAGCTGAGCCCTGGGGTTGGGGAGAATCTTTCTAGCTAGGAGATATGGGATAGGATGATTTCAGGAATCCTTAGGCAGGATAAAAGGCTAGGAGTCTGGCTTGAGGAAGCCCAGGCAGCTTGGCCACCAGGGGCTTCGATCATTGTGAACTGGTAGTTGGGTGTGAACTTCCAAGGTTGGAAGCTGAGGTGAGGCTGAGGTGGATGGACGTCTACTTCTTGGTGCTGTACATGATGAGGCTCTAGTATGCTGCCCTCCTCTACCCTGTGTAGGGACATTGTTGAGGTATCACTACCCAGAGAGCTTCTCTCCAAAAGGAACCTGAAGCATTTCTGCACTTGACATATGACACAGTTGAGACCCCTGAGGCACATGCTACTGACCCCAAATCTTAGCTGATCTCACCCCTGGCAAGTGGTGGATGCAGAGCTGAGCAGGGTAGTGTCTCCTCACTCCAGCCTCATGCTCTTCCACTCTTGAGGTCCCCATAATTACATGTGTCCTTGGCCTCCAGTATGCCTGGTGCTGTTCCCATCTTCCCCCCATGGTCTTGATTACCCTGCTTACGCCATAGTCCCACTGTCCCACTGTACGGCATCATCCCACTGTACACCATCCATCCCACTGTACACCATCATCCATCCCACTGTCTGCCATCATCCCACTGTACGGCAAGCAAATCACACTCAGAGAGGAGAGGGATAACATGGGCAAAAAGGGGACCCAGTGAGTATCGGGATTTGAACCCCAGCCCAAAGACTCCAGCTGCCTGGGTTTCCCACTCCCTTCGGATCTGCCTGTTATCTTTCTGTAAGCGCTGCAAATCCTTCAGAGTTGAGCCGGGAATAAATAAATACGCACATAAGTAAATAATTCGAGGCTGCTGGGAGATGCTGACACGGGGTCAGTGCTGGGACTTGCTGTCCTGATCCAAGTGGGAGACAGTGTAGGGCATGGCACACCAGCTTGCCACTCTAGGTCAAGGCTGGGGCAGCAGGAGCTGCCATACACTGATGTGATGCTGGGAAGGCACAGTCTGGGGAATGGAGTGGGGTGGGGTGGGGAGTACTGGCTGAGTTTAGGTGGGGGTGGCCAGCTGAGCTGGCTGGCAGAGCCTGAGCCAGCTCCTCCTTGCCATGAGCTAGCTTCTCAATTCTCTGTTCCTGCTTCAATGCAAATGTGTTGACACATTAATCTCTCCACCCTTGTAAGCACACCACACCGGCAGGATTAGCTCTGCACTTGTAAGGGACAGGGCTGAGCTCCCCTAGCCTAGAACAAGCAGGGCCCATCAGCCTTGATGAGAATGGCATGATGAGGAGGGATGAAGCCAGGCTCTGAGACTCAGGGTGACTGAAGAAAGGACCCTGAAGGTCTTGGGGGACGGTTAGAGATCCCCCAAGAACATAGGAAAGGGTGTCTTGGCCCTGATGGCTTCATCCTGGGTGTGTGTGTGTGTGTGTGTCCAGTGCTGGCCAGTGGGAAGCAGCCTGGGCTCTGCCAGCCCCTGCCTGGAGCTTTGTTTACAGAGCCGGTGAAGGAGGTAAGGCCAGATGGAGGAGGCCAGAGCCTGTCCCCATCCAGCCGGCATACAGGAGTGTGTATGTTGTGTGCACTTGGCTTCACATACCTCCCATTGCCTGCTCTCTCAGCCCTCCCAGGCCTGGGGCAGAGCAGCCCAGGACTCAGCCTCGAAGGTAACATGGCTATTTCTGGGCCTGGATCTCTGCCAACAGTAGCAGGAGCATGAAAGAGAGGGCACTGGGGGAGGTGCTGCTGAGAGAGGGGGCCCCCTCCTCCTGTCCTCTCACCTGGACGGGAGCTGGGGAGGTAGAGGGTTGTACACCTGCGCCCTCTCGCCGAGCTTCTCTCTTTATATCTGTAACATGGGTGGGCAGTGCCCACTTGGGAAAGTACTAGAAGGAGCTCAACACATGGCAGAGGATGAGAATAGCTTGTTCAGATAAAATAAAATGCTGTGTATGAGAGCGCTTACCCTACTCCCCATCCTCAGGGATCCAGCACTGTTCCAACCCGCCCTTTGGGAAGAACAAAGGCTGCTGACCTGTGCCCATAAAGGAGAAGTCCTGGCAGGGAGTAAGCCCAGAGGATTGTGGGAGGGTCATGGACTTGTGTGTCAGAACACTTCATGTTTCAGTCCCAGCCCCCCTATCCAGCCTGTTTATACAGGGACACTGTTCCCATTGTGCAGATGGGAATATGGAGGCTCAGAGTTTCCATCTCTTGCATGAGTTCCCTGGCATGGCAATGGGATTCAAGCCTCTAGCTTGTCAGGTATTGGGGAGGACTGGGGGTACTTGGCAGACAGAAGTTGGGAGGTCAGGTGGAGCCTCCAAGATTGCTGGGGATCATGTGGAGAGCAGGTGGGCTGAGCAGGCCCCACTGGCAGCAGAGAAGCCACCTGGGAAGGCTGGGAGGCCCCGGTAGAGGCCAGTGCCGATTCTGTCCTGTTCAATTTTAAACGAAGTGCAAACAAGCCCCAGTACCCAACGCGCTTGCCCAAATCAAATTGGTGCTATGATTTCTCTGCGGGCGGCGGGCAGCCTTCCGGAGAGGAATGGGGAGGCTGGCATGGGGTGTGAGAGCCAGCAGGGACGAGGCCATTTGTCTGGGGCAGCCGGCTTGGCTGGCCGGGATCTTCCACCCAAATTAAATTTTAACCCAGCTCATAAATCTTCCTCCAAGTCCCTCCCCTGCCAGTAGCTGTTGCATGGCCTCACTGGGATCAGGGACTGTGCTGTCCCCTCATCCCCAGTTGCTGTTAGGCTGAAGGGCCTGCCTGTTTAAGGGAGTGAGACTGTGGCCTACAGAGACTCTGAGACTCACAGGCCACTGACCACAGGGGCCAGCAAAGGGCTTGGCCTGGATGTCCAGAGTGGGAACTCAGTGCTGGGGTGGATCCAGTGGGCCCCTCCCAGCAATTGGGGTTTGCTAATGTGTGTGACATATGAAGGCCAGGGGTCAACCTTGGGTGTCATTCCTCAGGGGCCCTTGCCCTTGAGACAGTCTTCCACTGACTTGGGACTCACCAATTATACTACCTGACCAGTGAGCCCAAGCACACCCTCTTGGCTTCACCTCCAAGCACAGGGATAAGGAAGATCTGCTACCACACCCGTTTTTTTTTAAGTCTGGGGATCAAACTCAGGTCCTAATGCTGAGGTCCTGATTCAGACAGGGAAGCCCTTTCTGTAGGCCTAAGGTCTAACAACACCGCCAGGCCTCGGTTTCCTCTGCAGTGCACATAGGTGGGATACAGGGAGAATGAGGACGGGAAGCCCTGGCACCATAGAAGCTGTCTCAGCTCAGGAGGAGGCGGCTCAGGTCCCCTTCCTGTCCTGTACATGGTGAGTGACCTTGTGACCTATCTGCTAGAGGAGAGTAATGAAGGACCCCTCTGGGTGCTAGGATTGGGGGTTGGGACTCTGTCTCCAGCTAGGTCTGTGGCTGAGATAGTGTGGGCCATGTGTACCCCAGGACTGGGTTCTCTATACAGGGGCAGAGTGAGGCTTTGCCCCTGTATCCCAGGTCTGCCGTCAGTGTCACACACACACACACACACACACACACACACACACACACAATTGATATACTCCCTCCCAGGACCTTGTACATAGTGTGACCTCATAATTACAATCAGACGCTGAGGTATCGGGTACTGCTACCTTCCCTTCCCATATTCCCTTGCTTTCCATTCTCCAGTGACACCCTGCTGTCTTTGGGATGAAGTCTGGACTGCTTCCCCACTGACATCCTGGTTGCTGTCCATTGACAGAGTTCAGACTTTATCTCCTGCCCCAGGCCTTTGCACATGCTGCTACTGTTGTATTGGGGGTGTTTTGTCCTCTCCCTGAAGCCTCACATTCCCTGCTGACTGCTCCTGCCCCAGGGATGACAGAGTGTGTGCAACCATGTAGTTATCACACCATAGTTCTGAGGTTTCAACACCCACATCAACCCAACTGAGGGGACAGCCAATGCCAACCTATTCCCATTGTCCCTGTTCACCTGGTGGCTCCTGTATGTGTGTACTAAGGACAAAGGTAGTCACCAGCCCTATCTGACTCTCAGGAGAGATCACGATGTTCTTTATTTTAGCTGACAATGTACACTAGAGACACTCATGCTGGGAGGCGACCCTTCCCTTGCTGTCCACATTCCCTGTGCTCCCCCATCCCCCTTCTGTAGAACTGCTCCCAGAGCACTTCCTTCAGCTATCCACTCTGCCTACCTTCCCCACGCACCAACCCCACACAGTCTGCCGGGGCTGCCATAGTGATCTATACCTCAAATGTGGGTTTGTTGTTCTCTGTGGTGTGCAATTAACATCCCCACCAGTAAACGATACAGCCATATTTCACCTGCACCCTAACATGGACCATGAAGGCATTAAAATAAATAATGGTGCAGTTAAGCGAGGCCTGGGATTTGCTGTCTGGCAGAGGCACACCTGCACCCCAGAGCTTTCCCCCACACTCACTGCTGTTCCCCTGGGGTCCCTGATGGTACCTGGGTCAAGGCTCAGCACTGTGCCTTCCTTCTATCCTGCTACCGCACCAGCCTGAGCTGTACTCATAAACCATCATGCCCCTCAGTGCTCCTGGTCAGGACAGCAGGTTAGGGCCCAGGACAAAGGAGGGAGCCCCAACCTGTGTCTTGTCTTAACTATAAAGATCATGTTTCCTGGGAGTTCGGAGGTGCCGGTATACCTTACATCATGCCTGTCACTTCCCACTATCACCTCAGCATCCTTCCACCCCACCCCCCAACCATGCCCCATTGTCCCCACTCCCATCCAGAGCGCTAGGCTGGGACCCAGCTCTCAGATGTGGTGTCCTTCAGGCCTTGGAGATCATGAAGTGGACATGGCTCTTGCTACATCACTGCTCACCCCAGCCACCTTGCAGAGCATTGCCAGTGACTCCTTCTGTCATTTGCTCCTCTTCCATGGACTCGGTTACCTGTACAGTTATCTGATATCTGCCCTTGGAGGCCATAAGCACAAAGGAAATTTACAGGACCCCCTTATGGTCCCACTCTTGGACACCAGGACGTGGCTGTGGGGTACAGGTACCTAACTGACAATGGGGAGCTGGACACCCAGCCCAGGGCTGTCGGCTCTATATCCTGGTAGTCTTCAGCCCCCTGTTTCTGCAGATGGCAGAGGTAGAGAGACTGGACTGGGTTGGATTGGGTCAAGAGGGATGCTGGTGGCTGGGTACAGTGTGACAGTCTCTCAGGGGTGGGTGGCCTGAGGGTTTCAGGGCCAGCACCACATGTCCTTGTTGTCCTGTCTCCCACCATTACCTCTTGTTCTGTCCTTCCCTCACTCCATGGCCCTGGGGACTCTGTCACTCAGAAAGTGCTTGGCACAAATTAAGTTGAGCTGCCTGGGGACCAAGTGGCTCAGGTGAGTGGATAAAAAGTCACCACTGCCTTCCCCAGGGAGGATCCAGGCGGGTACCTGGGGACAGTAACCAGGAGATGGAGAGACATGTGTGCGTCACTTCACAAGGCTCAGCTGCTAGGTGGGGTCGGGGTAGAGGGTGGGGAAAGGGACAGCCTCCAGACTGAGGGACCTGGGCACAGCTGTCCTGGGAGTTCATAACCTGAACCTCAGCTGTCCCTTGCTGGGCTTCCAACATGGCCGTTACAAACACCACAGCAGGTCAGTCCTGGCCCTGTGCACTCAGCTCCACCTGTCTCGTTCCAGTTTTCCAGCAAGGTTGTGTGACATGTCACTGATTTGTGTCTGAGCTGCTTTGTTGGTGAAATGGGAACAAAGGGACTGGAGACATGGTTCACGAACTGAGTCTCATCTCCAGAACCCACATAACAAACAACAACAACCACAATGGAAACAAATGAACACAGCACCACAGGGCTGGAGAGGCAGAGACAGGAGGATGGATGGCTGGGGCTCACTGGCCAGGAGTCTAGAAAAACCACTGAGAGTTCCAGGCCGGGGAGGGAGCCCACCTCAGAAAGAAAAAGAGGATGGCTCTTGAGGAATCCTATCTGCTATTGGCAGCTTCAAGCAGGGCAGTGGGCACCAGCCCCAGAATGTAGACACTTCCCCAATGCTGCCCCTCCATCAAACCCCTGCCTTCAGCCTGCAGGGCACTCCAGCTGCTGTAACAGAGAAGTCACCAAGTTCTAAAATAGGGCTTCAAGACGGTGTGGCCCTAGGCAGGACAAGCCCCTCCCCTGGCTGCTAGGGCTCCCCTGAACTTCTCTTACTCATACTAAACCCCAGCTCCAGCTGCCCACCCTGGGGGTAGGTGAGCCCAGTGGCATCCTGAGTACCTGGCCGCGGACACAACATCCAGAGCCTGAAGTGGTCAGTCCGAGGATGCTGCTGAGACAGATGAGCCCAGTGTCTGGACCCGCTTACAGAGGGAAAATGATGAGGATGCTGGCATCAACCCTGCGCTGTGTGACCTGGGGCAGGACACATACTTAACTTCTCTGAGCCTTGTTCTGCTCCCCCATGAACCAGAAACCTTAAACCAGGCACTGGCTTTAGGTTTCTGTTGTTGTTGTTGTTTTTTGGTTGTTTATTTTGGTTGGTTCTATTTTGTTTCGATTTGTGTTTTTGATGTACAAGGATTCTCTTTCTGTGTAGCCCTGGCTGTCCTGGAACTCACTCTGTAGACCAGGCTGGCCTCGAACTCAGAAATCCGCCTGCCTCTGCCTCCCAAGTGCTGGGATCAAAGGTGTTGAGCCACACTGCCTGACATCTCTTTAGTTTTTTGAACAAGGTCTCATGTAGTCTAGACTGGTCTTAAACTTGTTGTGGATGATCCTGAATCCCTGCTCCTCCTGCCTCCATGTCCCAGGTGCTGAGGTTGCAGATGTGCCACCACACCTGATTTGTGTAGTTCCAGAGTTTGTGTTAGGCAAACCCTCTGTGGGCTGAGCTAACCCCCAGACCTCCAGGGCGTGTGGTAAAGTTTACTATCTTCCAGGGCAACGAAAGGGATAGACAACGGCATGCCTGGGGCCCAACAGTCCTGCTGCCCTTAGCCCTACTGGGGGCTGGGGCTCCTTCCCTGCCTACCTGACTTCCCACATCCCAGGTGTCATGTCCCATTAGGTCTGGAGGCCAGGATAGGAGCTGAGAAAGTGCAAACCAAATCCAAGCTAGCATTGCTGGCAGGTGGAACCTGAGCCCTCGTGGCCCTGGGAAATGAGTGTACAGTGTTTTTCCTGTCTGGGAGCCTAATCGTCAGCGGTTATTTATTGTTACGTTTCCTAGTGGGTAGGAAAGCCACAAATAAGTAAATTCGGGCAGCAGGGTACAATTATTGAACCCAGTGCTTTATTTCCCAGCCCTGGCCCGCAGCAGATCGATGGTAATTTATGACGAGGCCCCTGAGGGAGGGAAGGCGGCAAAATAACCACCTTGCCGCTCATCACCCAACCTGGACAGCTGTGCCTGCTCACAGGTGGCTCACAGGTGGCTAAAGCACTGGGGACTGGGCAGGAAAGCCTTGTGAGGAGGGGACATGATACACGGCAGGGAGCATTGCTGGGGGGGGGGGTGCTGCCAGTAGCCATAGCACTGGGCAGCCCAGGCCTCATGCCTGGCCGTCAAGCAGATCCCTATCCAGTGGTAGAGGCATCACCAGACTCAAATAGGGGTGGGGGTGCGCCACTGAGCCCCCAGCAAATGGTTTGGGCTTCATCTTGGGTACAGTTGGCAAACCAGAGCCTGAGACAAAGATTAGCAACCGAGTTCTTGGAAAAGCCAGTAAGAGGAAGCAAAGTAGGGGGAGGACATTGCTCCAGGCCAGGGACTCAACACCTCAGGGCAGGGCAGTCTTAGTCAATTGAGCCTAGGCTGTAGCTTGCTCTGAGGATGATGAGGGGATAGAAATGGAACTGGGAGGAGGGATAGTCTACTGTGTAACAGCAGCCACTGTACCGTGTGGGATTCTGCCAATCACGTTTCATAATTTAGATGCTGATTTTATCGTGGTCCATGTATTGCCAGATTTCTTGCCATTATAATTTCATCCTCCACCCTGGGGACGTTAGTACACTAAACTGGAGTTTGGGGTGGGTGACGTGTGAGAGCTGGGGCAAAGCCTCCAGGGGCTAATGCTGAGTGGGGCTGAGATGGGGGTCAGACTGCAGGATGTTCACCACTTGCTGCGGGGACATGGCCTCCCTAGCACATGCTCCTAGGGTGGCACTGGTGGCTTGACATGTGGAGCCTGCTGGGCCTGCTCCATAAACCCTCTGTGACTCTGGAATACCTCGTCCACCACTGATAAGGAACACTCGTGTTCAGAGATAGCAATATGCTCATCTCAAGGAGCCCAGCAAGTGAGACTGCTCTCCTGACAGCGATGTCCTCCAAGGAGGCCTCCTTGGCAGCTGACGCCTACAGGGATTGCTCAAGTCATCCAGTGATTTGGGGCTGACCCTTCATTCTGCCAACTCTATGTGGGGGGCCCAGAGGTGCCATTTTCTGACCAGTGCTCATCAGAAGCTGATTTGCAAACTGACAAGGCACCCTCCTGGAGACTCCCCAAACAGGCATCCCAAAGCCGGGCCAACAGCATGCCTCAGAGTATTAAACAGCCTACATTCTTGGCTGGTGCCAGCCTTGGCCTACATTAGGGGTGGGTGGCATTCAGGGGTGGCCAACACCCCAGACACGGTTGTGGAAGGAGTCTCATGGACTCGCCTTTTCCTTCTGCCTGGCTCTGAAAAAGAATAGCACTGGGTAAAAATCAGTATTCCAGTCAGGGAGGGGTGGGGGGTGGGAGATGCAAACAGAATGTCAAGCTAAGCAAAGGAGCAGGGCCTGGCGGGGCTGGGGGGAGGGGCTGGAGTGGGCAGAGGTGCTAACGCCTGCCACAAAAGGCACAGGCTCTGGGCTTCCTAGATGCTCTGGGGATGTGGCTGGAGGGCCTCCCTGGCTTGGAATCCAAGACAGAGGAAGAGAAAGGGGACAGTTGAAGACAGAGCCTGTGTCTGGCCAGAATGAGTGGCTTCCTGTGCCCCAGTCCAGCTCATGGACCCCTGTTCCCTTTCAGGCAGCCCTCCCTTGTGTGTGTGCAGGCGCCTGCTTTGTGCTGGGTGTGAGCTAAGGACGCGGAGGCACACCACTAGTGTGGGATACAACCTTGCTGGAAACAGGCCTTATTCAACCTCTCTCAGAGCATTTGTTTTGAAGGTTATTACAACCCTGGGGGACTAACAGGTGTTACCAAGACAGGGTCTGATGGCAGCCACTAACAAGACAACTTCCGTGGCTGTCTTTGCTGCAGCTTTTAATTGCTAATGTCCCCCAAGATTCTACAGGCTCTGCTGGTTGAGGATAGACCTTTCATAACTGGCCACTAGGAAAGGCTGCTATTTTCCTCTGCCCTTGGAGTTCTTTGGGTTTCTAGACATGTTGATCTTCTCAGGCCTAAGATACAAGGCAGGGCTTGTCGTCTTCCTTGGGCTGCCCAGCCAACTCCTCCCTCATCTCCTTGGGACTCCTACTCTGCATAGTGTCTAAACACTGTGAACAGCAAGGCTGTTCCACATTGGGTGGAGCCGGAAGTGAAAAGCATCCTTGTTGAGCACAGTGGAAGGGAAAGCTCACCTTCCTCGTGTGCATCCCTCCTTTGATACAGCCTGCTCAGCAACTAGGAGCTGGAGCAAGGCGTACCCCTCTCAGCCCATGTCTGGTACAGTCAGCTCCTGAGCTTGACAGTCCAGGCTCAGAGGAATCAGGCTGCAGGGGAGCTTAAGTGGACACAGTAAAGGAGACCAGAAACAAGGAAGGACCAGAGAAGGCTGCCTGGAAGAGGGACAGGTACCAGCTGGACCTGAATGCCAGGGCTCTGGAGTGCTTGGTGTGTGCCCATCCATGTTCAAGTGGGGACCTGCCAACGATCTCAGGCGATGCCCCGCTCAGGTTCACGTTTTCTTTGAGATGGTGAATTCTTTACTGAGTAGGCTGGTTGGCCAGCCACCTCCCCAGCACTGCAGTTAGGAGCAGCCACACCATACCTGGCTTTCTAACGTGGGCTCTGGGACCAAAGTCAGGTCCTCATGCTTGACCGACAGCACTACTTTACAAACTGAGCTAGTTCCCTGACTCCCCCATTTTTGTGTGTGTTAGGGATGGAACCCAGGGCATGATAGGTGAGGCAAGCCCTTTACCATGATCTGCATTCTGACCTAGAACCCTTTAGAGTCCCCCTTCCAGCCTGGTTGGGGCAGAGCCTTGCTGTTCACAGTGCTTAGATCTACATAGCCTCCTGCAGCCCAGCATTCAGGGTCAGGGTCATTTGTGTGTGGGAAAGCGGCTGGAGGGAGCCAAGCACAGAGACCTCTCCCTGCTGGACTGTCTACCAGAAGTCTCAGAGTCCTCTATTCACCACCAAACCATAGCCTTCTTGGCCAACCCTGGGGTCCACAGTGGGTCTGAGCCAAAAGCATATCCAAGGTCACAGGTGGTCAGGGGCCCAGTCATGGCTTGTACCAAGCTCCTGAGTCTGGGCTGCAGGCTGGGAGGGAGGTGGCTTGCAGCCGCCAGGCCCCGCCGCTCCAGGATCTGTGGTGCCAGGGGCCTCATTAAGCTATAGGTGTACAGAGGCTTGTTATTAACAGGGATCCTTTCCCTCCTTCCCTCTCTCCTTAAGGCAGGCTCCCAAATGAAAAGGAAACGCATAATGCAGGGCAGTAAGGAAGCCTGGAGGGAAGGCACTGCCTAGCTGCAAAGAGGAAGACGCATCTACCCTCAGGGGAGGCCAGCATTTATGAAACACTCTCTCCTTCTTCTTCTTCCCAGTTCAGCAGGTCTCTCAGGCTGCGCTTTAAGTCCTTTTGAAGTGTTACAGCCACTTTCTCCTCTTTCAATTAACAACAAGAAAAGGAAGCTAATGGCTTCCTGGGCCTGGCTGTAAATATTAACAGAATCTGGCCGCCTAGCCTGAGCGCCCAGCCTTCCCAGACCACAGAGCCAGCTTACAGGAAGGAAGGACAGGAGACTTCAGCATATGTACAGATCCCCTGGCTCAGATACCTCTGGTGTGGGGGGACTAGAGGGGGCAGGAGGGAACTTGTCCCTGGGAGTGGGCACAGCAGCCAGGAGTGCAGCCTGGAGTCCCCAGCTTGTGGCTTTTAGTAAAGCTAGTAACATTATCTGGGGAGGAGTAGATATTTGAGTGCTTTAACTTTTCTTTTTCTTTTATGTTAAACTGTTTTTTATTTTGGAGACAGGATCTTATGTCCAGGATGACATTGAGCTCACTGAGTAACTAAGACTGGGCCTTGAATTTCTGACCCTGCTACCTCTACCTCTGCATGCTAGGAACAGCTGGAGGAGGAGCTAACAGACTCCTAGGATCCATGCTGGCTCTTCAGCACCAGCAGAGGAGGCATGGAGTCCCTGTCACTCCATTGGCTTTCCCCTGGAGGGCATCGACGTGGGACTACCACTATGTACCCATGAGCCACTGAGCCACAGGGCCAGTAAAGCACTGCTTCAGAATCCACCAAGAGTGGGAGATGCTCAGTCAGTAAAGTGCTTCTTGCTACATGCACATGAGGCCCTAGGTTTGAGCCCCAGCATGCACAAATAAAGCCAGGTGCAGCAGTGAGCCCCTGTAATCCGGTGCTGGGAGATGAAGACAGGAGGATTTGTGGGGTTTGCTGGCTGGCCAGCCTTGCCTCGTGACTGAGGTTCTGGGTCCTGATGAGAACCTTGTCTCAAACCCCAGAATTAAGATGGACAGCTTCTGAGGAATGGCACCTGAAGTTGAGTTCTGCCCCCACCGAGTATGTATGCACACATGTATGTCTACACGCACACACATACACTCTCACACGCCAGCATACACCCATAGACCCACACACAAATAAATGAGAAGAGCTACAGTGAGGCCATGCACGGTGGAACACACATGGAATGCTGGTATCAGGGAGACAGAAGCAGGAAGATCAGGGCAAGGCCCAGGCCAGCCCAGGCTACAGAGCGAGACCCTACATCTTAAAACAAAAGCCACCAAAAATGAAGACACACACACCCCTACCTAGAGTGTGTGGTCCATCACTGGGGCTGTGGGACATGTGAGAGTGCTCAGAGATGAAGGTGGGAGCGGGAAGGACCAGGGAGTCTAAGGGGCCATTTGAGGGCACCGTGGTGGGGCAGACAGGGTCAAGAAGCCACTGATGTTTCTGGCAAAAGTAGGCCAATTTCCTGAAAGAGGTTCTGACCTTAGCTACTGGCACCAGACTCATCATCATGGCTCCCCAGGCTTGTCAAGACCCTCCTGGTGTGGGGATCAAGGTGCAGCAAAGCCTAATGAGTAGGGTCTGGCCAGCAAAGAAGCCTCCTGACTGGCACTGGTGGACAGAGGGCCAGCAAGTCCCATGGGCCGGAGACTGCCACTCTGGCCCTATCCTTTGGGTTTAGAGTCACTGCCCCTCCCAAGAGCAATGAAGCAGGTCACGCCACAGCCTCTATGACCAACTCCCAGGTTAATGGTCCCAGCCACCCCAGTGAACTCTCTTTGCAGACACTTAGGACAGCCATCTGTCCCTGCAGGAGCCTAGCCACCCATGGCCTGCCCTGCTTGGTGCCCCATTCTGAGCTCTGCAGCCCAGGAGTTCCACTACCCTTGCTCAGAGGTTTCAAAGTCAGAGGCCCGTTCTGTGCAACCGGAGCCTCTTTGTCTCCTCCCTGTTCTTGTCTCTCCACTGCCTGAATGAAGCAGTCCCCCTAGGCAGCAGCTCTAATCGCTCCCACTGCTTGGTTACATTGGGAAGTCATATCCTAGGAATTGGGGCCTTTCTCCCTAGCCCTGGTACCTGCAGAAGCAGGATCATCCAAGAGAGAACATAACCCTTACAGGGCAGGTGGCGCCTGTCCATGCCCTGTGTGGCCTGCCAGCACCAGTGCCAGGGAGTGGGAATAAAGTCACAGGGCACCTGTGACCACAGATATCCTACATGAAGGGAGAGGCTTCTGTGGCAGAGGCCCTGGGTTTATCTCCAGAGTAGGTCTGTCCCACACAGCATCCAAAGAATGACACCTGAGGTTGTTGTCTGGCCTACACACATGCACATATGTGTACATACAGCGACAAACACGCACCTCTGGGATTCCACTCTTGCCAGCCTCCTTGCTCTGGATGTACCTGTCCTTCCAGGTAGGGACTGGCAATGGTCCAGAGTAGAGACTCCCACAGGCACCCTCGACCTGCCTGGCACGTGTGTACCCATCCCTTCAACCCTGGCCTTTGTCAGGAGGTAGTCATCCTAGCAGAGAGCAAGCTGGGAGGCCCACACTGCTAAGCTGACTCATCTCTACCCCTCCCACCCCACTGCTGCCCCAGTGCCATGCTGTGCCAGGCCTTGCCTGCAACATAAGAAGAAGCAGAGGGAGGAGCCCTGTTTCCAGAGCAGGGAAGGGAGCCGTGCTCCCAGCTGCCACATCTCAGAATCTGGGGCCCATGTTGTGCTCCCCTGCCTGGGACTGCCAAGAGCTGAAGCTGAGGAACCATTTGGAAACTGGCCCGCTCTGGTGCTACCAGGATCACTCAGCTGCTCTCCAGCAAGGAAAATGGTTGGTACCCACGGAATACCAGGCACGTCTTCAGGGAGTCAGCTCCTTTCCCAGGACCCTGTTGCCTACTGCCCCCAGCGTAGTCCTCACTCCTAGTGTCCTCAGTTCTCCACACAAGAAACGCTGATTTGTCTAAATTGCAAGTGGGGTCCTCTTCTTCCCTGCCTGGACAGTCCCAGCAGGCTCCCTGTCACACTTGGCATGAAGACCAGGTCCCTCAGCATACCGATCAAGGCTCTCTGAAGCCAGGTTTCCATTCCCCACCCCGGCTTCACTGCCGTCCACTGACCCAAAGCTCTGCCTTCAGCCCTCGGAGGGCACAAGTCCTCCCACTCTGAGCCTCCGCACATGCTGTTCCCTCTGCCTCAATTACTCTTCTTACTCAGCTCTCAACTATGCTGACCTTGTTTTAAGAGCAGTTTGACCCCTTTCCTGGCCCGCAGCCCTCCGTCCTTGTCACTCTGCCCTGTCACTGTGGTGGAGCTACCAGCCTAAGCAGAGTGACCACCCTTAGTGATGAAGAAGAAAGGACCGGGCCCTGTGTCTGGCCATCCTCAGGGGGCAGTAAGCAGCCTCGGAACAAAGTCTGTTTGATCACAGCCCCTTCATCTAGAAAAGTATGATACAGATGTTGCCTGCAGCCTGTAGTCCGAACGAAGGCAAACCCCCCTTTCCCAGCTCACTCCATCTCCAGCCTGCTGGCTGTGATGGGAACTCTGGCCCCTAAGCTACAGGGCAGCTCTGCCCAAGGAGGCAGCAACACTTTCATTTCAAATGTGATTGGCTAAATAGGCTAGCCGCTGAGCCCCTGGGTTTACACAGAATGCACCAGGCGTCTGATTAATACCATGCACATGAAACTCCGTCCCTAAGAGCCAAAGGTTGAAGCAAAACAGGTAGGCTAATTGCTAATACAGGAATTAATATCGGCAAGCGTAGATCTGGAAGGCAGCATGAACAGAAAAACTAAAGACCCATCAAATTCTGCAGCAAGCCCTGAGGGACAGACATGGGCTGTATGGCTGCCACCAAGTTCTCATGTGTCTGTCAGGAGAGCCTGAAGGGTGCCAGAATCATAGGACAGTGTCATCTTCTTCAGGAAGCTCCCCCATGACATTCATCATTCTCTCCTAAGCTGTGCCTGGTGTGTGTCTCAGCCAGCCACTGGCTTCCCCACAAGATGGAGACCCCATAGAGAACTGGGCTTCTTGGATCCCCAGTGTATTGTACAGTGCCCAGAGCATGACTGGACTGAGTCTGTTAGGTGAGGTGGATGGATGGTTGAATGGATTATAGGGATAGATGGTCAGAGAGATGGGTGAGAGGAAAGTGGATGACTGGATGGATGGGTGGATCCTGGGTGGATAAATGTGTGTGTGTAGGATGGATGGGTGGATGGGTGGATGGATGGGTGGGTGGGTGGATGGATAGGTGGATGGATGGATGGATGGATGGATCCTGGGTGGATAGATGAGTGTGAGTGGGCGAGTGGATGAGATGGAGGAGAGGTGGTTGGATGGATGGATGGGTAGGTGGGAAGGAGATGAATGAGGGCTGGATGGGGAAATGGAGAGGTAGAGGGCATGAGCAAGCCTTGGGAGGAACCTGGGACCTGGAGGCGCTGTGTTTGTCTGGTGACAAAGTCCTGCTTGCTGGGTCTTGGCATGGAGTGGGAGAAACATGCCTAGAACTTGGAGCCCTGGCTCTCCTGCAGATTGAGTAATTTTGTAAAGCCCCCCTCCCCCACCTTCTCAGCCTGTGAATGGCTGTCCCTCCCTAACCCACCAGACTGGTCCAGGCTTAGGGGAGATGGCCACACAGACACGAGGGAAGGATGGAGCGCATGCTCCCTGCTAGATGATAATATGAATGGCCCCATCAGATCAAAATGCCAAGGACAAAGTAGAGCTGGGGACCCAGTGCTTGCCAATACTGTTACCAGGGTTGTTGGTAACAAAAGGAACCATGTGTGACAAAAAGCTGACAGATGGAAGATTTTACTCAATAGACTTAAAAAAAAAAAAAAAAGTTTTCTGGTACAGAGACTAGACCAGAATGTGGGTATGGGGAAGGGACGGGGGAGAGGGGCTCAGTAGAGCTGCCTGTGGGGCTAAGGAGAACCCATTCCTGGTCTCCTAGGGCCCAACAGATTTCTTGGCTAACACAAATGATAGCATTGACAGCTACTGCAGGAACATGGCGCCTTTCAATCTATCAGGGTTCTGGGGCAGGTGCTTGCTAGCATGCACATTCACATATTTCTTCCAGGCCATGTGCATTTGGTGCAGTGGCAGCAGGTGACCATAACTAAGCACCCACGGGTGAGAGGAGCCATAACAATGCCCTGGGCTCGCACTCCCGGGCTGGCTTGGAAAGCCCGGACATGTCTCAGATACCCGAGAGGCCCTTCAGAAAGGAGACCCTAGCTAGACCTGCCCAAACAGTAAAGGTCCCTATGAGGACTCACGGAAGGCAGCAGAGTGGGTGGGGTAACCAGCAGCCCAGGGGAGCCTGACTCAGACCCCTGTTTTCTCCAGTGAGAAAGCAAAATGACAAGTATGCTGGGCACATTATTAAGTACCTGTTGTGTTCATGGCCCTGAGCCAGGCACTAGTGTGTCCAGCCTTCCCATTCTCCCATTTCACCTTGTTACATCACCACCATTGTAACTGTGAGAGCATATATTCAGAGAGAGGATGCCTAATGCAGGGAGGATAGCATGTGAGAATTCTCACAGGAGGATGACAGAGCAGGGAAAGACCCCCATGCCACATGTGTGCACTGTTACAAATTGGCTACATGCACATTCCTGTCAAGTCTCTGTGTATTCTCATGTCCATGTGTAAATGTGTGTTCATGAGTGTGTGCATGCCCATGGGAATGCATTACATACATTCCTGGGTGCAATTGTATGAACATCTTAACCATGCAATCATCATGCATATGTGTGCATGTGTTCATTTTTGCATATGTGCATGGATTTAAATGTGTACAGGGATGTGCACAGGTATCTGTGTGCACTTCTGTGTTGAGTTTTGTACTTTCATGGATGTCAGTGCACGCAGGGCTGTATGAATTACAAGGCCATATGGAAGGCGGCGGTCGCAATGGTGAGCCAGCCTGACCAGGCCCAGGGGCCTTAAGGATGGTAGGCCAGCACTAACCAGCTCCTGAGGGCTTGGAGTCAAGCACACATCCAGTGGGATGAATCTGCCTTCCTCCTGAACCCATGATTTTAAGAGAGGAACTCTGGTTTGTGTCTGTTCTGGAGAGGAGGTTGGGGTTCCAGGCTCCCGGGACACAGCCCCCATCCTGTGTGTGTGCAGTGGTCTAGCTGCCACCTTCCCACTTCTAGCATATAAAACAGTTTCCATGTCCTGTCCAGGAAGGCAGATGACCTCACTGGACTCTTTCCATCCCTCGCTTTCAGAGAGAAATTACAGTTTATAATTGGATGAAATCACGCGGGTGGTAATAGCAATAATGGCTTAGGCTGCAGCTACCACTGCCCCCACTGCAGGAATAGGCTTATCTTCCCTCCTGCCCATCCCCACCTGTGCCTGCCTGTGACTGTGCCCACCTGCAGCCCTGGCACCTGCAGCCCTGGCTGGCCCTAGTTACTCTGTGTTGCTGTCTGGCTTCCTGGGAAGGCTCCTGAGAGAGCTCCTTACCCCTTAATTTCTCTATACACATACTCTGTTCTTCCCATGTGTTCCCTATGGGCTGCAGCCATGGACAGCCACCTCTGCTTGGCACATGGACTTATTAAATACACACTCTAGATGTGCCAGCTGCAGGCACTAAATAAGCCTTGAACCAGTCACCTTTGGTCCTCCAAAGGAAGGTGCCCTGATGGCAGCTGAGCTTATGCCCTCAGATCTGCCATCAAAGCTCCTGTCCGAACAGGGGCGCCTGCAGAGGAATGCAGATACCAGAGTTGGGCCTTCTTGGCTGGCTGCTAATCAGAAGGGGATAGCTTTGTTTCATTTTGTATTCCTAGGGGCAGCCTGCAGCACCCCAGGCCTCTACAGAAGAAAGGGCAGCAGGGGGTGGAAAGTTTGGCCTCACAGGAGCAGACAGCTGAAGGATGGAGCTCAGGGACAGTGGAGACCCTACCTCACCGGCCCTTGGTGAGCCAGAAAAGCTGAGCTTGTTCTGGAAGCCAAGCCCAGGATGGCCCAGTTGGAGCCTTCAAATGATATTTAGTCAGAGGAGCATGTGCTGGGGAAGTGGAGGCTCTAGGCTGGTGGGTGGCTCTGCACGGCCAGGCGCTCCCCAGATGTTGTTTGTTGTTGTTATTGTTGCTGCTGCTGCTGTTGTTATTATTACAACAACATTTATTTACTTTGTGTGTGTGGTCAAAGGACATCTTGTGAGATTCAGTTCTCTCCTTCTACCATGTGGGTTCCTGGGGAATTGAACTCAGGCCTTCAGGCTTGGTACTAGGTGTCTTTACCCACTAAGCCATCTTGCCAAGCCCTTAAACTTCATTCTTGTCTGCCCAATCCTTTCAGGTAGTTAAACGGAAGGGTTCCACACATTACCTCTCTTGGAAAGGTGACAAGTGGTAGGGACAGTAATCTCAGGCCTTGCCTGGCTTGGAGGGAATTGGTACCTGTTCAAGGATGCGGACCTAATGATATGGCTAGGCAGCAAAGCGCTTGCCTAGTGTGCCAAGCCCTGGCTTTGATCTCCAGCACTGCAAACCCAAACCAGACCTCCTGAGGAGCTGTGTGAATTGGTATCTAGCCTGATCTACATTCTAGCCTACCCAGGGCTACATAGTGAGATCCTGTCTCAAAGCAAACAAACCAACCAACCCAGACTGGGAAGGGATGAAAGCACTGGGGCCACGGCCATAGATGCCTGTGGTACTTGTCCCTGTGGCTTCAGCACTTGTGTTGTCTTTGGCAGGTGAAGAGCCAGGGAGCAGGTGAGAAAGGCCACACTCTGGACAGCTGAGCCCCAGGGCTGAAGCACGAATAACCTACCTTTCTGCCTCACCCACTCCAGAAGCTTCTCTGCAAACAGAGCAGCCAAGCAGACCAGCCCCTGCCCCCTAAAGTGGCTTCCCAAAGCAGAGCACACAGGCCTGACAGCTCAGCAGTGCGAGGCGAGGTGGGCTGCAGCCGGCGGTGAACATCTGAACTCCTCAGAGGGTAACAGACCCCCCCCCCACACACACACAGATGCAGCCTGAGTGGCAGGAATACTGATTCTGTGGAGAGTGGCTCCCTCTCAGCTCTGTCACGCAAGAGCGCTCTCTGCACTGAGCCATTCTGCCAAGTGACTTAAAGGGATTTAAAAAAACAAAACAAAACAAAAAAAAAACCTTGGTAAAGAAAAGAGGGCAGCAGTCCCAGCAGGGACATTTCGGGAGAGGTGCCGCCTGTGGACAAAAGACCAAAGTTACAAAGAGCTGTGGTGGACGGGGTGGCCAGGGAGAGGCCACACCCCCCGGGGACTGGCGCTGGGCCATAGGGCATGCCCTGCTCAGGAGTCCCCGGGGGTGCCCTGTGCACCCCAAGCACACAACCCTCACTCCAGAGAGCCAAGCCATCAGTGCCTGTGGCCTAGGGTGCCAAAGATGAAGCTGGGGACCTGCAGCCATATCTGAGGCCTGGCTGCAAGCAAGACTACAAGACGTCCATACGCTCTTTGCGCCTCCGCGCTCGCTCTGCCCCAAGGTTGTAGTCTGTGGTTTTGAGCCTGCTGGTGACATGGGGCCAAGGATGTGATGTGGCCTGAACTTTTGAAGCAGTGACCAGTGGGACCCAGTGGCTCCAGGGAGCAGCAGCGGAGGAGGTAAGAGTCTGGGGTAAGGGAGAAAGGGTCCCTGGTGGCCCACAAAGGTGACAAGTCTTCTTCCACCTGGAGGGGGCACAGCACATGAGGGGGACAACGGAGTCTTGCCCTTTGACGGCCCCCAAACAGGAGCCTTCTGCTTGCTGGGGTAGGGATCACTACAGGGCTCTGTCAGGCGTAAGGGAGACCTCGTGGAACGAGCCATAGCAGGGAGAGTTATCTCCTTCTGGCCCTTTCCCTCCCAGGGCTGCTGGCCACCTGCTCTGTACAAAGGGGACAACAGTGAGGCCTTGTAATGGGTTGTTAGGCAAGAGCTTAAGGGACCAAGGACACCAGCTTTGATACCTGCTACCCTCAAACTAGCAAGATTCTCTGGCCTTCTGTAGCCAGAGAGATCCAGGATGGGCCGGATCAGGGGTCACACCTGGCATCATCTGCACTGGCCTCCCTTTTGTTGGCTAGAGGAGACAGGTTCAGAGTGGTGGGGTGAGTTCCCCAAAGCTACACAGCACGTGGCTGGCTCCTCCTAGACTCCCAGAGGGGAAGAGGGGAGGGGCAATACCTCTGCAAACAGTAATCCTGGCAACTTCAGAACCCCTCAGTGCCCTGGGCAGGGCAGGGAAGCCCCAATTCATTACCAAGATGGAAAATGACACTTCCCCACGCTCTGCCCCAGGAGAGGGGCTGATTTATGACTGCGCCAGGGCCTGGGACATCCGTCAGAGCCGTGCGCTGCGCACGCAGTCTGCGGGGGCATTAATAGCCGTGTTATTAGCCACTGGCGTGAAGGATGCCCTGCGGATGGGCTATTTGCTGTTATTTATTATAAAGGCGCGACAACCTAGCAGCAGGGCCGCAAGCACACAGCTGGGCCCCGCCTGCCTGTGGTCCTCCTCTCTGCATCTTCAGCTTCCTCCCAGCCCCTAGGAGGAGCTAGGGGATAATCCCCGGGGCCAGACCAAGCCGGAGGGAAATAGCAGCCACCTTCCAGCAATCCTGTTGCTTAAAGAACTGATGGAAAATCTGCTCAGCAGGCTCTGCGCAGTCTCACTGTACCCAGAAGAGACTAAAGGAACACACTGGGCTTTGGGGGCAGAGGTACCTGGGATGGGCCTGTGGGTTCTGGCTGAGAGTGGTGTAAACTAGGGCAGGTCTCCTCCTTGAATGTGCCTCTCTGTACACATGAGCTATAGCCAGCTGGAAAGACACAAGGCCAGCTACTCCTAAAAGACACCCCCGCCCCCTGGACCCTTAAGAAGATTCCACAGATTGATGGCTGTTCCATAATCTGCTCTTACAACCCTGTGGGGAAGGGTTTAAGACTCCAGCTCTAGCAAAGACTGGTAGAAGGCTCTGCCACTGAGCCTATTCCTCCACATGTATAAAAGGCAGATGGATGGGCTCGGAATCCTCTGCCTCCCACTCCCAGGGTTCTCTCGGTTTTCCACTCGTCCACACACTCACAGCATGGGCACTTACGGTAATGTGCCTGTAGGCTGGACAGTGCCAAGCTGGCCACCAAGCTAGGCATAGCCAGGCCTTCATGGGCCTGCTTCTCCAGAACCACTGAATTTGAGCACTGGGCATTGAGTCAGGACCAGGTGTTGGGTAGCTCTTCATAGTTCAGACAGAACTTTTTGCCTCTCAGGACTGCTGTAGTGGGAACACCCAGGTCACCATGGCCTCTGGGGTGGTGCTGATGGCTAAGTCCAATCTCCCTCTTTTCTCTAGCTGCCTGATTCTGGGCTTTAGATTATAGAGCCTGCCTCATCTGTTCAAAAGATGTGGGCTAGGGAGATGGCGCCATCAGTAAAGTGCCTGCTGCATACTCATGAGGATCTGGGTTCAGTCCTCAGTGCCCACACAGAAGCCAGGCATGGCAGTGCATGTCTGTAACCCTGGCAGCTGGAGTCAGGTAGAGACAGATGGATCGCTGGAGGTCTCTGGCTAGTCCAGTCAGCCAACGGGTGAGCTCTGAATTCCGTGAGAGACCTATCTCAAAAGATAAGGTGCAGAGCAATAGAGAAATGAGAAACCATGGCAACCTCTGCCACTGAGCCTGTTCCTCCACATCTATAAGAGGCAGATGGATCGGCTTGGAATCCTCTGCTTCCCGCTCCCAGGTTCTCTCGGTTTTCCACTCTTGCTGGGCACAGGATGGACCACACTTTAAAAGCAGGTGTTTAGGTCCAGTGGAATGGGCCAGACACCAGTGGGAGTCCAGGAAACTGGAGATCACAAGTAGAATCCTACTGAGAGCAGGCCCTGGTCTCCATGCCTGCCGGGGAGTCCCTCTGGTCAGCCCTTCCTCCACACATGCTCCTCTCTTCTAGGTGCAGGTAATCAAGGAGCTCAGCCCTGGTCTTGAGGACTCACTTGCCCTCCTGGCACTATCCCCTCTTCATTCTCCCTCTCGTTGCTTCTTGTTTTTTTCCTTCCCAAAAGGAATTACGTCCCAGCAAGGCCAGCCTTACTCCAAAGGGACCCAGGCGGCAGCATCAGGTGGAGGACCATTTCATTAAGAGATGCTGAGACAGAAAGAAACAAAATTACATGTGTCTCCTTTCATCTCCCTCCCCCTTCCTGGCCCTGCATAGTTTAATATCGAACACTGCTATCAATATAATTAACCTCCTAAGACACAATTTGAAAGTCTTGTTTTTTAAAGCGATTCACTTTCTCTGAAGCCAAGGAGGACATCCTACTGCCCAGCCCCACCCAGCGGCCCACGCGCTTAGGTGAACTCGAAGTTCATCTCTGGTGGATTTGCATACCTGTCTGCAATTACTGCCAGTGATAACGGCTGATACATAATGCATGCGGCATGAAATTAGAAAAATAATTAACTTTAGATTTGAAAAGAATCCCCCGCCCCCAACTCTTTCCTGGCTGTACAAATGCTGAGTGCCACCACTGGACAAGGCCTGGGGGCTAAGCTGTTTGGGGTGATGGGTGAGTCTGGTTGGTACCCCAGAGCGGTCAAGATGAGAAGGTGCTAGAGAGTCAGGGTGTGCAGGAGGTGCCCCCATGAAATCTCCTGGAACAAGCTTCAAGTTCCTGGGCCTCATCTATAACTTATGTCTGGCCAGTGAAGTAATGTGGCTAATCAAGTAACCTCTCCTCCCTGTGGCCAGGGAGTACTCAGCCTAAAAGTCACCGATTTCAGCTTCACAAGAACCCAAGGAAGTCCCATGCTTGGTCCCATTTCACAGATGAAGCCTCCAGACCTGAAGCTACCCTACTACATAGACCAAGACTGAGAGAAGGCTGGCTGCAGGCGTTCAGGACAGACACCATGAGCCTGGCTTTCAAGATGAGAAGCCAGTGCAGGCAGAGTGCAGGCCAGCCTGTGAGGACACTGGGCAGAATGGGGCGTCTTCCCCTGGGCACGGGTTAGGACTGGGAAAGGCATAGGGTTGCAGCCTGTGATCTCTGCCCTGTCTGCATGATCTTCTTCCTTGGGTCCAGGATCATCTAGGTATCTGCTTCTAATAGAGCTGAGACCATGTCTGGTAGGTACCTAGCATTGAAACTGTCTTCATTGACAAACAAAAAGAGGGGCAGAGGGACAGAGCTAGGAAGCAGGGGTGGTCTGCCTAGTCTTCCATCTTCTCCCAGCCTGGCTTCCTTTGGGAATGTGCCTGACCAGTTCACTCCCCTCAACGGCCATGAAGTACCTGCCACCTCCCCATAGAATGTCCATGCCAGGCCTTGAGTCTGTAGCTGCTCCTGCGTGGGGTCTCAGCCAGTTATCCTTTGCAAAACTGGAGGGATACATCCAGGCAGGGCACCGGAAGGCCATGGGGGTGCAGCTAGGAGTTGAGTTTCCCTAACTGGTGGTTGTTTCCAGATGCTACTCAGCCACCTTTGCCAGGTAGAGTGAGGGCATAGCTGGACTCTGGAGGATCGGGATCAGAGAAAGCTTCCAGGAGGAAGCAGGAGAGCTGGGGCTGTGAGGCTGAAGGCAAGCCTATACTGGTCACCATGGCAAGAACAGCATGTGCAAAGGCCCCGGGGAAGCATGACAGTGTGTGCAGCATATCAGAGTGCTAAAGGCCTTGAGATTTTGAAAGCTGAATTGCAGCCCACCGTTTCTCCTTCTCAAAGGCTTTGATTTCTCAATGGCTGGAACAGGGTGCAGGTACAGGAGACTCAGAGGGCATAGGGCATGAAGGACGGACAGGCACAGAATGACAGTTAACACAGGCTATGCCCATGTGTAGGAGGAAATGGGTAGCCCCAGGGCATAGGCTGCACTTAGGGCATTCTGCATGTGGGGTACTCTGCATACATAATCTCATTGTGTCACCTAAGTTCTTACACAAGGGCAGCTGTCAACCACATTCATAGACGGTGAAACTGAAGCCCAGAGAGGACACTGCCTGGAAATGATGTGGGCAGGACCTGAGCCTACTGTACTCAGTCCTGGCCATTGTCAGCAGCCAGTAACTGCCCCCGCCCCCACCCCTAAGCCCCCTCAGCTAACAGAGACCACCAGCCTGAGCCATCTCTCTGTTCCCCTCCTGTCAGGATCCTGCTGTCGGTCAGTCACAGAATGGGCATGTCATAACTCAAACCACACCTGGCTGTGTGATCTGCACAATGACGACCAGTGATCCCGTAAAAGAGAGGCAATTTACCAGGTTTAATTTGACGGCCACATAAACTATCAAACACAACAAGGGAATGTGAAAGGGCCACCAAGCATCCTGGCAGTTTAAGGGCTCCTCCAGAGAACTGCAGTTTCCCTCCCCAGCCTGGCCTGGCCTGTGCCTGAAGCTGCCATGGGCTGAGACTGGAGTTGGCCTTGGGGAAGCAGGGTGGCCAGGGACGCTTGGGCAAGATGGATGGGCATCAGATAGAGGAGTGGAAAGGCCTTGGGTCCCTGCCTCTCACTGCTGCTCCATTATCCATCAAACATCTCTGAGAGGTGCAATTTAGACTCTATTATGATGCAGAGTCTCGGGAGGCTGGGGCCTGTGGCCATGAGCTAAACAGGAGAACAGATGCCCATGTCAGGGATGTGGGGGCAGCCTTGGCTTTGGCTTTAACAAGTCTGGCCCTGATCAGGGCACTGGCCCAGAACAGCTAAGGGCAGAGGCTGCCTGTGTCCCTCAGACAGTACCCATCAGCTGGCCAGGAGCAGGTGTGTCCTCCAGCCGGACTCTGAGGCTCAGGCAGAGATGCTGAGCCACAACCCTGACAGAATGAAACAGCTTAGGCAAAGCCTAAGCCCTGGGCCCTCGGCCTTGCCCTGTCCCACTCCTGGTGCCTGCTCACAAAGTGACTTGTGATAGGACCTTCAGGCTCCATTAAAAGGAGACTGGAGTGCAGCTGGAGGTCTGGGTGTCTGTGACCTTGGAATGACAGGGCCCCTTGTCCTTTAGAAATGTCACTGTGCCTGCCACCTGGCTCTGACAGCCATCGGGATGGTGGAGGAGTTTGGGCAGATGAGTGGCAGGGAGACCTGAGTGAATGAGCCTGGGTGCCAGGCAGGGGAGGCAGGCGAGGGAACACTGCATGGCACTGGGTGAGAGGTAAGAGGAGAAGAGGGGGCCAGGGGCTTCTGATGAGGGTGACCAGTTGAAACAAGACCACACAGTGAACCCCAGAGCAAGGTAGAAAGTGGGATGGTGTGCAGGGAGCTGTGTGGGGCAAGGTGAGCAGGTCATGGCCATGTGGGCCATGCAGGCTAGATACGTGCATGAGGAGTAGGGAGATGGACAGACAGGACGAGGTGATGCTTGGCTGAGTAGATCGAGGGCAGAGGCCCCCTGGAAGACCGAGTTGAGGGAGGAACGCTTGAGCAGGGTCCTGAAGGGTGAGGAGGGGATCACTGGATAGAGAAAAACTGGCAGGAACACAGAAAGCCGGGCGGGGGGGTGGGGAGGAAGGATTTGGTGCAGTTGAGAATGAGGACACTGGCTCTTGGAGCATCTTAGGAAGGTCCCCACTCACCACGCAGCAGGAGCTGGTCATGCCCCACACTCCAGAGCTGTCGTTGCAGGCCAGGCCCTGGATTAGGTCTGAAAAGCTATTACATCCTTCCCTGAAAGCCTCCTTGACCCTGAGCTTTACTGCAGACCTTTGCTAGCTGTATGAAGACACCTTTATTTTTTTTTTAAACCAAGATTGAAAGATAATTTCTCTTTAATTGATTTTTTACCACTGTGAACAGTAAAATAACGGAAAAAATTCTATGCTGCAATCTTTCTATTTGCGAAAACTGAAATTATACCTTGCAGAAAAATTTCCTCAGCGTGCAGACAACACCTCCACCTTTTATTTGTCTCATTTCTTTAAATCAAGAAAGCTGGTGTGTAAGTGAACATGTGTGTGTGCGTGTGTGTGTGTGTGTGCACGTGTGTGAGTGTGTGTGCCCTGAAATAGCTGGAAGTTATTTCCACTAGAGAAAGATAAGGTATGGAATAGTTCCCCAGGAGACACAGAACCCAGAGCCAGGAGTCAGATCTGTTGACACCTTATTCTGCTGTGTATGAAACACATGGGTGACAAACAGGACGTGGTGTTTCACCACCAGACAATGAGCTCAGCGCTTTCCACTGCCCACCAGTGACAACGCTGGCTGTGTCTTTCCTGAAGCTTCTGGCGACACGCCTCTTGAGCTCACAGCCTCCCAGAAACAAGCTTTCCTTTCAGACCCCTAGTCCATGCCAGAGTTGGGTCTGTGGAAAATGATGTCTCATCTGTGAAATTCACCCTAAATCATTGTCCCACTGCTGGCACCATTTGCGATGAGATTCACAGTGAACAGCAGTCATTAGTGTCACAGACTTACCTGTCTCCAGAACAGGGCGTCCCTTACAGCCTGGCCTCAGCCCTGCGAGGCCCTGACACTGTCTCACACTCAGCACACTTATCTTGTGCTCCCTACAGGTATTGAGACTCCAGGTTAGGTGGGTCAGGCCTCCACCAGCCATCCACCATGGTGGTGGCACACCCTGCTGCCACCGCTACCACCACACCTGCTGCCACTGTCACAGCCACTGTCGTGATGACCACGGCCACCATGGACCTGCGGGACTGGCTATTTCTCTGCTATGGGCTGATTGCCTTCCTCACAGAGGTCATCGATAGCACCACCTGCCCGTCAGTGTGCCGCTGTGACAACGGCTTCATCTACTGCAATGACCGGGGACTCACGTCCATCCCGTCAGACATCCCTGATGATGCCACCACCCTCTACCTACAGAACAACCAGATCAACAATGCAGGCATCCCCCAGGACCTCAAGACCAAGGTCAAGGTGCAGGTCATCTACCTGTATGAGAATGACCTGGATGAGTTCCCTATCAATCTTCCCCGCTCCCTGCGCGAGCTGCATCTACAGGACAACAACGTGCGCACCATCGCCAGGGACTCCTTGGCTCGCATCCCGCTGCTGGAGAAGCTGCACCTGGATGACAATTCGGTGTCCACAGTGAGCATCGAGGAGGATGCTTTCGCCGACAGCAAGCAGCTCAAGCTGCTTTTCCTGAGCCGGAACCACCTGAGCAGCATCCCGTCGGGGCTGCCCCACACACTGGAGGAGCTGAGACTGGATGACAACCGCATCTCTACTATTCCCCTGCACGCATTCAAGGGTCTCAACAGCCTGCGGCGCCTGGTTCTGGATGGCAACCTGCTGGCCAACCAGCGCATCGCCGACGACACCTTCAGCCGCCTGCAGAATCTCACAGAGCTGTCCCTAGTGCGCAACTCACTGGCTGCCCCACCCCTTAATCTGCCCAGTGCCCACCTGCAGAAGCTCTACCTGCAGGACAATGCCATCAGTCACATTCCCTACAACACACTGGCCAAGATGCGGGAGCTGGAGAGGTTGGACCTGTCCAACAACAACCTCACCACACTGCCCCGAGGCCTGTTTGATGACCTGGGGAACCTGGCCCAGCTGCTCCTCAGGAACAACCCCTGGTTCTGTGGCTGCAACCTCATGTGGCTGCGGGACTGGGTGAAGGCCCGGGCCGCAGTGGTCAATGTGCGGGGCCTCATGTGCCAGGGCCCTGAGAAGGTCCGGGGCATGGCCATCAAAGATATCACCAGCGAGATGGATGAGTGCTTTGAGGCAGGGTCACAGGGCAGTGCTGCCAATGCAGCCGTCAAGACCACAGCCAGCAATCACGCCTCTGCCACCACGCCCCAGGGCTCTCTGTTTACCCTCAAGGCCAAGAGGCCAGGACTGCGCCTCCCCGACTCCAACATTGACTACCCCATGGCCACTGGTGATGGCGCCAAGACGTTGGTCATCCAGGTGAAGCCACTGACAGCAGACTCTATCCGAATCACATGGAAGGCCATGCTACCTGCCTCTTCTTTCCGGCTCAGTTGGCTGCGTCTGGGCCATAGCCCAGCTGTGGGCTCTATCACAGAGACCCTGGTGCAGGGGGACAAGACAGAATACTTGCTGACAGCACTGGAGCCCAAGTCCACCTACATCATCTGTATGGTCACCATGGAGACTGGCAACACCTACGTGGCTGATGAGACACCTGTGTGTGCCAAGGCAGAGACAGCTGATAGCTATGGTCCCACCACGACACTCAATCAGGAACAGAATGCTGGCCCTATGGCAGGACTGCCCCTGGCTGGCATTATTGGTGGTGCTGTGGCTCTTGTATTTCTCTCCTGGTCCTGGGAGCCATTTGCTGGTACGTGCACCGGCCGGTGAGCTGCTGACCCGAGAGAGGGTCTACAACAGGGCAGCAGGAAAAAGGATGACTACATGGAATCTGGGACCAAGAAGGATAACTCCATTCTAGAAATCCGAGGCCAGGACTGCAGATGCTACCCATCAACCCATACCGCTCCAAAGAGGAGTACGTGGTGCACACCATATTTCCCTCTAATGCAGCAGCCTCTGTAAGGGCGCCCACACTATTGGCTATGGCACCACACGAGGCTACCGGGAAGCTGGCATCCCTGATTGGACTACTCCTACACATGAAGCCAGCTGCCCCCCATCCCGGTGTGCTCACATGGCTCTGTCTAGCCCACTGCAACACCAGGAGCCAGGAAGAGAAACTCCACAGTGACTTTCCAAGCAGAAAGCCAAGTTTGGGGAGGGTTGGTGATTTTGCAGAACACAACAGTGGGGTTAAAAAATAAATACATAGAAGGCAGGAGGGGGATTCAGCATTGTTGGAGATGTAATTTATACCAGATCATGAGAGTTAAAGACTAAAAATAATCTCACAGGAAGGGTTGGGTTGGGTTGGGACATTTTTTTTCCTGAACCAGATTAATACTACCTGTACAACATTTGTATACACCTGGAGCTCCATTCAGGGCCGTCAGAGAGAAGCAGATGACAAACACACGTGACAGCATGGAGCCCCCCCGCAAGCAACCGTCCTTCTGGCTGCTCACGGGTGACAACTTAGTGAAAGGTTTTCAGGTTCCTCACAAAAGAGCCAGGGGAGGAAAAGACTTTTTGCTGTGGAGACAGTGTCCTGAAATCTCTTCCCTGGTCTTTTCTATGCTGTTTCCTTCCCAGATCTACAGAAATATGGCGTTCTCCGAGATACTATCTCAACACCATAGTCAATTAAAAGAAAAAAAAAGTCAAACTTTTCCTTCCAGTGCCGAGCACTTCGGTTCCGTAGAAGTTCTGATGAGACTGTAGCTTCCCTGACACGTGGAGGTGCACCTGTCTGCCCACCTATGGCCGTGTCCTGTGTCTCAGTACAGATGGGTAGATAGAGCTGCGTGTCTGTCCTCTCAGCACTTCGTGGGTCAGTCCTTGACATTTCCTCAGACAATAGAATTGCAAAAATCTTGCTTTCTCCTAGAAATCATTGAGTAAGTAAGTAGACCGTGTGTAGGTGGAGGGGAGGTGCCTCAGTCCAAGTGGTAGGAGAAGCCTCAGTCCAGTGGTAGGAGATCCTATGTCAGCCAGCCCAGAGCCAGGCCACTCCCCTTTCTGATATCGTGACAAGTTTTCCTTAATGACCAATACCCTCATCGTTCCTCCCCCAATAGATGCTATCCCCACAATAGTGTTTACTCTTTCTCCTGGGACAGGTAATTTATAAACAGGGACTGTTTATAAATATACGTGCACACGCACACTTCAGCTGACTAGACCTATTGGGTTTCCATGGCTGCCCAAACAAAGCCCAGAAAAAAGAAAAAATTTCAGAAAATCACTGGGATATATCAGCGTACACACACACACACACACACACACACACACACATAATCTCAGCCATGCCCACACCAGGGGATCTGTTCTCAAGAGGGAAAAATCAGATTTCTTTGTTAAAAGGAAAAAGAAAATCAACCTCCAAAAGGATACTGACCGGGACCCTCAGAAGAGCTAAGATTTTATTCCCTCTCTGTGGAATCAATGTCGTTATCATTTATCAACTGACACCACAGTGTGGTGAGCCATGAGATTAAAACGATGATAAAATAATGACAGCAAATCCGGAAAGGAGGGAAGAGCGGTGCCTGGGGTTCTGATGTCTGCTTCGTCCTGTACTCGGGGAGCCCGGGTCACCATCTGTCAATGCATTGCTTTGCCCTGCACTGGGAAAAAAAAGTCATCAAAGGGAAGACGCAGGTCTGAGGGCAGCCGGATGAGAAGGGGTCCAGCTCCCGATGGTGATGTTTTCAAAAGTTCTCTGACACTCTGCGTCCAAAGCAAAGGCAGGAAGAAGAGGCCAGGCAGCTGCCCAAAGTGTACCTGGTGGGGCATCCGCTTGCTGGACATTAAAGAGCCAACTAGCCCTTCAGTGAAGAGATGAGATAGAAAGAGATGGACCCGGCAGGTGCCTTGGAGTTAGTGAAGAGAGGCACAAGCCCCTGATCATAGCCCAAGGGGTCATCACACCAAATGGAGGCCCCCAACCAACCAGCCCCAGGGAATGGCCAAGGTGTATGGACATGGATCCCTCCAAAGGAGACCTTTCTTCCTATCATCCCAAGTCGTTTTTCCCACATAGTGAGGTCAAGAGAGAAATGTTCCTGAGCCTCAGATTCAGGTCTGTATAAACATGTGCCCTGGAGTCCTTCGGTCCCCAGTGACCCTAATGGTGCCCTAGTCTTGGCAGGCTCAGAGGAGACCCATCTGTTAAGAACAGGTATGTAAGAGAGAGTCCCAGATGCTGAACAAGGCATTGAGGGCACTGTGCCAGCCTTCTCCAGAGCCGCAGGAAAATAAAACAAGTCGTCACCCCTACCTTGCACCTGTAACTTGCCCTGTCCCATAGACTTTCGTGTCCCCTTCCCTATTTCCTGCCCCAGGAAGGGTCTGGTGGTCAATATGACATTTAGGAACAGCAGGTGGTCTAGACCCTGGGAGTTGCCTGGAAGGCCCTACTTGGAGATTCAGGAGCCTGTGGGCCAAAGGCTTGAAACACCTGGGCTGTGGTAAATGTCCTTCCCCACCATGACACAGAGTAAGCCTGGTCCACAGAGCCTTGACAGTCACAAGCAGAATGTCAAAGATTGAGGACCAAATCTGCCTCCTGCTCTAAGGGGTTTACTCCATATTACACCCAGTTGAAGAGCCCAAAGCTAGCATTGTCCCCTAAAGAGCACTAGATGCCAGTCAGAGTGAACACTGCCCAGCCATGGCCTTGCATCCCCTCCAAGAGCCCTTCCTGTGTCATTTCCACCCCTTCTCAGTCTAACATTTTCCAGTACCCTTTATTCTGTGTGTGTTGGGGATGGGGGAATACAGGAGACTAAATCCAGGGCCTAGCCGTGCAAAGCCAGTACCCCACCACTGTGCTATGTCCCCAGCACCACACATGGGGGCATCCTTTTAGAAAGCCCCCAGGTGTGACCTTTGCCCCAATTCTCCAAAGGAGACAAAAGAGCCTGGCTTCTGGCCTCATAATACAATAGAAGAGGTTCAGGGTACCCAGCCTCCTCTGCCCTCAGAAGGGAGGGAGGCCAGGGTTGACACTGGACGGCCAATGGGATCTTGTCTGTGTGCAGCTGACATTTCCATAGGGAAGTCTGCAGCCAGCCAGCCTGACCCTCACAGTTTCTAACCAGCCAGGACAGGAGGTTTCCATGGCCTCAGCTCCAGGGAGTGTATTCTGTGGCATTTAAGGCAAGTTTAAACTTAAAAAAAAAAAAAAAAAAAAAAGCCAGTGACACTTCTTTGGTTAAGTGGTTTACCCTTCGTGGTAATTAGATGCAGCGATTGGAATCTCTTTTTCTATTACATGGCAATTTTACTTTAAATTTCCTCTTTAAAAAAAAAAAACGGGGAAGAAAAGGCAGGGAAGGAGCGAGGCATCGGGCCAGGGGCATTTGCATTTTGCGAATGAAGCCTCTGGTAGGCTCAGCTCAGGCGTGCGGCCCAACGTATGGAATGCTTAAGAGATTACTAAGAATAAAATCTATTAAATTAGTCATACTCAATTCCGCAGACATGACGTGAATCAAAAGCTCCCTTCTTCCCTCATCTGCATCCTCTTCCTGAGGAAGCCTCCATCTTCCCTGGAAGGCTGCCTCCTGGCCTGCCTCCTCCTCAGTGGGGCTCAGCCTTGGCCCTATGTGGAGGATACTGACCTGGAGAATAGGTGTGGGGACACTGCACCGCCCTACCCTGGGCAATGCTGGCAGGGAGAGGACAGCCTTGGGAAAACAATGGTGGCAAGAACTCCAGCCTTCCCTTCCTGGGGCCAGAAACTCATCCGTGCCGCCATGCTCCAGGCCACTCTTCCTTCTCTGTGGGCACGGGGTTTCTCAGAACCCCTTTCCCTGAGCTTCTAGTAGGTCAGCTGCCCAGCTCAGCCCCAGTGAGGGAGCCAGGAGCATGTTATGCAAATGCAAGCATGCATCTCTAAAGTGAGGGTGTCTGGGGCAGATTCTTGCTTCATGAAGACCCTGTGAGAGCAACCCTTCCATGCTGAGTCTGGAAGGTTCTAATGGGCTCAGGGCAGTGGGGGAACCCGTGCTGGATAGGAAGAGCCAGTGTGGACTCCGAGTCCACAGAAGGGATGGGCAGTGTGTTTGGAATAGCCTCCCAACCTGAGCTTCCTCCCTCACTGCCCCTGGCAAGAGAGTAAGAAACAAAAGTCAGAGCCATACTCAGGACCCTTCCCACCCAACCCCCCACAAGTCAGTTCAAGTCCCGAAGCCAGCCCTCTTCAGACATCTGCTTTCCACTGAGCACACCAGGGAGGAGGCCAAGGCTTCCAAGACTCTTGATTATGAAAAATACAGCAAGGGAGACTGGGTGAAGCAGCTGGGGAGCCATGCAGAGGCAGCAGAGACAGGCTTGAGTGGGCACGGTGGCCTGAGTCCCCAAGGGCCAGATGACAAGTCACAGCCAGGGTCGGGGCTGCAGGCCTCTCATGAGCCACGTTCCCTACTCACACAGACAGTGGCGCAGGTGACAGCAGCTGATGCTGAGGCTGGATGGGTGCCAGGGTGAGCACTAACAAGCAATTCACAGGCTTTCCAGAAAGCAGAGCAAGGAGGCTTTTTTTTTTTTTTTTTTTTTTTGGTAAGGAGGATAAAAAGGCTCAAAAATGCAAATCATTACCGTTTACAACCAAGCGAGTCTGCTAAATTGATTAGAAGAGATTAAACTCCTTGGAGGTGAAGGGAAAGGGGGATTTTTTTGTGGGTTATGAACCTGCCCCAAGTGGCGGCCCACACAGCAGGCATTTTCCGGGTCTGGATGGGAGGGGTAACAGCTGTTCCTGCCTAGCTCCCTAAGGAGCAGGTATCTCTAAGGACTGCACAAGTTGAATAGTTGGAGCTAGGGCCATGGGAACAGGAAGGGTCACTGTTGCTGGGACAGGTCATACAGGAGTTGTGCAAGTCCCTGGGCAGTCTCTGATCCTGTCATCTAGGGTCAATATGCCTTGAGAGATGGCAAGCCACATCTGGATCAGAGGAAGCAGCCTGCACCATCACTTGGAGAGAAAGACTCCAGAGCCATAAGACGTCCTGTATCCTTATGCTGGGACCTGCTGCTCTCTGGGGCCAGAGAAAGAGGGAGGCTAGCTGTAAAGAGAAAACTGAAGGTGAGGAGAGAGAAGCTTGGGCCCAGCAAAGGAAGCGGCCAGTGTCCTGTGTGTCCCACGAAGCACCCAAGCATTATCTGAGGATGTGACCGACAGCTCTCCAGCCTGAGCTAAGGTCTAGGTCTTTGTCTAGAAGATTCCAGTTCCCATGCTTGCTTTATCACAGCCTCCAGGACAGCATGTACAAAGACATCCTTCCCCAGTCTGTGCTCAGCAGGTACTGAGGGATACTGACAGGACACATGCTGGGCTCAGCACCGCATGCCCCCCGGATGTCCCTGGACCTGTTCCCTCAAGCCCGGTTGCCTCACACCCAGTAACTCACGGTCTCAACACTGCCAGCCAGTCCATCCATCACAGCCAGCTGACGGTGCCTGGGGCACTGCTGGAACGCTCACCATTTTTTAGGCATTTGCCAATTCTTTTGAGGTGTCCCAATCATTTGTGTGAAAATATCCACACTGGCTTCTTTAAAAACAACTGACAAAAAGGCTCCCTTTCTCTCTTCCCGCCTTTCAGTTTTTTTTCTTTTTCTCCACCCCACTCCCACCCCTGGTGATTTGAGTCTGGCACTGAACTTCTGATATCCCATGCTACCTCCTTTGATTTTTTTTTATGAGACAGGGTCTCACATAGCCCAGGTTGGCTTCGAACCCTTTGTGTAGCTGAGCATACCATAAATTTCTGATCCTCCTGTCTCTACCTCTTTCAGATTTTAATGTATGTTTTTCCCTGATTCTGGGGATTTCATTGTCCCTGGGGCTACTCCAGCTCTCCCATCATAAGAGGCTCGCAGAATGTGCCACGCAGGGGAAGGGCACCAGCTCTCTTCATGTCTCTCCTGACCTGTGTCCAGGCAACTCTCTAGCCTGGGGCTGCTTTTCCTTCTGGAGGCCACCCTAGGCTCTCTGAAACCACTGTCAGAATTCCTTGCTGCTGAATTGTGCAGCTTGTGCCAGGAGGGAATTGTGGGTATGTGGTGGGCAGTGTGCCCAGTGGGCGGGTGGATAAGCGCCCGCTTCACACACAGCCCCTCTCCCAAGACACTGCCACCATCAAGTCGACTCAGCAGCAAGGGACACAACTGGGGACAGAGGACCAGCAGGGCACCCGGAACCCCTTATCACCTCTTCCCACTTGCTATCTGTCCACTCATCGGAAAGGCCTGAGGGCTGGAAGTGAGGGGCCTTCTGTCCTGCACCTGGCTGGTGTCCTGGTCAGGAGAGGGGCTCACTGGGAAACTCCTCCCAGAAGCCTCTCATCCTGCTTTGCATCGAGATTGGTATATCTCCAGCAGATGGGAAATGAAGAATCAGCGAGACCTGGCAGCACCACAGCCTGAATGGGTGACTCAGTTTCCCTTCTCCAAGATTTGCATCAAGTAGGTGAGGGGGTTGGCAGAAAAATAGAGAGACCTGGGGGTGGTATAAGATACAAGATCCAAGGCAACAGCCTGCCTTGCCTGCCACCCCTGCAGAGTCCCCCACACCCCAGCCACCCGCCTGGAGGAACTAATCAGACTTTCTCTTCAAGACAGAAAAACAAGCACGACATGAACCGACAATCAAAGCCGCAGCAGGCCCCAGGCTGCCTCTGCTCATTCCCCCAGGGGCCCATGGTTCCAAACAGCTCTCAACCTGCCTAGGATGGAAGACAAGGTAGCAGGTCCCCCAACCCCATCCCTCCTGTGACCAGTCCCATCTCTGAAGGTTCTGGGCACAAAGTGGGGAAGCCCTACACACAAAACCCCAAAAGTAGCCTTAGGTATTTTCCCCCAGCCCAGCATGACCACCTGAGAATGGCTTTAACTGATAAGCCACTTGGGCATCTAGGGTACAGTGTAAAGGTGAGGTCCTGGTGTCCTCCAGCCCTCCAGTGAGGCTGAGGGTTGAGGAAACCACAGGCCCAGTATAGGAGGCTTGTCATCTGAGAGAAAAAGGGAGAGATGATACTGGAGGCTGGGAGTCAACCAATCAGGCTCTGGAGAGCTGTGCTCCTGCTGGCTAGTACCACCAGCAGGTGTGAGCAAGGATGGCAAAGGTACAGGTCCCCTCAAAGGACTCCTTTTCCATGTAAGGACCGCAGAGTAGAAGTTTTGGCAAAGCCATCCTCCCAGTGTGCAATGGATGCTTGTCGGTATTGCTAAGTATGCAAGAACAGGTATTGGGAAGTATAGCCTGGTTCCCAGCTCTGAGGCAGTCCATGGCCAACCTCTGGGGAATGGATAGGCTTGCTAAAGGTGGGATGCCTGCCCAGTCCAACAGAATGAAGCAGGCCCTGAACACCAATGTTCCAAGCCCTTGCTCTGCTACAGCCAGACTCAGAACTCTGGAGCCCCTTGGAAGCTCACCTCTCTCTTTTCTTTTTCTCTGAAGGGCAGAACAGTCTGGGGGTGGGGGGTCTGAGTACTAGGAGCCCTGGCTTCAGGGCGGCAGCTGCAGCTGGAAACTGGCAGGCAGACAAGGACCTGCTCCCTGGAAGGCCTGGCCACGCCCAGCCTCACGGCCCACCTGCTTCACTCCAACTCTACCACTAGACGAGAGTTTTTCAGAAAATGGCGACACAAACACCCCACCACCACGACGACAACACAAACCAAAGTGCACTCTGAACCGCCCTTTGGCCTCCTTCAATGTAGGTGCCTTGAAACTTCAATGTTGAGATGAATGTGACTAATTACTTGGTCCTATTTTCTGTTTGTCTGTTTCATATAAAATGTCCAAGTCCACCTGCCTTGTCCTTTCTTGAAATAAATAGAAAGATTTAACTTTTACAGTCATCTCTGCTGCTGACTGTGGGCTCAGCAGCCCAGTGCATCAGGAGCTAGATGTCTCAAATGCTCCTCCTGAACAATCGTGGGCCTGGTTTGGGTCATGGAGGGTCACTCTGCTATTGGGGTCCACTGGCCGGTGGGGTAGCAGTCTGAGCAGAGACTCTTGGGTTGAACACATTTCCTGGACAGAGTCAAGCATTCTATGTCTGCTGGAGAGCCAGGTACTGTGGCACCTGTAGTCCCAGCACTTGGGAAGTGGAGGCGGGAAGATCAGAAGTTCAAGGCCATCCATGGCTGCATAGTGAGTTTGAGGACAGTCTAAACTACTGGAGACCTTTTTGCAGGGGAGGGGAGAGAAAGAAAAAGCCAAAACAAAACAACTAAAAAGATTCTGTAATGACCAGGAAAGGGGGCTTGGGACAAGGGAGGACAGCTGACAGCAGAAGCTTAAGTCAGCCATGCAGGGCAGCCGTGGAGAGGGTCTTCACTTGGAGAGTTATTAATAAAAGCTGAGGATTATCCCCTAAGAAGCTCCAGCAACCGTGTGGGTACCCAGATAAGAGCAGAACTGCCCTGGCATTTGGGAGTGTGTGCTTGTCCCACCAGTGACCCTAGTGTTCAGCCCCTCAAGATGCCCCTTGTTCCCTGCACATGCCCACCACATCCACAGTGCCAGGGTCTCTCACCTGGGTCAGGAGAGAGAAAAAAATTATTTTCATGAGAACAACAGCAATTCCTGTGAGGTTTAAGATAAAGCGAGAACCCATTACTCCTCCTTAGATCTGCTCTCTCATCTCAGCGGGGGTTAATGAGTTTCCCCTGGCATTCTGAAGAAGCAGTTATTTCTCCACAGGCCTTGGTGGCTGGTGGCCCCTGCTGAGATGACCTTGGGTACTCTAACCCCACAGATACCTCTCCCATCCCCCATCGACCTCACCTCCCATCATGCTGGGGGCAGGAACTGATCAAGGGGGACCACTCCACTGGGCGGCACTCAACATGACCCTTAGGGACCAGAACAAGGTGGAGGATTCTGAGTTCTAAGAAGATGCTTAGGTGTTCAGGAGGGCTGCCTCCCTTTTTCTCCTGAGGTATTCTTTCTGAGGCTGCTGTGGGAACTTTCTAGAAAATGGCTAGCCAGCCAGTTAGGCAGAGAGATATTGAGGGCCTACTATGTGCTAGGGCTAGGGATGCAGTGTTCCCTTCCTAGAAGCAGTGTGGTGAGGATTCTCCAGAAGTGAGGTAGGGGCTGCCCTGGCTAGGGCTGAGAGTCCTCTAAGGAGGTTAGGTTCCCATTGACGGTGTTTCTGAAGATGAAGATGGAGACTTGGGCCCCATTTACCACCTGAGAGGAGACAAATTCAGATCTAGTCTCTTGAACGGTGCTGGCCCTGCCCAAGCTGCCCCAGCCCTTGGCTACAACTTGGAGAATTCCCTGGCAGGTTCTGCCTTATCACAAACCCAGCCCATAGTCTGCTGACTGTTCTCCACAGCACAATGACACCTGGGACAACACCAAAACCTAAAGGGGCCCAAAGCTCCCCAAGCCAGAGAAGAGGGTTGTGTACTCAAGTGGTTCCCATTCCAACAGCTAACAGAGGCTCAAGAACAGGGCTGCTGAGCACCACCAGCCAATCAGCCCAAGGCCTCATCTTTCCCAAAGTCACAGAACCGCTTATCACTCTAGGATGGGGGCTGGTGTCGAGTAAGAACCAGAATGGCACGCAGAGGCAGGTGGATCTCTAAAGTTCAAGGATGGCCTGGTCTACAGGGTGAGTTTCAGGACAGTCAGAACTACACAGAGAAATCCAGTCTCAAAAAGGAGAGGAGGAGGAAGAGGAGGAAGAGGAGGAAGAGAACCAGAACCAAAACCAGAATGGCTGCCTAGCAGCCAAGGGCACTCTAAGGTCCTGGACCCCTATGTAATGCACCCTGCTCTACTGTTTGAACTTTAAACTAAAAGTTCTCATTCCAAGTCTCCTGCCCTCATCCTCCTAACACTGGATTCTAGAACCTTCTCTTACTCTGCCCCTACTTCCTAGACAGGGAGACCTACCTGGTTTCCAGGCATCCCTGGATATGTGGCATCCAAACCTACGAAAGGCCCAACACACCAAGTCACAACCCCACAACCCCACAACCCCACAGCCATGTCCTGTGGCGGACTCCTAGCATCCTGTTTAGGAAAGCCCTGACCCATGGGAGGCCACTCTCCTATTCATGAAACGATGTAGGTATTTCTGGTACTGCTGGTCTACTTTAAGCACTCCAGACAATCTGTGCTCCCTAAGCCACGCACCGACCACCTCCCTGCCCTCTTCCACCCACGTCAATTCTCAGTGCTGACACAGCCAACTCCCCTTGGCCTCTGTGTCCTGCCTCTCCAAAGGACCCTCTATTCCTGCAGCAAAGTAAATAGGCTCTCTCCGCGCTAACTGACAGCGCAAATGAAATCTTGCGCTCCCCCCCTCAGAGATTTACAGGGGAAGTGAAATCTTATTTGCACCGCTGCCAAGCCGGGGCCGCGATGAAATTATGCCTCGAGAAGAGACTCGCTGGTTCCTCGCGGAAGCTGCTGCATCAGAGATGGGCTTATTAAAAGCCACGGTGGCCACATTTCAACCTGTTTCAGGTGTTAAGTAATTTACTGCCACCCAGAATTCAGTGACAGGTTTTTATCATTTTTATTTCCATGATGCAGGCAGACACCCCAAGAGACCCCCGCTTGGTGTTCTTCCTACCTCCTCCATCCTGGGGCACCAGTGGAAAACAGGGTGAGGGTACGACCACAGTGGCATCAGATACCCTACCTTCCCTAGGGCATCACCAAGGCTCAGCGTCACTGGAAGGGGAAGGAAGCATCTAAGAGCACCTCACACACACATTCAGGTCCCATCCATCCCCAGCAAGCCCACAGGAGGTTCTCTGAAGGCAGCAGAAGCATTAGCTGCATTAGCCCTCTCTGTCTTAAGCCAGCCACATGATCAACTGGTCTTTGCTGAGCAACTGTTGTGTGTCAGGCTTTGTTTGGACAGAGCACATAGCTGCCAAGGGTCCCCCATGTCACAGAGAGGTCACTTTCTACCCATAAGTATCCAATAAATATTCCTGATGGTTAATGAAAACCTCTGGGCTGGGGATGTGGCTCAGCTGGTAGAGTGCTTGCCCAGCATCTACAAAGCCCTGGGTTCTATCCCCAGAACTGCATAAACTTGGAGTGGAGCTACATCTGTGATCCCACTCCAGAGGTGGAAGCAGAAAAGTCAGGAGTTCAAGGTCCTTCTCAGCTATATACAGAGTTCTAGGCTACCCTAGACTACATAAGATTCTGCCTCAAAAGTAATAATAATTTAATAAATATTCCTGGGCCGGAGATGCTCCGTGGTAAGGCATTTGTCTAAATGTGCAAAGACCTGGGTTCAATCCCCAGTAAAAGGAAAGTACAATTAGGTGTCAGACAGTCTTCCTGTGGAGGCTCTGAAGGAGAAGGTCGGGAAGGCAGAACCCAGCCTCACCAGTCATCTGCTCCCTCCCATCATCACACTGGACCTCTCCATCAGAGCTGAAGGTATAGGAGGACCTCAACCCCCGCTGTTCTGGAGAACACCCAGTCCTTTCCCTTCAGCTCCCCCATACTGTTGGGGGATGCAGGGGCTCCTGTTCTCCAAGGAGAACAGGGATCAAAGGAGCAACAGTCTGGGCATTGGGTGGGAAGCAGCCCTGTGCCCCGTCCCTTTGCTGAGGACGGGTTGATGCCTGCGGGTTGTGGGGGCTTAGGCCTATTACAGAGGCTCTGGAGGTTTATCCAATGCCTTTCCCAACGCCCCCTTTCTCCACCTGTTTTCATACACTCCAAGAAGACCAAGGGGAATCTTCAAAGTCCAGACTGAGCCAAGAGCAGAAATTCTTTAATTAGCTTTCTCTTGGATTGGGGCCCTGGCGAATGGATTAGTCATGGTGGGGGGCAGGAGAAGGGATCTGAGTCCTCTTTAAAGCCGAGATTACAAGCCTGGGGTGAAGGACCCTAGGGGAGGTGGTCTCTGGGGACAGGAGGGCTCCCGAGTGGGCCCTCCCCAGCCAGAAACTCCCGGAGAGTTGGCAGATGGAAGCAGCCAGCAGGAGGATGGAGATGTTCTCTCTTGAGCCCTGCTGTCTTCAGGAAGCTGGTGTAAGAAACTCCTGACGTAGCCCAGGCTGTGTGCCTGAGCCTCCTAATGAGTGTGTGCCTCTTCCCCATGTGACCATTCAGATCTCTAACTTCATAATTAGAGGGGATTTCCTAAAGGGGCACCCATCTGTGAGAGGCAAAGCAGCAGGCCTGATGGTGCCAGGCGCCAGGCATCTGTCACCATGTGTCACCACATTACACCCCCAAGGCCGCGTGACACATTGCCTTGCTTATTCTCACTATAAGCAAGTACCTTTTGTGTTGTTGATTTGTTTTGTTTTTGAGATGTAGTCTCATATATCCCAGGCTGGCCTCAAACTCATGATGCAGTGGAGGCTGGCCTTGAACTCCTGATCTTCCTGCATCTTCCCAAGTACTGAGGTCACAGGGGTGTACTACCACACCTAGTTTATCCTTGCAGTACTAAGGATTGAAGTCAGGACTTAACCTAGGCTAGGTAAGCACTCTACCAATTGAATTACAGCCCCAGCCCTTATTCCTGTTCTAAAATGGGGTGCGGTTCCATCCCTAGCTCTACATAAACCAGGAGTGGAGGTGTCTGTCTGTGATCTACTCAGTAGGGAAAAGCAGGCAAATCAGAAATTCAGGGTCCTCATCAGTTACATATAGACTGCTAGGGCAGTCCTATCTAAAAAACATAACTAATCTTTATATTATTATTATTATTGCCCCAAGTTCCAAAGCTTGCTCAAGGCCTCAGTAATTGATGTTGACTCGGGAACCAGCTGTCGAAGCAGGTGTCTCCCATTGCTTGAACTCTGGCCCATGGGCAGCCTTCCCTCCACCATAACTTAGTATCTGTGTTATGGTCCTGGCAGAAGTTAGAGCTGGGTACCAGTTAGAGGTAGCTGGGTTTAAATTGCCCCCATGCCCTCCATGTGAGAGAGGAAGGTGGCATCTGCCTCAATGTGAGTCACTAAGAAGAGAACCTTGGCTGGAGGCTAGGGGCACTGGTGTGGATGACCTAAGGGAAGGGGGTGAGGGTGGGGTCCCAGGCTCTGTCTGAGCTCCAGGATGGCAGCTCCTAGGCCTCGACTCTCCCACTGGCTCCTTTTTTAAGGAGGTGTACCACACACCAGGTGGGTAGGTGGAAGATGATTCAAGCACAACGGATCCAGATTTCCCAGGACTACCCATGGGAAGTGTGAGCGCCCCATCAAAAGTGACCAGGCCAGTGAGCTCCACTGTGACCAGGCCAGGCTGGGCTCTACAGAGGACTCTGTAGGATGGGCTGGCAAGAAAAGGCACTGCCACCTGCCACCAGCTTTCTATACTAGTGTGATCCAGAGGGATAAGCCACTCCAGCAGACTACCCACACACGTAACATATGACTGTGTCACACTCTGAGGTATGTCATATGGGAGCTATATGGATCTTCTTTCCCATGATCTTCCATTGTAGCCCCCCACCTCACAGAGCTGCTGGACAAACAGGTCATAGCTGAATATGCAACTCACAAGAGAACATCTGACTCAGGTTGAGGGAAGTTCTTAGAGGACCTGGGAGATATTCAGAGTAAGCCAGAAAGGAAGTAGATTCAAGAGTGCTCCCAGTCAGAGGAGTGGCCCATGTCAAAGCTAGGAGGTAAGAGAGAATGTGCAGCCATAAAACCATCACGGTGTGGCACACCTATAGTCCCTGACCTCAGGAAGCAACAGGATCAGATAGTCACGGTCACCATAAGGAGATCTAAGCCAATGTGGCTACATGTGACCTTGTCTTAAGAAAGGAAGAAAGTAAATTCTCTAGCTGTCCACAGTGGAGAGGACTGGAGAGGCGGTCAACAGAAAGAACCAGGGAAAGCTGGGAATGGCTTATAGCTACAATCCCAGCAATCAGAAGATTTAAGAACTGCCGGACGTTTGAAGCCAACCTGAGCTACACAGTAAATCCAGGCCTAGCTGGGCTACAGAGTGAGAGCCTTTCTCAAAAACCAAGAATACCACAGGCCAACATGTGGTGGCAAACCTTTAATACCAGAACTTGGGAAGTAGAAGCAGGAGGATATCAGGGAGTTAGAGGCCAACCTGGTCTGGTCTATGTAATGAGCTCTAGGCCAGCCAGAACACACTCACTGTGAGACTTGTCTCAAAAACAAAACAAAGCAAAAGAACCAGACTCTTCTAACTCAAGGCCTGCTGCATCCCATGTCACTGAGTTAGCAGTGTAGCCCTGGTAAGCCAAAACCCAGAAGCAGCATCTATGGCCTTGAGATAAGTCTTAGCCCAGAAGGACACTGGCCACAGCCCAGGAAGAATGTAGGAGGCTGGAAGTAGCTGTGGGGGTGGGAGGAGGGCAGGGACAAAGCACACAGAAAGAAATCATGTTTGTTTCAGACATAAAGCAAGCATTGGTAAGCACCTACTATGCACCAATGTGAGACATGAGTGGGGCACCCAAAAACCAGCCCTTCCCTGAGACTGTGCCACACCTGTTTAAGTGAGCGCTCCCACAGTCAACTCCTTAGTGGTAAAGAATGAAGCTCTTTGTTTCAATTAGCCTTTTCCTGATTGCTGGCGAAAGTCTGCCTCTCTTCACGTGTTTACTGGCCATTTGTTTTCCTCCTACCGGGAATCGTCTGTCCCCATCTTCTATACATTTTTCTTCTGGACTCGAAGCTACTGTTTGCATATTCAGAGAGGAGTAGAGAAGCAGCCTTCTCCCAGGAAGGGGAGAACATGTGGAGCTCTCTGGGAGGGTCCTGGGTCCCAGGAATGTGAATGAGAGGGGAGAGTGTCCCTGATGACTCTCCATCTCTGGCCAGCTCCTAACTCTGCCAGAAGATAAGGAGCTCCCTGTAGGTGGAGCCCCACCAGGCCTACATCTTGCGTGGCAAACCCCTACAGGCTTATTTGTTACTTACTGAAAAGGCTCGTGCCAGAGGCTGGCTGGGCATCCTGGGTGGCACTCAATGGGGGCAGCAGATAAGCTGGGCACTAGGGATAGAGAGGTTTGCATGGCTCCTAGGCCAGAATCCCTCCCTGTAGCCCGAAGCACACCTTTCCAGCCTCTCAGCCAGCTGCGGCAGTCCCTGAAGAGTGGCCCTTGAATGGGGGACTTAAACATGAGCCCTGCCCCATCCTCAGCCTCCTGACCTCTCAGGCCACATGAACCTCTGCTGTTTATTTTTCCTCCAGTGCGTCCCATATTTCAGTGGACAAATAACGTAGGCCATAAAACTGATTTCCAAAGCCCATAAAGGCAATAACATTTAGGGAGACAGGAAAAATTAAGCCTCCTCCCTTCTCCAAGTAATGACTGCTGGGAGTCCTCCGAGGACATTCCGCAGCTGCAGGCGCTCAGGCTGGGCTGCAGAAGTCCCTGCCCAGTTGGTAAATGGGGGCTCACACATGCTCCTGGGCCCACAGCAGTCACAGAGCCTCCGTGCTCCTGCTTCCTTCTTCTCTGGCTCTGCACCTCCTCGAGAACCATCAGAGGCTGCCTGGCACCCTGGGTCACCCCCACCCCCTGCCTCCCACTGAGCTCCCTACTGAGGCCTGAGGCTGGCCCAGTGGCAGAGGGAGGAGGCTCCCAGTGGGCCTGGATTAGTAAATGTACCTCCAGCTCCCATCACTCCTCCCAGACTATCACCAAGTGGTATCCAGCACAGACCACATGGCTACTATGGCCTCTCCATGCCCCTCCTCATTAACTCAGAGAGAGGTCCACTCGGGGCTCCTAGGGAAAGATGAGGACCCCAGAAAAATCACTTCATGTCCTCATATCAGAGCTTTCCCCTGGGTAGTTCTGGACTCAGACACTGCTAGAGGAAGCTGGGGCTGTGTTCTGCAGTGGCTGGAAGGGCAGGCAAGGTCCAGATGAGCTCCAGCAGCCAGAGGGGGAAGAGGTGCCTGGAGACAGGAGTAACCCCACCGACCCCAACAGCCTCTGCCTGGGAATCCTAAAGATGCTGGGAGGCAGGGAATTCCAGGACAGAGGTCTTCCCATCGAGCTGATGTATGTGTCTGTCATCCCAGCACCAGGGAGCCAGAGACATTGGGATGAGCAGTTCAAAGCCATCCTGGGCTCCCTGAAACCATGCCTCAAATAAACAGAAAACAGCCAGGGAGATAATGCAGTGGGCATTTTAAACACAAGACCTTCAGGTCACCAGAAAAATTTTTTTAAAGCCCAATGTGGCAGAGTACACTCGTGATCCCAGCATGGGTCCCAGGGAAGCAGAGGGGAGTCTCTGGGGCTCAGTGGTCAAACAGCCTCATTTCATGGGTGAGCTTCAAGCCAGTGAGAAACACTATCAAAACCCAAGATAGCTCAAGGACACTTGTGGCCAATCCTAACAACCTGGGTTTGATACCTCAGGATCTCAACACTTGAAGGATAGATAGGAATCGTAAAGTCATCCCCTGACCTCCATAATGCATAAATACAAGGGATGATCGTTCACACATGCATATGCACCACATCACCACACATAAATAAAGATACGTTTAAATTTTTAAACAAGGTAATGGCTCCAAGAGAACAATGTCTGAGGTACACATATGCCCATGACCCACCCACACACCCACACTCCACACACACACACACACCACACACACACACAACACACACACACCTGTAATCCTAGTCCTAAGAGGACCAAGGGTTCAAGGTCATCTTCCCAAACTGAGAAACATAACACACACACACACACACACACACACACACACACACACACACAAGCTCCCCTCTTCAGGACACATATTATTACACCAAGAACAGTGGTCTCCCAAGCCAATGGAACATCAGGGTGGCTTAGTCCCACTCCTGGAGTCCCTTATCCCCCACTTTTGAAATGTAACTACATCACTACAAGAGTTAGTATGAATGAAGTGTTGGAGAGAAGTGACAAGAGGATGCGGCACCAGTCCCCACCCCACCCCGGCCTCCCATACTAGGCCTTCCAGAAGGTCAGCAGCCCTTGGGAGCAACATGGAAGCTGGCAGGACCTCGTGCTGCCAGAGGGGCTCCAGTGCACATTTGCATGGAGCCCTCGGTGGCATGCTGGAATTTATGCAGCCGCCCGTGCGGTTCCTAAGGCGAGACGAATCTCCAGGCCGCTTTTCTCAGCGGGAACAAGTCTCTCCTTCAAATCGATGGTGACACATTTTTAAACTCCGATGTTAAGGAGGGAAAGATTTTGAAGGCCCCCTAGGGGAAACCTTATTAGTCACAAGCTCATGTGAGAGAAATCGCATTGGCAGACTCAGTGGACCTAGGCAAGACAAGAGGCCCAGAGGCCAGGTCACCAGGGAGGAGAGGCAGGAATCACAGCAGCAAACAGGAAGCAGAGGGAAGGTGAACCATGAGATGGGTTCTGGTACACTGAACAAGCCATCTGTGGAGGAAAGGACAGCTGAGAGCTGGCGGCTCTGTTGATATAGCACTTACTTCATTTGTGAGCCCTAGATTCAATGCCCACAGAAACTGAGTGTGCTAGCCCACACCTGTAATCCTAGTCCTAAGAGGACCAAGGTTCAAGGTCATCTTCCCAAACTGAGAAACATAAAACCTAGACTCTTCTTTCAAAAGAAGGGGACTAGCCAGGCAATGGTGGCACACACCTTTAGTCCCAGCACTCAGGAGGTAAAGGTAGATGGATCTCTAAGTATACCCAAAATGTATTAGTTGTTTTTCTATTGCTGTGATAAAGCATCATGATCACATTATATAAGAACGGGCTTGTTTGGCCTTATAGTTACAGAGGAAGAAGAGTCCATCATAGCAGGCAATTCTGTCAGCAGGTGGTCGACACGGGGACAGGAACAGCTGAGAACCCACATCTCAAACCACAAGCAGGAAACAGAGCACACAAACTGGGACTGTCACAAGGCTTTGGAACCTTAAGACTTCCTCCAGTAACCACAGCTTCCAAGCCTCACCAATAGCACCACAACTGAGGGACAAGCGTTCAAATGCCAGAGCCTATGGGGACATTCTCATTCTAACCACTACGCGGGGTTATATAGTAAGGCCTGTCTCAAAATAAAAACAACTCAAAACAAAAGACCAGCTGAGTTCTGTAAACACTGTAAGGAAAAAGAACGGTCGGTCGGCATGGGGAGGCTTTGAGGTGCCATCTGGGCCGGAGCCATGGTAAGATGCCAGCAATGACGCAGCACTGAGAGCCCTGACTACAAGGGAGTCCTGAACCCTAGTCGAAGAGACCACAGGTCACCTGAGTGGCAGGTGCCATGTTTGAAAGAGGACCTCAAGGCACCAAGCAAGAACCAGAAAGAACATGTGCCAAGAGCAAGGGCCATACTCTAAGGAGATGCTGCGGCAGAGTCTCTCTTGAGGCTTAGTTTCTCTCCCTCCCTCCTTTTCTCCCTTCCCCCTCCCTCCCTCTCTTCATCCCTCCCTTTCTCCCTTCCTTTTTCAGCTTTGGGGATGGAACCCAGGGTATCACTTATGGTAAGCAAGCTCTCAGCCACGGAGCTACATTTCCAACCCTCACCCTGCCTTCCTCAGCTCGTCTCTCTCTCTCTCTCTCTCTCTCTCGTGTGTGTGTGTGTGTGTGTGTGTGTGTGTGTGTGTATTATATACTATTATATACATATACGTGCACGTGTGTGTGTGCAGGTGCCAGCCAGAGGTTGACATCAGTTGTCTCCCAGATTATCTTTTGAGTCAGTCTCTCACTAGACTCAGAGCTTCCCAGCTGGCTAGACTGGCTAGCCAACAGACCCCAGGGGTCTTTCTAGCTCCACCTCACAGAGCTGAGATTACAGGTGTATACCACTACCTCTGGCTTTTCACATGGATACAGGGGACTGAATTTGCCCTCCCCCTCTTCCTCCCCCAATCCCTGCTTCTGTAGCAAGCTGTTTTCCTCCATGGGCGTAGGTTTCTGTCTGTCACTATTAATATAGGTTTTCCAGGATGATTGACTCCCTGGGGGGTTGCCTTCAGGGAGTGAGGGTCTCACTATTAGCCCTGGTTGTCCTAGAACTCACTAAGTAGACAAGAATGGCTTTAAACTGCAGAGATCTTGCAGCTTCTGCCTCCCCAGGGTTAAGATCACACAGGCAGTACACAGAACACTGTGACTTTGTCCCAGATGACACTGGTCATGCTGAGCTGTATGCCAGGGTCACTACAGGGTACTATGAGCTCAGGTCTGGATTTATTGCACTTACTTTTCAGTAGGTTAGGGGCTGGAGATAGCTCAGCGTTAAGTTAAGAGCTCTTGTAAGCTAGGCAGTGGTGGCACCTTTAATCCCAGCACAGGAGGTAGAGGCAGGTGGATCTCTGAGTTCTGAGTTTGAGGCCAGGCTGGTCCACAGAGCAAGTTCCAGGATTGCTCTCTAGTGGGCCGGAGTTCTGCAACCAGAACCCATCTTATACCACTTGTAACCCAACTCCAAGAGATCTAACAGTGTTCTTCTCCGGCCTCTCAAGACATCTGCACACAAGTGACCTACAAGACAGATACACACACCTACCTACGCATAAATAAAAAATAAATCTTAGAAAAAGTTACCTCTAGCTTCCATATCCACTTCCTTGATACTGGCCGTCACCATCCATCACGCTCCAACCACCTACCTCTCAGGTGCCTGCGTGGTTCACTTGACCCTTGAAGTCTCCCTGTTAAGGGACATCTCTGAGGTCCACAGATGAAGAAAGCAGGGCTTGCGGGTTATTGTACCTTGATAGACCACACAAAGCTCCTCAGAGGCCACAGCAGAAACTGAACAAAGCTCTGTCAGGCATAACCATGCCACACCCCACCCCTGGCCCCAGAACCAAGGCCAGCACCCTGCTCTGACTGGAGGAGGGTGTTCCCCCCTCCCACTAGGAAGAGGGTAAGGCAGAGCAGACAGAGGTCAAGGCCAGAGGGGCACTGACAAGTGGCCAATTGACCACAGAACTCCCTCCTTGGGTCTTCCTAGTCTCCTCCTGACCAAATCCACCTGCTTCCTCCCAGCCTTGTGGGGAAAGCTCCCTGGTGCCTGACAGCATTGGGATTTAGCTTCTCTGACAGGCACAGCAGAGCTCCCCGCCAGCCAGCGCAAATGTCAATTCTAGGCCATTTGCTTCGTGGATTTTAATGTCCCTGTTTCTCTTCAACATCCACAGCAAGGTAGCCCTCGCTTCTCAAAAGGGATGTAGTGTTTGATGGTGTTTAAACCGTATGTGAAATACAGCCAGGCGGCAATAATCAAACAGTCTCGGGCCCTGCTGGCAGGGGACAGCTGACAGCCAGCACTCTCTCCAGAGCCACCCAATGCTCGCTCCCATTTTGATGGCAATTACAATGTCTAGAAGGGGAGGAGGTGGGATGGGGGAGTGAGTGGAGATGCTATTCAAGGGCCACTTGTTGCCACTGGGAGGGGGCAATGGTTATGGGATGTCATGGGGGGCTTCAACTCAGCCCCATCCACCCTCCCAGATTGACTCTATACCATCCTCCCCTGCCGTCCTCTCCTGACACCTCCACACAGATATAAATAGATGTTCCAAGGTTTGGTGCACGCCTAGAATCCCAGCAACCAGAAAGGCTGAGACAGGAAGACCACAAGTTCCAGGCACTACAAAGTGAGTTCAAGGCCAGCCTAGGCACTTCCAAGGTAAGCCTCTGAGGCAGGCAGCCCTGGGGACTGCAGAGGGGCTTTAGGTGGCTTCTACTCTGCCAGCTCTGACCTTGGATGTAACCAAGTGCTGGTAGGGCCCACTTCAGTCGTGTAGCTTCCTCAGAAGCATGTCCTCTGTCCTGCCCAGGAAGGCCAGGTCCGGACCTGGAGTATGTGAGAACTGACCCTGAAGGTCTGGAGAGAAGATTCATTTCAATATACCCCCAAACATTACTGTCTTCAATGACTGGGTGTTGGAGGAAGGACAGAGAATGGTACCCCCTAAGGAGGGGCATCCATGTCTGCCTCACAATCCTAAGGCCAGACCTTGAGTCCTCTAGGGATACAGAGGGTCCATCCTTTCAGGCAGTCTGTGCCCAGTCCCTGCTGGATCATTCCAGGAGAGCGAGCCAAGAGCTGCAGCTCCAGTCCTTTTCATGCTCCGCCAACTTAATAGTCTCCATTAATTTCAAAACACACACATTCCCATAAGCTCAGTGCTTGGGACAGCATCAGGGACACGGGCAGCTGCACAGGTGTGGGAGCTGAGGCCAGGTGGCCTCAAGGTCAGGAAGCCCAGGACAAAATGTACCCCAGCCACAACTACATACAGGCAAGTCACAGCCCTCTGAAGAGGGTTTTCTGACATAGTTTAGTAATAGCAGCCCCGAGATGAGGGCAAGGGGCCTTAGTTTGAGACACTACTCTGCCACTTTCCTGCTGTGTGACCCTGAGCAGGTCACCATCCCTCTCTGAGCTCTAGTTATTTATCATCTTCCACTACAGGGTTTACAAGTACTGTGCATGTAGACACACTGAGTCTTGTGTTTCTTTCCTCACCTCCAGAGGCTCACACGCTGCCAGGAAACCCAGGAGAAGCCCGTGAATGTTAACCACTGTCCATACCTATGAAACCAAGGGACTCCTCTGAGGCCCAGAGAGGCAGAGTGGGGCTTGTGCTGGATCAGAGAGAGGGATCCCAGAGCTGGCTCTCAATAGCACCAAAGGTCAACTAGAGCTCAGGACAGTGGGTGTCCTCCCATCATTCCCTGTGGAGACAACAGACAGGGGGTCCTGACCCACAGTGGGACCTTAGCAGAAGATCTGGAGGCAGAAGGAACTTACAGGTTCCTCTGAGTCCTACCCACCAGTCAGGCTCACCTCACTGGACTAAGCCCTGGAGGGAACCTCAATAATTCAGAAGAGATCCATCATTTATGAATTTATATAACACAGCTCGACCTTGTGGAAATGAGCCACTCTTCTGGAGGCATCAGGCCTCTTGGTGCTTCTTTATATGGGGAGGGTGGCTGCTGGCCCTCAGCCCTGCTGACTGGCCCCCCTGCTCTCTGTTGCTCCCACGACACCAGGCTATGCCCAGCGAGGGTTGGTTAAAAAAAGAAAAAAGAAAAAGCCAAGCTGGCTGCATCCCTTTAAACCCCGTGTTAAAGACAATGGGTTTTGGCTTTTTGTTGTTTGTCTTTTTTTTTGAGCCAGGGTTTCACTATGTAGTCCAGGCTGGCCTTGAAATCACGGAGATCAGTCTGCCTCTGCCTCCACTCCAGAGTGATGGGATTAAAGGCCTGTGCTACCACTCCTGGCTTGGGGGCCGACTCTTACCTGGTTCTGTGATCTCTTATTCTGTAAAGAGGGGCCCCTCCCTGCTCAGGAAGCCTCAGTATCCAATCAAGGCAACCCTGGGTGGGCAGTCCTTGAAGTACTGGGGGCTGGGCCTCGGAACCCAAGACAACTGGACAGCAGGAAGCTACCTCCAGGCCATGTGGGGCCAATAAATCCAAATCGTGGCCCCTAGAGCAAGCACCTGTTCACTGCCCACTCACTCTCTGCTTCCTAGCAGCCAGCAAAGACACTGAATTAGAACTTGTCACCGAGTGCTAGGGGTGGGGCAGGCCATATACACATATCCGTGAACTCCTAAGACCTAAACAAGGGCGAAGACTTGTAAAAGGAATGGAACCCTGGAGGGGCTGGGGAGAGGGTTGGCCTGGAGAAGAGGAAGGCTTGAGCTTCAGTGGAGACTAAGGGGAAATTTGACAAGGGGTCCGGGGAAGGAGAAGAATGGGGAGAGGGGGGAGGGGGAGAGAGATGAGGAGAGGAGGGGAAAGAGGAGGAAAGAAGATGAAAAAGGGGAAGGAACTGGAGGATAGGGAGGAAGATGAGGAGGAAGGGGAGAGGGGAGGAAGATAAAGGAAGAGAGAGGGTGAGCAGCCCAGGGCCAGGCCAGGCAGAGGCTGCCATAGTGGCCTCCCTGGCTCTGCTCTGGCCAGCACTGCCCCTGCCCATGCAGATGCAGAGCTTTTTTTTTTTTTTTTTTTTTTTTTTTTTGCTGTCGGCGGCCGGCAAGCCTCAGCAAACACATTTAAATCTGAAGTGACAGATAAAGCGATTTACGGCGACAGTTTAGCGTCAGATCACTTCCCACCAGGCAGTCGCTGTCCCTGCGGCCCCCTGCTTGCTAGTCCATCAAGGCGGTCTCTAAATCACCCGCTCCAGTCCAGCCGAGGCAGGGCTGGGGGACAGCCTGAGCAGGGCGGGGCACTCTGTGGCTGCTCACTGGTGGCCAGATGCTCAGAGTCAAGGCCTGCTCTTCTACACACCGAGCTAACTACCCTTTGGGGCGGCCGGCGCGAAGGATGAAACAAGGGCTTGGGGACAGTGTGGTGGGGGCGGGGGATAAGAGGCAGGTAGGCTCTTGCAAATCAAAGCCCCAGGACTTAAGCTGCCTTATTTTAAATAAATAAGAAGCTTAAAAGTCCCCTTCGAGGCTAGCTTGTCGCTGTGAGACATGGCTTCCCACCCATTCTTTAAGGCCAGGCCCCAGAACCCAGGCCCCTCAAAGGCCTCTGTGACCCGCTCGCCTCCTGCCACCTCCTTGCAGAATTAATTGGTCCCTGCGGCTTCACGCACACTTTATTCAACCCTCCCTCCCTTCGCCGTGTCACATTATATTCTACTTAGCTGCTCTTGCTCCTGACTTCCCCAGGACTAATTTACTGGGGCCCTCTGTGTGTCAGGCCTAAACATGTGTCATCTTCACTCCCACACAGGCTGCGGCCGAGGATGATGGCCGTTTTCAGATGAGGACCTGAGGGATGGGAGGCGCTAGCAGAAGCCCCCAGATTCTACTCCAAAGGCCTCAGTGCCCTGACACACAGTAGCCTGAGATTGCTCTGAAGAGAAAAACAGCTGTGTCTCTGCACAAAGTGTGACATTCATGTATGCTGTACCCTAAGATGACTCTAAGGCCAAAGCTGGGCCACTGGACCCCTGGGCTGCCTGAGAATGAAGGTCTTTGTGTTCAGACTTCCTAACTGGGACTTGGCCATCTCAGACACAGGGGCCCACAAACACCAGACGTGGTGTTAAGAACACACCCATCCCCTGAGGCAGAGAGAAGACTCAAGCACTGTAAAGGTCACCACACCTCCTACCCCAAGTGGAGAAGCCCAGACACAGTCCCAGGGGTCAAAGGAAGAGCTAGAGACACAGCACTGCCCCAGCATTTCCGACGCCCGGAGGAGGGAATGGCCACAGGGCCACCCTAGCTTCTCTTGCTAGCGTAGCAGTCGATTTAATTAAGATGGATGTGGCATACCCCTGCGGGCAGGAGCCATAGCCAGCACAGATGGCAAGAGCTTGCAGCTCTCTTGGGCACTTCCCTGATGGCCTTGGTCATCAGCCCATGAGGCAGCCATGGGGAAAGTTTAGTAAGTTTGACTGGCCCCTGTGACCTTAAGCCCTGTCACTCACTAGCCAGGCATTCTTCCTGCTCTCTGCCTCAAGCATCCTATCTCTACCACACAGCATACATGCACATCACAGACACCGTGTACACCGTCACACCCCACCTCTGCCACACAGCATACATGCACATCACAGACACTCGTGTACACCGTCACACCCCACCTCTGCCACACAGCATACATGCACATCACACACACTCAAGTGGGTAATGCCGTCCACACCCCCTCACTCTAAGTCTCTCCAGACACTCGGTACACGCACTCATCTGCACGTAGCCATCGAACAGTCACCGACCCTCGCCCGCTATATACAAATGAGGTACTCTAAAGAAATCCACACACGTAACGCAACCTCTCCCCGCATACTATCAGACACGGACGTAACCCTTGCAACAGCAAAAAAAAATCGCGCACCCGACAGCACCCATCACAACACTCGTGTACGCCGTCACACCCACGCCACACACTACATGCACTCACACACTCTGTTGCGCACACCACTCTGCCCACAGCACATGCACATCCGCCATTAAGGCAGATTTGAAATCAGTCCTTGGCTTCAAATAGCCAGGTGTCCAGTAGAAAAATGGGGGTAAGTGTGACAGGGGCGGGTACTGGACCCGCTCTACAAGCACTCCCTGGTCCTATACCAAGGGACAGAGATGCCTCCAGCCTCGCTACAGATGCCTCCCCTTTAGCTTCCCACTTCTCAGATTTTTCTTTCTTTCTTTCTTTTTTTTTTTTTGTTTGTTTGTTTGTTTGTTTTTCGAGACAGGGTTTCTCTGTGTAGCCCGGGCTGTCCTGGAACTCACTCTGTAGACCAGGCTGGCCTCGAACTCAGAAATCTGCCTGCCTCTGCCTCCCAAGGGCTGGGATTAAAGGCATGCACCACCACTGCTTGGTCCCACTTCTCAGATTAGGAGTAAGATCCAGGTCTCCCATTCCCTCACAGGCCCCTCGGGTTCCCCCTACATCCCTCTCCTCCATGTTCTTGAAGCTGGAGTGAGGCCCAGGGGAACACTCCTCCCCATCTGGAAACAGACAAAGTGAGAACAAAATGAGGATGGGCAGACAGACAGAGGCGTGCACACACACACAGCTCTGGTGGAGTTTCAAGACCCCAACCACTCCCAGCCCACACTGTGCTCCACAGGCGATCATATGCCCACAGGCCAATGCTACCCCTGGCTTCAAAAATAAAAATTTAAAAATTCCCACCCCGAGATAATTGCTCTCTCCTCTTGCCTATTGTGGTGGCTCTGCGGTCGGCAATGAGAAGCAATTATTCACGGCTAATGATTATAATCAAGTCAAATAGAATTTAATGGACATGCATTCTCTTCCTGCTTGAAACTTTACATATGAATTAAGCACATATGGGTTTCACGAGGCTCGGACGCAGATTTATGCAGCCCTGAAAAGCCCCACATTGCCTGCGACTTTTATTTCACTAATAAAGGCTGATTTATGGGTTCCTCAGAAACGCAATCTCTGCTGCCCCCTGGTGGGTGACGCTGACAGGGTGACGCCAGGGCCCAAAAGAGCTCAGGGTGTTGGGGAGAGAACCCAGGCCACTGAGGACTTCTCTGACCAGTGCCAATACCTGCATCAAACACTGAGGATGCAGGTTCTGCACAGGAAATCCATGTCCAACATCTGCTTCAGCTACTTCTTGGCATTCTGGAAGGGTTCTGGATCTTGACTGACTCTCTAGAAAAAAATCTCAAGAGAATACACTAAAAGGTGTTGGGTCCACTAAGGCGAGCGAGAGAAGGGACAGCTGGTCATCTACAGGAGGCAGCAAGTCCTCGGGCTTGTTGAGTTGGCACCCAGCATGATGCTAATGGTGTCACCAGTGCAGGTGTTGAACCCTTGGCTCCTGTGCAGCTGGTAAATGAGTGTCATTCCCGCCTGGTGTCCCCAACACCCAGATAGATCACTTTCCCCCATCCCCATGGTGCAGAGACAGAAAGAAGCCTGGCAAGTACACCTCCCAAGATGCAACATCCTGGGGGAAGCATGGCCGACAGGCCACCAGCCAGGGCAGCTAGCTCAGCTAGTGAACAAGCTGACAGGCAGGTCCAAGCAGCGTATACCAGCCTCCGGAGCCCTCTTCTGCTCCCATGACACTTACTTTGGTCCCTGAACCCTCACTTGTTCACCAGCCAGGCTGCCTGTTTTTTTAAATTGTCTGTCCTACAGCTCAACAGGAAAAGAACCACTGGATGCCTCCTACACCTTCAGCAGTGACCGGCAGGGTCAGGTGCCAGGGCAAGGCAGAGCCAAGGACTTCCTGAGGACCTCTGGGGTGGGTAACAACACTCTCCCTGAGGGGCTGGTGCAGCGTGTGCAAACCAGACAAGGCTATCTTCAGTGAGATAGACTCGTTGAACTCCCCGACACCTATCAACTGTGTCAGGTTCTCCAGGGAGACAGACACACAGACGCAACAGCAAAAATGCAAAGGTAACCCAAGCTCTCTCTGGCATTGAATGCCAGCCATCACCTATGTGCCTGAGACAGGCAGTGGCTGGGGGGGTGGGAGGTACAGTGATGGTCCTCTACAAATACCTGCCTAGAACCCTGACAGAAGTGCCACCCAGATCACAAACAGAAAGGACCAGGGAGCAGCCACCTCTGCTGGGTGTCTAGTTACTTAAGGAGGCCAAGAGGCATGGACAGCATCAGCAGCTCCCTGTTCTAGAGTCTTGGAGGAACCTACTCCCTTGTCAAGACTCAGGTATGGCAGAGCAAGTCGGGTGACAGAAGGTCTAGAAACACCTAGGGTGCCCTGGGCTGCACAGGGGAGGGGGTGGAGTGCCCTGGGCTGCACAGGGGAGGGGGGTGGAGTGCCCTGGGCTGCACAGGGGAGAGACTGGGGTGCCCTGGGCTGCACAGGGGAGGGACTGGGGTGCCCTGGGCTGCACAGGCGAGGGACTGGGGTGCCCTGGGCTGCACAAGGGAGAGGATGTTATGATGGAGTTTTTCCTGTGAATTGGAGCTCTGTGCTAGGAGTTCTGCCCTGATATTCACAGAATTAGAGAAAAAGACACCTCTACTGCCTGCTATAGTTCCTGCGGGTTGTATGAGGGAGGGAGGGAAGCCACCCGACATTGTTCCAGGAAGTTCTTACACATGTGCTAGATTTACTAACCCCAGACACCAGTTCCTGATGACTCCAGAGCCCTTCCCAGAACCTCTTGACCTCAGCCAGACAAACACCGCCTTCTTCCCTCCTCTACAGAAGCAGCTGCCTCCACTCTGCTCACCACAATAAACCGCCAAGCCAGCAAGAAGAGAGCACATGCAGGGAGCTCCCGGCCCAGGCACTGGAGAGCTGCCAGGGGCTGAGGGACCCTCTCTGTACGCTCCCTTCCCTCTGTGAGCTCCCTCACCTGGCCAGGTGTGAGTGAGGCAGGACTGGTGGAGGTGGGGGGCAGCCACAGTCCCCACCCCTGCCCTAGGATGAAGAGAGTTGGCCCTGGCCTCTTCTCAGAGGCAGCAAAGTGTGGCATCCTTCCAGCCAGCTCTCCTCCATCCCCACTGCTAATGGGCCTCAGAGCTGCAAGGCAGCTTGGCAGAGGGAGGTGCCCCCAGAAGGCAGGTCAGTACTTCAAGAGAAGACGAGCCCAAGTGGCAGCCACGCTGGGCTCCCGTGGCGCCAGCAGGCCATCCACACTAGCAACTGGTAGCCTCTCTGGAGCCAGGTGGCGCCCACCCATTTTTGGCACACCAACCAGGCCTAAGGTGACAAAGTGCCCCACCCCAGGCCTCTGACTCAGGCCAGTCACTCACCAGCATTGACAATGGCATCCACCTCCAGCTTGGTAATGTCCCCACGGAACAGGGAGATTTTCTCATTCAGCTGCTTGTCCTTCTTATACTTGGGGTCCTCCACCTTCACAGACAGCCCTGGAACAGGTAGGGTCAAGGGGTCACACAGAAGGCCTTTCACTGGAGAGTCACTGAAGAGCCAGAGCCCTAGTGCCCACTGATGCGGATGATATATCCTACTGTAGATGACACCTCCTGTGTGTACATAAGGACTTTACAACAATGCTCCAGAAAGCTTTAGTGATGTCACACACCCTGATCCTTGTTCCTATTCTTCTGAGACAGGCTGGCCTGAAACTTACTACCCAACCGAGACTGACCTTCCATTTCTCATCCGCCTGCCTCTACCTCCCAAGTGCTGGGACTACCAAATGCCTACTGTGCCTCCATGTGGAGTTTCACACACGCCATGTTATAGGTATCACAACAGAGTCTGAGGTGGGCTAAGTGGGCTGACTGGGGTCATGGGTTATCAGACCTGCACGTTCAGGGATCAGAAGTTCCCCAGCATGCCCCGGCAAGCAGTGCATCCCAGAGTCCAATCCCGGCTCCCAGTAACTGAGTTACTCAAGGTGGATGGCTGATGTGGCCTGGAGCTGGCTTCCTAATGGTGTCATGGGACTGCAAACCAAACTGGCCTCAGGCAGTGTTAGTAATTAAATGAGGTGACACATGCAGAGAGCCTGGATGTAGGGAGCACTCAATTGGTACTCCCGGATGCTTCTGGAAGATCCTCTTAGGTCATTCTGCAGGAGGAGGGGGCTTCCATGCCCAGGGAATAGGGTTTACCTTTTGCTGTCTCCTTCCACGTGGGATCTTCTTCAGCTTGATGAAATCCTTGCAGAAGTAATGTTCCTCCCTCTGCTTGTCGCTCAGGCCCTTCAGAAAGGCTGCAGGGGCAGGACAGGCAACAGTGGTCAGACTAGCCCTCTTCCTCCTGAGGACTCCTGCTGAGTCCAAGGGTATAATCTGATCCTACCAGCCAAGCTTCCTGTGGCCCTCTGGGACAGAACCACTGCAGACTCCACAGCATTTTGTCCTGCTGTCTTTGTTCAAGAAGGGAAACTGGGGCCCAGGGAGACTGAGGGACTGACTCTCTCAGTCATTGAGAACCCAGTTTAGAATTCAAGCTGGCCACTTCCTGGTACCTAACCATCTCTCTAGATCCCTCATTCATTTGTAGGGGGATAAGATGCCCCTTGGAGAACAATTGCAAACTCGAACACATTAAGCAAGGCAGGATGATGATGCTCTGTCGCTTGTCAGCCATAGTGTCACTAGCTGTAAGACAAGGATCCTCAAAGACAGGCTCTGGCAGAGTCTGCCTATTGTCAGCACTGGCTAGGGTTTCTATGCAGCCTGTAGGCAAATGTCCCCATTTTCATAGATGAGGCAGCAGGGACTTGGGAGGCAGCCTGAGGTCACTCAGATGGTGAGAAAGGACCCAGGCCCCCACATGCTCACAGACTCTGAGTGTGTCAAGTTGGTCGCTCTGCCCTGTTGGACCTTCCCTTGCCACCAGGATAGGGCATCTCGGCAACAGCTTAGTCCAGGCTCATAGCTCACAGGCTCCCCCTGCTGGCATGAGGTCCTCTATACACTTAGGCTCTGCCCAACCACAGTCCCTCAAACACAGACTAGCAGAATGGAGTGGCTGGTCCTCACCATCACCAGAAAGGGGACAACACACAGCAAAGGTCACATGAATGAACACAAATGGCATCAGAAGACAGGTAGGAGTTGAGTTTGGGAATGTAGATCAGCTGGTAGAATGCTTACACAAAGCCCTGGGTTCCAACCCTCCTGTAGGTGAGACGCAGCTCAAACCTATGACCTGACCCAAGCTGACCCTTGTAATACACACACCCCATTTCCAAGCCTGTCCTCCTAAATACACCCGCACCCATTGATGTGGCAATTTACTAGTCTGTTCCTCAAACACCCTGGTGATTCTCTGCCTCAGGCCTTTGCATTTGCTCTACCTGGAATGATAGTTTTCCTTCAGGTCCCTTTCTCATTGCCCTCTCCATTTCCTTCTCTGCTTCCCACCAAGAATCTTGAGAGTTGGCCTTGGCTTATGTATATCCATTCCTGGACCTTGGCTAATAAGATCCATGTGAGGAGCTCCCTGTCCATCACCAGCACAGCGTACAGTGTGTGTGAGGGTCCATGGGTGACTCAGTGAAGAGTTGAGACCTGAAGGTTGAGTGATCAGTCATCCATACAGAGGACCTGCCTGTACAGAAGCACTGAGGCAAGAGGTGCATCTGGGGGTGATGTGGAGGGAAGCTGGAGCAGCCTGGGCAGACAGGGAAGGTGGGACACAGAGGGGCAGAGAAAGCCACATGGTGCTTTCATTCCCCTTTGGCTCCCACTACACTCAAGGGCAAGTCTGAGCCTCAGTTTCATTTTCTAGGTCAGAGATAAGGTCTACCAAGATACCGAAGGTCTGTGATCAAGACCCTGTGTATGGGCTGTGAACACTGGTTCAATGGTAATGTGTTTAGCTAGCATCTGTGAGTCCTAGGTTCAATCACCAGTTACAGCTTTAGAAAAAGAATTCAGGGCTGCAGTGTGACCCTTTTGTAGCATCACAGGCTCCTCCTGGGGAGGGGTGCCCAGCAGCACAAGATTCAGGAGGAGAAAGACTTTCTCAGGTGGAGAGCAGGGCAGGTGGGGCTTCAGTCATTATTTAGCTCCACAAACTAGTTATCATGTGCTATCATGACCAAAGACACCCTGAATCTTGGCACAGTCAAGTGTGGATGCTTCCAGCTGGCTAGACCTGGAGCTGGCACAGGAAGCTATGGTTACACCAACCAACTGCTTGCCAGCCACTGTAGACTAGCTACAGGCGCCACTGAAGTGGTCAGGCTGGAACCAACCCTGGCAACACATATGAGTTCCACTGCCCAAGGACACCTAGACCCCTAGCAGACACATCTGACAGATGCCTTAGAAGAGAGGTAGAATGATCCAGCCCTTATCACACCCAGATGAGAGAAACCTAGGGTGAACTTGTCCTTCTCCCCTTCTCCGTGACATTGGTGGCCTGGTTTGAATGGCCACAGTTCACAAGGCCCACTTGCTCCAATGGAGTTCAAACAGAGCACTGCCACCAACCACAACACCAATCTCAGAGATATCTGTCAGTCTATCCCTGTCAGTGCCCATCCCTAAATACACAACTTCAAGAAGCCAACATGAGCCAGGTATGGTAGCTGTCTTCCAGCATTTATCAGGTAGAGGCAGAAGGATCAGAAATCCGAGGCCAGTCTGGGCTACATTAGTCACAAATAAAAGGCCAGCACACCAGTACTGTGTCCCTATCTCCAAACAAGGTCCTGGACACGGCAGGTTCCTGAGGTGTTGGATGCCACACAGTTGCCTGAGATGCTTCTCTGTCCCAAGGCCCATGCACTTGTTCCTCAGCTCAGCCCCATTTCTCAGGGTCACCTCCCAGGCCTGCTCTGCCACACACAGGAGTCACTGCCGGCCTCCTTCCATCAAGTCAGATGCAAACTTAGAGCATAAGTGGGTTTTATTTTATTTTTTTTATAAAAGATGTAAAACATGCATTTTCATTTTCTTTCATTTTTGAAGAGGCGAAGAGTATTTCACGGCTCACTGAGACAGGTGTTGTAAAAAGATGTTCGCAGTAAATTTTGATGGGCAAGCCTGACCCCAGACTAAGCTTCCAGAGGCTTGTGGGCATGAAAGCTGGGCAGGAGGAAGCAAACTCTGCCAGAGCCATAAAGCGTGCCAGGCAAACGGGAATTCAATGATGTGTTTTAAGAAGTATCTTTATGGCACTTTGCAAGACGTCGTTCAGAGAGATGAGACCGGCTGGGCGGGGTGGGGGAGGTGAGTGGGGGGGGGAGACTGGCTGAGTCTGCAGAACACCAGGTGGGCACAGCTGATAAGGGGTGCAACTTCTGTGGCATTAATCACCTGGGAACAGTGACTCATCCAAGCCTATGGCACAAGCAGTGGAGAACAGAGCATGAAGCCCAGGGCAGCTCTGGACCACACATATTGGGGTGGTCAAGGCTGCTTCCCAACATGGAAGAGATGCCCTCACCCTAATTCTCCAGTGTGCCTGAACAGCATGCTGGTTCAGCAGCTCCATCAGAGACACTGATGTGAGGGTCCCAGGTCCTCAGTGAGTCCCGGCATCTGCAGAAGTATTTGCAGCTGAAGCATTGGGATCATACCATAAGCTACCAGGGGGAGAGAATGCAGCCCAGTGTGTCAGAGCCCAGCACAGAGAGGATAGGAGCCTGGGAAGAGATGAGCAAGGGGGTGCTCTGTAGGCTGGCACTCTAATGTGACCCAGCACAGCAGCAGGAGCTATTGGTTCCATTTCATAGATAAGAAAATAGAGGCTCAGGGAACATGCAACAGTGACCCTGGGGCTTGCTGGATCCTGATACACCAACATTCCTTCTCTTTTCAGTACACAGTTCTGGCCCAGCATGAGACAAGAATTTAAGGCTAAAACAGAAGCCCTAGATGTTCCTCATGGCCCCAGCTAAGTCCCCTCAAGCCAACTGCCTTTCATTGTAAATATTTCCAATCTTTTGGGTTTTTTTGAGACTGGGTTTCTCTGTGTAGCCCTGGCTGTCCTGGAACTTATTCTGTAGACCAGGCCATCCTCAAACTCACAGAGATCTGCCTGCCTCTGCCTCTGGAGTAAAGTGTAATTAAAGTGTATGCCACTGCCCAGCATCCAGTCTTCCTTTTAGGTAATTTTTTTTGTTTTGTTTTTTGTTTTTTGTTTTTTCGAGACAGGGTTTCTCTGTGTAGCCCTGGCTGTCCTGGAACTCACTCTGTAGACCAGGCTGGCCTCGAACTCAGAAATCCGCCTGCCTCTGCCTCCCAAGTGCTGGGATTAAAGGCGTGCGCCACCACTGCCCGGCAGGTTTTTTTTTTTTTTTAATTTATTTATTTTATTGTATTGTACGAATGCTTGTCCTGCATGTGTGTATGCGTACCACACCGTGCCTGGTGCCTTCAGAGGCCAGAAGGGAGCATTAATCCCCTGGAACTGGAGAATCAGGGGTGATTGTGAGGCTCTATGTAGGTGCTAAAAATTGAACCCATGTCCTTTAAAAGTCCTCTAAACCGCAGAGCCATCTGTCCAGCCCCTATTTCCAGTCTTCTAAACAGGTCCTAGTTGGAGGGAGGGCACCGTGGCACCCAAGAACCCAGGGGATTAAGTTAACTAACCAGTAAAAACAGATTTGGCAGAAATCTGCCCGACAAACCCTCATGGCTCCACACCTGGTTTGATCCCAGCACCATTTAACCCAAGTTTGGTGGTGTACACCTGTAATCTCAGCATCTGGAATAATGGATAGGCGGAGGATCAGAAGTTCCCGCATCATACAGGGAGCTAGAGGGCAGCCTAGGCTACAGGAGACACCGTCTCAAAAACAAAACAACAAAAGGCCTACATGTCTCCTGATGAAGGGATCCAGCCTGGTGGCTGTCCTGATGTGGAAGATTAATGAATAAAGAGAAGCAGACAGCCAAGATGGAGGTAAAGGAGCTAAGCCCTGGCAAGGCCTCTCCAGCTGGACCACAGCAGGCCATGGACATGCCACAGATCCAATGTACAACAACACCCCATAAGGAGATTCTTTTAGGAGGGTCGAGCCCTTCCAAAGCACTAATACTTGCCCTCCTGCCTCTTACCTACACTCCTGCTGTCTGCTTGCAGCCTGCAGCCTGCTTCCGGCTGCCTGAGATTATGCTTTGAATCTGAACACCCCCACAGACTCAGGTCACATTTTAAAGGCTTGGTTCGGAGGTGGGAGTTGGCTGGCAGGAGCAGGAGCTGGTCACTGCAAAACAGGCCTTGGGCCTCCTCATCTGTCACTCCCTCCAGCCACCATAGTCCTAATTTCCTTTGAGATGGAGTCTTGCCGTGTAGCATAGTCCTTGCTGTATAGCCTACACCCCTCTCCATCTCCCAGCAATCCTCCTGCCTCTACTTCAGATGCTAGAGCACAGATATGCACCACGGTGATCTGAGCTACATCACCGTGCCTTGTGCATGGGGATCTTCTGCAACCACGAATCAAAATAAATCTTCCTTCTTCTTTCCTCCCTTACATGGGATTAGTGTGGTCACCGACAAACAAAAACTAACACGTCCCTGCTCTGGATGAGAGTGTGCCACTGGGCAACCAAAGACTGTGCCTTGACTTTCCCATAAAGTGAGGAGGCCATGCCTAAGCACCCAGGAATTTCCACACCCACTGCTATTATATTTCTTCACCCTAAACTGCCTACACATCAGTCTTGTGTGGGTCTGTGTGCCAGTCTTTGACAGGAAATCACCAGCGTCTAGATATATCCCTGAACACACATGTCCGTTAGAGACAGGTGTCAGAATGGTCTGAGTAACTTAATGCACAGGAAACCCAAGTGCCCATCTGCAGAAGAATGGATATCCAAACTGTGGTACATTCAGATAGAATACTATACAGAGGTAAAGATGCATAAACTGTCATAGTGTTCATGTGAATGACAGAGTGAAGTCCAGGCCAGCCTGGGCTATAGAGGACAACTTTGTTGTTTTGTTTTCAGACACAGGGGCTCACTATGTAGCCCTGGCTGGCCTAGAACTCACTTTGTAGACCAGATCTGCCTGCCTCTGCCAAGCAAGTGCTGGGATTATAGGTGTGTGGCACCAATCCTAGTTTTTTTTTTTTTTTTTACAAAACACGAAGTCTTTGAAGCAGGTAGATTTCTGAGTTTGAGGCCAGCCTGGTCTACATAACAAGGTCCAGGACATCCAGGACTATATAGAGACTCTCTCAATGTCATGGTTTGAATATGCTTGGCCCAAAGAGTGGCACTATTTGGAGGTGTGGCCTTGTTGGAGTAGGTGTGTCACTGTGGGTGTGGGCTTAAGACCCTCACCCTAGCTGTCTAGAAGTCAGTCTTGCACTAGCAGCCTTCAGATGAAGATGTAGAACTCTCAGCTCCTCCTGTACCATGCCTGCCTGGATGCTGCCATGCTCCCACCTTAATGATAATGGACTGAACTTCTGAACCTGTAAGCCAGTCCCAATTAAATGTTGTCCTTACAAAAGTTGTCTTGATCATGGTGTCTGTTCACAGCAGTAAAACAGTAAAACCCTAACTAGAACACACACACACACACAAAAAAAAAAAAACAAACAAACAAGAGGAAGATTTAAACCAGACCACCCTCTGTTTCCATGCCCAGAGCCTGCTGTCCCCTGATAGGCCACCTCTGACCTTCCCAGCTCAGGTGGTCCCAGCCACTACCGTTTCTTCATAGTGCACAGAGGACTATGTCACCACAGTGTCCACTAGACAGACTGTTGCCTGGCCACTCACTGCTGAATCCTTCAGTGCTGGCTCCAGCGGGGCATGAGGTAAAAGTTTATTGAATGAGGGCCAAGGAGATAGATGGCTTAGTGGGTGAAGAAATGTACCTGCTACATAATCCCAGACACCAGAATTTGATCTCCTGAACCCAAAAGCCTAAACGCCAGACGCAGTAGCACTGTCATCTCTAGTCCCAATAAACCCACTGGAAATGGCAAGCAGAGATCAGACTCTCCAGAGCCTCAAGGACCAGCTCACTTGTCTTACACAGACCCAGCTTGGCATAGAAGGGGAGAAAACAGCATCAGTCCAGCAGTTGAGGAACCTCAGGTCCCATGAGCTTTCCCAGGTTAGGCTGGTTTTCAGAGTCACCAAGGAAAGGGGAGCTAAAGGGAGAAAGGCTGGAATCTAGAAATAAGAGGCAGGCCCTACACTAGGTGTGGTACTGCCCCAACTCTCTGCCTCTCCCTGGGTAAGCAGGACTCTAAGGAGGAACACTAACTCCCTCTGCTGGCATTCTGGATAGCCCCGCAACTCCCGGCCAAGGCTGAGGGAGTGGCAAGTTCTGATTGCTCCCAAAGAAGACCGTCTAGTGCTTTAGGATCGGATCGAGCAGACTGGCAACAAGAGGGAGTTCTGTTTCCTAAAAGGGAACCAATCTGAGGTTACCTTCAATCCTGCTTGATCCAGCCCCCGTGGTCACGCCCACCAGCAGCCCAGCCAATAGCCTTAGCCACTGATTGGGAGGAGGATCCGCCCAGAGTAATAAGGGAGGAACTGTCGCTGAAAGGCAGGGGCAGCTGGACTGCCACTCAGGGCTATTTGGGACTCTGTACTTTTCATTCCAGCTAGAGACTAGGTCGTCCAGGACCTGTGGCCCCTTCCTGGCATGCCCGTCCAGGAGGAGAAATACTTTCATTCTTGGGGGAGTCAGTGATTCCCACCAGCCCACGTCCGATGTCAGACTGCTCTCCAAGTTCTTTGAGTCCAGTCCCTCAAGAAGGGGCAGAGTGCCGGCAAGGGGCCAGAGGCCAACAGGAGGGCAAAAGGGGCACCTACCATACTCACAGAAAGGCTGACACCCGAGTAGCCACTCTTGGGGCTATCTGACCCTACCTGATAGGCCAAGTTTTCATACTTTGGCTTTGCACACTCCCAGTCTGACCTTGGGGAAGTGGACTTTAGCCCTGGCCCTCAGTTTTCCTCCTGTGCATGCATGGAGGACCGTGGCAGGTCCCAGAGGATCTCGGGGGGTGGGCTGCCTGGGGACCATTGCTGAGGTAAGGCCGCCTTCCCCATTCGTTTAGTCAAGTGGTAACCTGGTGTAGGAGCTGGGCATGGATGTGGGTTGAGGGAGTTCCCAAGTGTCTCAGGTGCTCGTGGAGTGCCGTTCGGCCGGGGAGACCCACGCCCTGCGCTCACACTTACATTTGGCCTCCTTCCAGTCGGTGGAGGTGCTCAGGTCCACCTTCGCGGCCATGGCCAGGGGGGCCCAGGTGCGCACCCAGGCTCCACGCCCCGCCGCCCCCCACGCCCCAACTCCCGCCGAGGGCCACGCGCAGTAGCCGTGCTCGCCCCGCGCTACCAGGGGACCGCACACACTGCCACGGGGCCGCGGGCCACCCGCCGAGCGGCCGGGCCAGGGGCGCGGGGAGACCAGCAGCTGCCCCGCCGCGCGCAGCTGTGCCAGGCGGCCGGACACTTGACTCTGCAGCGACATGAGCAGGCGGTGCCGGGCGGCTCCCCGCCCACTCGGACTCTATTTACGGTGCTCTGGAGAGTCGCGCTCGGTCCCTTATTTACTCTGGGACGAGAGTGGCGCGTGCCAGCCCGTGGCGACCTGCTTAGAGACCGCGGGCGGCGCGCCGCTGGGCACCCTGGAACTTGTAGTTCCGTCCGGGCCCACTGTGCTCACGCACTCGTACACACACGTGCGCACCCAGCCTGTCTGTGTCCTCCCGAGTGTGGCTGCAGCCAACCTTCGGAAGCTCGGTGATTCGGCAAGGCACTCGGCGCCTGGGTCATTCCGCCTAGTTGCGGTGGCTCAAAAATCAATTCGGTCCCTATCGCGTGTTTTACGGGCATAGAGAGACCTGGACTTGTGTTGGCGCCCTACACATCACCCAGCTCTAGGTCTGGTCCACACAACTGCAGGTTCCAGCCTGCCAAGGGGAGGTGATAGGTGCGGCGGACCTATGTGTCAGGTAGGGGCGACTTCTCCCGAGCCGAGCTGGCCGGAAGAGCTCGACCTCGGGCCAAACGGCGCCGACTGAATTCCACAGTAGCCAGCAAGACATTACTGAGATTTGAAAAGAAGAAACCTAGGTGCCAAACCGACGTGGTGGGGCAGACTTAGAATCCCAGCATCCGGGAGGGTGAGAGCAGAGGATCTTAGGAAAGTTTGGGGTCAACTTGACTTACAGAGCAGCCATATAGACTGTCTCAGGTCAATCTAATAATCAATATAAAAAGAAAAGAGAAAGGATGGAGAGAGAGATAGAGATAGAGAGAGAGAGAGAGAGAGAGAGAGAGAGAGAGAGAGAGAGAGAATATGAATCTGGGTGTATAGGATCACTCTGGTGAACTAAGAAGGATAATTTTTGTCTCTTATTCCCTAATGACATACGCCTGTAATCCTAACATTCCAGAGGCAGAGGGGAGTCAGGATGATGGGGAGTTCCAGCTCAGCCTCAATTTCATACTCAATTCCACACCAGCCTGGCCTATTTGAGAGCTGGTTGCCAGAGCTACCCAGTGAGACCCTGGGAGTGAGGAGAGGGGGCGGGATTTAAATCCAGGGCTGGAGAGATGACTCAGCAGTTAAGATCCCCACTGCGTTCCAGAGGACCAGAGTTCTATTTCCAGCGCTCACGTGGTGGCTCAAAAACATCTGTAACTCCAGTTCCAAGGGATGCCACGCCCTCTTCTGGCCTTGCATGGAAGTGGTGCACAGACACACAAGCGGGAAAACACCCAAACACAAATTTTTTTTTACAAATTGTTATTGTGAGCCCTAATAGCCAAACCATCTCTCCAGGCCTTGCTCCCAAAACTTTACAAATAAAGATTTAGTTCCTGGAAAACAAAACAAAAAGGAGAGAGAGCAAAGTAAACGCCCTCCTATTGAAACCTCACCACAAACCTGGCAACGTAAGCAATGCAGATTTCTCAGCTTAAGTTCTGTGAGACAAGAATCTGGCGTGAGTCACCAGAATTACATGCCTCTGGCTTCATTCCTTCCTGGAAGCTCTAAGGGAGCTTTTCCCAGGATTTTCCAGCGGCCAGAGGTCACGTGGCCCTTCCTGTAGTTCCTTCCTGCAGCCTGGCAATGGCCCAGGCTTCTAATGTGGTGGGGACCTTGCTCTCTGCTTCTCCATCTACCGTTTTCGAGGCTGTGATTACACTGGCCCTGTCAGTATCCAGGAAAAGGTCAGTACTTGCCTACAGTCAGCTGGTTATACCCTTGGTTTCCCTCTGCCGAAAGCCATCTTCACAGGTTCCAGGGTTCAGGATGTGAACCGCTTGAATGGCCTTCACTTTGCCCTCCATCCTTTCAGTCAAGGACTTGGTAGGGGACTCTGGGAAAAGACAAGGTCCCAACCAAAAGACATTTTGGCTCCTTAGAAGAAGGCTGCCTTCTACTTAGGGCCTGAAATCCATGCTCGTGAGGCTTAGCCCTTGGAACTCTGGGTAAACCAGAACTCCTGCCACCTAGTGCACACTAGATACAGCCCTCATTTTCCCCCTTAATTAAAAATAGATTTTGTTTTTCAGTTGACTGTGATGGCACACCTTTTAATCCCAGCACTCGAGAGGCAGGCAAACCAGTACAAGCCTGGTCTACAGAACAAGTCCAGGACAACCAGGGCTACACAGATAACCCTGTCAGAAATCTGCCTGCCTCTGCCTCCCAAGTGCTGGGATTAAAGGCGTGTGCCATCACTGCCCAGCCATACAATATATTCTTATTACACTTCCCTTTCTGCAACTCCTCCCAGATCCTCACTGACTCTCCACACACCCATAACCACACCCTTTCTCTCTCTCATTAGAATACAAACAGGCGCCGGGCAGTGGTGGCCCACGCCTTTAATCCCAGCACTTGGAGGCAGAGGCAGGCGGATTTCTGAGTTCGAGGCCAGCCTGGTCTACAGAGTGAGTTCCAGGACAGCCAGCTACAGAGAAACCCTGTCTCGAAAAACCAAAAAAAAAAAAAAAAAAAAAAAGAATACAAACAGGCATATAAAAAATAATAATAAAATGAAACCAAATAAACTAGAATAGAGACAAGCAAACAAATGACCAGAAGAAAAAGAGACAAAGAAAATGCACAAGAAGAACATATAGAGCCGGACAGTGGTGGCACATGCCTTTAATCCCAGCACTTGGGAGGCAGAGGCAGGGGGATTTCTGAGTTGGAGGCCAGCCTGGTCTACAGAGTGAGTTCCAGGACAGCCAGGGATACACAGAGAAACCCTGTCTCGAAAAAACAAAAACAAAAAAAAAAAGAAGAAGAACATATAGATGCAGAAAAGTGCACATTCACACACACAGAAATTCCATAAAATCCCTGAGAGGGGATCTTTAAGGAAGAAAGAGAAAGTTAATGCTGAGACAAAGCATTATGAGACAAGGAACCTCCAGTCAACTGCGGCTCAAGGGAGGAAGTGAGGACTAAAAAGAAAAAGACAATTAGGCACCTATCAATTAGACATCCCACCTATCAGCCTCCTGGGCCAAAGACTCTGGGGATTCTGGGCAGAGAGGCAGGGCTTGATGCTGGGAGGAAACCTTCACAGAATTTGAGCTGGGCCTTTTGTTTATTGACCAAGCCAACAGTCAGTCAACGGGTTCTCCAGGGAGGGAGTGAGGATTGGAAGAAAAATACAATTAGACAACATTATAACATGACTCTCCAACGTTTATTTTGTTATCTGAGATAGGATCTCAGGTAGCTAAGATGGCTTCCAAGCGGATGCTAGCCGAGGATGACCTTGAAACTCTGATCTCACTCCTAGTGCTGAGATACGGGTGTGAGCTCCACATCAAATTTATGCTGTACTTAGGGTGGAGCCCAAGGTTTTCTTCTAGGTGGGCAAACACTATACAGAACTACACCCGTAATCTCTGGCCTAGAACTCTCTATAGAGGTAGCCAAGGATGACCTGGAACCCCTGACCCTCCTGCCTCCACCTCCCAGATACTGGGATTAGGGAGATTTGTTAGGAGAAGTAGCAAAGGCATGAAAGTCTCTGGAATACTGAGTCCTCCAGTGCTGCTGAAGTGTAGGGTGTTCTCTGCTGAGGATTTAATATTGGAGAGAGGCTTTCATGCACGGAGTGCTTCCTACCACTGCTTGTGTTTAAATTAATGCTGTTTATTAAAATGTAGACATCTAAAAGAAACTAGATTTCCTTAAACAACCAAGTGCATCTTGCAAAGCTAGTTTTCTTCTTCTTCTTTTTTTTTTTTTTTTGGTTTTTCGAGACAGGGTTTCTCTGTGTAGCTCGGGCTGTCCTGGAACTCACTCTGTAGACCAGGCTGGCCTCGAACTCAGAAATCCACCTGCCTCTGCCTCCCAAGTGCTGGGATTAAAGGCGTGTGCCACCACCACCCGGCGCAAAGCTAGTTTTTCTACTTACAAGTCCACCAATATTTATAAAAATAAGAACAATTGGGCTGGAGAGATAGTTCAGCAGTTAAGAGCACTGACTGTTCTTCCAAAGGTCCTGAGTTCAATTCCCAGCAACCACATGGTGGTTTACAACCATCTGTAATGGGATCTGATGCCCTCTTCTGGTGTGTCGGAAGACAGCTACAGTGTACTCATAGACATTAAAAAAATAAAAAGACTTACTTTAAAAAAAAAAAAAAAAAAAAAAAAAAAGGCCGGGCAGTGGTGGCGCACGCCTTTAATCCCAGCACTTGGGAGGCAGAGGCAGGCGGATTTCTGAGTTCAAGGCCAGCCTGGTCTACAGAGTGAGTTCCAGGACAGCCAGGGCTACACAAGAGAAACCCTGTCTCGAAAAAAACAAAAAAACAAAACAACAACAACAACAACAAAAAAGAATAATTGCTTCACTATGTTTTATTAATATTTAATTAACTCATAAATTCTGCAGAGTAGCTTCTTTAAAAATGGATGTCAATTATAAACATAGGTAGTTAAATTCCTTAATAGATTTTGTTTAAACTACATTTTGTGAGTTGAAATGCAGTAGATGGAAGCTGAGGTTGCAGCATTTGATCCCAACATAAGGAAGCAGAAGTAGGTGGATCTCTGTGGGTTTCTGGCCAGCCTGGTCTATAGAGCAAGTTCCAGAACAGCCAGGGACACACATGCTGAGTGACAAAACTTTCCTAGGGAGATACTGAAGAACTTTAGGGGCTTTCACCAGCCTTTTTTTTTTTTTTTTTTTTTTCCCCCCGCAACAGGGTTTCTCTGTGTATCCCTGGCTGTCCTGGAACTCACTCTGTAGACCAGGCTGGCCTCGAACTCAGAAATCTGCCTGCCTCTGCCTCCCAAGTGCTGGGATTAAAGGTGTGCGCCACCACCGCCCGGCTTTCACCAGCCTTACACCCACCTGCCTTAGGTCAAGGCTAGGCCAAATTCCATTCTCCACCCACAAGAACATTCTTGAGTAAAAAATTCTCAGAATTATCTGATTAGTCCCAGCACTTGGGAGGCAGAGGCAGGCGGATTTCTGAGTTCGAGGCCAACCTGGTCTACAGAGTGAGTTCCAGGACAGCCAGGGCTACACAGAAAAACCCTGTCTCGGAAAAAAAAAAAAAAAAAAAAAAACAAAAAACAAACAAAAAAAAATTGTCTGACTAATAGTCACCTGATCCTTTGGAAAGACCCAAGTAGAGTTCAAATGCCTGTCATACTTGCTAGCCAATAGATTTAAAGGTCAATATGCTTAGCCAATAAGTTTGAACTGTAACCTTGCTGATGTAAACTGTGCTCCTAAAAGGTATAAAACTGCTTGTAATAGCCATTTGTGGTCACCTTCTCATCACTTGCCTCGAGGGACTGATTGAGGGTTGACCCAGAGGAGCCGGGAAAATAAACCTCTTGCTTTTGCATTGATCTGAGTCTCGGTGTCTCTCTCAGTCACTCGCTCGCTCGCTCACTCACTCGAGGGGGGGGTCTCAAAGTACCACTGACCGAGGGTCAGGGTCTTACAATACAATTCACACATCCAGTCACCCCAGATAGGGAGCTCACTACAGACCAAATTATAAGTACTACCAAAGTTTAATTTGGTGAACCAATGAATTTTATTGAGGTTACAGAAGTATGGGTTAAGGGTTGCTTACAGGAGCAGAAAGACTCAAAGACAGTTGCATCACCAAAGCCCACCCCAGTGTGGGTGACAGCTCTAAGCTAGGAACTTAGAGCCCACTGCACAGCCTGCAGGCAGCTCAACAGGTTGGAGGGTGTCCCTTCTAAGTGACTCAGTTTGCCTAAACCTCTTCCAGGCAGCTTGGCTGGTTTCTGCTTCTTCCAGGCAGAGGGTCTGGCTTCAGAGTCTTCTCTGAGAAGGACTGTCTGCTTTCATTATTTACTCTGGCAGGGAGAGGCCTAGTGGTAGGTTTTATGGACTTCCTGAAACTATTTTGAGTTGTTACCTTCCTGCTTAAGGAGCTTTCCTGCAGGAAGGAATCTTTCAGTCTCAGAGAATTACACAACAACATAGAGAGACCCTGCTCAAAAAAAAAAAAAAGAAGATTGATAAGTACAAACTGGATATAGTATATGGTATATGTGGTAATACTCCTATAATGTGGTTATAATTCCCATAATGTGGTAATGCTCCTATAATGTGGTAATACTCCTATAATGTGGTAATATCCTATAATGTGGTATAACTTTTTTTTTAATATGGTTTTTCTTTCTTTTTTTTTTTTAAAGATTTTTTTTTAAGTTTATTTTTATTTTATGTATGTGAATACACTGTAGCTGTCTTCAGACACACCAGAAGAGGGCATCAGATCTCATTACAGATGGTTGTGAGCCACCATGTGGTTGTTGGGAATTGAACTCAGGACCTCTGAAAGAGCAGTCAGTGCTCTTAACCGCTGAGCCATCTCTCCAGCCCTAATATGGTTTTTCAAGACAAGGTTTCTCTGTAATCTCAGCACTTGGATGGTAGATGAAAAAAACCCAGGGATTCAAGGCCATTTTCAGTTACACAGGTCACAGGGCTCATCTTGGGCTCAAACAAAACACAAGGGGCTGAGGAGTTGGCCCCATGGATAAAAGTGCTTGTTCTGAAGGCATGAGGACATAAATTCAAATCTGCAACAATGTAAATGGACAATTGGTCAGCCAGCTTGGCCAAAATGATGTGCTACTTCAGTGAAAGAGCCTTTCCTAACTAGAGCAGGGTCATGAGATGACTCAGCTGGTGGAGGGACTTGTTACCAGGCCTGAAATCCTGAGTTCAAATCTCCTCCTAATCCCATAGGATGGAAGGAGAGAACCAATTCCCTTCCCACAAATTGTCCTCTGACCTCCACCCGAGCACTGTGGCACTTGCAACCCTGACCCCAGACACACAATAGATACATAAATTAATTAAATGTAATGATAACAGAGTCAAAGGTGCGAATAGAGGTATGCACACATGCACGCAAGCCAAACCCCTTGCAACTGTTTTTCTAAGGCTTTCAGGCATGGCCCAGCCTTCTTTCTGCTTATTGTCACTGCCCTGTCCCAGGTCCTACTGTCTAACTCTGGGTAGTAACAATTTGCATTCAGCCCTCATCCAGCTTGTATCACTCTCTCCCTATTTTCCTTAACTACCACAGTGCATTTTACCCTCGTTTTCACTGGTATTGTGTGTCATTTATAGAGGTATGCAAGTAAGGACAGAGGACGGCTTGCAGCTGTAAACTGCAGGTTTACCCAGCACAGGGTGTCCTTCTGCTACCCTGTTTCCCATGAGGGAGGGTGCCTGAGTCATGCCAGGTGCCTGTGAAAGTCTGTTACCATGTGGCTAAGCAAAGTCTCCCCTGGCTGCAAGGACGGACTGGCTGAGAGAGGCCTGTCTGCCCTTCTCTGCCCCCAGAGGCCACCTGGGCAAAGGTAGATGTTTATGAGGCAAATGGTTTAAAGTGAACAAAAATCTTTTTTTTAAATAATTTTTGTTTGTTCTTTTGTTCTTTGAGACAGAGTTCTCACTGTGTTGGCCCAGTTGACCTGGAAATTGCTGTATGGACTAAGCTGGCCCTGAAATATGTGGCTTGATTTTTGCTGGATTTTGAACTCATTATTCAGCGCTTGAAAAGATTGTGTTAAGATTGGGCCTGGAGAGTGGCTCAGCGGTTAGGAGCACCTGTTCTTGCAGAAGACCCAGGCTCAATTCCCGGCACCCGTATGGCAGTGGCTCACATCCACAGCTGTCCATATTTCCAGTTTCAAGATCCTTTTCTGGGAGGCAGAGGCACGCAGATTTCTGAGTTCGAGGCCAGCCTGGTCTACAGAGTGAGTTCCAGGACAGCCAGGGCTACACAGAGAAACCCTGTCTCAAAAAAACAAAAAAAACAAAACAAAAAAAAAAAAACAAAAAAAAAAAAACCAACAAACAAAAAACAAAAACAAACAAACAAAAGATTCTTTTCTGGCCTTGTGGTCACCACATGCAGGTGGTGTACAGACACACATGGAAACAGGAACACTCATACACTTAAGGTGAAATCAGGAAAATTACAATAATAATGTATAATTTGATGTGGGTTTTTTGCGAAATGAAATGGAAAGGTAAAGGCATATTATTTATTAATTTATTTATTACATATATATGTGTGATGTGTGTATGTGTTTACCTACTCAGATGTGTGTAGGCATATGTATATGTGCTCATGGAGGGTGACAGTCTTTTCTGCTTGTTCTCCTGCTATTCTCTCTCTCTCTCTCTCTCTCTCTCTCTCTCTCTCTCTCTGTTGTGTGTGTTAGTGTGGATGTGAGCATCACATCATTTGTGTGGAAGTCACAACTTTCGTTTCTTTTTACCTTCCAGTTACCTTTGTTTTTAAAGGTTTATTGTTTATTTATATGCATACATTATAGCTGTCCTCAGACACATCAGAAGAGGGCATTGGATTCCATTGCAGATGGTTGTGAGCCACCATGTGATTGCTGGGAATTGAACTCAGGTCCTCTGGAAGAGCAGACAGTGCTCTTAACCCCTGAGCCATCGCTCCAGTCCCATTTGTTTTGTTTTAAAGATTTATTGTTTTTAATGTATTAAATTAAATTTTTGCCTTTTTTTGCAGCATCTTTGCAGCATGTATGTGCATTATGTAAGTGTTGACCACAGAGGCCAGCGGAGAGTGCTTCCTCCTCTGGACCAGGAGTTACACAGACAGCTGTGAGCTGACATGCGGGTGCTGGGAATTGAACCCAGGTTCTCTGCAAGAGTAGCCAGTGCTCCTAATCACTGGGCCAACCCCTTAGCCCCTGTTTTGCTTCTTTTCTTTTCTTTCTTCTTCTTTTTTTTTTTTTTTTGTTTGTTTGTTTTTGTTTTTTGAGACAGGGTTTCTCTGTATAGCCCTGGCTGTCCTGGAACTCACTCTGTAGACCAGGCTGGCCTCGAACTCAGAAATCCGCCTGCCTCTGCCTCCCAAGGGCTGGGATTAAAGGCGTGTGCCACCACTGCCTGGCTGTTTTGCTTATTTTCATCCAAAGAACAGAATTCTTCTCTAGTAAATAAAATTGTAGGGTGACTTGGGTGCATTGTACAGGTTTGCTGGATGATAAGATAAAAAATTCAAAAGGTCAGCATGGTGTTGTACACCTGTAATCCTGGCTCTAGGGGGTGGAGACAGGAAGATCCAGAGCTCAACATCATCACTGGCTACATAGTGAGTTTGAGGCCAGCCAGGGGTACGTACAGTGCTGATCAAAAACAGTCAAGTAAGCCCCATAAGATGGTTGAGCAGGTAAAAGCTTCTTGTCACAAAAAACCTGACAGTTTGAATTCAATTCCAAAACCCCATGGTGATAGAAGAGAAGCAAAATTTTGATCCCCATATATGTGCTCTGTCACACACATACCCACACACATCATACATCCATATATGTGCTCTGTCACACACATCCCCACACACATCATACATCCATATATGTGCTCTGTCACACACATACCCACACACACACATACATCCATATATGTGCTCTGTCACACACATACCCACACACACACATACATCCATATATGTGCTCTGTCACACACATACCCACACACACACATACATCCATATATGTGCTCTGTCACACACATACCCACACACACACATACATCCATATATGTGCTCTGTCACACACATACCCACACACACATACATCCATATATGTGCTCTGTCACACACATACCCACACACACACATACATCCATATATGTGCTCTGTCACACACATACCACACACACACATACATCCATATATGTGCTCTGTCACACACATCCCCACACACATCATACATCCATATATGTGCTCTGTCACACACATACCCACACACACACATACATCCATATATGTGCTCTGCACACACATACCCACACACACACATACATCCATATATGTGCTCTGTCACACACATCCCCACACACATCATACATCCATATATGTGCTCTGTCACACACATACCCACACACACACATACATCCATATATGTGCTCTGCCACACACATACCCACACACACACATACATCCATATATGTGCTCTGTCACACATACCCACACACATCATACATCCATATATGTGCTCTGTCACACACATACCCACACACATCATACATCCATATATGTGCTCTTCACACACATACCCACACATATATCATACATCACACACAAAATAATAAATAAAAAATAAAAATGAAGTTAAATGGCCAGAGACAGATGAGGTAGCTCACACCTGGAACCCCAGCTCCTGGGAGATGGAAGCAGAAAGATTAAAAGTTAGAGGCGAACCTCAGCCACAAGAGATACTGTCTCAAAGATTTTATAAGGCCTGGTGAGGGTGGCACCTTTAATACCTGCATTTGGGAGGCAGAGGCAGGTGGATCTCTGTGAGTTGAAGGCCAACCTAGTCTACATGCAAGTTTCAGGTCAGCCAATGATACTTACCTTGTCTCAAAAAAGAGACCTTTTTAAAAGCCAAGACACGGTAGAAGAGATGGCTCAGTGGTTGGAGTACTTATGCTCCTCCAGAGGACCTGATTTTGGTTTCCAGCACTCACATGGTTGGGGATCTGTGTTCTCTTCTGGAGTCCATGGGCACCAGAGGCTCACGTGGTGCATAGACACACATGAAGGTAAATACTCATGCACACATCCCAGTGTCAGAAAATGTTATCCCAGAAATGGAGGCTCCTTCCACATGCAGCAGTCTCCAATTGAGAGATGGTGTGAATCCCTAACCTTTGAGGTGTATCCTGAGCTCCTGTTTGCCAGGGCCAAGGCAGCCAGCCTCAGTTTAGTGGTCTTCTGAAGGACATCTGTCCCATCTATCCCTTACCCTGCTGCACTCCTGACAAGACATGACCTGGGAGCACAGGCTGGGATACACTTTGGGAAGTTGTCCCCTCTTACTCACTACCATGTCAGGAAGTCAACACAGCTTTCTCTGTTGCTATCAGAGGTGGAGGTGCCAGGCCCCTCTAGCTGATCAGTTGTTCATGGGCTGAGTGAGAGGTGTGAATGAGGGACTCAAGAAAGCTAAGCATGGCGGGTCAGGCCTGCGATCACAGCACTTGGAAGGCTGAGGCAGAAGGACTCCAATGTCAAAGTTACTGTACAGCTACACAGCTAGAACTCTCCAGTTTAAAAAACCAACCAAACAAAAAAAAAAAAAACATACATTCAGCTTCCAGATAAAACTGCTGGAGGGCTAGTGATGTCACCATCGATGGACTCCCCCACTGGAGCACAATTATGGGACCTGATCTAAATCTCTGGAAGTGTCTGCTAGGCATGAAGAAAAGTCAGGAGGCAGGTAGTCAGACAAGCCTGGGAGTTGGGAGTAAGCTTTGACATGAAGCTGGAATTCTAGAAGTCATTTGAGATGGTATTTATAACCATGAGGCTGGTGGAGACACCCAGTCCCCGTACTGCCCTCAGCTGTCTGATTAGTGATTAGATAATTACCACTGTTCTGGTCCTCCAAGCATCTGGCACAGGGAGGGCCTGGTGCTCCGTACAGGTTCATAAGAACTGAAGAGAACTTCCCCCTCTTTTGTTTCTCCTCCAACTTTCCCAATTCATCGGGACTCAGCCTCTTTGCAGGAGACCTAGGAGTCAGAACCACTGAGGTTAGTGGGTCTCAAAGAATCTTCAATAGAACCATGTCCTCAACGGGAGAAGGAAGCCAGAGTTATCTCAACTCCTCTCTCCAGCAGTGGAAGGTCTCTCAGAATCCTAAACAAGCACTGTTCATCACACACCACACTGCCATTAAGAGGCAGCTGTACAAGTTGGGTGTTTGCTCTGCTGGAACTGTAGTCTCACGCTGAGTCCAGACATGGCCTTTGCTTTCCTCCCCTATCCTGAACAGCAGCATTTTGGAACACAGGCCTGAGTCACACAGGGAATGCACAGGCCAGATGCCCCTGTAGTGACTCTGCTGGATTCAAGGGACCTGAGAGATGTCACAGCTCATGTCATAGGGGTGGGACTAATAAGAGCTCACATTTCTCAGTGTTCAGTGTGACTTTGTTGTGACACTGGAAGCCAAGCTTCAGAGTGTCTCCCAACAGTCTCTATGTAAAGGCTCACACCTTGTTTTAATTATGTGCCTGTGCATGTCTGTGTTTTCATATGTGAGCACACATGCATGTGTTTTCATGTGTGAGCACATACGTGGTGGTCAGAGGTCAGTGGAAGGGGTCTTCAGTTATTCTCTGCCTTTCTTTCTTTCTTTCTTTCTTCTTTCTTTCTTTCTTTCTTTTTTTTTTTTTCTGGTTTTTCGAACTCAGAAATCCTCCTGCCTCTGCCTCCCAACCATGTGCTGGGATTAAAGGTTTAGGTGTGCGCCATCACTGCTGGCTTCATATTTTTATAAGGTTTTAAAAAATGCATTGTCATAGCTGGGCAAGGTGGCACATTCCTGTAATCCAGCACTGGGGAGATAGAAGCAAGTGGGTCTTTGTGAGTTCAAGGCCAGCCTGGTCTACAAAGTGAGTTCCAGGACAGCTCTGTTACACAAAGAACTTCTGTCTTGTAAAACTAAAAAAGAAAAGAAAAAGAAAAGTATCGTTCATGATGAGTGTGAGGCATTTGTGCCACAGTGGTGAGAAGAAAACCCTGTGACATCAGATATCAGTTCTGTGTGTGTGTTCTGGGAATCAAACTCAGGTTGCCTGGCTTGCATTGCTGGGGAGTAAACACCTTTTCAAGCCATCTCAGTCTTTTTCCTTTCCTTTTTTTTCCTTTTCCTTTCCTTTCCCCTTTCCTTTTCTCCTTTTCCTCTTTCCTTTCCTTTCCGTTTTTTCCCTTTTTCTCTTTCCCTTCCCCCTCCATTTCCCGTCCCTTCCCTTTCCTTCTTCCCTTTCCTTCCTTCCCTTCTCCCTCCCTTCCCCCTCCCCTCCCTTCCCTTCATTTTTTTTCCATTTGCTCAGGCTGGCCTTGAATTCTGATGGACCCACCTTTTCCAACTCCCAAAATTGGCATTGTAGTCGGGCACTTTTCTGTTGTTGGAGGTGTCTTTGTTTTTTTCCAGACAGGGTTTCTCAGTATAACAGAGCCCTTGCTGTCCTGGAACTCACTTTGTAGTCCAGGCTGGCCTCCAACTCACAGAGATCCACTTAACCTCCCGCCCCCATCCCAGTGTTGGGATTAAAACCATGCCCAGTTTAGTCGTGCACTTTTTATACATGACTTTTGTAATTTAAAAAAATTATAACGTTTGTATTTTCTTTTTGTCAGAGGGTGTGCGGCTCCACTAAGGACAAGCAGCTGGTCAGCCGGGACATTGCCGGCAAAGCGGAGACCTGTCGTGGCCCGCAGCATTTGGGAACATTCAGCGCAGGCTTAGTATACATTCTAGGAACATTCGCGGCCTAACAGCAGGGATGTGAGGAAGCGCCGGCCAACACTCTCAGGCTGGCTAACGGAGTACACCCTATATAACGCTGTAGTGTCGCTCGGCTACACCCGGCCAGATGCTCGACTCCCACCAACCACCAGCCGAGCAAACCCTTACAGGGCAGCAGCCTAAACCAGTCAGCATCAAGTATGGCCAACTTCTTCCCACCCATCCACCCAATTGACGTTTTTCTCTGAAAGGCGGTTCCGTCTAGGAGTCCTTCAGCCCAATGAGAGTTGTGGAAATTTCCAGAAAGAACAAGACCAATGGGCGCGGCCAGGTCAGCTACAATGGACAGACTCGCTAACCAATCCGTGTCGTCAATACCCGCTCCCCCTCAGTTAGCCAAACCTGAAATGGGTGGGGCTTGTCGCGGACATCCAATCCTGAGGTGCAGAGGAGGCAGGGCTGAAGAGAAGACCTCAGAAAACCAATGAACGAGAAGACAAGATGATTGACTGAACTTTAAACCAATAGTAGAGGCGCACAGAGCCTCCTGGACGCGCTCAACCAGTCAGCAGGCGAGGAAGGGGCGGTAACCCGGGGGTCCCGGCAGCTTCTAGTAGGTTCCAGAAGGCGGCGCGTGCGGTTGGGAACGCGGAGCGGACGAATTCGATTCAACGGGGTTCCGGGCCAGGCTATGGAGCAGGTGAAGGGGGAGGGGCGGCCGGGGCTCCGGGGCAGCGCAGGCCTGTTGGCGGGGAGAAGCGAGTGGTCGGGGGCCGGGCCGCGCGGCTGAGGCGCGGGCGTGAGGGCCGCGGTCGGGCGTGTGAGGGGAGAATGGCGAGCGCCCGTCGCCCCCGCGACCCGCCGAGTAGAGCGGGAACAGGCCGGACCGCGGCCGGGCCCCGAGGCTTCTGTGTGCCGGGCCGCCTCAGCGTGGGGAGGCCCCGGTCGGCCGCGCGAACTTGAGGGGATCCGGTGACCGAGCACCCCGGCAGCCTTCGGGGTACACGGCATCTGTGTGCGCCCGGGAAAAGGGGCCCGCGCGACTGTGCGGAGAAGGCGGGCGCGGACATGTCACCGAGTCTCCCTGAGATACATATATCGCCCCTCCCCCCTTTTTCTTGGTGACTGTAGGGTGACTGAAGATCTGACCCTTGAAAATTCCGTTCCCGATTACACAGGATTTAGTGGTTTTAGACAGTTGTGGGCCGATAGTGAGGAGTAGCAGTCCCTGCTCTACCGCTCAGCATCTGGGGCACAGAGAGAGGCTGTCCTTACCTTGGTGACTTAGCTCAGGCCACAGTGGCCTGCATCTGTGAGGCCTGGAGAGGTTTTGTTACCTTGGAAGCTGTCATTGAACCGTTGTGATTCATCCAAACACACAAAAAAGAGCACAACTTACTACTTTTACTATGATGTATAAAGTGAAACCTTTTGTTCTGGAATAGCCACTGTGGGGGACCATGGGGCCTCTCTGCTTGTTAGTAAGACTAAATGAGAGGTTAATCAACTTTTAAGGTTATATTCCTTTATCATTCATTCATTTAGTGTGTAGTACTAGGGATCAAACCCAAGGCCTGGAGAATTCAAAGCTGTGGTCTACCACAGCCATCTTGGGGGGGGGGGATTCTGCCAGCCATTATACAGGTGTGCAAGTGTTGATGTAGACAGTAAGGGGATGGCTGAGCCCAGGACTGCAAGCTTACAGTAAGATGGGCCGATTTGAGTGTTGAGCTTAGGGATGGCTCAGTTCTTAAGGAGTTTGATGTGTGAGAATGAAGACCCGAGTTCAGATTGTCACTAAAATATTAGGGGAGGGGAGACCGGAGGCTCTCCAGCCAGTCTGTGAGCTCCGGGTTCATTGAGAGATCTTGTCTCAGAATAAGGTGGAGAGCATTAGAGGAAGAGACCCTGACTTCCAACTTCTCTCCTGTGCCCTACCATGCACACAGATAAGTTTGAATATTGAAAATTGTACATTTGAAGAATAGAACTTCAGGTAACTCCTACAGTGGCACATAGTTTACATCTTAAGATTTATTTCTGCTGGGCATGGTGGTGTACATGCACTTAATCTCAGCACTCATGAGGCAGAGGCAGGCTGGTCTCTGAGTAAGTAACTGGACTGCCAGAGAGAGTTGCATAGTGAGACTCTGTCTCAAAAAAACTCAAAACATTATTTTTAATGCCCTGTATGGTGGCACAGGTCTTCAGTCCCAACACTTGGAAAGCAGAGGCAGGCGGATTTCTGAGTTCGAGGCCAGCCTGGTCTACAGAGTGAGTTCCAGGATAGCCAGAACTACACAGAGAAACCCTGTCTCGAAAAATAAAAAAAGAAAGCAGAGGCAGGTGGATCTACACCTTTGCATAGTGGAGTTCCGGCTCAGCTGTAGCTACATAAGGAGACCCTGACTGCAAACAAGGATGTGTTTTTATTTGTGTACTGTGTGTACTTTTTCTCCCTTGGCCTTCCTGTAAAGGAATGGCATTTTGGCAGTTTCGTGTCTTTTCCTTTAGCTCTGCTTGCCTGTCATCCTCCTTCCCTGAGAACATGGTCCCGTCTCTGTAAGTGTTGAGATTACAGGGCAAACGCACCTTACATGAACGTTGGGACCTCTGTTGTATGGAAGTTTCTGATTGGTGTGCCTTGAGATTCTAAAAGCATTTGAAAGAAATAAATTCAGTGTCAGTCTTCTGAATCATGAGTAGGTGATAGTTTCATAGTAGGTGTTATAATAATTTCAGTATTGCTTGACTCAGTAGTTTGGTCTTACAGGCTAGAGTTAGGTCTCATGTATCCCCCACTGGCCTCACATTTACTGTATCAGCCAAGAGATGGCCTTCTTACTCTCCTTCCTCCGCCTCGTAAGTCCTGAAGTAATACATATATGTGACCATGCTTGGTGCTGGGATCCAACATGGTGCTTCTGCTATCAAGTGAGCTACATGCCCATTCCAATGACATAAAGTATATATCCTACTCCACTCATGTTCACACTATGCTTGGCTTTAAAAGGGAGCTGTGAGCCTGTGATAGTTTTAATCTGGGCACTTGGGAAGCAGAAGCAGGCAGAATCCCTGAGTTCGAGGACAGCCAGGGCTACACAGAAAACCCCTGTCTTGGAAAATCGGTGGTGGTGGTGTACTGTATTTTTTTCCATAGCTAGCTTATATGCAGGGTTTTTGCTTTTGTTTTTGTTTTTCTGAGATTGTCTGTGTAGCCCTGGGTATCCTGGAACTCAGGTTGCCCTGCAACTCAGTGTGTGCCTCTGCCTCCCAAGGCGTGGGCTACCACTGCTCTGCAGCGTGAAGTTCTTGACCTTCTGTAGGTCAACATGACTAAGAACAACCCTTTATACACATACACACACACAGATAATGAAAAGAAAAGCCTTTAGACCTCTAATCTCAGCTAGCGGGAGACCAGAACAGGAAGATCTCATGTTCAAGGCTAGCCTTTGAAAGTTAAACTGAGACCCTGTCACTAAATGTTAAGAAGGGGAGGGGGGAAAGGGTGGGGGTGCAGCTTTGTGGTGACTTTGGGAAAGGAAAGTTAACACTTTGCTTAGGCAAAGTCGTCTTCACTTTATGAAGCTCCTTGGAAATGGAGAGAATAGGATTAGATGATATTTGTCTTCATTCTCTTACCTTCTTCCTGATAGAGTAATAGTAAAACATTGGTGGAGACTAACCCTTCTCTTAAGGGTCAGCACAGTAAGTCCTTTTTGGCTCTTGGTGATAATGGGAAATGGCAGTAGAGCCATAATGAACACAGAGGAACAGCATCCTCTTATTCTGAAGCTTCTAGGGCATGAGAGAATGTATATACATGGTGTGTATGCAGGTGTGCACATATGGCTGTTAGAGGATAACTTGGTGGGTTGGTTCTTTCTCATCCTTTACTGTGCAGGTATCTAATTTAGATAGTCAGGCCTGGGGTGTTTTTTTTTTTTTTTTTTTTTTTTATCATCACACTGAGCCATTTCATTGGGGCCCCATTTTGAGACAGTGGTTTCTATATAGCCTGGAACTCAGATTCCTTCAGCCTGAGCTCTCTGAGTCCTAGGAGTGTAGTGTGTGTACCAACATGTATCTGAGCATGTTCAGCTCTTCCTACATTTAATATACCATTCAGATTTTTTTTTTTTTAATTTTATGTTCATTGGTGTTTTGCCTGCACGTATCTGTGTGAGGGTATCAGAGGCCCTGAAATTGGAGTTACAGATAGGAGTGAGCAAGCTATGAGGGTGTTGGGAATTGAACCCAGGTCTCCTGGAAGAGCAGCCAATGCTCTTAACCACTAAGCCATCTCCAGCTACAATTTAGATCTTTGGACAGCTTTGACAAATGAGTTTGCTTTTCACAGTAAGCCAGTTTGCACTGAAGGGGCTGAGTTCTCTACCAGTGGAGGACAGAGAAGTCTTCATGCCTCTGTTTTGTTTTCCCTGTTAGTTTCCAGGGGTGTAGGAGAACATGACTGGATTAGCATTTTTCTCTTACTGATAAGTAGTGGCCAGCTACTTGGTACTTCAGAAGAATAAGTAAAATCTAACACCCCAGGGGAGAGAATTCAGTTCTGTGGGTAAAGCTGTCCTGATGCCTGCCTTTCCTCCTCAGGTGAATGAGCTAAAGGAGAAGGGCAATAAGGCCCTGAGTGCTGGGAACATTGACGATGCCTTACAGTGCTACTCTGAGGCAATTAAACTAGATCCCCAGAACCATGTGCTCTATAGCAATCGCTCTGCAGCCTACGCCAAGAAAGGAGACTACCAGAAGGCCTATGAGGACGGCTGCAAGACTGTTGACCTGAAGCCTGACTGGGGCAAGGTAAGCTGAAGAGTTGCACTCTGCACAGTTTTTCTAAGAACTTTGGGTCTTGTCTCTGGTTCCTAATTAGCAGGCCCTCCTGACCTGTCTAGTTGACTGTAGGTTGCTCCTTATGACCTGTCTGTTTACCCTGTCTGAAGGTACCCCTTGAAGAGAACACTTACTTCTCCAAGTTTGCTACCATCAATTGTAAAACAGGTTTTATTAGTTGTACAGATAAGAAATGAAACATTACTAAATAAACTTGAAAGTTTGTGGCCATGGGTTGCATGGAGATTTATGCACCTTTGTCTGGATTCTTTTAGTATCAGTGTTGATGTTGTGTATCCTTTACTTATTTGCTGGTTGGCCTTGATGTGAGTATCATTTGGGTCTAAAAAGTACATGGCAGGAGGGCCAACCAGAGTAGCACATGCCTTTAATCCCAACACATAAAAAGTAGAGACAGGTGGAATTTGAGGCTACCCACAGCTACATGAGATCCTGTCTTAGGAAAAAAGGGAGGGCTGATGAGACAACAATGTTGTTAAGACCACTGGTAGCTCTTCCAGAGGACCTGGTTTAATTTTCAGCATCTACATGGTGGATAAGAACTGTCTTTAACTCCACTCTCAGGGAATCCAGTGCCGTCTTTTGGCCTTTGTAGACACCAGACATACATGTGGTGAACAGATACACATGCAGGGAGAACACCCTTATGCATTAAATGAATAAAAACAAAACTCTAATAGGCTCTTTGAATTGATCTGAATTTACTTCTGCATGACCTCTATTTATTATAATTTTGGGGCTGTTCAGGTTATTCAAGAAAAGCAGCAGCCCTTGAGTTCCTAAACCGGTTTGAAGAAGCCAAACGAACCTATGAAGAAGGTTTAAAACATGAAGCCAATAATCTGCAGCTTAAGGAGGGCCTGCAGAACATGGAGGCCAGGTTGGCAGGTGGGTACTCACATTCTCTTATATAATGGGATTAATTTTTAAAACAATGCCATCCTCCCCAAAATGAAGGTAGGTGGTAGGTAGGATATGTTTGATATCATGGAGACTGAAGTTAACTTTTCATACTAAAGCACTTTCTTTCATTTGGGCAGAGAGGAAATTCATGAATCCTTTCAACTTGCCTAATCTGTACCAGAAGTTGGAGAATGATCCCAGGACAAGGACACTACTCAGTGACCCCCCCTACAGGGAACTAATAGAGCAGCTACAGAACAAGCCTTCAGACCTGGGCACGTAAGTAGAGACAATAGGAACTCTTAACAGAAGCTCTCTGATACGAACCACTGAGTAGGACAGGTTTTGTAATTTGCACTTAAAAAAAAAAAAAAAAAAAGGTCAGGCAGCTTGTAATAGCAATACACGCAGGAATGTTACTTCTAACCCTGTCTCTCCTAGAATTTTAGCTTTGCTTATTTTTGTATCTTGGGTTTTCGAGACAGGCCTTACCCTGCTAGCAGGGCTGTCCTGGAGCTGTACTCTGTAATCCAGCTAGGGTAGAATCATCCATGCTTGTAATGCTGTTAATAAGTGCGCCAGACAGGGCAGCTTTAGGCCTATGAAGCTGGGATAGTACACATCTCTTACCCATCTAGGAGATTCTGTGCTCTGAGCTGTTCTTGGTTTTTCTTTAGAGGTAATTGATCATCCCTGTGTTTGGAATCTATGTATATAAGACCTAATCAAGGACATTAGCCTGCCTTTAGTGCAAAAATCTCATCCAGCTAGCTTGGATGATGTCTTGCTTTTTGTTTTTTGTTATGTTTTTGAGGTTTTGTCCTTTACCCTGGATTTTCTGGAACTCACTATGTATACCAAGCTGCCCGAACTCAGAAATCCACTAGCCTCTGCCTCTAAGTGCTGAAATTAAAGGGATGCACATCCTAGCTGGCTCAGCTGGCTTTTTAAAAGTTCTTGTTTGTTTGTCTTACAGCTGGAGTTACAGTGTTTGTGAGCCACCTGATACAGGTGCTGGGATCTGAACTCTGGTATTGTTAATTTTTGAGGCATCTCTCTAAACCTTCATTTTCTTTCTTTTAATATTTATTTTTTTTTTTTTTTTTTTTTTTGGTTTTTCGAGACAGGGTTTCTCTGTAGCCTTGGCTGTCCTGGAACTCACTCTGTAGACCAGGCCGGCCTTGAACTCAGAGATCTGCCTTACCTCTGAAGTGTTGGAATTAAAGGCGTTTGCTATTACTCTTGGCTTGAAGTTTTAGTTTTTATTATTTTAAGTTATATGTGCTTGTTGTCTATATATGGGTGTGTCCGTGTGAGTTCGGGTGCCTGAGGAGACCAGTTCTCCTTGAGCTAGAGTTTCAGAAGGTTGGGAGTTGCTAAGCATGAGTGCTGGGAACAGAACTTGAGTCTCTGCAAGAACAGTATGCCTTCTTAACTGTAAAGCCATTTATCCAGCCTGTTCTTTTTTTTTTTTTTTGATAAATCTAGGAAACTACAAGACCCCGGGTCATGACTACTCTCAGTGTTCTCCTTGGGGTTGATCTGGGCAGTATGGATGAAGAGGAAGAGGCAGCAACACCCCCACCCCCACCTCCTCCCAAAAAGGAGGCCAAGCCAGAACCAATGGAAGAAGATCTTCCAGAGAATAAGAAACAGGTCTTGTTTTTTTCTCCTCTAAACTGTCACACATTTACATACTGCCAAACTGATTAGAAAGTGAGTGTTACATGGGTATGTCTGCAAATGGTAGCTGAGAAATGGTTTGGAGCTAGGGATATACCTCAATTCATAAATAAATTCATAGAATGCATGGAGCCCTGGGTTTGACACTTGAAAAAAGTTTCAGTCTGCTTCTTAGGCTGGCCTTAAACTTAGGATGAGTCTCCTCAACTGCTGGAATTAGTAAGTTTTTATGTTTTATTTGGTTGGTTGGTAGTGTTGAGATAGGGTCTTACCGTAGAACCAGAGCTGGTCTTAAACTCAGATCTATCTGCTTCTGCCTCCCGGATACTGGGATTAAAAGTGTGTGCTTTATTTTTACTTTATGTGTATGTTTTGCCCCCACGTATGTCTGTGCACCACATCTGTCTTAGTTTGCATTTCCATTACTGTGAAGAGACATCATGACCTAGCTCTTATAAAAGTCAAGCATTTAATTGGGGCTGGCTTATAGTTTCTGAGGGTTTAGTCCATTATCATGATAGCAGGAGGCATAGCATCGTATAGGCAGACATGATGCAGGAGGAGCCAACAGTTCAACATCTCTATCTGAAGGCAGCTAGGAGGAGACTGTTTCACACACTTGGGCATTTAAGACCTCAAGGCCACACCTCCTAATGATGGGCAGGTATTTAAACTACATGAATCTGTGGAGGTCATACGATTTAAACTACTACATTCATGCTATTGCCCATGGAGGCCAGAAGAGGGTGTCAGATCTTTGAATCTGGAGTTACAGATGGTTGTAAGACACCATTGTGGGTCCTCTATAAGTGCTTAACTGCTGAGCCAGCTCTTCAGGCTGTCATCCTATGGCTTAATTCTTTACATGGATTCTGGGGAATTGAATTCAGATCCCTGCGCCTGCTAGGTGAGCACTTTTACCAACTGATCAATTTGCTCTCTAGTCCATTTTTGAGTGTTTGGTATGTGCTAAGCTTGCTATTGTTATTTGAGTGGCTGAGAATAGAGGATCCCTTGAGGCATAGGTGTTTTGAGACCTGCTTGGGCAATAGTGAAATTGTGCCTGAAAGGGAAAAAAAAGTTCAAATACATCAGAGGGTCAATGAGATGTCTTAGTAGGAGAAGGCGTTGCTGCCAAGCTTAACAACTGATTTCTGTTGTTGAGATCTGCATGACAGGAGAGAACTGAATATTTTGCAACTGTTAGGTGAGATTAGAAGGATGCCATCAGTACTTCAGAGGACCCAGTTTTGATTCCCAACACCCACTTGGTGATGTATAACCATTAGTAACTCCAGATACAGTGAACAAGATATCCTCTTCTATCCTCTATGGGCATCAGACATGCATATAGTGTTATGCAGACATATGTGCATGCAAAACTTTAAACATTAAAAAATTTTTAAGCCGGTGTGGCACGCTTATCCCACACTTGGAGGCAGGCATTCTGAGTTCGAGGCCAGCTGGTCTACCGATGAGTTCGGGCAGCAGGGCTATCAGAAACCTGTCTCGAAAACAAAAAAAAAAAATTTATTATCTTCATTGGTGTTTTTGCCTGCATGTATGTCTTGTGTGAGGGTGTCAGATCTTGGAGTATAGACAGCTGTGAACTGCCATGTGGTGCTGGGAATTGAACCCTGGTTCTCTGGAAGAGTAGTCAGTGGTCCTGACAGCTGACCCATCTTCTCAATCACCTAAAATACATGTTTTAAAAGTTAAAAAATAGAAATTTAAAGTAAGTTTGTTTTTTGATAGTGTTTCTCTGTATAGGCCTGGGTGTCCTAGAATGGCTCTATAGATCATGCTGGCTTCATACTCAGAGATCCACCTGCCTTTGCCTCCGTAGCTGGGCAGTAGTGGAGCATGCCTTTAATCCCAGCACTTGGGAGGCAGAGGCAAGCGGATTTCTGAGGCCAGCCTGGTCTACAGAGTGAGTTCCAGGACAGCCAGGGCTACACAGAGAAACCCTGTATCAAAAAACAAACACACACACACAAAAAGAGAAAGAATTCCTGTGGTGACAGGAGGATTGTGAGGTAGCAGTTTGTGTTGCACAGAGAAACTGTTTTGTTTGTAAGTGTATGTTTGAAAATGATGCTCTTTACGAGCTATTTCCTAGTAGTGCTGGAGTATTGGAGTGCTTCAGCAGTGACGATGGACCCTCCTCATGTGCTGCCAGGATGAACACTGATTTAGAACAGATAGAATGTGAGGGGTAGTAGGCCCTACTGTGATCAGGGTATGGTGCCTGCATCAGTCCCGAGGCTTTGGCCTCCTGATTGGATGTGGTTTCAGGTGGGTGTCCACTTGGCAACGTTCTTCCAGAGCAAGAAACATGTGCCTAAAGAATTGTGTTTCCCCTCTCATAGTCAGGAACAGCAGATTGTTGCCAAATTTAGTACTCTTAAATGGGTGAGTGCTGGTTGCTCAGGGTGCCTCAGCTGGAAAAAGGCCCTCCGTGTGGGTGGAGAGAGTGGTTCTGAAGATTCTGCTGTTCCTTTGGCCCTTTCTGATCCTTACTGTGCCTGTGTTCCCTAATAGATAGCTAAGATTGACATCTTAGATAGCCACAACAGCTAGCTTGTGGCTGCTCTCATAAAACCTGCCACTAAATTATACTATCTTCTTCAGTTGCTTTGAGTTGAGAGGATTTCCTCTCCCTCAGAGAAGCCTCTGCTTCCTGGTAAAGATCCGAGAGAGTAGATGGAAAAAGGAGCCAGATAAAGTACACTGGAGCCCTGACTCACTTGACTCTGACTAGGTTACGAAGAGGCCTTTATGAGGGAGGACTTACTTCCTGGTAATGTTGGGGGTACATGCTAAGTGATCCTGTGACAGAGCATGCACTTGACTGCTATTGCTGCCATATGGTAGTGATGCACCTTTTTCAACCCCATCTAGGCACTAAAAGAAAAGGAGTTGGGAAATGATGCCTACAAGAAGAAAGATTTTGACAAGGCCCTGAAGCATTATGACAGGGCGAAGGAACTGGACCCTACCAATATGAATTACATAACTAATCAAGCAGGTAAGGCTTAGAAACCAGGGGCAAGAGAGCTGTTAGGCACTCTTGAGGGAAGAAATAAGGGCGGTCTTGACTGTTCTCAACCTTCTTCATGGCAGCTGTGCACTTTGAGAAGGGCGACTACAACAAATGCCGGGAGCTCTGTGAGAAGGCCATTCGAAGTGGGCAGAGAGAAACCGAGAGGACTACCGGCAGATCGCCAAGTATGCCTGCCACTGAACCCATCATGCCGGGGCCTGAAGTCCTTGTTGAGAGCCGGTTTTCCAGGCTGCTGAGCCAGCTTTTTAGAGTCAGTTTGTATTTTCTTGTAGAGTTGACCTTGTTTCTGACTCTGCCTTTTCCTCTTGTCTTCATCAGAGCTTATGCCGAATTGGCAATTCCTATTTCAAAGAAGAAAGGTACAAGGATGCTATCCATTTCTACAACAAGTCTCTGGCAGAGCACCGAACCCCAGACGTGCTCAAGAAGTGCCAGCGGGTGGGTCTGAAAAGAACAGGGCTATCATGTTTTTCTTTATTTGTTTTGTATGTGTTGGTTTTGCTTGTATGTCATTTAAATGATTCTAGCCCTATGTTGGTAATGTCTTATAGGAAGTGCTCTGGACCTATTAGCAAGGTTCTAATCTTGTTGCAACTTTTTTTTTTTCCCCTTCTCCTTTTGGAGGGATTGTTAAGACAGGGTCTCTCTATTATGTAGCCCTGGCAGTCCTGAAACTCTGTATAGACCAGGCTGGCCTAGAACTCAAGAGTAATCCACCTGTTTGAATTCTGGGATTATAGTCTTGCACCACTATGCCCTGTCTCATTATTTGGTGGCCAGAGCAGTATGATGCCATTTGTAATGTAGTGGGTGTCTTGCACCACTCCTCTGTTGCTATGAAGAGACACCATGACCAAGGCAGCTATTTTTTATTTATTTATTTATTTATTTATTTATTTATTTATTTATTGAGACAGGGTTTCTCTGTATAACTGCCCTTGCTGTCCTGGATCTATTTGTAGACCAGGCTGGCCTTGAACTCAAAGAGATCCACCTGTCCTTCCCAAGTACTGGAATTAAAGACATGCACTGCCCAACAAGAGAAACCCATTTCATTGAGGAGCTTACTAGCAGTTTCTGAGGTTTAGTTCTTTATCATTATGGGGAACATGGTGGCAGGCACATAGGCACTGAAGTAGTAGCTGAGTGCTACATCCAGAGCTGTAGACAGAGACAGAGAAACTGGTCCTGGCATGGGCTTTTGAAACCTCAAAGTCCACACACAGTTACATACTTCCTTTAACAATTCCATAGCCCATATATACCCTAGCCCTACAAACTAAGTATTCAAATATATGAGACTATGGAGGCCATTCTTTTTGTTTATTTGTTTGTTTTGTTTTGTTTTGTTTTGTACTCTGTAGACCAGGCTAGCCTCGAACTCAGATATCCGCCTGTATGGAGGCCATTCTTATTCAAGCTACCACAGGGAGTAATTTCACAAAATGGTTTGTCAGGTTCAGCATTGTAGCATGTGACTGTTCTGAGCTACTCTGGAATCCAAGACTCTGGGGTATCATTCAGAACCAGCCTGGGTAGTGAAGGATCCCAACCAGTCTAACTCTCCAAAAATTTTGTGCTATGTTTGCTTTCATAGGGTTGCTCTCTTGTTTGTTTTTACATTTTATACATTTATTTGTTTGGGATTGAGTACGTGCCACAGTGTAGGTACTGGGGGTCAAGACAAAATTGCAAAGCCTAAGTTGACCTCCCATGTATGCCCTTGAACTCCTTATAATTCTACCTATATTCCTCTACCTTGTGACAACTGAGATCACAGGTATGGGCTGCCACAACAGTTGTACAGTACTGGTGATTGTTTGTGAGGCCTCATGTATTTTAAACAGGCAACTCTACCACCTAAGCTGCATCCCTAACCTAAGTAGGGCTTGGTTTTGAATCAAATATATGCAAGTACTTTTCTGTTTTAACAGTGTACCTTGATAAGGAGGAATGTTTTTAAATATATTTTTTGTGTTACCTATGTGCTTCACTGAACAACATCTTCAGCCCAAGAATGAGATGAAAATCTTGCCCTAAAACTCTGAAATGCAAAATCCTAATTAGGGGCAACCCAAAGAGCAAAGCAGGTTAGGGTGTTTGCCACCAAGCCTGACAACTGTACTGGAGTTCAGTACACAGAACTGATGTTCTAGGGAACTTTAAGAGAACCACCTCAAGTTGTCTCTGATCTCCACACAGACACTGGTGTACAAGTACATATATACATATAAATAAATGTAAAAAGGTTTTGGTTTTAATTCTAATTTGGCCTTTCAGTCTAGTCAGTGTTTAGATGTTTAAATTACTATGCTAATTTTTATTATGGATATTGTTTGTTTGTTGTTTTTGTGTTTTGTTTTTTAGGCAGAGAAAATTCTGAAGGAACAAGAGCGACTGGCTTATATCAACCCTGACTTGGCTTTGGAGGAGAAGAACAAGGGCAACGAATGCTTCCAGAAAGGTGCCACACTGTCCAGGAAGCCTCAGCTCTGTGTGGCTTCTGTGCCTGCTTGCAAGGCATACTTTGCAGGAGAGGGAAGGGTGGTTTTTGGCTATCATAAAAGTTTTCTTTTTGCAGAATGTTGTGTCTTCTGGGGAGGGTGTTGATTTTTTTCAAGATAGGGATTTCTCTGTGTAGTCCTGACTGTCCTGGAACTCAGATCCATCTGCCTCCTGAGTTTTGGATTAAAGACATGTACCCATCCCACCAATTTTGTGAGGAAGGTGCTTGTGTTTTTAATCCAGTACTCTGGCTGAGGCAGGAACTCTACAGGCAGAGTTCTCCAGGCTTGATGACAAAAAAGAGTTCAGGCCAGTTGATGGTACTTAGTGAGACCCTGTCTCAAAAACAAACAAATGCATGTAATTCCAACAATTGGGAGACTGAGACAGGCAAATCACTGAGGGGTTCCAGAACCCCTAGTTAAGAATGAAACCCTCTTTCAGAAATTACAGAAACAGCTGGGTTGTGGTAGCCCATACCAAGCAGGGGGATTTCTTAAGTTTGATGTTAGCCTGATCTACACAGAGAAACCCTATCTCAAAAACCAAATAAATAAACAAATAGCAGAAGCAAATCATTCCTAGCTAGCTAGACATGGTAGTACACATGGCAGTCCTAATACTCAGGAGACTGAGACAGGGCTACAGCCTGAGCAGCTGCAGTTGCAAGCCGGCTGAGCTAATGGAAGTCGTTTTTATGTAACTATCTAGGGGACTACCCCCAGGCCATGAAGCACTATACAGAAGCCATTAAAAGGAACCCAAAAGATGCCAAACTGTACAGCAACCGAGCTGCCTGCTACACCAAGCTCCTGGAGTTTCAGCTGGCACTCAAGGTGAGGCCTGGGAGTTCTTCTGAGGTTACTTGAGGTGAGACCTGGAGTTACTATAAGCCTTTGCAAGAAACCAAGCCTCTTTTTCTTGTCTTCTCCTCAGTAGGTTAGTGTTTTTTATTAAGATTCTAAGTTGACAGTAGTAGGAGTAGTCTTTGTGGGAAGATGGAGGCCTGTGTCTGCCTGACCTCCCCAGCCCTTAAAAGTCAGTGGTTGAGCTTACGTAAGCCTATGTGGCTCCTGTGCTCTCCCTAAATCTCCTGGGGCTTTTTCCTCCCCATTCTTCCTCAATGTTTTTCTTTCTTTCTCTGTATCTTTTTTTAAATGTGTATGAGTATTTTGTCTGCATTGTACATATGTGTGCCAGGTATGTAACCTCATGTCCTGAGAGGTCAGAAGAGGGCATTGGCTCCCCTAGAATAAGTTATAGATGGCTGCAAGTTAACAAGTGGCTGCTGGGAATTGAACTCAGGTCCTTGCAAGAGCAGTAAATATCTTAACTGCTGAGCCATGTCTAGTCCCCTTTTCTATTTTTTCATAATATTTTCTTTAGAATATTCCACACTGGCTTCAGACTCACAATTCCTGTCCCTCAGCCTCTTAAGTGGCAAGTTGATAGCCAGCAGTTACAACACCCCATTCTGTGTCTGAGTATATGTGCTCAACACCTGGTGATGGTCCCACAATCGCTGTGGGCAGGGTTTGCTCCATCCAGTGAGCCCCAGCACTGAGATTATAAGTGTCTCCTGCCATGCTTGGCTTTTACATGGGTACTGGAGAGTGGATGCAGGTCTTCATGCTTGCACTTCTTTGACTCAGCCAGCTTATCAGCTCCTGATTGTGTTTTTTGGCAGGGTCTCACTAGTATAAGCTCAGGCTGGCTTCAAGTTTGAGCTCATGCCTTGCCTCTCTACTGAAATTAGAGATGTGCCATACTACTTGGCTTCAAGTTTTATTTTTGGTGCCATCATCTTTGGGGTGTAGCCTGAAAGTAACATTGTGGCTGCCTTTTGGTACTTGATGGGTTCTTTTTCCCACGTGTAATCATCATCATCCCCACCATTTCACCTACCCTAGGTAGGGTAGAAAGGATAGAGGGGAGAAGAGAGAGATCCCTGAACATGACTGCTAACAAACTGTATCCAACCACCCTGAACAAACATCACACAATCGCAGAAACCATCTGTAGCCGACAAAACCATGCCTTTGTTAGAACATGAGGCAAATCATAGTCAGCTGCTGCAGACAGTAGCCCCACATCCCACACCTGGGATTAAAATCGAAAGCACATTCTTAGAATATTTCTGTGGTTTTTAAAGAAATCAAAGCCGGCAGTGGTGACGCACGCCTTTGAATCCCAGCACTTGGGAGGCAGGGGCAGGCGGATTTCTGAGTTCAGGGCCAGCCTGGTCTATAGAGTGAGTTCCAGGATAGCCAGGCTACACAGAGAACCCTGTCTCGAAAAACCAAAAAAAAAAAAAAAAAAAAAACACCAAAATTTCAGAATTGTCACTACAATGACACACTGTAGTTAGGACTGCAAGGGTGACATCAAAACCTGATTAACTTATGAGGCAATATATCCCAACTGTAGCTTATCTTCCCTCCACTCCTCACAGGAAAGAGTAGCCTCCAAAGGATATCATCCAAGATAATAAGAGCCAGGCACAAACCCTTACATCAAGGCTGGGCAAGGCATCCCAATAGGAGGAAAAAGGGTCCCAAGAGCAAGCAAGACAACTAGACTCCCTTAAACACCAAACCAACAACCATAATATATGCAAAGGACCTAGTGCAGATCGATGTAGGCTCTGTGATTGCCACTGCTTCAGTTAATTTGAGCCCTCGTCAGCCCTGCTTAGCTAATTCCTCTGGCTTTGGTCTCACAGTATCTTTGGCCACTCTGGCTTCCACAGTTCCTCCCTCCCTCTTCCATGGGCTTCCTCAAGGTCTGAGAGGAGAGACCAAGTGGAGTCCTCCACCTTGGGCTCTCTCTCACAGGTTGGGATGCAGGTTTCTGCCTTCACTCCCATCTGGGCCAGAGGCAGCCTCTCTGATAACAACTGGACTAGGCACTGATTGGTGAATATAGCTGTTCTTTGCTTCTGCCTTCTTTTTTGAGTTAAGAGTCTCATGTAATCCTAGCTGGTCTGGAACTCAGAGATGATTTGTTTAAATTTTTCTGTTCAAAGTGTGAAGGGTTTTGAACACAATTCTTAACTCAGTGAGTGTTGTTTCTATACCTGCTCTCAGGTAGAAGTGTCCTACCTATTCATGTTGACCATAGCACCAGCTTTGAGGGGTTGGTTATCTGGAGCTGTCCTTTTTGGTACTCTTTCTCCTTTTAAGTTGCACTCCAGGAACCCAGGGGCCTGGATTTGACAGGATCAGCAAGTCAGGGCATAGTAGCTGGCTGCTGTGCACCTCGGAGGGAAGAGAACCTAATTACTTTTCTTCCTTTATAGGACTGTGAGGAGTGCATCCAGCTAGAACCAACCTTCAGTAAGTGCTTTTCATTTTTCTCCTGTGCCATGATTTTTATCCCCAGAGATTTTAAATGCTTCTGAAGCATGTAGGCAGAAGGGGAGGATCTCAGTCAGAAACTAGTAAGTTGGTGTCTTACCTATCTTGTTTGTAGTCAAGGGTTATACACGGAAAGCAGCTGCTCTGGAAGCCATGAAGGACTATACAAAAGCCATGGATGTGTACCAAAAGGCGTTAGACCTGGACTCCAGCTGTAAGGTGGGCTGCTGTTGGCTTGCAAGGGACACCCCTGTTGGTTTTTCTTTTGGGTGTTTTCTGTAGTCCTTCATGTCCTTCCCAAATGCTTCAGTTTCTAATGTCTCTCCTTTTTTTCCCTTTGTCAATGATCAGTTGTCTTGGACCTGCTCAAACAGTGAGCCAAACCGTGTTGACCGCCACTCTCTTGGTCTTTTCTGGAATGCAGGAAGCAGCAGATGGTTACCAACGCTGTATGATGGCACAGTACAACAGACATGATAGCCCTGAGGATGTGAAGCGGCGGGCCATGGCTGACCCTGAGGTGCAGCAGATAATGAGTGACCCAGCCATGAGGCTCATCCTGGAGCAGATGCAAAAGGACCCCCAGGCTCTGAGCGAGTAAGTTGAGTGGAAATGCTGGGGAAGTGAGGGATTCCATCAGTGTTTCTTTTAATGTGTGATTTAGGTAAGTGCTCTGAGTCATCTCTCCATCAGTAACCACCGGGCCATGTCTTTAGCCCTGGGTCAGCCATCTTAACCGAAAACATTGCTGGTGCAGAGAGCCTGTGGGCTTTCTTTTCCTATTAGTCTGACAGCCTTAGCTTCTGTTGAGAAGGGCATTTATACTAGGCTTTCAGCTATGCAGACACACAGGATAGGCAGGTTCTCCCCGTCCTGTCTGGTGAAAAGGACTTTTGCCTACACAGGGTCTTTGAGAATACTCTGCAAGCCAAGGAACTTGTGTGGAGGGAGATAACAGCTCTTTAGGAACAAGTTTCAGTTAACTGCATCTTTTCTTCTAGACACTTAAAGAATCCTGTAATAGCACAGAAGATCCAGAAGCTGATGGATGTGGGTCTGATCGCAATTCGGTGATAACTTGATTTTCCCCTCTTCCCTTCGCCGATGAGGAAAGGCGAGCTGGGATGGTGGCGAGCAGCACTGGGCAGAGGGGGGAGAAGAAAGGCTTATCTTTATATTTATACATGCCTACAAGGAAGACAGACTCATCCAGCGCCACCTCGGGCCCTCCCAGCACACGCATGGTCTCTTCACTGCTGCCCTCAATTCCGAGTGTCCTTCCCTGCCCACTCCCAGCCTCCCCGTCACTGTCTCGGCTGCTCCCCTATAGTTGGTTATTTTTTATTTGGGGCAGTGGGTGCATACGGGGAGGGGAGGGTATTCTTCCCAACCTAGGGTCCCAACTGTCTTACTTGTTCTTACCCACGTCCCTCATCAATAAAACAAGCCAGTCAGGCGTGGTTATATGTTGCTATGGTCTCCAGTGACTTTCTTCTCCTAAGACACACAGTAGTGCTGAATTGGAAGCCAACACTCCTGCCTGAGCATGGCCTGCCTTTGTTGGGCTGAAGAAAGTGACTGAAGAGTGAGCTGTTTTGTCAGGGTGGCCACTAGGTGGAAGTGTTGCTTAACTGATGACCTACCTGCAGGCTGATGAGTTTTGGGTTGATGTTCCTGTTGTTCTGTGCAGTAGAGTAAGCCTGCTGGATGCAGAGAACGCTAAACCTAACCTAGACCCAAAGTGGATCAGAAAGCAGACCTCCTGAGAGTAGTACCAACAAAAGCTCCTGCTGCTCTAGTCCTGAGCTCCACACCACTGTCTTCCTCCTACACTGTGACCAGCACTGAACTTCCTCATTTGCTCCCAAAAGACTGCTTCCTGGCTAGCAAGATGCTGAGGCCAGCAGCAAGCTCTACTATGTTCTACATTTGCCAAAACTGACTTCCTGTCCCAGCTCCCTACCCCACCCTCTAGGACTCCTCAGAGCAGTTTGTCCTACTCACTTAACTTAGAAACCCTTATCTTGAGGGTGGAGGATGGCACACACCCTTAATTCCGGCATTCAGAGCAGAGCAGGCAGATCTCTGAGTTCAAGACCAGCCTCATCTGCAGAATGAGTTCTGGGACAGCCAAGGCTATATAAAAACCCTGTCTGGATTTAAAAAAAAAAATAAATAAAGCCTCACCTCCATTAAGGGTAGGCTGCTGCCAAGGTCATTACCCCTGAAAGAGTTGTATTCCTGCTCTTGTGCTTAGAGCAATTTGCATCCCAGTGCCTGGAGTGTACATGAAGCTGTTGGACCACCAGGGCCCTCTAAAGGGATAGGATAAGGGATCCTGGAGGAAATTACATTGAGGTTTCATAAGAGGCAGGGAGGCTCTGCTGTCACTGCCTGGGCAGTTTAAGGCTGGTAGGGTTGGAAAGATTGGAAAGGCTTTACTGCTGGCTGTAGGCAGTTCCACTAAGAGTAGGCTGGAAATGCAACCAGTAGACTGGGGGTGGGGTAGAGAGAGCTTTGTGGTGTCACCCCAGCTCTGTTCTTCCCTCATTTCCTGTGGTAACAAAAGCAAGGGCCCATGGAGCCCTCTGTGTGATGGCAGTGTACTTCCTGTACCCAGCAACGGCCCGCCCTGGGGAGGGACTAGCACAACTTTGATGATAAGGCCACCACAGGCTGACCTCTGAAGGAAGCGAACTGAGCGGGACAAGGCCAGCCCAGGCCAGGGTAACAGGTGTTCAGTGCCACCTGCAGCTGCAGCCCCTTGCAGGCTAGGTAAGTGAAAGCCCCAGGAGGGTTTGCTTGTCCCTACTCAGCCATCTGTGCACAGCAGCCACACTTGCTACCACCCCAGAGACTTTTGTGGGTCTTACTTGCTGTGAGCCGTGGGCCACCACCTGCTTTCTGGGATAGGTGGGCTTGGCCGGGCTGTGAGTAGGTATCTAGCAGGGTGCTCTACAGTGAGTATTAGGCCTTTGTGTTCCCACCTGTGAAACCTAAGTTTTCTGGACAACATGGGCTCTAAGGAACCATCTCTTCGGTCCAAACACTTAAGATAGAAAGATGGGCTTACATTGACTGGATCATAGTAGCTCTCTGTACCAATGCCCCAAAAGCTTACCCACCTACCCAGGGTACCATAGAGCTCCTGCTTATTTGTAGGCAGCCCAGTGTCTACTCACCTTTTCTCAGCAGAAGCAGCCGCAGCCATGGCAGGCATGAAGACAGCCTCCGGGGACTATATCGACTCTTCCTGGGAGCTGAGGGTGTTTGTGGGCGAGGAGGACCCTGAGGCCCAGTCTGTCACGCTCCGAGTCACGGGGGAGTCGCACATTGGTGGGGTGCTTCTGAAGATCGTGGAGGAGATCAGTGAGTCCCTGTGACCCTATATATCCAGTTTGGTGTAGCACCTAGGCTCTTCTGGGCCATTCTTGCTTCCACTCATGATAACCTTGTCACAATGACTCAGACAGACTTAATTGTTTGGTTCCAAAGAAGATATTTCTTCAACTTCCCCTCTCCATACTTCCTCCAGCTCCTTCTGGCTCTGTCTAGTCTCCAAGAAACAGACAACATGGTCCCCTGTACATCTTGCCTATGCTGGGGCCTATTATATTCCTGAGGTCTGGGATGGCTAGGAGGTTCCTAGGGACCTGAGGCCTACTCTCCTAAATTTCCTCCCCAGCAAACCACTTGGCAGACTACTGACAGTGGGTGAAAGGCCCTGCCCCCACAGGAAGTTACGGCAGAGTAGGCTGGGGCGATATCAGTCACCCAGAAGGCCCCATGGGGCTTCTCATCAACCTTACCAGCAGAGAATGAGAGTTATCACTTCCTGGGAGGATAGCAGGAAAGCCCCGATAGTCAGAGCCGGAAGACATCCCACCATGAGCTCCTGATAGCCAGAGACGGAAGGCATCTCACCATGAGCTTGGGTCCTAGGCCTCTGGAATTGGGACAGGGATAGGAGACAGGCTTTCTGGACCCAGCCAACCCTCTATGTGCATGCAGTCCAAGATAGGGACCAGAGTGACTGAGCAGGACAAGCCCCAACACAGCCAAATAACAGGGCTGAGGCAGAGAACAGAACTGTCGGAAGCAGGGCCCAAAGAGGCCGTGAAAGCAGAAGTGGGAACAAGGTTAGTCTCTCAGAAACTAGATGTCAGACGAAGCTGAAGACGTAACATGGGTCAAGACAGAAGGGCTGGAGATGTTAGGAGTCTAGGGCAAGAGCCCCAAGAGGGCTGAACACCCAGCCAGCCACACCTCACCATGTACCACTGCTGGACTCCTCAGGCCAAGTCACTTTAGTTCCAGGATCCCATTTCCCTGAAATAGGGGCATTATCCCCAACCCTCCACTGCCAGGCAGCCTGACAGCAGGAAGAAGAGATTTCCAAAGAGGCCTCTACAATGAGGAAGACCTAGCCTTGATGCCAAGGATTTGAGGAGGCTTTGGGTTAGGGCCTCTGGACAGTAAAGACACCTGGTTTGTGACAAGATGGGAAGGCAGCCCCGGTGCTGCCCCGACAGCCTGGGAGGCCCTGAGACCTTGAGGGACTAGGTGCCTCCTTTGGGAACAAGGGGCAGGGCTATGTTAAGGCAGACATTTGCAGGACCCTTTGTCTGAAGGGAGGCAGTTTGTAGTCAGGGAGACCCAAGCAGGCATCCAATCATCTGTGGGTAAAATGATGAGGGCTCCAGAGGCCAAACAGGTAGGACAGAGAAAGATGGATTTAGAAGTGACGTTAACATTAACACAAGGAGTAACTAGAAGTAAAAACCACGGTGCTGGAGTCTCACAGAGTCCTTGGTGGAGGGATGATCTGGGGAGGAATGGCTCCTCTGTCCAGCCACAGTGGGCTTCAGTACAATACTTGGAAGGTGGGGCTAGTCCTGCTGCACTTAGTCCTCCAGCACTGGTATTGGGGCCAGGTAAACAGGAGTCTGGAATGAAGGAAGCAATGGATATGTCCCTTAGAGTGGAGATGCCATGCAGATCCTAGCAAAAGGTAGCATTTGATGCCATAAAACGGAGACCCCAACCCTCAGAAGAGGACATGGCTGAGGAGAGAGAGAGAGAGAGGTCCAGACTAAATCCCTGGAAAAGAGAAAAGGGGTAGATGGAGCAGTCTCCTGAAGAAAACAAAGCCACAGTAAAGGCTACTAGGCATGGAGACAGTCCCAGCCCTAGTGAATATGCAGCCCACATCACAGAACTCTGTCTCAAGTTTAAAAACTAAAAGCAAAAGGCCAAGAGGAAGCCAAGTGTAGCAGCCCACACCTTTAATCCAGTACTTGGGAGGCAGAGGCAGGTGGATCTCTGTGAGTTCCAGGCTAACCTGGTCTACAAAGGAAGTCCAGGGCTATTCATTACACAGAAGAAATTCTGTCTTGAAAAACCAAAACCAAACAAACAAACAAGCAAACAAAAAATTCAGTGGGAGGTCCAGAGAAAGGCCTAGAAACTTAGCTGGTGGAGGGTTTGTCTAGCATACACAGCCCTGGGTTTGATCCTCAGTGCTGCATCAACCAGGCATATATCTGAAAACCCAGCATTTGGGAGCTGGACACAGGAAGATCAATAGATCTGGGTTGTCTTCAGCTGCACAGCCATTCCAAAACCCTGCCTGAAAACAGAACTAAGCAAGAACCTAGAAGCCAAGAAATTCTAGGAGGCCATGTGCCCAGCATAGCTTTTTGCCCCATTTGTTTCTGAATTCACACTTCTTTGGGGGAAAGTGAGACATCATCCTGTGTCATCCATTGTTATGACCCCAATTTCTGGCTAGATGACATATTCACATTTCTAACTGCATGCTTCTCTTAAGTATCAAAATTGCACAACGCTTTGTATATAGCAGCCATTGGTTAGCAGTCATAAGTCAGGGTGATTGTTATATCTTACAAACTAGAAAGCTGAATCTAGAAAGGTTAAGCACCTTGACCCAGGAACTGGTAAATACTGAAGGCCCTGAAGACCTGCAGACGTTGACACGGTGTGGTGGTGTTCACCTTTAATCCCAGCACAAGAGAGGCAGATGTGGGTGGATCTCGGGGAGTTTGAAGCCAGCCTGGTCTACAGGACAAGTTCCAGTACAGCTAGGGCTACACAGAGAAACACTGTCCCAAAATACCAAAACAAAAGAAAGAGAAAAAGAAAAAGACAGACATATATAGAGAAAGGACATTGAATCAAGCATCCCTTAGGACACGCTGGGATGTAAGGAGAAACTAAATAAGTATATGAGGTGAAGTCAGCGACTTGGGGTACCCATATTCTGGGTTGGGGGGCTCCCCTGGGGAAATGATGTAACAATTGAGCCCAGAAGGACCAGCAGGAGTCAGCTAGCAAATAGCCATTCCACCATCACTTTGGAGCCAACCCAACCTGACCCACCTGTGGCTTCAGTGCTGGGACAGAGATAAAGAACAGAACGCTTGGCAGGGGCTTTGAAGGCCAATGGGCACCTTGGGTCCTCACAGATCGCAAGCAGGACTGGTCTGACCATGCCATTTGGTGGGAGCAGAAGAGACAGTGGCTGCTGCAGACACACTGGACGCTGGACAAGTATGGGATTCTGGCAGATGCCCGCCTCTTCTTTGGGCCGCAGCACCGACCTGTCATCCTGAGACTGCCCAACAGACGTGTGCTGCGTCTTCGTGCCAGCTTCTCCAAGCCCCTCTTCCAGACTGTGGCTGCCATCTGCCGCCTCCTCAGTGAGTAGTAGGGCCCCTTCCCTTTCCCAGGCCCAGCCACATAACCTCTTTCTTGCCATAGCCTGATCTCCAGTTTACCGAAGGGCTGTGACCTCCCCTAAGGTGTCTATGTGGGAAAGTAGGGAGGTGACCTAGCAGAGCCTTGGTGCTGAGGTCTTATTCCCTTCAGGTATCAGGCACCCAGAGGAGCTGTCTCTGTTGCGTGCTCCAGAAAAGAAGGAGAAAAAGAAAAAGGAGAAGGAGCCTGAGGAGGAGGTGCATGACCTGACAAAGGTTGTCCTAGCTGGTGGTAAGTGAGCATGGCTAGCCTGGGCTGGGGCCACAGCAGAGTGAAGTATGTGATGTCAGGTCCATGGCCAGACCTGATTGAATCCTACCTGCCCTGCAGGTGTGGCGCCCACCTTATTCCGAGGCATGCCAGCACACTTCTCCGACAGCCCCCAGACTGAGGCTTGTTACCACATGCTGAGCCAGCCACAGCTAGCACCTGACCCTCTCCTGCTCCAGCGCCTGCCAAGGCCCAGCTCCCTGCCTGACAAGACCCATCTCCACAGCAGGTGCGTGGCCCACACCTAGGCCACCCTACCCAGGCCTAGCTGGCCTACACTCTGCCTCCTGCTTCTAGGCCCTTCGCTGTCCCTTGACTCTGCTTCTGCCATATTCAGGTGGCTGGATTCATCACGGAGCCTCATGCAGCAAGGCATCAAGGCTGGGGACGTGCTTTGGCTACGATTTAAGTACTACAGCTTTTTTGACCTGGATCCCAAGGTGAGCTGGGTTCTGGAACTGAGTGTCTAGCTCTGGGAGGTCAGCCCCTGTAGGGCTCAGCTTGTCTGACCATGTGTCCATCTGTGCCTCTGTGTGTTGATCCTCCCAATGCACCACAGGGCCCCCAGTGCCAAGGCAGGTGGGGACAAGTCTCAGTGCTAGTTTCTTTAGGACCTGCCTGCTCAGGGTTCATGGCAGAGACCCATGTAGACACCCAGAGACAGCAGTGGGTGCTGGGGAGTGTGGGTCTCTGGTGTAGAGAGGGAGGCCTGGTAGGTGGGGAAGGAACTTTGCAGGGTAGCCTGTGTGCCTTCTCCGAGGCTTTCCTGCCTTTTTTCCTTTGTATCATTGCTGTCTAAGCTTCTACTTCCACACACTGTCCAGGGCCCCACGGCCCCCCTTCACTGCAAAACATGCACATGGTAGTCTGCGGAGCACTTGGTTTCAAGCTGTCCACAGAGTCCCTCAAAGCTCTCTCCTGAGCCCAACCTCCCTGGTGCCTTCTACACACATCCATACACAAAAGGACACCTGCTGCCCACGAAGCCTGTCCCACGGTTCCATCCCACCTACACTTTGTTTTGGTAATAAGGATTGGACCTAGGATTTCCTCATGCAAGACAAATGCTCAACTCGTGAGCTACTATCCCAGGCCCTTTAATTATTTTAATATTTTTTGTGTGTGTTTTTTGTATGTAGTATGTCTGCATAGCATTTTTGCCTGGTATCGATGGAGAGCAGAAAGGGTATCAGATCCCCTGGAACTGGAGCTACAGAGGGTTGTGAACCACTGTATGGGTGCTGGAAACTGGACCAGGTTGCTCTGGAAGAACAGTGAGGAATCTTAATTGCTGAGCCATCTCTCCAGTCCCGTTTTTTGTTGCTGTTGTTTTTGTTTTAATTTGAAGTAGAAAAAAATTAAAAAAAAAAAAAAGAAGTAGGGTCTTAGTAAGTTCATAATAAACACTTTAAAACTTAGTAAGTTATCAAAGTTAGTAAGTTAGTAAGTTATCAAAGTTGTTGCCCCGCCAGACCTTGACTTTCCAGTCTTCCTGCCTGAGCATTCCAGTGGCTGGGATTACAGGTCTGCATCTTACCTGTTCATTTGGCATGGGCATAGGCAATGCCACTTCCTCTGGAGTTATCTTTCTCTCTCAGCTTCTGTGCTTCATGGGCTCAGGGTGTGTGCCTCTTCCTGCAGTAGTACCCAGGCTCTTAGCTTCCCTGCCTCCTCTCCTCAACTGTCTATTTTGTACATGAGGGCAGAGTTCATGGTCCGGTGGTGTCTTCTGTCATTGTCACAGAACCCATGATTCAGCTGGCCGGGTGGTCTCTGCCTTGAGTGCTGGGATTATAGGCTGTTTACACAGGTTACTGGGGATGTGAGCTCTGGTCCTCCTGCTTGCATAGATAATATTCTACAACTCAGCCATCTCCCCAGTCCCTTCTTTTTTTAAAAAAAAAAAAATCATATTTCTTTATCTATTTGTGAGTGTGTACATGTGTGTGTGTGTGTGTGTGTGTGTGTATGTATGAGAGAGAGAGAGAGAGAGAGAGAGAGAGAGAGAGAGAGAGAGAGAGAGAGTGAAGCAAGTGACGTGTGGAGGTCAGCAGACTAGGAGTTGGTTCTCTCCTTCAACCCTGTGAATCCCAGGGATTTAACTCAGCTGCCAGTCTGTAGCAATACCTGACCACTGAACTATCTTGTGGTCTTTTTTTTTTTTTTTTTTTTTTTTTTTTTTCGAGACAGGGTTTCTTAAGCTTGGCTGTCCTGGAACTCACTCTGTAGACAGTGGCCCGAACTCAGAAATCCGCTGCCTCGCCTCCAAGTGCTGGTAAGGCGTGCGCCACCCTGCCGGCTCCTTGCTGTCTTTTAATAAATTGAATTTTATTAACTCATTTATATGATCAGTAAATCTTTATGGCATAAATTTTAGTGACTCAGTACATGTAATAAAATGTGTAATAGTCAAACTAGGGTAATAGTTATTTTAAATGTTTTTTTAACATTTAGTTTTACTTTATGTTTTTTTTTGTGTTTTGCCTGCATGTATGTCTGTCACCAAGTTGTGCTTGGTGTATATGGAGTCCAGAAAAGAGCTCTGGATTGTCTGGAACTGGAGTTACAGTTGTGAGCTGCCATGTGGGTGCTGGGAACTGAACCCAGTTACTCTGAAGAGCGGCCAGGGCTCTTGCTGCAGAGCCGTCTTTCATAGCCCTGTGTGTCTTAAGATTGTTTTAAGCAATTGTTACTATGCTCAGAGAAATCAGAAATAGTTCCTCCTCTCTAGTTTTGGTGTTTCTGCCTTCTTTAGAAAGGAATATATGTTAAAGTGTTTATTATGAACTTATTTTTAGATTACTTATTTGTGGGTGCACACGTGTGCGTATGCTGAGGTGAACATGTAGAAGCCCAAGTACAGCCCCTGGGACTCCATTCTCACCGTCCACCTTGCTGAAGCAGGGTCTCTTGTGTTGTTTTTGTTGCTCTCTGTGTGCCGCACTCCTACCCTCAAGCTTTCCAGCTTGTTTCTGTCCCGTTTGCCAATGGTAATACTGGCCCTCAGTCACAGTCACCACGCATAGCTTTTTCACGTGGGTTTTGGACAGCAAACCTGGCACCAGCTGGTGTGGCTACTGTTTTTAACTCATTGAGCCACTTCGAAGCCCATAGTCGCTCAGGGGCAATCCTACTGCCTTTGCCTTCTGAACACTGCGTTATGGCTATTTGTAAAGTTCTTAATTATCTGTCTTTGTTTTATTCCTTGATGCTGAATAAAATACTCTGAAAAAAGCAACTGAAAAAAAAAGGAAAGTTGGGCTGGAGAGATGGCTCAGCAGTTAAGAGCACTAACTGCTCTTCCAGAGGTCCTGAGTTCAATTCCCAGCAACCACATGGTGGCTCACAACCATCTGTAATGGGATCCAATGTACTCTTCTAGTGTGTATCTGAAGACAGCTGCAGTGTACTCATATACATAAGAACAAATAAATATAAATAAATATTTAAAAAAAAAATAGAAGAAGGGAGGGTTTATTCTAGTTCAAAGCTCAAAGTACCATACGTCAATTCAGGGACAGCAGGGCAGGAGCTTGAAGCTGTGGGTCACATGACACCCACTGCAATGAAGGAATGCCTCTGCTGCTCAGCTCCAGGCTCCATTTCACAGTCCAGGATCTCTGCCCAGGGAGTGGTGCTCCACCCCCACAGTGGGTAGATCTTCCCATATCAATTAACATAAAATAATTCCCACACACATGTCCAGAGGCCCATCTCCTGGGTGCTTCTAGTATAGTCAATTTGACAACTCTGACCATCACAGTATTATAAAATCTTGTTTACTCGGGCTTGAGGCAGAGCCCAGGAGGTAGAATAGCTGCCTAGCCTGTGTAAGACCCTGGGGTGACCAACATTGGCAAACAGATCAAGTACAAAAATCCTTGTTTGGAGATGAAGATAAGGTCCTGAGAAACCAGTATGACCCCTCCAAAGTTTGCCACTACCCTCAGTGGGGTCTGGCTACAGCGGAAGTCCTAGTGTAGACTCTGAGCCGTGTCCTGTGAGGCTTTGGTTTCTCCCACATCCTGTGGGCTCTGCCTGCTCTCACTGCCCCTTCTGCTTCCCCCAAGCCTCTGCTGGTCTCCAGCTCAGTCTCCCGCTGCCTCGCAGTGACTTGGATGCCCCTGCTTCTCCACCACAGGTGCCTGGTCTCTGAGACAGAGGCAGCTCTGTGCGGTTTGCTCCCACCCAAGATGGAACTACATTTTCTCCAGCCCCACACGCTCTCAGCACTAGCAGCAAAGCCATTCTCTGCCTCACTCCACCTTACCCCAGATTCTTATTCTCTGGGAAAGGTAGACTTGAACAATATAGGGTTTTATTTTACTGTAAACTTTCTTTCTTATTTATCTATTCATTTAAAAGACTTACTTGTTTTATGTAAGTACACTGTAGCTGTCTTCAGACACACCAGAAGAGGGCATCTAATCCCATTACAGATGGCTGTGAGCCGGGCGGTGGTGGCGCACGCCTTTAATCCCAGCACTTTGGGAGGCAGAGGCAGGGGATTTCTGATTCGAGGCAGCCTGGTCTACGAGCGATTCCAGACACCAGACTACAGAGAAACCCTGTCTCGAAAAAAAAACCAAAAAAAAAAAAAAAAAAAAAAAAAACAGATGGCTGTGAGCCACCATGTGGGTGCTGGGAGTTGAACTCAATGAAGAACAGCAGACAGTGCTCTTAACCTCTGAGCCATCTCTCCAGTCTGCTTTTATTTATTTCTTGTGTGTTGGTGTTTTGCTTGTATGTACATCTGTATGAGGGTGTCAAGTCCCCTGGAACTGGAGTTACAGACAGTTGTAAGTTGCCATGTGGGTGCTGGGAATTGAACCTGGGTTCTTTAGAAGAGCAGCCAGTGCTCTTAACTATTGGGCCATTTCACCAGCCCTGTATTTTGTCTTATAGCCACAAGATTTCAGCAGGATAGCCTGCTGTCCTGGAACTTACTTATAGTCCAGGTTGGCCCCAAACTAGAAGCAATTCTTCAGCTTTAGCCTCCCAAGTGCTATACCTGACAGGCATGTGCCACATGTCCTGTTGTGTGTGTGCCGGAGCTGTAGCCCAGAGCCTGTGTATGCTAGGCAAGTTCTCTCCCATTCTGCTAAATTCCTTCCTTCTTCCTTCTCTCCCGCCTTCAATGGAGTCTCACTTGTTACCTATAATAGTCTTGAACTTAAGCCAAAGCCACCCTCCTGCCTCAGTCTCTTGGATAGCTGGGATTTCTGTGTGCGTTCCTGAGCCCAGATCCCTAGTCCATGACCTTGCACTTTTGCACACAGCTATTGGTTGTGAGAAAGATGAAGACTCTGCTGTCCTGGCCTCCTCTCCCTTTCCACACAGCACACAGTCTTACTAATCTAGTGGTGTTTATAGTGTTTGGCGAAAACAACGTGGCTATGTCTACGAATAGTAACATGTAAACAGTGTTCTTAGCAGAACCCACAATAGCTGTGTTCATATTTCCTTTCATGGTCAAATTTCTTTGGAGCCGGTAGGCGACATGTGTGGTGTTGTGGGTTGAACCAAGGGCTTGCAGGGCTGGGTTCCTCCTCCACTGAGCTCTACCTACACACAAAGTTAACTGTGCATAGTGATAAGGGAGGCTACAAAGGACTACCTGGACATTCCCCACGTACTGTGACCTGCTGCTGGGGTTTGTACAGGAGATCTTAACCCAGGCCTTCCTCACAATACCCAGCACAGTACCACTTTCAGAGCAAGTGAGCAAAACCAGGCCTGGTGGTGGAATCTCGGCAATATGGGAGGCTGAAGCTAACTAGCAATCATAATAATGATAGTCATTATTATCATTATATACATGCATACATCTATCTATCTATATCTTAGTGGGGTCAAACTATTTTTTCAATATCTGTGGAGGTGGGACTGAAGAAGAGCACCAAGAGAGCTGGGCAGACAGCTCCAGGTCCTGGCCTGGGAGAGAAGAGCTCCTTTGCTTAACTATTGCTGTCCCCTGTACTTTAAGCCATCTTTAGGTAACTAGTAATTTCCTACCCAGTGTATATTTTCCTTCTCTCCTTCCTCTCCCTCCCTCCCTCCCTTCCTCCCTCCCTCCCTCCCTCCCTTCCCTCCTCCCTCCCTTTCTCTTTTTCTCTCTCTCTCCTGTGTCTCTATCTGTGTGTCTCTCTCTCCTTGTCTCTCTGTCCTGTGTGTGTGTTTGTGTGTATGAGAGAGACAGAGTGACACAGAGAGACGGAGAAAGTGTGTAGTCTGGATAGTCTGTAACTTGCTAGGTAGACCAGGCTAACTTTGAATTCACAGAAATTCTCCTGCCTCTGCCTCCTGAGTTTGAATACTGGCATGAAAGGAGTGCAGCACCACACAGTGTGTCACGCCTTTAATCCCACCACTTGAGAGGCAAAGCAGGTGGATCTCTGTGAGGTTTTTTTGTTTGGTTTTGGTTTTTGGTTTCTGGTTTTTTTTTGTTTTTTTGGTTTTTTTTTTTGGTTTTTCGAGACATAGTTTCTCTGTATATCCCTGGCTGTCCTGGAACTCACTCTGTAGACCAGGCTGCTCTTGAACTCAGAAATCCATCTGCCTCTGCTTCCCAAGTGCTGAGATTAAAGGCGTGCGCCACTACCGCCCGGCCTCTGTGAGTTTTAAAGCCATCTTGGTCTAAATAGTGAGCTCCAAGACAACCAGGGCTACATAGTAAAACTCTGTCTCAAAAACAATAACAATGACATGTTCTCACTCTGTATTCCAGGCTGTTCTAGAATTCACTATGTCACTCAGGCTGGTCTGGAACTTGTGATAATCCTCCTGCTTCAACCTCCCAAATTATGGGATTACAGAGAAAAACCACCTCCTGAGCACACTGGGATCACACACATTCGCCACCACACCCCACTTGCCTTTTGATTCTTTTACAGTTTGAGAAAACATTCTGCTCTGCCATTGTGTTTTTGTGATTGTGACAGTCTTACGTAGCCCAGGCTGGCCTCAGTTGCAGATGTTGACCCTCTTGCTTCCCCTTCCAAAGTATTGGATTATGTGAGCTAGCCCACTAGGCTCAGTTTCTTGCAACACTGGGAATCGAACCAAGAGCTCTGCTCATTCAAAGATGTCTCTCTTATCTTGCCTATGTGTGTATGTGTGTGAATATTCTTTTTCTTCTTTTTTTTTTTTGGTTTTTCGAGACAGGGTTTCTCTGTGTAGCCGGGCACTCTGTAGACCAGCTGGCTCGACTCAGAAATCCGCCTGCCTCTGCCTCCCAAGTGTGGATTAAAGGCGTGCGCCGCCACCGCCGGCTTTCTTTTTCTTTCATTAATTAATTTATTCATTCACTTTACATCCTGATTGCAGCCCCCTCCTTTGGGTCCCCCCCCTTTTGCCTGCTTGTGGATCCTGTCCCCCTGAGATGCCTTGTCCTCCCTCAGTGGGAGAGGATGTCTGTGCTTAGTCCTGCAGTGACTTGATGTGCCAGGGTTGGGTGATACCTGGGGTGGGGGGGTCTCCCCTTTTTCATTGTTCTCAGACCTGGTGAGTCTCCAAGTGTCCCTGCCCTTGACTCCAGAGTCCTTTCACTCCTTCTTCCCTTTGGTGGCCCATTGTCACCCTGCGGGACTTTGCCCTGCGGGTCACTTCCTAGAGAAAACGCTAGAGTGCTTTCCTGGGGCCTGCAGTGAGCTACCCCAGGGGGAACTGTCTTCTTTCTTGAGCACCTAATTCAGGGGCGGGCGGTCTAGCTCCTCACTTGCCTGTTCTCAGCAGGAGGCTGGCCTGTAGCTTGGTGCACAGTAGAGCAGACATTATAGAGAGCTACACTGCCTGCCGTGGCATCGGGCAGGTCAGCAGGGTAGAGATGGGCTCTGCTGTTCACGTGGCTGAGAGTGGCTATCCAGCACAGGAGCCATCTGACTAGCTGAGCCTCCGCTTTCCCTGCTGCTCCAGACAGACCCGTACGGCTGACCCAGCTGTATGAGCAGGCCCGCTGGGACTTACTAACAGAGGAAATCGACTGCACTGAGGAGGAGATGATGGTGTTTGCTGCCCTGCAGGTACCCGGGGCCCGGGGCTGATGGGGTGCAGGGTCGAAAGACCTCCCAGGAGAGGGTTCATTTTCAAAGAAGTCCTTCTGACTTCTCTCCTCCCCCAGGATAGTTTTCATGGGTGCTCTGTGGGACAGATGGGCCTCAGACTCAGCTCTGACTGACTATGTGTCCCTAGTACCACATCAACAAACTGACCCTGAGTGGGGATGTGGGTGAGCCGGCCTCTGGGGACCTGGGGCTGGATGACCTGGATGCAGCCCTGAACAATCTGGAGGTGAAGCTGAAGGGGTCAGCACCCTCAGACATGCTGGTGAGGAGGGGCTTGGGCCTGGGAATAGGGCTGGGGTCAGGGTCAGAAAGAGGGTCCAAGGTTCCCTCTGACTTCTCTCCTCTCCCAGGATAGCCTCACCTCCATCCCAGAACTCAAGGACCATCTCCGAATCTTCCGGTTAAGTGTAGGGCCTGCCTAGAGAGAGTGGAGGAGGGGGAAGGCAGGGAGGCCATGGCTCACAAGCTTCCGGCTCTCCCCAGGCCCCGGAAGCTGACCCTGAAGGGCTACCGCCAGCACTGGGTGGTATTCAAGGACACCACATTGTCCTACTACAAGAGCCAAGATGAAGCACCGGGGGACCCTATCCAGCAGCTCAACCTCAAGGGTAAAGGAATTTGGGTAGCAACTGCTCAGTCTGTTTCCTCCTTGGGGTCCTGGGTGGGCACTATCTACCCTGAGGAAGCTGTAGGTGGTGAGACTGGGTTTCAGATAGGCGCCTCTTAGAGAGCCACCTCCTTTTTCTTGCAGGCTGTGAGGTGGTCCCTGATGTCAATGTGTCTGGCCAGAAGTTCTGCATCAAACTCCTGGTACCCTCACCAGAAGGCATGAGTGAGATCTACCTGAGGTGCCAGGATGTGAGCAGGCTGGACCAAGGGGGGGATCAGGAGTGAGAGGGGCATTGGGTAGGGTGAAATTGCACTCAGCACTTACTCACCACCCCACTCTGTCCTTGCTCCAGGAACAGCAGTATGCACAGTGGATGGCTGCCTGCCGACTGGCCTCCAAGGGCCGTACCATGGCGGACAGCAGCTATGCTAGCGAGGTGCAGGCCATTCTGGCCTTCCTCAGCCTGCAGCGGGCAGGCGGGGGCAACGGGGGCTCAGGGAACAAACCTCAGGGTCTCGAAGCCTCTGCCGAGGGACTTAACCCCTATGGCCTTGTGGCTCCTCGATTCCAGCGAAAGTTCAAGGCCAAGCAGGTGCCTGAGGGAGTGGGGGTGGGGACCACCACGTTTCCCTAACCACCCTTGACCCCTGGACTACCAACAGAACACTCTTCCTTAGGGAATCCTTGTATCCACTCCTCCCTAATCCTGCCATGCCCCAGACTCCTCTGGAAGGGTTCCAGGTCCATTGTAGGACCTGATTCAGTCACATCTGTACTTTGGTGGCACCACAATGGCCACTTTCTCTTGTTCCAGGCCCAGGGTACTGGGCCTTCAGTCAGCAAGGCAGACAGGTGGGGGAGTCAGGGACTTTGGATAAGGGGAAGCTCTGTCAATCCCTTACTAATATGGCCCTATAGCTCACCCCACGGATCCTGGAAGCTCACCAGAATGTGGCCCAACTCTCACTGACTGAGGCCCAGCTGCGCTTCATCCAGGCCTGGCAATCCTTGCCTGACTTCGGCATCTCCTATGTGACGGTCAGGTAGGATCCCAGTCCTGCCAAGCGCTCTGCTCTCACTTGCTGCCAGATACTGTGTGCTCATATACCAAGTTGTCCCCGGGTACTCAATCCAAACCTGTTCTTCGGATACCTCTCCCTGGGGGTTCTGTGTATTCTGCAGTGTGCACTGTCATAGATATATCCAAGAGATAGAACCCATGCCAAGCAAGCAGAAGACCCAGGGCTTGTCCCAGCTCTGTTCTGGATCCTTTCCTCTCTGGGCCTTGGCCAGCTGTCCTACAGAACAGCTCCCATGGAAAGGTGTTATAGGGAGGCCCCTGAGAACCCAGTTCCCAAGTCTGCAGATCAATGAATGACCTAGTTAATGATGACATAATACATACGCAATCATCACTTGGAGACATGAACTATTTGCTTAATGCTGTCAAATGCTATTCTGATAACCCCGCCTTGGATGCACTTGTGTATTTGAGAGTAACCTCAGGTGTTCCTCAGGGGCTGCCCAACTTGTTTTTCTTTTCTACATTTTTTAAGATTTAGTTATGCCAGCAGGTGGTGACACAGGCCTTAAATCCCAGCACTTGGGAGGCAGAGGCAGGTGGATCTCTGAGTCCAAGACCAGCCTGGTCTATAGAGTGAGTTCCAGATCAGCTGGGACTACACAGAGAAATCATTTTGGGAAACAAACAAAAATAAACAAAGGTTTAGTTTTGAGTGTATGTTTTTTGACTTTTTAGTGTATAAATGTTTTGCCTGCATATATATATATATATCTCCTGCACAGAGTGCCCACAGAGGCTGCCAGAAGAGGCACCAGATCTTCTGGAACTGGAGTTATGAGTCACCATGTGGGTGCTAGGAACCAAACCTGGGTCTTCTGCAAGTGTTCTTAACAGCTGAACCATCTCCCTAGCTCCTCTGTTTTACATATTCAATGTATTTATCTTGTGTGTGTCCACATGTGGTGGTCAGAGAACAACTTACAGGAAACTGGTTCTCTCTTTCTGCCATGTGGGTTCTGGGGATAAACTTGCTCATCGGGTTGAAGGGGGCTGAGTCATCTTGCTGGTCTTATTTTTTCTTTATTCATATTTATCTGTGTGTGAGTGTACACATGTGTGTGTGTATGTGCACCACATGTGTCCATGGTGCCCTTGGAGGACAGAAGGCATTGGAGTCCCCTGGAACTGGAGTTACAGGTGATTGTGAGCCACCATATGGGTGCTGGGAACTGAACTTGGGTCCTTTGTAAGAACAGCCAGTGTTAATTGCTGAACCATCTCTCCAGTGCCCCCCCCCCCCATATTTTTTCTTAATGTTCTTATTTTAAATCTCTGTGTGTGTATCTGTCAATCTTTGCCTACCACCTTGTTTGAGATAAGAGTTCTTACTGATCACCGTGTGGCTAGCTGGCCCAGACTCTCCAGTCTCTGCTCCCATTTTGCTGCAGGCACACTATTGATGCATTAGATTTGCAGGGGTTCTGTATTTTCACACATCTGTGGCAAGAGTGTTATCCATTGAACAATCTCTTCCAGCCTGTCTACCCTGTTTTTTAGACAAGGAGACAAGGTCTCATATTGGCTGGATCTAGGCCAAGAAGCCCCAGGGATCTCAAGCATTCACGGGTCTTTATACGCACAAGGCAGGTGCTTTATGGACTTGGGCATCGTCCCGGCCCTTCCTGGTTTTGAGACAGAGCTCCTTTCACCATGTATGGAGATCGAAGTGAACTCCTGCCTCAGCCCCTTTGCTGGGATGACAGACCTACAGTACCATACCTGGCTAGCATAAGTCCAGGAATAATTCCATTTTTTCAAAGTAGGAGCTTAAGGCTAAGAGAAGTGGAATGGCTGGCTGCCTCAGGCTGAGCAGCTGCAGAGCTGCAGACCTGGGGCAGATAGGTGAAGCTCTGCCCCACCCTGAGGCCCTGCAGCAATATACACATGGGGTGTATTCCAGGGCCATACACAGTGTAGCTCTCACTCACATCCTTGCCCCCTGGAATCAGGTTCAAGGGCAGCAGGAAAGATGAGATCCTGGGCATTGCCAACAACCGGCTGATCCGAATTGATCTGGCTGTGGGTGACGTGGTCAAGACCTGGCGCTTCAGCAACATGCGGCAATGGAACGTCAACTGGGACATACGGCAGGTAGGCCCCAAGGGAGGGCAGGGGCAGGGACAGGAAGTCAGCTCAGACCCAACCAGGGCAGGCAGAGGCTGCTGCTTGTTGTTCCAGCTCACTGACTCTGTGACAACCCATCTGCAGGTGGCCATTGAGTTTGACGAACACATCAACGTGGCCTTCAGCTGTGTGTCTGCTAGCTGCCGCGTCGTGCACGAGTACATCGGGGGCTACATTTTCCTGTCCACTCGGGAGCGGGCCCGAGGGGAGGAGCTGGATGAGGATCTGTTCTTGCAGCTTACAGGAGGCCATGAAGCCTTCTAAGGGCAGCCCCGGATCCACTCACCACCTCCAGGGACCCTCCTAAGGACACACCTACCTAAACTCACTGCTCATCACTCCCAGCCTGTACCCTGCTGGGCACCCTCACTTGTTGTCACCAGGCAGGCCAGGGCCCTCGCTGGGGTAGATACTACCACCACCTAGCCTAGGGATGATGGGCCCTGAGCCACACAGAGCCCCTCCTCTTGCCCTGTTGGCAAAAGCTCACACCCCTGACCTATATTTAGTCCCTAAGCACATGATGAATGCCAGACACAGATAAGGAACAAGGAATCCTGGTTTGAAGTTGGACTTTCTTACTGTGTCTGTTTCAGTTCTTTTAATAAATAAATATTTTATTGTTGGATCTTTCTTCTTCCTCGTCTGGAACTGTGCTTGGGGTCACTCTGAGACTCTGTCTCTTTATCACGAGCCAGGGAGAGAGGCTTTCCTGAGGTAGAGACAGAAGCTGCTATGAGAAAGGAACATTTGCCTAAGGTGGGAGCTTTCAAAGAACTTGAGGGCGGAAGGGCACGGGGTGGGTAGTGGTTTGGTTCTCACGGGTAGGTCGGAGCTGCAGGGCCTCCTTGAAGTACTTGGGAAGCAGGAAGCCTTCAGCATTCCCTGGAGTCAGGATCACCCCATTGGCAGAGCAGAAGAAAGGGACTCCATCTGCTCACAGAGCTAGAGATGTGACCGGTGCCCCTCTCTGACAGACCTGGGAGAGCCCCTGCATGGCCCACACTTACCGGTGAGGGCCAGGGGTCCATCGATGAACACCGCCACTTCACAATTTGGACGAATGCCTGCAGGGACAATTAGAATGGGGCTGTCTAGTGGGGTGGGGGAGAGGCTGCCCATGTAAGGCTATGTGGTGGCTGCTCACAAAAGAAGCTTACTGGGGACCTAGGAGGACAGAATAGGTGATGGTGACACTGACCACTGATGACACCAGGGTCCCCGGGCAATCCTGAGGCCAAGTGGATGTGTGTCCTTCCTTGGCGTGACAAGCCCTTCAGTAGAATAGATGGCCAATGCTTCCAGAATGTACCATGGACTAGTGTCAAGGGCAGGGCTTGTGGTGTCTCCAGGGGCATCAGTTCCAACTCAGGGACCTGTGAATAAGTGTGTGAATGGGCAGCAGTGAGCCCCCTTTCATGAACTGGAGCCCCACCAGACTCCCCACCTAACTCCCCACCTGCCCCTTGGCACCCACTTGTAAGGAATGGCCCTGATTGGCTCTGATGAGGGGCCCAGTGCTCGGCTCGCCTGGCTGCAGGGTAAACCGCTGCTTTTCATTGGTCTCCACCACGAGCTGCACATCCTCAATTGAGAAGCTGTGGAACTGGGGCAGCTGCAGGAGGGCTTGCAGGGGCACGAAGCCATCTGCAGGCAGCCAGGTGGGGGTACGCTCAGGAGGCAGGGCTACAGTCACCAGGGAACCACAGGCAGCTGGAACAAAGGCTAGGCCTGGGAGATCACATGAGCTTCCTTTCTGTGACTTTCAGGAAGGCTTTCCTTTTTGGGTCTCAAGTTGTTTGGTTTTTTTTTTCTTCCCCTCACTAGACAGGGTTTCTCTGTGTAGTCCTGGCTGTCCTGGAACTCAATCTGTAGACCAGGCTGGCCTCGAACTCAGAAATCCGCCTGCCTCTGCCTCCATAGTGCTGGGATTAAAGGTGTGAACTGCCACCACCCAGTCCTTCTTTTGTTTTTTTCTATGCTGGGGATGGAAGCCAGGGCTTTGCACCAGCTTAGAGAGAGCTCTACTAAGGAGACACATTTCTACCCCAGGCCTCATTTTATCTAACTTACATGGGAAGGTGACCAGCTTCATGGTGGGCATGTTGGTAGACCTATAAGCCTAGCACTTGAGAGGTGCAAACAAAAGGATCAAGGGCTCAAGGTGAGGCTAGCTTAGGCTACATGATATCTTGTCCCAAAAATAAAAATGGGGCTTTATAGATGGTGCCACAATTAAGAGCACTGGCTGTTGGTCATAAGGACCTAGGGTCAGATTCCCAGCTCTCACATGGTAGCTCCCGCTCTACGGGATGCAATGCTCTTCTGGCCTCCACAAGAACCATGTGTGTATGTCGTGCAAGCAAAACACTCATGCACATAAAAAATAAAGTAAAAAACACTACAAAAAAAAAAAAAAAACCAAACAAAAAACCCAAAAAACAGAATAGCATACCTGCTTCAGGGAGAGTAACATAGCAAGCACTAAGTATTGAATGGCCCAGAGTAGCCATTCAATAAACATCAGTTGCTTCAGTATGCCCTTGTCCATCCTTGGGAAGTGTTTCTTGGGCCAGTTGGCTGAAAGGGACATTATGAGGCCCAGCCTAGACAGGGCTTCTCTTCTAGGCGATGTGAAAGAGGTTCTGGGCTTGTTTTTCCTGTACATTCGGAGGGTGTGTCTGTTTATTCTGCGTTCCTCTTGGGGCAGTATTAAGAATTAAAGTTGAGGAGACAGAGGTTCAGTCGCTCCTGGGCTCCCACCATCCTTCCCAGCCTCTAGCATGCTTACTTACCAGCTCGCATGGGAAGTCCCAGCTTCAAGGCCCCATGGCGAAGGGCATAGGACAGAGCCTTAGACAGCTGCACACCTCGGTCCTGAAAGAATCCAGTGATAGTCTGGGTTTCAATAGCCAGCCCTGAATGTCCTACTGCAAAGGCAGGCCAGAACAGCTCCCATGGTGCTGCAGTCTGCCCCACCAAGAAGCTAAGACTCAGAGGGTTTCTCCCATGTTCTCTCGTTGTGGGTACGGCTGGAAAGGTGCGCACCTGTTCCCGGGGTCTATGAGTCCTTCTACCTTCCTGCCTCCTTCCTCCAGGGGCGTTCATGACCAAGACTTGTAGGGAGCAGGGAGTGTGGCTCTGCCCAGAAACTTACAAAAGCTCAGGGTAAGAACCACACTGGTCATCCCACCCTAGTTCACACAAGGGAACCTGAGGCCCAGCAGGCAAGACTTGCTCAAGGTCACACTGGCAGCCTCGAGGCCCGAGGGATCCGAACCGGACCTCGAGCCCTAAAATCAGATCGCAGCACGGTTGTCGGGTGCACGGGGCTGGCCTGCAGGTTGACACGGAGAGGAGGGAGAGGAGGCCGGCGTGGATCAGAAAAGCTCAACTGCGGAGGGCAGGACCGGCCGGACACAGACTGGCCAATAGGAAGCCACGAAAGAAAGGGGCGGGTACTTCCGCTTGGGGGCCGGGCCAGCCGCTGAATTCCTGAGATCAAGCTTCCAGGTTTATCTACCCAGGAGTACATCAAGTGTGTCCAGGTTGGTGGTACGACTACTGGGTCTGGGGGTCTTGAGTGTTTTGGGGACTTAGTGCTGCTGAGTGGCAGGGTTGCTAGAGGCCTTAGGGGTTTGGGGCCGCAGGATTCCAGGCGCTTACTGAGCTCAGTACTCTTGCTGGAATGATGCTCGCAATGAGTAGTCAGGGATCTGCAAAAGGGCTGGGAAGCATTCAGGAGTTCTGTGGAAGAGAGGGTCAGCTCGTTTCCTAGAGTGACAGGATGGCCATCTGTGTCCTCTGCCAGAGCTGCCCTGTCAGACTATGGACCCCGAGGTGTCCCTGCTGCTTCTGTGCCCTCTTGGGGGACTGTCCCAGGAGCAGGTAGCAGTGGAGCTAAGCCCAGCTCATGACCGTCGTCCATTGCCTGGAGGAGACAAGACCATCACTGCCATCTGGGAGACCCGGCTACAGGCCCAACCTTGGATCTTTGATGCTCCCAAGTTCCGCCTTCACTCAGCCACACTGGTGTCCAGCTCACCTGAGCCACACCTGCTCCTACACCTGGGTCTAACTTCCTACCGGGACTTCCTGGGCACCAACTGGTCCAGCTCAGCCTCCTGCCTGCGACAGCAGGGAGCTGCAGATTGGGGTGACAAGCAAGCCTACCTGGCAGACCCCCTGGGGGTGGGTGCCGCATTGGTCACGGCTGATGACTTCCTTGTCTTCCTGCGCCGCTCTCAGCAGGTAGCGGAAGCACCTGGACTGGTGGATGTGCCCGGTGGGCACCCTGAACCTCAGGTAAGATGACTGGCTAGATATAAGGGTTCAAGTCCAAGCACTCCAGGTTCTGGCTTCATCTTCTCATAAAGAGAAAATCAGCTTGGTATTTCTGAGCCTGCAGTCATTAAGTCTAAGCTGGAACACTCCTATGGAAGCTAGGGACCATGGGAGGAGAGGCTGAAGGGAAGATGTCTTTTCTTACCCAGTCCATGGAATCCTGTCTAGCTAGGCTTCTGATTGCTTATTTGGAATAGGTGGGCCTGGGTTAGGGATTGCCAAGACTCTCACACTGAGTTTGCCCTACACCTCCGTGGCCAGCAAGAGAAAAGCAGTGTGGGAAGTGGCATAGATGAACTCTGAGCCTAACATTTTCACAGGCCCTGTGCTCTGGTGGCATCCCCCAGCACAAGGACCTCCCTGGAGAGCTGGTGGTACGGGAACTCTTCTCCAGTGTCCTACAGGAGATCTGTGATGAGGTGAGTGACAAGGGCCCCAGATGGCATGGAGGGTATGGATGAGAGGGTAGAATTTGCTAGAAATCCACAGGTCTAGCTGAGGAAGAGTGTGATGTTGAAGCTTGGCCCATGATTCTGTGAAGCTCAGGTTCTTTTTCCCCACAATGAAACAATGAAAAAATGTCTGGTCTGTGTCTTTATTTGCTGAAAAAGTAATGAGTGAAGAGTCTGTTACTAAGACAACTTCACTCGGGTAAAAGGACTTCCCTGGACAATTTGTTCCAATTCTCATCTGTAAAGTGAACATACCAAGAACCTGTATTCTGTGTTATAGGGCACTTGACCAACAAAACAAAAATGGAAGGGTCTCAAGCCATCGAGGACTGGGGATACACTCGACTTAGTGGTAGACTGTCCAGCAGAGCGATTCTAACCTTCCTAATGCTGTGATCCTTTAGTGCAGTTCCTTGTGTTGTGGTGACCTCTAACTGTAAGATTTTCATTGCTGCTTCATAACTGTCATTTTGCTACTGTTATGCATCATAATGTGAATATCTGTGTTTTCCAATGGTCTTAGGCGACTCCTGTGAGGTAATCTGACTCCCTACTGAAAGGGGCCACATCCACAGGTTGAGAAACACTGGCTTAGCATGTACAAGCCCGGGTTTGTACCATGGGAACTAGGTACTGTGATGTATACCTGTAATCCCAGCACTCAGGAGGTAGAGGCAGGATCAGAAACTCATAGTTATCTTTGCTAAATACTGAGTTTAAGGATAGCCTGGCTACACAAGGCCCTGTCTCAACAAAAACAAAACAGAACCACCAAACCAACCGACCAGGCTATTGAGAAGTCAGCCTGACAGGTAGGACTCCCTGCCACAGGTGAACCTGCCACTCCACACCTTGGGCCAGCCACTGTTGTTGGGCATCGCTTGCAATGAGACCAGCGCGGGCAGAGCCAGTGCAGAGTTCTATGTCCAGTGAGTGGGTTCCCGGCCACAGGATCCTGGGTGAGATGGGTAGGGAAGGAGTGGGTTTAAGGCAACCGGAGTTTTGCAGGGGTCCTGTAAAGTCTGGATCTCCATCAGGTCACCTTCATGTTCTTTTCTAGGTGCAGCCTGACTTCAGAGGAGGTCAGGAGTTATTACCTGAGTGGGGACCTGAGGCCCACGAGTCTACAGGAATCATCTTTGTGGAGACACAGGTGTGGAGTTGAGGTCTTCTAGGTGGTCTGGTTGTGGGGGTAAGGATATGTAGGTGAGGTAGAGGACTTCCAGGTCTCCCAGTTTCCAGAGGCACAAGGCTTGGCTCCTACCTAAGGGAAAAGCCCAGACACAGGGACAGTCCAGGAGTACTAAGATTTGGCAACTCCGGGCACAATCCCTGTACGAAGGGAGGCCTGATGTCTGGTCTCATTGATTTCCCACAGAGGGTACAGAGACTGCAGGAGACGGAGATGTGGGCACAACTCTGCCCCTCGGCCAAAGGCGCCATCCTCCTCTACAATCGCCATCCACCTCTACAGTCAGGTGCTGGGAAGTCCCATCTGAGTCACCCCAGCGTCCCAACCCTATCACTACAGCTCTGAAGGCAATAAAAGACTTTATTCTTGTATTCTGTTGGCTTCTGCTGCTTTCCTGGGAGTCTGGGATCCTCTGAGAGAATCCGGGTGGGTGAGAGGGGCTGAGCACGGTGGCAGAAAAGGAACAAAACAAAAAGCCCTATGGTGCGACCTCCGTGTCTGTGTCCCTCTTGGCTGGGGAATGCGAGCCACGGCGCGGTAAAGGGACTTCACCGAACAGTGCTTGGCTGCTGAGAGAGATGGGGCGGAGCAGGAGGCCTTCCTGGAGGTCAAGCTCTGCCTCCACCCCCGCCTCTTCGGTTTGACCACAGTACCTTTCTGCCGCCCCAATGCTTCCGCTTCGCGGGCCCCGGCGTCCTAGGCCAATGAGCGTGGGGGGGCGGGTCCTTCGATGCAATGAGGGCTCAGGGGCGGGGCCTTCACAGGCGCAGGAAATGGCGGCGACCGAGGAGCCTGTGAGTGGGGCAGGGGCGGGGCTTGGCTGTCTCCTCTGCACGCCCCCTAACGATTTGGGTGGGAAGGGGTGCCCAGGTGCCGAGTGGGTGGTCCAGACTTGGAGGGTGGTGCTGGAAGGCCCAGGGCACCCCTTGTCTGATTCTTAGTAAAGAGGCCTTCCCCGAATTTGCCTTTGTGGGAAACTGAGGCAGGTTCCTTCTGCCACGATGATCCCCGAAGTCCGGCCCGATTGGGATCCAATGGACTTTTGGGGGCTTCCCTTTCCCAGCTGCCCGCCCGCCGTCGTCATGCCGTCCCTGTTGCTCCGGCTGCCCCTGCGCCTATGCCGGCTGTGGCCCTGTAGCCCTCCCACCCGACTTCTCACAGCCGCCACAGGGCAGCGGTGAGTTGAGCCCCAAAATTTGACCACCTTCAAATTCTGTGGTTTTCAGTGGTTTCTCTCTTTAGAGCCCGCCTTGCGTTTTGAGATAGTTGTTTCTGCATTATGTGTCAAGTACCTTTCAAGGTTTGTCCCAGACAACCTTCGCTTTCAATGCTGCACACAGTATCAATAGTTAAGTAAGAATTGAGCCCCAAGATTAAGTGAGTTAAGTGACAGATCAGGACTCTGAGCTCCGGTCTGCTCTTGCCATAGCTCTGGTATGCTGTCAGGCTTCACTGTGCATACACTGGAAAAGAGGAGGCTAAATACAAAGATTTAGATTTCTGGGCTTGAATCTGGATGCTGGTCAGGAGGCATGAAGTGGGGCATGGGAATCTGCCTTTTCCTATGAGATGGAATTTTCCTATGTTACCCAGGTAAGCCTCCAGATTCAGTCTCCGGAGTACCTAGAGTTCAGGGACAGCCACCATGCCTGGCTTGGAAATCCTTTCCCTAGGTAGTGGCATTGGAACACAAAGCCTCGTGCATAAGAGGCCAGGATTTTTGGTGTGTGTGTGTGTGTGTGTGTGTGTGTGTGTGTGTGTGTTGTGTATGTGTGTGCGCGCGCACGAGATCTCATGTAGGCTAGGCTAGCCACAAACTTGCTTGCAGTCAAAGGACCTTGAGTTTCTGACTTTGTCTCCACCTCCCACATGCTGGGATTACTGGTGGATATCACCTCATATCACAAAACCTGCAGTTTTAAAGAAGTTTTTAGGGGCTGAAGGGATGGATGTCTTAGAGAGTAAAAGCACTTGCCACTCTCACAGAGATCCAGCTTTGATTCCCAGCATTCGTGTGGTAACTTACAAACACCCTCTCTGACCTGTTGGCGGCACCAGACATGCATGTGTTGCACATACATACAAACACTCGTAAACACAAAATAATATAATTTTAAACGATCTTTAAAGAAGCTTTTTAGTGCCGGGTGGTGGTGGCACACGCCTTTAATCCCAGCACTTGGGAGGCTGGGACAGGTGGATTTCTGAGTTCGAGGCCAGCCTGGTCTACAGAGTGAGTTCCAGGACAGCCAAGGCTATAAAGAGAAACCCTGTCTCGAAAAACCAAAAAAAAAAAAAAAAAAAGAAGAAGAAGCTTTTTAGCCAGGATGGTGGTGCACACACACCTTCCATCCCAGAACTGGAAGGCAAAGGCAAGCTGTGTGAGTTTAAGGCTAGTCTGGTCTACTTAGGGGCTCCTGGTCTGACGGGTAGTAAGACCCTATTTAAAAAAGAAGGAAAGAAAGAAAGAAAGAAAGAAAGAAAGAAAGAAAGAAAGAAAGAAAGAAAGAAGCAGCCTTTGGGTTTGTGGTGTAGAAGAGGACTACACCTTGAAAATGAGAAAACCTGACCATTCTTGAAACACCCAAAGGGCAGTTCCTGGTAGCTGAATTGAAGGTGTGGCTCAGGGAGGGAGGCAGGCAGGGCGATGGTGCTCTCTGACCTCCTAAGCCTCTGCAGGTTTGGGCTTTTCTCCACAGGTCTGTCCCTACTAATTACTATGAACTGTTGGGAGTGCATCCTGGTGCCAGCGCTGAAGAGGTTAAACGTGCTTTCTTCACCAAGTCAAAAGAGGTATTGGTGCCCTCAAGGTGAGGGAGGAAGAGGAACTCTGAGCTGGCACAGGGTCACTCTGACTTCCTGGGATAGGTCTGCATCTCTAGCTGGTAGCACCTTCCTTCCTCCTGCATGGACAGGAGGTACTCAGTATCCTCTATGATCTAAAGGACCAAGCAAGGCCAGGGGTCTTTCTGGTTTTGAGACAGGATCTCACATTGTAGCCCAGACTGGTCTCAAACTTTCAGTGGTCCTCCTGTCTCCACCTCTCTAACGGGAGTTACAGATGTGGTTGGTTTTCTTGAATGAGAGGGTAAGGAATCTGTACTTTGTGACTCGGGCCTTTGGAAGGGGTCAGCAAACCTGTGTGTGAGGGTCAGTGTCCAGGTAACGTCTGTGGGAGTGATGGCAGTTTTTATGGGTGGACTCATCAGGAAAGGTCCTAGGAAGGGAGATGGAAGATGAGATAAGGGGTCCCCTGCCTCACCCCAGCTGCACCCTGACCGAGATCCTGGGAACCCAGCCCTGCATAGCCGTTTTGTGGAGCTGAATGAGGCATACCGAGTGCTCAGCCGTGAGGAAAGTCGTCGTAACTATGACCACCAGCTGCATTCAGCCAGTCCTCTGAAGTCTTCAGGGAGCACAGCCGAGCCAGGGTATACCCAACAGACACACAGGTACGGTACAGCCATTCTGACCCCTGCTGCCCTTACCCTCGAGTCTTTCTGAGAGCCCCAGCTTTCCATTGTCCTTTTGCTCTCCAGCAGCTCCTGGGAACCCCCCAACGCACAATACTGGGCCCAGTTCCACAGTGTGAGGCCACAGGGGCCCGAGTCAAGGAAGCAGCAGCATAAACACAACCAGCGGGTACTGGGGTACTGCCTCCTGCTCATGGTGGCAGGCATGGGCCTGCACTATGTCGCCTTCAGGTGCCTCCCCATCCTTCCTGGGATACTGGGTAGAGGGTGGGTCAGGAGTGCTGTGGCCAGCCAGCCACAGCAGCCTATGACCTGCATACTTTGTCTCTCCCAAGCTAAGCACTTTGTGAAGTCATGAATTGGAGCCTTGCCTTCCTGGGTAAAGGCAGCTCTGCACACAGTGCTGAAGTTGTTTTCTCTTCCTCGTAGCTTGAATGTTGATCTTTGATACTGCTTGTTGGTGGGGCTGAGCCATCCAAAACCATACACAATGAGGGCGTGGTCAGAACCCAGGGAGTCTCTCTTAGCATGTCATAAATGAGACTTATTTTTTTTTTCTGAGACAGGGTTTCTCTGTGTAGCCCTGGCTGTTCTGGAACTTCCTATGTAGACCAGGCTGGCCTTGAACTCAGAGATCCGCCTGCTTCTGCCTCCCAAATGCTGGGATTAAAGGTGTGCACCATTACCTCCAAGCAATGTTTTTTTAAGTTCAGAGTCATCCTTGGTTACATATTGAGTTTGAGGCTAGCCTCGGCTACATTAAACTGTATCTCTATATAGAAAGAAAAAAAGAGGGAGGAAGGACAAGAGCAGTGTAACAGAGACAATCCTTGATAGCTGCCAGGGCCTCGATCTATACTCTCATGCATGCTGTAATACCCGTTTTCTGCAGCATAGAAACCCAAAGGATGGAGCCCACTGTCCGTACTGTCTAGCAGTGGAGATGACTTAAATATGCCCCCTTTCTAATCTTCTGGGAGAGGCACCCTGATTCCAGAGCGGTTTCACCAACTTCACAGGACAACCGGGGTCTTAGGGTACCACCCAGCTCTGGGACTTGGGTCACTTGGTGTCTTTTTTTTTTTCCAACTTATCACAGGTGTCTGTTACGGGGAGAGATGTAAAGTTGTGTAAGATATGCTGCAGCCTAATCAAGGACCAGGGCTTTGGGGACACCAGAGTTCTGAGACTCAGGGTTAATTGCAATTCCCTCACAGGAAGCTGGAGCAGGTGCATCGCAGCTTCATGGACGAAAAGGATCGGATCATCACAGCCATCTACAATGACACTCGGGCCAGGGCCAGGTCTGTCACTGCTCTACCTGACTTTGCTTCCTGCTTCAGCACCACCCTTCAGGATCCCTGTCCTGATTTGCCTTTCCTTCCAGGGCCAATAGAGCCAGGATTCAGCAGGAGCGCCAGCAGAGGCATCAGCCTCGGACAGAACCCTACCTGCCTCCAGAAAGCCCCAGGATCATGCCCCAGGACACAAGCCCGTGAGAGGCTTACCTAGGTGGGACCTGCATTGGTCTTCTCCTTGTTGCCTGTCCAGGACTACACGTGCAATAAATTCATTTTCAGACTCCTGTCCGATTCGGTCCTTCAGGTCACGCATCTCCTAGCCCCTCCCCTCGTGAGGCAAGACCCCCGGAGCCCGGCCTCCAGGGCGGTGTGTCCCCTTTCCCCTGCAGCGGCGGGAGGGGACCTTTGGAGGGGACCAGCTCCGCCCCAGCCCCGCCTCCGCCCGCGGCCCGGTGGGGAGCGCGTGTTTAGGTCACATGAGCCTCTTGCCCGCCAGCCCCGGCCAGGCCCCCTGCCACCCTCGCCGTCCCCGCTGCCCGCCGTCCCGGCCACCACCACCACCACCACCACCACTACAGGCCGCTTGCCTGTCTGGTTCCTCAGGCCGCCGCTGCGGCGCTGCGTTGCGCTGCCTGCGCCTAGGGCTCGGGAGGGGGCCGCGGAGGAGCCGCCCCCCGTGCCTGGCCCCGGGTCCCCGCGACCGGGCCCGCGCCATGGGGCTTTGGCTGCCGCCGCCCCCCGCGCTGCCGGGCTAGGGCGATGCGGGCGCCCCCGGCGCTCGCCCCCTGCGGGCACCATGAGCCCCCTGCTCTCCGTCGCCTGCTGCTTGTTGCATTGCTGCAGCTGGCCCGCACCCAGGTACGTGCGTCCGCGACATCCCGCTCGCTCGCTCGCTCGCCCGCCCGCCCGCGGTGCCCTCTCAAGGTTGGCGGAAGTGGGGAGGCGCCCGCTACCTCTGCCGAGGGGATCCGCTGTTCAGACCGGGAATATCCCTGAAGAGGTGCCCCTCGACGCAGGCCCGCTAGTCCTAGCCCTTGCCCCCGGGGCCACTCCTCCACCTCACTCCATCCCCTGGGCGGTTGTAGGGCGGAGCTGCCTCAGTGCCCTCCGAACCTTGTTTGTCTCCCACTATCCCGACTCCTGACCTAAAACCAGCCCAACTCTAAGGCTTGGGGTTTAGTACCATTCCCAGAGTATGCCTGGTAGGTCTTGGGCCAGGGAAAGTACCAGATGACTGAGTGTACAAGAAAAATTAGAACCGAGGTCCTGGGAACAGAACAATCTGGAAAGATGTCAGAAAGGCGCAAAACCCTGACTCAAGGACAGAGCCCTTACATAGCTACAGGGCCAGCCCTTTTAGAGTGCATCTTGGGCCCAGGTATCTTCTTTCCCACAGGCCCCTGTGTCCCAGTTTGATGGCCCCAGCCACCAGAAGAAAGGTAATAATAGTTAACAATAACTTGACACCAGCCAGTACTAAGAGGGGTTAGCACACGTTCTGAGTTTATATCCTTTATCTTATGTGATCCCAACTCCTTTGGGAGATGCCATTTCACAGAGGAAGACACTGAGGCAGAGGGTTAATCATTTCTTGAGAAACAAGGCGGAGAAAGACAGGTTTAAAGGATGGTTGGGGTGGTGGTGACAGGGTATCAAGGAGGCTGCCCTCAAAGGAGCTGCAGGAGACCTGATAAGAACTCACTCCATCTGGGTCTGCCCACAGCGGTGTCATGGATAGATGTCTATGCACGTGCCACATGCCAGCCCAGGGAGGTGCTGGTGCCTCTGAGCATGGAGCCCATGGGCCATGTGGTCAAACAACTAGTACCCAGCTGTGTGACTGTTCAGCGCTGTGGTGGCTGCTGTCCTGATGATGGCCTAGAATGCGTGCCCACTGGGCAACACCAAGTCCGAATGCAGGTAAGGGGCCTATGGGTCAGGCATGTGCATGGGACAGTGATGCCCTGGGGGCTGGGTCAACCCAGAGACAGGCATGCAGGAGGCGGGAGGTTCTGGTCATTCTCTAGCCTATCTAGTATCCCCTTTCTCTGTCTTTCTACTGCGTCCCCCACTCACTGTCTCTTCCTTGTCTCCTGAGTACAGATCCTCATGATCCAGTACCCGAGCAGTCAGCTGGGGGAGATGTCCTTGGAAGAACACAGCCAATGTGAATGCAGGTGCCAGCCAGGTCCAACTCCCAAGTTCACGAAGTGTAGCATGGGGTGGGCATATCAGGCATGGGATTGTACCTTACTTAGTAGGGACCACTTGACTGAGAGTAGAGCAAGAAGTAGGCAGGGGTCTGGGGCAAGAGAGCGGGAGGCTTGGGTGTCTTTAATCTTTCTCTCCCCACCCCCCTCATTTTTCAGACCAAAAAAAAAGGAGAGTGCTGTGAAGGCCGACAGGTGAGTTCCTGGGATTCTCAGTGCTGGTCGTGAAGAGCTCACGGGTGGGTTAGGGGGTACACAAGTGAGTCTTCTCCTCTCACCTGATTCCCCTTCCCTTTTATACTCCCCAAATCCATGCACTCTGCCCTAACCCTAGTTCTCGGGAAGACTCTTCCTACCCCAGACATGTTGCTTCTCCTCCTAGGGTTGCCATACCCCACCACCGTCCCCAGCCCCGCTCTGTTCCGGGCTGGGACTCTGCCCCGGGAGCATCCTCCCCAGCTGACATCATCCATCCCACTCCAGCCCCAGGACCCTCTGCCCACCCTGCACCCAGCGCCGTCAGCGCCCTGACCCCCGGACCTGCCGCTGCCGCTGTAGACGCCGCCGCTTCCTCCATTGCCAAGGGCGGGGCTTAGAGCTCAACCCAGACACCTGCAGGTGAGGAGTCTATGGGGTGGCCCTTGTGTGGAAGGCAGCAAGGTTGTGTCCTGGAGCAGGTCCAGATGAGCTTGCCAGAGGTAGAAAGACCAGGGAAGGAAGAGCCAGATACACGGTTAAATCATTTACTGTGCATCTGCTGGCAAACAGATTATCAAAAACTCAGCTCAAGACTAGATGCACAAGTCAGACGGTGGGAGGGATGGTGCCAGCACCAGTAGAGGATGCTAAGCACCATGATGGGGGCACCCATCTAATCTAAGGAATCAGCCATCTCCTGGAATGGAAATAAAGAAGACTTTTTCTAATTTGCAAAGCTTTATGTGATAGATATTTGCTCCATTCATGACCTGAGAGAGCAAATAAAGGTGTATGAGAGCCCCATATGCCTCTGCCTGGAGTGCTTACGTAGCCCTTCTGTACCTTAGAGTGAAGCCATGGGATCATTTATAGGTCAGACCCTGGAGGCTTCCAGAGAGTATCAGAATAAAATGGGGCTCAAAAGAGAAAATGCATCAAGAGGGCTGGGGCTGAACACGGTGGTACGTTCGGAGAGTATTGGCACTCAGTTGGAAGCAGGGAGATCAGGAGTTCAAGGTCTTTCTCATGGAAGCTTTTTTAAAAAGCAAAATCCCACAGAAGACAAAGAGTAACTGCTGGTTTGGGGATGGTGGTGCACACCTGTAATTCCAGCACTCGGGAGGCAGAGGCAGGAGGATAAAGTGGTCTCAACAAACAGTAAGGATAAAGAGGCGCTGGGGACGTAGCTCAGTTGGTAGAGCACTTACCTAGCATCCACGAAACCCTCGGTTTGGTCGTCACCAAATGCACTCAAAGGGTCAAGGTCATTCCTTGATGACATAGTTGAGTAAATAGGGGCTGAAGGTATGGCTCAGTGGTTAAGAGCACTTTCTGCCCTTGCGGAGGATCCAGGTTTGGTTTCTGTCACCCACGTGGTAGCTCCTAATCATTCATAACTCTAGTTCCAGGATATCCAATGTCTTCCTCTGGCTTCTCCAGAGACCAGTCATACATGCAGTGCACATACATGCATGCTTATACTTAATATAAAAGATATCACTGGTAAACTGATAAATAAATAGGGTCTGGAGAAATGCCTTGGCTGGTAAAGTATCTACTATTCAAGCATGAAGACTGGGGAGGAGTGGGTAGGAGTGATGTATTATAACCTAGTATTGGAAGAGCAGGAAGGGACAAAAGGAACCCTGGAGTTTGTTGGCCAACCTTGGAAGCAGAATCAGTGAGCTTCACATAGAGTGACTCGGTCTCAAAAGATAAAAGTGGGGAGGATGGAGAGAGCTGCTCACAGCGGCTGTTGCTCCTGCAGAAGACTGAGTATAGCTCTCAGAACTCACTTGGTTGAGGGCTGCCACGCCAGCTGCAGTGATCAGACACTCTTCTCTGGCCTAGTCAGGCATCTATATACATGTGCTTATACAGTCAGACATACACACACACAAATAAAAATAGCAAAATACATTTTTGGTTGGTTGGTTTTGTTTTTGAGACAGTAACCCTCTACATGGCCATGGCTGTCCTGGCACTCACTATATAGACCAGCCTGGCCTCAAACTCATAGAGATCTCTCTGCCTGCCTTTGCCTCCTTATGCCTGGCAAAAAAAGGATAAAGATGGAGGATGATTAAGCCATCAGTACATAAAATGCACATACAAGCACACATATGCACGTGCCCATGAGCGCAGGTCAGTCCCTTTTCCACAATTAAAAAAAAGTTATTTAGCCGGGCAGTGGTGGCGCACGCCTTTAGTCCTAGCACTTGGGAGGCAGAGGCAGGTGGATTTCTGAGTTTGAGGCCAGCCTGGTCTACAGAGTGAGTTCCAGGACAGCCCGGGCTACACAGAGAAACCCCGCCTCGAAAAAAAACAAAACAAAAACAAACAAACAAAAAGTTATTTATTTCATATGTAGGCAAAAATATATTGGTGTTTTACCTGTGTGTATGTCTGTGTGAGGGGGTCAGATCCTCTGGAACTAGATTATACGAAGTTGTGAGCTGCTATGTGGGTGCTGAGAACTGAACCTGAGTTCTCTGGAAGAGCAGCCAGAGTGCTTGACCACTGAGCCATCTCTCCAGACCACTTAACATTTAAAAACTAAAAATGAGTAAGTATACAAGAAGAGCTTGGGGCTGAGCTCCAGCCAGCACTGATGCCCTTCCTCCACTCCCCAGGTGCCGGAAGCTGCGAAAGTGACAAGCTGCTCTTCAGACTCCACAGGCCTGTTTGCCTCACAGGGAGAAGAGTGGAGCATAGGAGAACCACCTCTGTCTGGGAGCACACTGCCCCAGGACCTTGGACCTTTTAGAGAGCTCTCTTGCCTCTTTTATCTTCCAGAGCTGCCATCTAACAATTGTCAAGGAACCTCATGTCTCATCTTAGGGGCCAGGGTACTGTCTCAGTTAACCACCCTGGGCAAGTGAGCATCTAGAGCTGGCTATCTCCCCTCACTATGAAGACCCCAGACTTCTACCAATAATGGGATTTGGGTTCCGTTATAACTGTGACCACACACACACACACACACACATTCTGATAAAAGAGATGGAAGACACAATTGCTGCTTCTGTCATTGTTTGCTCTCTCCGGGCTGACCAGCTTCCAATACTGCATCTCAGTTCTGCCTCCTGTCTAACTGCCAGTGCGACCAAGGCCAGACAGCAGGTAAAGCCACAACCACAGTGATAGAGTCCTTGGTACATAAAGTCTCTGCCTCCTGCTCACCACAAGGGTTCTGCCTGCCCTGGCGAGAAATTAAGGAGAGACCCAGACCGTTAGAGCTCTTCCCGTGTTCACATGGCAGGAACAGTGGCACCATTGGAACCTTTTTGGCTCTGAACCAGTGTGACTTTTTTCATACAACAGGAGGCATCACCCACTTTCCCTATTGTCTTGTGGTTGCCCCTTTCATGCCTCAATCCGGCCTTCGTATGGCTGGAAGGCCTTTCTAAAGAAACACAGCATAGTGTTCTCCACCTTTACAATCCCTGGTATCCCAGGATTCATCAGCTGCTGCTTGAGATTCCTACCTACTCAGTCCAGGCTCAGTGCCCACCCGTCTCCAGTCTCCTGGATAGAGTGGGAAGGCTTTGGTCTGCTACAGAACATTCAGGGGCAGAATTGACTGAAAGTAGCCACCCTAATGAAGAGACGATACTGAGGGGATGTGATGGTCTTGGTGGTACCAAAGCAGGAGTAGGGTAAACTAAAGCATTCCTCATGATGACAATCATCACAAACTTATCCATTAACGGGAGTCTCACATAGCCCGGTGTGGCCTCAAAGTCCTTATGCAGCTGAGGGTGACATAGATTTCTAATCCTCTTGCACCCACCTCTCAAGTACTGGAGTTACAGGTTTGTACCACCACACCTGGTTTGTGTACTGCTGGAGATCAAACTGGACTTCACGAATTCGCTGCAAATACTAATGACTTACTGAGTCTTCAGCCTTGATGCTGGTTTTCAACTTTTAAAGACAATGTTCCTGTATCCCAGGCTAGCTCAGAATTCTTTATGTAGCTGGGGATGTTCTTGAATTTCTGATCCTCCCACCTCCACTTCCAAAGTGTACATTACAGGCATGGGATGACACACACCATTTTTACTACGGTTAAATAACTTTCTCAGCAGTGATATTGGTGATCATGTTCTGGCTCGATGGTGGTGAGAACCTGAGAGCTAAGGAGTAGGAACCCACTAAGTTTCATCAGATATACAGTACGCGTCTCTTGGCATCAACACCACGATTATCTTCCTTTGTCATCCGAATAAATGGTCTTAGCAAGGTAAACTGGTATGAAATCACTCGACTCCATAGCCTAATTTAGGTTTGCCTTCCTCTAAATTTCAGGATCTTTAGGTTAGAGAATGTCTCCTGGGCAGCGATAGACCTAGCCCAGAAGACATTTGTTCAGCCAAAGATGAGCCTGGATGCTGCAGAAAAGATGGAAAGGGTCTACACAGCTTAGGGTCATATGGTATAGTTGTCATAAAGCGCACCCACCAAGAGAACGAACTTACTCAAGGTCACGCAGCCAGCCAAACAATGAATGACCTCAGATTCAAATCCGGGTTGTCGCTCCGAACCGAACCCCTAGGCTATTCCCACAACAACTACCCAAAGATGTGTCGGTCATGATGACAGAAGTCAGCACGGTGTTGGCAAGAACCCCTCTCGGCACGTGCTTGCTTGACTATGTCACCTTGGCTGGTACTGCCTTCTGTCTTTCAGAAACAATTTTTGCCAAACTGGACCCGCGATTTAAGCCCCGGAAGTGACGTTATCACGCAATCACTCAGGAGGGAGGACCAAATGAGAAGCCCCGCCCTGAAAGTGCGGCAGCGGGTTTTGGACGGTCCAATGAGGGCGGGAAGCGTGTCCCGCCCTGTGCGACAAAGACGCGCCTGCGCAGAAGTGACAGCACGAGCGGGATTGGCTCCGGGGGCGCGGCGAGGAGGTGAGCGGGGGCCACAGCCCAGGCTGGGAATCCGGGTGCAGGAGGGCAGCCCGAGGCAAGCCTGCCTGAAGCGGGCCGGAGTCCGCGTGCCAGCCAGGGACAGCAAACGAAGGAATTGGGGCTGGGGTCTGGCATCTGGCAATGCCGCAGGGGGCGGGCTCTCACGCCGTACGGGGCGGAGCCCTGGGGCTCGGGGCGGGACGCGGAACAGCGGTAGGAGGGACAACGGAGCCAGTGCGAGTTGAGGGCGGAACCCAGTGCCCCATAGTTGGATTAGGAGGTGTAGGGGGCGGGGTTTGGGGTTTAGAGGAGGAGCTGGAGCAGGTGGAAGGTGGAGCCTTGGACTCGGAGACAGAGGGCGTGAGATCCCAGGCGGTGGGGGTGGGACTTCAGCCCATGAGTGGCGTGGCCCCTCTGCAGGAGACGAGGTCTAACATTGCCGAGGGCGGAGCTGCAGGTCAGGGGGCGGAGCTGCACGTCGTAAAGGGTGGGGCCAAGGAGCCTTGTGGAGAGCTAATCCTGAGCTATGGCCTGGGGCGTCCACGGGGGGCGGTCTCCGTGGTGGCCGTGCCTGGGGTCGCGGGAGACCGAGAACTCCCCCAGGAGAGGTTGTGTGGGTGGAGCGGGCTCGGCGCCCCGCTGACTCTGAGCCAGTCTGGGTTCCTCGGAGGCCCCCAAGAGCTCAGAGTTGGGGAGGTGCCCCTGGTGGAGGAGGCAAGGGGCCGGACTGGGGGGTGCCTCCGGAGGACCGGGGCTCCTCAGAGCCACCTAGTGGAGATGTGTGGGTGCCTCGGGGCCGGCCACCTGCAGCAGCCGCAGATGTGTGGGTGTGCTGGACAGGGAGCAGCTGGGTGTGGCGGGAGTGGGGTCGTCCCGTTGGGACAAATCCGGTGCAATCAGATAGGGTTTGGACTTTGCGTAAAGGGGCAAGCGGGAACTGAAGAACGGAGATGGGGACTGGGAGAGAGAGAAAGTCAAGTAGTGAGCAAAGGGAGGGGGCACTGGCTGCTGTGGCCTCCCCTGACCCCCTCCCCTCGCTGCTGGGGTCCTCGGCCAAGTCCCCTTCTCACTGGACTGGTAAGTGTGGCCACAGAGCCCAGGGGAGCGGGTGGTGGCCCAGGACAGTGGGATTCCCCAGAAACAGGCAAGAGATAATGGGGAGTTGGCATCCTCCTGATATAGACTGAAGTTCCATGACCCCACCCCCCAGTTTTTTGGTTGGGGGTGGGGTGGCCTGTGCCTACAGAGACATGAGGCTGAGCTGGATCCTGACAATACTGTCCATTTGCCTGAGTGCCCTGACAACAGCCACAGGGGCCGAAGGCAAACGGAAGCTGCAGATTGGAGTGAAGAAACGTGTGGATCACTGTCCCATCAAGTCTAGAAAGGGAGATGTCTTACACATGCACTACACGGTAAGTATCAGAGTGGAGGAGCCTCTGGGGCTTTGACAGCTTTTCAGGACCAGAAAGGACTTTGGAATCTCATTTTTTCCCAACTAGGTAGATAACCTTGAACACATCACCCCTTTGAACTAAGCTCCTTTCCATGATTCTATCTTGCTTTTCAGTTTACTCATCAGCTAGGTATCAGCATGCAAATTACCATATATGAGCTACCCAAGGCATTGACCCTTTTAAGAAAAGTGACCACCAGTGCTGCAGTGACCACCTTAATGGGATGAATAGCTGGGTGGAAGGGCTGTGGAATGGTCAGGTCACCTCTTTCTTACTACTTTTCCCATGGTCTCACAGGGAAAGCTAGAAGATGGGACAGAGTTTGACAGCAGCCTACCACAGAACCAGCCCTTTGTTTTCTCCCTTGGCACTGGCCAGGTCATCAAGGGCTGGGACCAGGGGCTGCTGGGGTGAGTCTGGTCTGGGGTACATGTTGTAGTGATCCAGGACGTGAGCTGTGGGAGGAAAGGCTCAGCTGTGGGGCAGGGCTTTGGATGCTTCCCACGCTGAGCATGCCTCATCCTGCAGGATGTGTGAAGGGGAGAAGCGCAAGCTGGTGATCCCGTCCGAGCTGGGTAAGAGGCCCCTGGAGTCGGGCAGTAATGGGGAGAGGGCTTAGGTGTGCCTAGAGATGAGTTAAAGCCACTCTAGCTTCCCTGTCCCCTCTCCATCTAGTCACTGTAGCATATATGCCACTGCCAAGCCTGGCTGTGTTCAGCAGCCGGGTCCTTTATGTGTGGCCACAACTTACTCTGTGTCTCTGTGTGTTTTGACAGGGTATGGAGAGCGGGGAGCCCCCCCAAAGATCCCAGGTAATACCCTTAGCATCCTCAGCCGTCCCTCTCCCAGAGTCCCAGATCCCAGTCTAATCACACTTCTCCCCCCAGGTGGAGCAACCCTGGTGTTTGAGGTGGAGCTGCTCAAGATTGAGAGGCGTTCAGAACTGTAGCAGGCTGCAGAGGGGTAGGAAGCCCCTGTCAGGGACCAGACTGTTTAAAAACAAAACAAACAAAAAAAACCTTTAAAACCCCAAGAGTGAGTCTGTCTTTCTTTGTGGATCCTAAGAGACTTAGAGTAATACTTAGCATCAGTGTTGGAGAAGGGCACTAGTCTAATGTGACCGGGTCTCCAAGCTGGATCCCCAGCATGGGGGAGGGAAAACAAAACCGCTTCAATCTCATTTCTCCTTCCTGATAGTTGTGGAGCCTTGACAGCCTAGAGACCCTTACCCAGGGTAGGGATAAAAAACTCTGAAGACTGTCACTAGCAACACTGTTCCCCAGCCATTTGGCATAGCGAGCCGGGAGTCAGCATGGGTTATCACCATGGCTACATGGCCTCCAAGAAGGCCTGGGGTTACCTGGGGAGTAGCTGAGCTGGTGACAATTGTAGAGCAGTGTGTCCCCGTAAAAGACCAGCCAAGCCTGTTAGCTGCTCCAAAGACTGTATCCTAGCTTTATTTTTAAAGGGCCTGCGCCGCAGAGTCAATATAAAAACACAAAAAGTCCCGTCAGTTTAATAACAATAAAAAACCCCAAAAGTGGAAAACTGAGGGCAAGGGAAATGTCCCCTGGGCAGGGGCACAGGGATCCCTGCTCGTGGCACCAGGCCTGGCTGCAGGGTCCCCCGGTATTGCTGTTGCTACGAGGTTGGGGGCCAGCGATTGTCCTGTGGGAGCCTCGGTTATCTGAGTCAGGACCCTTACTTCTTCTGGGGTGTGCTCAGCTTCTGCATGCCCCGGATCTTGTCCAGCAGGCCAGAGATGAAGGCCTAGATAGGAGGGTGCAGTTAGTGAGGCCAGGATCCAGATGACAAGCTGCCACACATGCATACCCTCCCTAAGGTCAAGGAAAATGACTTACCTCCGTGGGTTTGTAACAGTCAACTAACAGCTCCTGGTAAGGGAGACACAGTACACAGTGAATGCCTGAGGTCAGGGGCTCACTGTTGACCTATACCCTCCCAAGAGACTAAGGCCACTTGGGAACATAGCTAAGTTAAGTTCCACGAGCCTCATTTTTCCAGAGGCAGATGACCCAAACCAAAGAAGGTATGGCACTAGGGCCAAGCCTCCCCATGGGGCAGTGTCTCCAGGCAGCCCTCCCCTAGATGACCTCAGCTTACCTTGACTCTAGCAGCCCGGGTATCATCACTTTCCATGTCCAAGAGTTCATCCACATCTATCTCGAGCTCTGGGATCTCCTCCTCCTGGGACAGGGGTGGGAAGAAGCAGACAAGTGGCTCAGCCAGAGAGGGTGTGGAGAGGACTCCCTGCCTAACTCAAAACCAGACCAGCCCTCCTTGCCCAGCAAAGACAGCTGCTCTGGGAAGGAAAACAGATCAGGTCTGTGCCAAGGCAAATTGCCCAATGAGGGGGAACTTCCTGTCCCTGCCAGTGGGCACCAGGGGCGCTAGACAGACAGGGCTGGGGACCTTGGGCTTTGAACCTAGCAGATGTGCCTTCTCAGCATCCGGGCCCTCTAGCTCACCAGAGTACTGGTGGGGCCAGCTGTCCCAATTCATCACAGCCCCTCCCCTCCCCCAAACACCTGTCACAGCTTCCTGGGAGGGAGGAGGAAGTGAGGGTGAGGGGTCAGTGTGAAAGACCCATGCTTGATAAAGGGGAAACAAAGAGCCCATGCTTTGAGGAGAAAGGGGTACACCCCCCTCCCCAAGGGTACAGCTATCACACTTGGAGCCAGCTGCATTCCAGGGCTGAGCTAGGGTAGGCATCACAGGGCAGGCCCACTCCTCCACCCTACCCCTGGGGGCCTGAGTCACCAAATGAACAAGCAAGGAACATGGGGTGGAGAACCAGAGCCGGGAGAGCTGGTTAACCTGCCTCCACAGATAGACAGAATGGCAGGCTAGCCCACTAGAACTACTCAGATTCTTTGTAACCCTTGAAACAGTTACACTAGTACCTTTCAAGTAGTGTGGATGCTAGCTAGCCCAGACTAGACTAGATTAGACCTTTCAGTGTCAGCCCAAGGTAGACCCCTGCCTCCAGTCTCAGGTCAGGCTATCTATTTCTTCTAGGCTTGGGGAAGACACTATACTTAACCTGGGACAGTACCACGAAAGACGCAAGATCCCGGGCAGCGAAGAAAGCTAGACTGACTTAGGTCAGGCAAGAAAAAGCGCATACTGGGAGCGGCGAGTGTAAGACCGGTGGCTTGGCAGCAGAGCTTCCACTGACTCTGGTGACAGACCGACTTAGGTCCGATTTTAGGGTATCCGCGCGGGGTGGGGAGCACACCTGGCAGTCGTAGAGTCGCGTGAGCTGTTCTAAAATCCACTCTTCCAGGTTGAGGCGCTTCCGTAGCTCCTTGCGGTCGTACTTGACGGTGACCTTCCCTTGCCGTCTCACCGGGCCATCGTCATCCGCGCCCCCTGGGCCTTCGCCTGCGGCCCCAGGAGGACTCTGGAAGTAGACTCGGGGCCCTGTGCTGCCACTGCCCGGCCCGGGGCCGGGGCAGCCAACGCCGCGCCCCCCGCGGGGCCGCTGTCCGCCATGGCGGCCGCCGGGGCCACGTGCGCGCTCGGGCCCCTCCCTGCGCCGCCGCCTCCCGGACGCCCGCCGGCTGGCTCCGGGCCGCTGGCTCCGGTTAGCTCGCCGGCTCCGTTCCGCGCAGCTCCGCGGCGAGGGCGGCGGCGGGGGCGCCCGGGGGCAGCTGCAGCATGCGGAGCCCCCGGGCTTGGCCTGGCCGCGCCCCGCCCCCTCCCCACCGATCCGCCCGCCCTTTGTCCCCCGCGGCCGCCGCCCGAACCGCCGCCGCTGCCGCTTTCTCTGTCTTGCTTTCTTCCCCCGCCCCCCGACCACACCCCCTTAAAGGGCCAGCCCCACTTCAGGCCCCTCTCTCCCCAACCCCGCCTCCTGAAACGGGATAGGGGAGGATCTACTTTGCAGGGTTCGGGCTGTCTGTCCGGTCTCCTTTAACTTAACCTCTGGCCTCAAACCTAGACTTCTTTGTGTCGGATGCCTGGATCTGCACGCCCGCTAGGACTATAGTCCTCCTCTGACTCTGTCTCATTCTGTCACTGAGGCAGAAACAGTCTAGACATGAGACCGAGTGGGCGCAGATCCGGTGAGGAACCTGCAAGACCCTTGGTTGCAAGGGGCGAGAGAACTTCCGCGCGTGGGTCGACACGTGGACAGGGCTTCCGGGGATCGGAGGTGCAAAGGGGTCTAGGTACTGCCCAGGTGCCGGGATGACCTACTTGGTTCGATCTCACGCCCCTCAAGGAAGAGCTCGGGTGGGAGCTTGTAGAGTTGGCCTTTTGGCTTACAATGGCCAGGACCTGGGACGACCACCGCCCACTGGCTGAGATGGCGGCGCGCGTAGTATTGTGGGCAATGTAGTTTGCGGATCATCGATGCTGCCCCTCCCAGCTGCAGAGCCCGCAGCGAAGCGCAAACTTGTTTGGGGCGCGCCCCTCTGAGCTAGCTGGGTTGTGCTGGGCGAGGCCCTGGGCGCCCCGCAGCTTGAGCTTGTGCAAAGGAGGAAACTCGGGTGCAAAGAGCTAGCATGTGGGGAAGCCAAAACTCACGGTGATAAAGGTAATAATAGCGATTGACCCCAAATGAACGTTTATCCAGATCCCTGCCTATTCTGCTGTAGGGACAGCAAGCTAGTAACTTCTCGATCCTTCACACTTTAGGAGGCCACGTTCCATTCTTCCTTCATTCCGTCTGCATCTTTAAATTGTTTCTTTCATTCGTTTGTCTTTCTGCCAGACAGCGAAATTTTGGTGGGCTAGAGCTCTGAGGACTTTGCTGATACCCAAGCTTGGGTCGGCACGCTCCCTGTCAAACCTACAGGCATTAGGAAACTTTTGGGTTCTTACAGAACTGTAGCTCCTAAAACTCTCAGACTCAGGCAAACGACTCTCCATCCTATTGGTTGAACAAGCGACCGTAAAGAAAAAAAAAACCATGATGAACTTCCTCTGAAGGCTGTGGGCAACGTTAAAGAGAAAATCCGTGGAAACTTAGGTAGTGACAGCACATAGTTAAGTCACAGGGCTATTTAAAGAGGGAACTGGGAGCCCGGGCTGTGTGAGCCCCTCTCTCTCCCCCCACGCACTAAGGCAAAGTCTACCAGTCTCCTGCCACTCACTCCATCTCATTACTACCCAACAAGGTTGTATAGCACTTTCTGGATGTCTCTATGGCTCTTCAGTTTCAAATAGTCTCAAGATTACAGGGACAGCAGGTCCTAGCCCTGTATGGATATCTTTTCTCTAGATGCTGCAGACAAAAAAAGCCTCTGAGCACCACGTAGGTTTCAGAGAGAGGTGAGTTTGGCCCAGGGTCCCACAGTTGGTACTACATACAAACTCAAACCCAGGACTTCAGGCTCCTCTTTTATGCTACTTTTTAAATTTTTATGTGTTACGACTATTTTGTCTACATATATGCATGTGTACCACCTGAGCCTATGGAGGTCAGAAGAAGGTTTTGAATTCCCTGGAACTGGAGTTATGGATGTTTGTGAGCCACCATACGGGTGCTGAGAACTGAACCTGGGTCCTCTGCAAGAACAAGGATTCTTAAATGCTGAAGCATCTCTGTAGCCTCCTTGATGCTATTTTTGGAGAGATGCCACAATGTTTAGGGATGTAGGTCAGAGGTAGAGCGTTTGCCCGCCATGTGCAAGGTATGGGTTTGATTCCCAGTACCTTAAAAATAAAATAAAGGGAGACACGTCTAGGGAGGTAGCTCCCTTGGAACAGTGCTTGCCTAGCATGCACAATGCTGTGGGTTCGATCCCCAGCACCACATACAGTTGTTTGTAATCTCAGTTGTGGAGGCAAGGGGCTTGGGAGTTCAGGGTGATCCTTGGCTACTTGGTGGGTTTGAAGCCAGCTTGTGATATATGAAACAAAAGTAAGTAAATAAGATGAGAAGGCAGGTGGGGAGCGATGCTTACTGAAGAGACTGGCTGCGGGCACATTCCCCTAGTTCTCAGTGGGAGAAGGAAGCACTGGAGTAAGCTGATGTCCTCTCCCTCCCCAGCCCATTGCCTGACAGTAGCTTCCTTTCAGCTAGTCTGGACAGCCCGGATCCTGCTATTACAGTTTAGGCAGTGACCGCTGCCTGTTGAGCCTGACCTCCTCTTCCATGCCTGAACTATGGGAGAGTCAGTTTTCCCAGGAACAGATTCCCTGCATGCCCAGCTCACTCCACCAAGGGCAGAGCAGCTCTTTTTGAAGCCCAGCATTGGTTTGTACCAATGGTTCTTAGTGCCCAGCAGACACTGTGAGAGCAGAGCCCCTGACTCTGAAAACCTTCCACCCTGTCTGTGCCCCCGCCCTTGACCATCACATTTGATGTGAAAGTTTCCAGGTTACATGCCAGGTCGTTTCAGAGATAAGCCCATCCTGCTTCTCCCTCTGGCTACCTCCTGTGTCATCCCCAGGTTATCCTTGTTTTCCTGGGGCTGGCTGCTCGGTCTTGTTCCTTCCAATGACCAGCAGATGGGTATGCTGGCCTACAGCTTTCTTGGAACCTGAGCCGCTCAAACAGAGCCCTAGCCTTGGAGCACACGGGTTGGATTCAAGTCCTGACTCTGCCCAGGAAGTGGGCAAATCACTCATGTCCAAGGCGTGTCTTCCAGGAGCCAGAGGATTCTGACCTCCCTGTGACCTGGAGCTCAGGCCCTGGAGCCTTTAGCCTGTTTTGCTCACCCACCAACCCTCTTATGACTGGAGTATGCCTAGTCTCTCATCCAGCCTCAGGCTGTGGCTTCCCAGGGTGATGTGACCCCCTCCCACCAGAGTGCAGCTAAGGATGCTTGCTGCACCTCCCTGAAGCAGAGGCCCTGGGGAGGGACCTGTGGGCCCAGACCAATCCCTTAATCAAGGGTAGAGGCCGGAAAAGCTGCCTTCATTCTCCCCATTACTGCATGCCGAGAAACTCTATTACCATTCCAGGGCTGGAAGAAAGCATCCAAGGAAGAAGAGGGAGCCTTCTAATAGGGGGCTGCCTGGTCTCAAGAGATTAGCGGTGGGGGAAGGAGAGAGCCTGGCCCAACAAACAGCTTCCATCCTGTTTTTCAGGGACATGCTTCCAGAAGCTTCTGGGAGGGTCCAGTCATCCTGACCTTAGTGTTGGTGTGCAGAATCCCCCGTGCCAGAGTTGACCTTTCCTTTCCCGTTTGACATTCCCACAGGTTTCTTTCCTACCTGTCACATTACTTATGGGGGGAGGGGTGTTTGTTCCACTGTGATAACTAGCTCTTGGACGAGGGAGTCCTGCATTTGAAAGCAAGCCAGTGGGTACAGAGGCCAGCCTCCACCCTTAACAGTCCTGTTCTTCCGAGGAGGTTGGTGGTAGTTGGAGCTCCGAAGGGGTATTTTCTTACAGCCCTTGTGAAAGAGGAGGAGGAGGATCACAGGCCTGTACCCTTCTCCCCCCTTTTTTTTCTCCTACAGAGCAGGGAGCAGAGGCAGGAAGTCAGAATGAGGGGTGAAATCCTCTCAGGAAGCTGTGTGACCTTGGGCAAGTCCCTTCCCCTCTCTGGGCCTCAAGTGGAGATAATAATCACACCACTGCACAAGGCCACAGGCAAAGACAACTAGATTCATTAAGTTTGCCGCCATTATGATGGCGATTTGGAGAACAGCCAGTGCCAGGCAGGGCTCCTCTTGAGGCCTGAGAGCCTGGGGCAAAGGCGCCGGTCGGGAAGCGCCTCCTTAGCTGACCCTCCTCCCTCAGAGCTAGCTCCAACTCTTTCTGGGTTTCTAGGTGACTTGGCTGGCCCCTCTGGATGAGTTCTACTTTAAACCTGCTGCTGCTGCCTCCTTTGTATTGGGGGGGCTCCCACAGGGGCCCCCAGGCAGGAGCCCCCCCAGCCAAGCCCTGCGGGAGGGGCTGCAGCCCCCACCCCGGCCGGTGCCCATGGGCCTGCCCCTTCCGTTCGTTCCTCTGATCACTGGAACACAGATTTCAGGGCACCTGCTGTGGGCCTGGAGCTGCATAACCCCTCCTTTGGGACACCCACGAGGCTTCTGCCCCCTCTGGGCAAACAACCCTCCTTCACTATGCAGTTTTCAGCTAAGAGGCTCACTGAGACTGGCTCCCAGCACAGGGTCAGCAACGCAAGAACTGCGGCAAGGTTTTCTCTGGAAAGCCAGGATGCCTGGGTCCTCAAAGGAGGTGGCAGCTTCAGGCCTCTAGGGCTAGGGACGGGGGAGGGGCGCCTGCCGGCGGGAGGCCCATTAGCCAGCTAAGTGCTCCCTGGGAGGGGGGGGGGACTGCGCTGGAGCAGGAGGGGGTGAAGCGAAGTGAGGGCACGCGGGTGGAGTGTGATGGAGAGAGATAGGGTGACGTTTCCTGAGCTCATCTTAGTGCGGTAGGAGTGGGGTTGGGGACAAGGGTCTGTGTCCCTAGCCTTAGTATCTTCGCCTTTTCCACCTGGGGTCCTCAACCCGCTGACCTTGTCATGTCTTGAGTACCTCCAACACCCATCTTTCCAGGTGCACCCTCAATAGCCCCGTGCCCCCAAGCTCTCCCACTTTATCTAAGACCCCGGAAAATACAGTCCTATTGAGTCAGCCGCCCAACAAAGACCCCCAATTCCGCTCCACCATCATCCCTTTGGCTGCAGTCGCCGCCCCGACCGCCAGGGGGCGCCGCCGTAGGTCGGGCGGCACCGCCGCGGTGGGAGGGGCGGCACCGCCCGACGGGGCGGGGCTCGGCGGGGGCGGGGCCGGGCGCCGAGTCTCCGGTCCGTCCGGGACAGACTGGCTGGCTGGCGGGCGCTGACGCCGCGGGGCCAGAGCGGGCCGCGCGGGAGCGTGTGGGGAGAGCTGTAGCACCGTCGGTTCCCGTCGGGCTCCATAGGTCCCCGAGCCGCCCCTGGCTTGGCCATGGCGGGCGCGAGGCCCGGCGTCCACGCGCTGCAGCTGGAGCCGCCCACCGTGGTGGAGACCCTGCGGCGCGGGAGTAAGTTCATCAAATGGGACGAGGTAAGAGAGTGGCTGTCCCCTGCTCTGCCCAGATCGAAGGATTCCTTCATTCACATTCGGCTAGATGCCAGGGACCCCCATTTCAGTGTTGCCTGACTACCTCACCCCCATTCCAGCCTTGCTGCACTCCGGAAACTTAAGTCCTGTTGTCCTGGTAATTGAAGACTTTGTCGTCGTCTCCCCCTAACCCCCCCGCAACCCGGTCCTTTAGCTGTGGTCAATTGGGCTCTCCACTCCTTGGCATGGAGACTTTGAACCCCAGTAAATCCTGTCCCTCTTCTCACTCTTTCCTACCCTTGCCAGACGATGAATATCAAAGTCTCCATGCTGGTTCTCAGTTTCTTGTCTGGTTTCAGACCCCTGTGCCTGACACTGGACTCCCAGGAGGCATAGGGCATCCTTGTCTTGAGTGGGGTGCCACTGGGATCCTACTCTTCCCAGTGCCTCGCCTGAGACATTATATTCATCACTTTTCAGCCTGTCCTGGTTCGTACCCCTTCGTTCTGCTTCTGGATTCCAGCGAGCTTTCTGTTCAGATGGGAGCACCAAATCACCCCTTACCAGAGACTTTGCTCCTTTTCAGCTTCCTCCAACTCTGGGAACTTTGCTCCCCACTCCTTAACTTAATAACTTTGAACCCCAATAAATCCTGACCCCCATATTTTACTGCTTTCTCCCTTGTACCTCCCTGATACCCACCTGCGGCTTCTTGTCCAGATATCATGTCTCATCCACGTTTTTGTCCCGTTCCCTCCCCTGCCCCCTGGGCCCCTTGCTCCCTAGGGCCTCAACTCAGCGGCCTGAGCTTCCTTACTGTTCCTTCCCAGACGGGCCAAAGGCCTGGAAGACGCTAGGCTTCTTTCCGGCTGGGTGGGGCAGGAGTGGGAACTAAGGGGAGGGGCTGGGGGCGTGGCCTTAACTGCAGGTGTGCTGGGCTTGGGTGGGTACCCCGGGGGCCCCAGGAGACCCCTTCCCCCAAGCCAGCCTAAAGGGAAAAGTTTCTCCTTTTCCTTGCAGTGTGATAAACCCAAATAAGGAAGTGGAAACAAGGAGAGGGCCTGGGGTAGGGTGGGGGTGCTGAACAAAGTTTGGAATTGAAGAGCCAGTGTCCTGGGTGGCCTTTGAAGATTAAGCCCCTGAGGATGGTACCACAGGGGCTCTAGGGACAGTACCCAAAATTTCCCCCTTTCTAGCATTACTGGTGGCTGGTTAGTCAGGCCCAGGGCAAAGTTTGGAATCTCCTGGAGGAGCTGGGACCTGGTGTCCTCCAATTAGAGCTGAAGGATTATGAGTCCCATGGGTTTAGGGACCTGTGTCCCCAGATCAGCTGCTGCTCTTTTGTAAACCGAGATTGCATGGGTGGGGCTGCGCAACCCCTATTCTCCCAAGAGAGAGACTGAGGTCTCTGCTTTGAGGCTGAGGCTGAGATCAGGAGCCAGAGATGGCCCTGCAGGGCTCCTGGCTCTATTTGCCTCGTGCCAGGACTTTGCAAGTGTACTCCTGCAAATCCTGACTCGTAGGTTTCCTCCTGTGTAAAATCAGGGTGATGGCAGAGCACACCTCACACAAGGTGTTGGGGAACATCAAGAGGGGGTTTTTGAAATTCAGGCTATAGAATTGGATGTGGTTCCCAGCTGGGGCTGTGGGACTGGGAGTGTGCCCTGTTGGTGGGGGCATTGTCTAGAGCAGTAGTTTGGGGATGCTGATCCTCTTTTGGCTCAAGGGACTGTAAGTGTAAGAGTGACTAGAGTGTAAGTCCTTGCTGGTCCTGAGCACATGGGGTAGCCTTGGGCATCAGTGACTAGGTGCTTTTTAGAAACGAGCATTTTCCTACTATCCTGCCTTTCTGTCAGTCACCATTGGGTTGTTAAAGAGAAGATTAAACTCCCTGCCCAGTCTTCCTGAGGGGCCTTTTTCCGTAAGATGGGTAAGCCTAGAGGCTCTGAGGATCCCATGAGGTGCAGTGTGATGGGTGATGAGCTTTGAGAAAGATCTTAGGGTGGCCAGATACTGTGAGGCCTCAAGGGACAGAGAGAGGCTTTAGCTCCGGCCTCCCAAGCCCTCCGCTCTCATACAGGAATAGTATGCTAAAGTAATAGTGTATGTAAGTAAGGGGTGTGCAGCGGAGGACTTTAGCATCCCTGACATCTCAGGCCTTCTGGGGAAACCGAGGCTAGGATGGGCTCCTGGAGGCCTCCACAGCAGTTTCATGGGTAGAGAAGAAATGAAAGTACAGGATAGGGTGTGGCAAAGGCTGGGTGATAGGGACAGGGTAGCTAGTGGCCTATGGGATAGCATCTCAGGCCAAAGGCGAAGACGGGACCCATGTTGGGGACTGAACCTGAAATGTCCTGCAGATGACTTGTCTTCGTCTCCAGAAGCACTGTAGGCTGGAGGAGCTTCCTCTTGGCTCACTGGCAGAAACCAGCTACTGTAGGTCCAGTAACAAGCCTACTCCAGCCCTCACTCCCCTGACTCTGGTCTTGTACTGCCCTCAGGAGGCCTCCAGTCGGAACCTGGTGACCCTGCGTGTGGACCCCAATGGCTTCTTCTTGTACTGGACAGGACCCAACATGGTGAGAGCAGTGCTGGTGCTGCTGGCTCAGGCCTAGGCCTTTACGGGTGACCCCTGCCCAGCCCCCTTGTCCTGGGGGAAAGGTCTAGCCAGGGTGGTCACGCCCCAGCCTGGGTGGGGAGATTAAGGACCCCTCATACTTCTCAGACACAAACCTTGGCTCTGTTTTTTTCAGGAGGTGGACACACTGGACATCAGCTCCATCAGGGACACACGGACAGGTCGTTATGCCCGCCTGCCCAAGGTGAGGTATAAGATCTCATACTGATGGGGCCAAGGTTGTCAGGGGACAGGATCTTCCTCCTCCTCACCTTTGGCTTTCACTATACAGGACCCCAAGATTCGAGAAGTACTGGGCTTTGGGGGCCCTGATACCAGGCTGGAGGAGAAACTGATGACAGTGGTAGCTGGGCCGGATCCAGTAAATACCACATTCTTGAACTTCATGGCCGTTCAAGATGACACAGTCAAGGTGGGTTGGGGTCAAGAGACAACCCAGGAAAGCAGATGCTTCATTGGAAGACATTATGTAGCCCAGGCTGGCCTCAAACTCAGGGCAACAGTCTTGTCTAAGTTCCTCAAGTGCTGGGATTACAGGCATAAGTTTCGTGATATTTTATGCACCAGACCCTGTTGTGGATGTGGGCTGTGGCTGGGCTAGCCCCTCTGTCCCCTTCACCTATTCCCCTGTGTGTTATTAATTTCCAGGTCTGGTCGGAGGAGTTGTTTAAACTAGCTATGAATATATTGGCTCAGAACGCCTCCCGGAACACCTTCCTGCGGAAAGCGTGAGCCTGGGGTTCCTCTGGGGAGCACTGGGGCTTCAGCTGACCAGTCCCAATCTCTGACCCTTTTACTTGCTTTCCCAGATACACGAAGCTGAAGCTGCAGGTGAACCAGGATGGACGGATTCCAGTCAAGAAGTGAGCCCCCTTTCCCCCTCAGCATCTCTCCTGCCCTGACCTTGGTGATCTTTGCCCCCCACTGACCCTGCCCCTTCCCGCCTGCATCAGCATTCTCAAGATGTTCTCAGCAGACAAGAAGCGGGTGGAGACTGCACTGGAGTCCTGTGGCCTCAACTTCAACCGGGTGTGTGGGGGCATGGCTAGGGTAAGGGTGGGGCAGGGTGGGGTGTCACAGTGGGTACCCACTTTCTGGAACTGGCTGCCCTAGGTTCTTATCCCATACTCCTTACCCTCAGAGTGAGTCCATTCGGCCTGATGAGTTTTCCTTGGAAATCTTTGAGCGGTTCTTGAACAAACTGTGTCTGCGACCGGATATTGACAAGATCCTGCTGGAGATGTAAGCGGCCCGGGAATGGCTCCCATAGGCTGGGCTCTGCCTCTGGTTTCTGCTCAGTGTTCTTCTGGTCCAGTGAAAAAGGGTGCCGGTGGGCAGGTTTGTGGGTGTCAGAGTGAGAAAGGGGGAAGCTACCCAGGAAACTCATATGGTTTCTGGAACTCTCTGTCATCCCTTTACCACAGGTAGCTTAATCATCCCACTCAGGATGGGGACCAAGGGCCTCAGACATGTTGTGGGACCTGCTTGAGCCAACACAGTGTGGGAGGCCAGAGGCAAGACTGGCCCTGGGTCTGGAGGCGCAGAGTGGTGGATCAAGCATTTAGCAGCTTTTAAAACTCTTACAAATGCTGATGCCAGTCTGTCTTCTGCCCGACACGGTTGAGTGGTCAGGAGGGTGGCCAGGGAAACTGAGGCCCAGAATACCAGTCTGTGACTGCTGAAGTTAGGTGCAGGCCTTCTCACTTCTGTCTCCCAGGGTGAGGGCTTAGCACCAGGTGGGAGCTGAGGCTACAGCCTGACCCAGCTTCTGGGCCCCTTCAGAGGTGCCAAGGGCAAGCCGTACCTCACTCTGGAGCAGCTCATGGACTTCATCAACCAGAAGCAAAGAGACCCAAGACTCAACGAAGTGCTGTACCCACCGCTTCGGTCCTCACAGGCTCGGCTGCTCATTGAGAAGTATGAGCGGAACAAACAGTTCCTAGAGCGTGGTGAGTAGCTATTGGCAGTGGGGCAGTGTGGGTGGGGCTGGCCAGGCCCAGCTGACCTGTTGGCACCCCATCCGCAGACCAGATGTCTATGGAGGGCTTCAGCCGCTACCTGGGAGGGGAGGAGAATGGCATCCTGCCTCTGGAGGCCCTGGATCTGAGCATGGACATGACGCAGCCGCTGAGTGCATACTTCATCAATTCCTCACACAACACCTATCTCACTGGTGAGTGAGAGAGACAGCAGGGAGCAGAGACACACACATCCTCTGCCCTCACACTGCTTCTCCTTGGGGAGAGCACTTTCAACTTGATCATTCATTGGCCAATGCTGGGGAAGGGACAGGAATGGCCACTCTGCCCCAGAGTCAGTATCTCTGTGGGGTAGGCCTTTTGGATATCTTGAAGTGTCCCTGGGGATATGTTGAGGGCGTATTTGTTTCATTGTGCAGAAGTAGCCTGTACAGATGCATGGGCCAGAGGTAGATGGTTTTAGAAGTAAAAACAGGGCTGGAGGTGCAACTCAGGGATAGAGTGCTAGTCTACCATGTGCATAGCACAGGAGAAGCAGGAAAGGACGTTGTGTGTGTGTGTGTGTGTGTGTGTGTGTGTGTATAAAACATGGGCGTAATGGCAGGTACACAGGAGGAGAGGGCTGGGAAGGAGAGGCAGGACCAACCCTGGTCTGGAAGGCTTCTGGATTCAGTGTGAGTGGCAAAGAGGTTCTTTGAATGGCTTGACTGTGACCTGGCAGGTTGTCAGACATTCTGTGGAGATTGGGTTAGAGGCGGGGAGGTGTTGTGATCCTCCAGGCAGGAGGTGGTGAGGCTGGTGCAGGCCAGAGGTGGGTAGCAGGAGCAGCTATAATACATACTGGGTAGGTCAAAGTCGGCTCTAGAAGGTAACTGGGGATGCCATAGTTGAAGGAGTGGGCAGTGCTGGGAGTGTTTTACGCAAGGGAATGTGAGCCACGGTGGAACCAGCTGTGTCTGCAAATGCTATTGAATCCTACCTGATGAATACCAGGGACTGGGGTTCAGGATATCTGCCCTTTCCTGAGGGCTTCTAGGGGAGATGGTAGTGCCGTTGACAGTGACTGGAGGAGTAAGAGACTAGTCAGAGTGTACCACCCTGGAATTGATTGAGCTGTGTCAAGGGTCTCTCTGTCCCCAGTCTGGGTTGGTTCCACATGGGATGGGGTGGCCAGTGGGTGGTGACACAGCCTTACCTGCAGCGGGCCAGCTGGCTGGAACATCATCGGTGGAGATGTACCGCCAGGCACTGCTGTGGGGCTGCCGCTGTGTGGAGCTAGATGTGTGGAAGGGGCGGCCACCGGAGGAAGAGCCCTTCATTACCCATGGTTTCACCATGACCACTGAGGTGCCATTACGTGATGTGCTAGAGGCCATCGCTGAGACAGCCTTCAAGACTTCACCCTACCCTGTCATCCTCTCATTCGAGAACCATGTGGACTCGTGAGTGGCTTGCCTTGGGAATCTCTAGAGAGACCTCTGATGGAGGTAGTCTAGAAAGACCCAACACAGCCCTTTCATACTTTCATCAGCTCTGACCCTGAGGTACTCACCCACTCTATAGAACTCGACTCCTGGGAACCTTTGACCTCTGACCTTGTCCCCACAGGGCAAAGCAGCAGGCCAAGATGGCTGAGTACTGCCGCTCTATCTTTGGGGATGCGCTGCTCATTGACCCACTGGACAAGTACCCGGTATGGGGGGCTGGGAGTTAAGCCAGGGTGTGTGAAGCTGCAGGGCGACTGACTAGGTCCTGACCTGTGCACGTTGCCCAGCTCTCTGCGGGCACCCCTCTGCCTAGTCCACAGGACCTGATGGGCCGCATCCTGGTGAAGAATAAGAAGCGGCATCGGCCCAGCACAGGCGTCCCTGACAGCTCAGTGCGCAAGCGGCCTCTGGAACAGAGCAACTCGGCCCTGAGTGAGAGTTCGGCTGCCACAGAGCCCTCCTCACCCCAGCTTGGTATGGCCTGGCCTGACCTCCGGCCCTGATCCTCACAGACTTCATTTCCCACCCCAGTGTCTCCATCATTCCAGCCCGACCTCCGTCCTTCCCCACTCTCTGCTGGATGTTGATCTCTCTGCCCTGACTTTGAGTGTGTCACTGCTGCCCAGCCAGAGGAGGGCTCTGGATTCTGACCTTTGACCTCATCCATCCTCTTCCTTCAGGCCCCTGACACTTGACTTGTAACATCCACTAACTATTCACCCAGCTACTTAAACTTTCAGCTAACTTTTGCCTAATCTCCTTATTGAGGTCCCTCTTCATGACAAGTAACTGCTCACCCCACTAATCCCTGCTGGGTATGGCACTGGCTGAACCCAACTTGCTGTTCAGGCTGTTGCTCTAGTTCCCTGCTCTGTGTAACTGACCTGTGACACCTCTGGGCAATCACTAGCCTTAATGCCACCCAGACTCTGATCCCTACCCTCTCCCCAAGCTGTACTTCTTTATGAGGGCACACTGATTTCCCCACCCACACACTGAGACAACCGCAGGCTTCCTCAGTACCAGCCCGTGGTCCTGACACCAGACCCTTGGCCCTTGTGCAGGGTCCCCCAGCTCTGACAGCTGCCCTGGCCTAAGCAATGGGGAGGAGGTGGGACTTGAGAAGACCGTTCTGGAGCCTCAGAAGTCTCTAGGTGAGGAGGGCATCAACCGGGGACCTAATGTTCTCATGCCCGACCGTGACCGAGAGGATGAGGAGGAAGATGAAGAAGAAGAGGAAACAACTGATCCGAAAAAGCCCACCACCGATGAGGTCAGGACTGTAGGCGGGTAGAGGGGTGTTTGCTAGGTAGTGGCCTTTGTGTTGCGTACTTGCTCTCACGGGTTCCAGTTTAAGTAGGTATGCAAATGAGTCTGCAAGAGTTAGGGTGCAAGGCCAAAGAGACGCCCCACTAGTAAAAGCATCTGCCTCCACGTTCTTGTCTTCCTCACAGAAAACAAGTAAGTACACAGATAGATGATAGCTAGCTAGATAAAATGTAATAATAAAAGAGCTAGGGCTTAGCCGGGCAGTGGCGGCACATGCCTTTAATCCCAGCACTTGGGAGGCAGAGGCAGGCGGATTTCTGAGTTCGAGGCCAGCCTGGTCTACAGAGTGAGTTCCAGGACAGCCCGGGCTACACAGAGAAACCCTGTCTCGAAAAAACCAAAAAAAAAAAAAAAGAAAAACAAAAACAACAAAAAAAAGAAAAACCAAAAAAAAAAAAAAAAGAGCTAGGGCTTAAAAAAAAAGGTTTAAAGGTTTAAAAAAAAGAGGGTATAGAATTGTTGTTTGGGAAAGGAACACTGTCCTGGCATGAAAGTTGAGGCAGATAGTATGTGCCAAGGCCCTGTGGCAGGAGTCGAGGTAACAGAAGGGTCACTGTGGCTGTTGTGGGAGGAAGATTTGAGAGGGTCCCTGAGTTGGGGATGATGTGTGTGCTGGGCACTGAAAGGCCTCTATCCAGGTGATGTGCCAGCATCCTGCAGGAAGCTGTTGAGCAGTATGCCTACGGGTATGGGAAAGGCCTAGCCCCCCCCCTCAGAGGGTGTGAGTAAGGGACATCTGGTGTCACTGATCTTGAGTTTGGGGCCACAGGGCACAGCCAGCAGTGAGGTCAATGCCACAGAGGAGATGTCGACACTCGTCAACTACGTTGAGCCTGTCAAGTTCAAGTCCTTCGAGGCTGCTCGGAGTGAGTGGGGATGGGTGACGGGAGCTGGCCCTGCCAGGCCTCAGCTGCTCCAGGCCTCAGCCGCGCTTACAGCTTCCCTCCATCTCCCCAGAAAGAAACAAGTGCTTCGAGATGTCATCGTTTGTGGAGACCAAGGCAATGGAGCAACTGACCAAGAGCCCCCTGGAGTTTGTGGAGTATCCTCCCCAGGCACTGGGGCCAGGGTGGGGCCAGGCAGGGACGTGCAGATGCCACCGAAGCATCTGCACGGGGTCCTCAGTAGGCTGATGTGTGAAGACTCAGGGACAGCATGGGCAGCTTTGCTGGGAGTGGGATTCCAGGAGAATGAGATGGGGCTGAGACAGACTGGCAGAGAATGGTCACTTCTTCCCTTACGGCCTTGACTGACAACCCCAGATACAACAAACAGCAGCTTAGCCGCATCTATCCCAAGGGCACCCGTGTGGACTCCTCCAACTACATGCCTCAGCTCTTCTGGAATGTGGGTTGCCAGCTTGTTGCCCTCAACTTCCAGACCTTGGGTGAGCTCTGGCCCTGTCTTAGGGCTTTTAGTGGTGGATAAAACATGACCAAACACAACTTGGGAAGGAAGGGGTTTGTTTCATCTTACAGTTTACAAGTCCATCACTGAGGCAAGTCAGGAAGTGAACAGGAGCAGAAGCCATGGGGGAACACTGCTTACTGGCTTGCTCCTCGTGGCTTGCTCAGCCTGCCTTCTTACAGCATCTGGGACCGCCAGCCTCCCATATCAATCCTTAGTCAAAAAAAGTGCACCACAGGCCAGTCTGATGGGAAGCATTTTCTCAACTGAGGCTCCCACTTCCAAAGTGACTCTAGCTGGTGTAAGGTGACATAGAACTGGGCAGCATACCCTCCTTGACCCTTGCCCATCTTACTGGCTTCTAATTTACCTAATCCTAGATCCCCAAATTTAACCCATACTTTGTCCTGAGCCTTTACCTAGATTGATTCTATGGACCCTCACCTGTCTAGTTGTTCTTGAACTTGAACCCTTGATCCATTGATTCTATCCCTGGTCCTGGACCTTGAACTCTGGCTGACCCCTGCTGACCCCTGCTGTGACCCTTCACTGATCCACCTGTATCGCCTACAGACTTGCCAATGCAGCTCAACGCAGGCGTGTTTGAGTACAACGGGCGCAGTGGGTACTTGCTCAAGCCTGAGTTTATGCGGCGGCCGGACAAGTCTTTTGACCCCTTCACTGAGGTCATCGTAGATGGCATAGTGGCCAACGCCTTGCGGGTCAAGGTGGGGCCCAGGAGGGTTGGGCCTAGGGTTTTCTGAGGAAGACACACAGCCGCTGCTTTACTTACCTCCTTGGGCTGTCCCACCCCAGGTGATTTCAGGGCAGTTCCTGTCTGACAGGAAGGTGGGCATCTATGTCGAGGTGGACATGTTTGGTCTCCCAGTTGACACGAGGCGCAAATATCGCACACGGACATCCCAGGGGAACTCCTTCAACCCCGTGTGGGATGAGGAGCCCTTTGACTTCCCCAAGGTAAGCCCACTGTGTTGGAGGCCGACCCACCATGCTTGCTTAGTCTGAGAGCAGGGGCCAAGTATATCCCAGGGTCAGGCTCGGGTTCTCTGTCCTTTTTTGAGTGACAGATGGGATAAGAAGAGACAAGGGCTGTAGCATAGGGATGATGACAACATGTCCTGTCTTGTGTTGTTCCTGTTCTTTACCCACATGAGGACACACTTTCTGCCTTGTCTCCAAGGCAGGAAGCACTTGCCAGAGACCACAGCTATAGGCTTGACCTGCCCCCACCCCCTATGGTCCCATGGGAATGAGGTTTCTACTCTTGACCTGGTTGAAGTGTGTCCTGAATTTATACACATGGCTCAGTGACCTGTCCTGTCCTATGGATAGCCCTGAGGGCTTCTGGCTACCTGTGTTCTTGGCTCAGGACTCTGGTGGTCATCCCTTGAGCTGGGTTCCTGTGCTAAAGGTAAAACCTTGGTGGCTATGGTATGGAGGTCCTGGCTGTGCCCCATGGCTCAGCAGTCTGGGCTCCACAGGTTGTGCTGCCCACGCTGGCCTCACTTCGCATTGCAGCCTTTGAAGAGGGTGGCAGATTTGTTGGGCACCGTATCCTGCCTGTCTCTGCTATCCGTTCAGGTGAGTCCGTGGGCTTTGGGCAGTACTGGGGTAGCTTGGGAATTTGGCCAGGCCTAGATCAACTTTCTCTCCTGCCCACCCAGGATACCACTATGTCTGCCTGCGAAATGAGGCCAACCAACCATTGTGCCTGCCTGCCCTGCTTATCTACACTGAAGCTTCCGACTACATCCCAGATGACCACCAGGGTGAGACAGGGTGATAGGTTTGGCAGAGGTTTCAGAAGGTTTGGAACTGGGCTTGGGCATGGCTGATTTAGGTGCCCCAGTTCAAGTGGGGTTAGACTTCCCACCCTTGGAGCCCTGAGCTAGCAGGAAGAGTGTGACCTGGGCTTTGGTCTGAAGACTGGGCCTTCTACTTCCTCTAGACTATGCGGAGGCCCTGATTAACCCCATCAAGCATGTCAGCCTAATGGACCAGCGGGCCAAGCAGCTGGCTGCTCTCATTGGGGAGAGTGAGGTGAGTGGGCAGCCATGGAGGTGGGCAGGGCTAGGCCCACCTTGACACTGGGACCAGTAAACTACTCCTCCACAGGTACCCCCAGCTCCCAGCCCTGCCATCTGATGCCTTTCTCCAAACTATGCTGTTAAGTATCTTATTGCAGACCCTAGTTCCTTGTCTCTCTAGCCTGGTCCATGCCTGGGAAGCCTGCTCTCTTTTCTGGCTTCTTTTGTTTCACTCAAACCTAGAAATGAAGTCAAGTGGCTGCTAGGTGCCAGCTTGCTGCCAGCCCTAGTACGAGGTCAGTCACATCCTTGGCTCATTGCCCTGTCCCTCACCGAGATGGGACACTGAGGCTGTGGGAAGTGGCTCAGCTCCATGCAGCCTGGCTGGGCCTCCAGCCTGTTTTCAGCCCCTTTCTGCCTTGTAGTACTGTCAGGGGATTTTTGGATGGCTTACAGTGGGCAGAAGGGCTGTGGGTTTTTTGCTTTTGTGTGTAAACATGTTGGTTTGCATGCACATATGTGTGTGTGTGGTTTTCCAGAGACACTCCACCTTTTTTTCTGAGATAGGTTCTCTCATTCAACCAGACTGGCTGGCCAGTGAACTCAGGGATCCCCCTGTCTTTGCCCACTGGGGTTATCGGCATGAGGTGATCCAACCACAGGCTCTCATGCTTTAATGGTAGGCACTTTACTGAGTCAGTCAGTTTTCCAACCCTCACTTCTTCCTCCAGGCTGGATAGGGATGGAGCCCAGGCCAGGCAAATGCTCTACCTCTAAGCTATCCTCTCAGCTCAGTTATGGACTCTTGAAAGAGGACATTCTCATTTGCACTGATTTGGGTTATGTCTAGACTGGATTTTCTCAAGCTCCTGGTGGAGGTTAAAGCAGTGGGTATACACACACTGGGGCGCTAGAAGCCAGGGAAGCCATGAGGAGCTAGTGGCTTCAGTGGGGAGGTGTCAGGAGCAGAGGTCCAGCCACATGTCCTGACCTGGTTCCCATGGGGCCTGTGGCGGCCAGGAAAGAGATGACTGCAATTAGGGCTGTGAGGAGCCGTTGGCTGAGGAGACTGGTGCCCGCTCTGCACTTGCTTCCTTTTCTGATTAAATCAGAAGCCGAGCATCCAAGAGGATGAGCCACCAGGCGGGTGGGGAGGGAGGGACACAGGAAGTCCTGCTGGGGAGGGCCAGGCCTCTCCAGAAGCATCTGGGAGCTGTTGAAGACATGAAGTGATCTGGTAACACAGAGCCTTCCTGGATGGCATGGGCAAGGGTCTAGGGATGCCTATCATTACCTCCTCATGGTGTAGACAGAGAGAGCTGGTACGGGCATAGGGCATACAGGAGGTAGAAGGACCCAGAAAGATGAAAAGAACATTTTTGGAAAGAGTTTTCTCTTACAGGCTCAGGCCAGTACAGAGGCCTATCAGGAGACCCCGTCTCAACAGCCAGGGTCACAGCTGTCCTCCAACCCCACACCTAACCCACTGGATGCCTCACCCCGCTGGCCCCCAGGTCCTACCACTTCCCTACTAGCACCTCCCTCAGTAGCCCAGGTAAGGGGCAGCCTGTGCTAGGGGTGGGCCAGGGGGAACTGCCCACAGCTGGATTCCTCAGCTTCTCACTACAGTCTCTGCTCTCCAGGGCAGCGAGACGATTTGATTGCCAGTATCCTTTCTGGTAAGGGGCACGTCCTGATCTGGGGTAGGGCCACCTGGTAGGCATCTGGCCCTCCCAGCTCAGCCATGCCGGGCCCACCTCGACTGCTACCCTGCCTCCTTTGCTCCCCCTTGTAGAGGTGACCCCTACACCTTTAGAGGAGCTCCGAAGCCACAAGGCTATGGTGAAGCTCCGGAGCCGGCAGGATCGAGACCTGAGGGAACTACATAAAAAGCACCAGCGCAAGGCTGTGGTCCTTACCCGCCGCCTTCTGGATGGCCTGGCCCAGGCCAGGGCTGAGGGGAAGTGTCCGGTCCTCCTCCAGTGCTCTGTGAGTGCCCTGCAGCCTGTTGCCACCTGTGTTGTGTGCTGACAGGAATATCAGAGGGAGGAGTGCATGTGAGTCTCCAGGCTGGGTGGGCATGCTCAGATGCCACGAGATGGAGGCAGGTTCCTATTCTGCGTCCTCACTCTTCCCCGGGAGTAACACCTCTTCTGAGGTCCCTGCCAAGAAGCAGGAACCCATCACCTGTGTGAACCTAACGGACCTGCTGGCCCCTGCTAGGCCTCCTGATTTGCATAGCATAGCTCACCTAGCTGGTGCCTGCCACCATCTGCTGGCATGAGCTCTGCCCTAACTGTCCTCCTCTGCTAGGGACCTGGCATTGAGAAGGTTCTCCCTATAGGGGCAGGGCCACCCATGTGGAGGACATGAAGGAGGAAGAAGAGGAGGCCAAACAGTATCGAGAGTTCCAGAACCGACAAGTACAGAGCCTGCTGGAGCTGAGGGAAGCCCAGGTAGATGTGGAGACTGAACGGAGGCTGGAGCATCTGAGACAGGTGAGGGGCATGTGGTATGGGCAAGGAAAACCAGATTCCTGGGTAGATCTGCCATTAGCCCTGTGTGACCTGCTGGCTGCCTGCACTCCCAGGCTCAGCAGCGGCTCAGGGAGGTTGTCCTGGATGCACACACAACTCAGTTCAAGAGGCTGAAGGAGCTGAATGAAAGGTAACGATAGAAGATCCTGTGTGAGTGTGGGGGACTCTGGTGCCCAGAGTCCAGCCTCTGACTCCCTCCTGTCCCTCCATGCTGCTCCAGGGAGAAGAAGGAGCTTCAGAAGATCCTGGATAGGAAGCGCAACAACAGTATCTCAGAGGCCAAGACAAGAGAGAAACATAAGAAGAGGTGTAAGCGTGTTGGGGCTGGGAGCCCTGCGTGAGGGGAGGCAGGAGAGAGCCTGGCCTGAGCTGCCCTTCCCCTCTGCAGGGAACTGACAGAGATTAATCGTCGGCACATCACTGAGTCAGTGAACTCCATCAGAAGGGTGAGTGAGCCCTACCTCTCCTTTACTCATCAGAAACTCAGCTTTTCAATGCCCACCTAGGCGCCATGTTTCTCTCCAAAAGGCTCCTAATGCCTTTCCTCCAGGGACTGTACCAACTGCCCCTGGGCCCTGCGTTATATCCAATACCTTGGGAACCCCCCCCATTTCAGTGACCCCCAGGCCTTGCCCCTCCCTCAGCTGAACCCTTGCCCTCCTTTACAGCTGGAAGAGGCTCAGAAACAGCGCCATGAGCGCCTCGTGGCGGGGCAGCAGCAAGTCCTCCAGCAGCTAGCAGAAGAGGAACCCAAGGTGAGGTCTGGGAGGAGGCAGACAGGCAGGGCACGGGAGCTGGGCTGCCCGGCCCCTCTGAACACTCATCTTCTTGCAGCTGCTGGTCCAGCTGACCCAGGAGTGTCAGGAACATCGAGAGAGGTTGCCCCAGGAGATCCGTCGGTGCCTGCTGGGCGAGACATCCGAGGGATTGGGGGACGGCCCCCTGGTGGCCTGTGCCAGCAATGGTCATGCACCTGGGAGTGGTGGGCACCTGTCCGGTGCTGACTCGGAGAGCCAGGAGGAGAACACCCAGCTTTGAACTGGCTGAGCAAGAGGTGGCCACAAGTCTGGGTGGGCACTGGGCTGTGGGTAGAAAACACTAATACTTTGGGTTTTTTTTAACCTTTTATCTTTAGAAATTTTATTTTTTTAAAATTGGAGGCAAATGCCTCACACTAAGTCTAAGTCCCTTCCTTTTCTTGGGACCTCATGGGTCCTCAGCCTCCCCTCTAACGTAAGGGCTAGGGCTTGTGCCCTGTAACATTCACCTAAGACAGGTGCTTCCTGATTCCCAAGGAGCAGCAAGTGGAGCCCTGGAGCTCTGGGTAGTAGAAACCAATCCTTTATATTCGGGGATTTTTTTTTTTACATGAATAAAAGTGGACTTCAGGGACCCTGTGTACAGTGTAGTTTGGGTGAAAACACTTTGGGCTCTAGCTCTGGTACTGCCATTTTCTCTGGGGCCTTAGTTTCCTCATCTGTAAAATGGGGTTGTGCCATTGTGGTCAGATTCCTATTGAATTCAAGGTTTGAACTTGGCTGCCTAGCCTAAGGTCTGTGGTGACCTCATTCCCTATCAGAGGTAGCTTCTGGCCTCCCACGTCTATCCCAAACCCCTAAGTTCCCCAAACCCATTAATCTCTTTTCCTTCAGCCTTTCCCTGTCTCTTTGTTCAGGCTCAGACCCTGCTTTAGGAGGCCTTCCCTACTCCCCACCCCTTCCTGTTGCCTGATACGACCCAAGCACCCAGCATCTTACACCAGGGCTGCTGACGTCCCCACAAAAGGTTGAAGCTGAGTTTTCAGATTGGTGGGAAGGGGCCCATGGCTCTTAGGAGAGAGAAAGGAAATTGATAGTCTTAAGGGTTATTCCTGGCAGGGGTTGTGAGACTCTGTGGATACCCTGTGGCGCCCTCATCCCTATGAGGAAGATGTTTTGCCTGTTTTACAGATATGGAAACAGGCCCTGAATGGAAGATGCGTTTACTGGGCCATAGCTAAGTGGAGACCTGCTGGAAGGCAGGATGGCCTGCGTGCTAGCTCTGTGCTAAATGGTCTTCACCAGCCTGGAGGACATGCTCTGAGCCTGGAACCAGCCAGGAACACCAGAGACCCTGTGGCAAGAGAATGGGCCAAGCCCTGCAGCTGGGGCAGGCTGGCACTTCTTCAAGGCCTTTCCCAGCTTCCTGGCGGTTGGGGACTGGCTGCTCCCTCCAGAGGAAGGCAGCCTCTTATCTGGGCTTATCTCCTGCCAATGAAGTATTTGCTTTGCTTTGTTTTTGTTGCAGCCCCAGGCAAACAGATCGGGTAGGAAGGCCAAAGAAGCTGGGTGGCCAGGGTTGGGCTTCCCCAGGCTAAGGCCTCAGCTCTCCCTGAGATTCCTACCATTGCCCAAGTCACCTTCTTCAGCTGTCAGCCCGTGTCATGTTTCCAGATCTGCCACTTTCCCATATCCCATGTCCTATATCGCTGACTGGGTGACCTGCATTTTCCCAAACACTCCATGTGGGCTGGGGTCCTCAAAAACAAACTAAGTCCCAAGATCCTGGTATGTCCATGTACAGAGTGTCAGTTCTAGACATAGCCTCACCTTCAAGTCTGACCTACTCCTTGAGGCCCTGTTGTGGGGACCACCTCCTCCCATGTTCCGGGAAGCAAAGAGTTGTGGCGCAACTTATCTGCATATCCAGCGCAAAGCACTGGCCTGGGCTACAGGGGCGCCAATAAATCTCTGAACTGAGCTCTGGGCCCTGCTCCAGGTCCCTGTGAGAAGCTTCTACGTTCCCTAGCGATCGGTCTGCCGCGCCGCGCCGCCCCGCCCCACGTGCCTTGCCAGGTCTCTGAGCTGCACTGGCCCCAGGCCGGTCAAACAGTAGCTGCTCACAAGGACTGACCCAAATAGGAGCAAATGACCGCCCCCCACCCACCCCCCCGTCCGCCCCGGGGGAGCCGCGACATGGTTTGCAGAACGCTAAATTCCGGCGGCCGGCTGGGCTGCGGCTCCCAATTACCATATTAGAGATAAGGGCCTGGCAGTCCCAGGGGTCCAGCCACGCTCCTCTTCCCCACCCAAGCCAAGTAGCCCAACTCCGCGGGTTGCCTCGACCTCTTCCTGGGTCTCAGTCTTTAGAGCTTGTTTCTTCCTCGGGTAAAACGAGTCTCTTTTAAAACTATCGGCGATAGAAATCCGGTTTGCGGAACCCCAAACGAAGGACAGAGGCGCGGCGGCACATGCGCGGGCTTTATTATAAAGCACGTTTCTCGAGACCTCGGGTCCCCAGTTATGATGATAGGACAGCACCCTGTCTCGGTTTACCAGGACTCGTAACTTAGCACAGGCGCCTGAGGATAGTCCAGTACCGGAGGCCTAGGGGGTAGGGTGTGTGGAAAACTTTGAAACTCCAAACAACAGCCACCCCTTCGTGGCTATTGCACGCACCGGAAGGGACTCAGGCTGTATGTCAGCTCGTCTCTCTGTTAAAGGGAAACAGCGATCCTCCTTTTTTCCTAAGGCCGCGAAAGACTTCCGCCCACACCCAATATGGTGGGCGACCGGAGCGGTAGAGTTCCGGGAATGTAGAGCAGAAGATCACTGGGAGGGGGTGGAGCCTCCTTTGCCCAAGTTTCGATCCCACCAGGACTGGATAATGCGAGTCCAGCTGGCGCTTTGTCGCATCTGTGTTGCAGTGCCTGCGCTCTTTGGGCGAGGAAGTCCCTTCAGGGAAGAAGGAGGAAAGAGTGAGCCTCATTCTGGCGTCCCGAGTCAGGTCCCCACTACCAGCTTGCTCTGCACTGGGCGGTCAGAGACACGGGAGGATGCGTGTGCTGGGACCCTAAATGAAACCGCACAGCCAGAGATCTAGTGTTTAGAGGATGGGGCAGAACTCAAGAATTTAAAGTAGCTTAAGAAGTTGGGGAGAGGCTCAGCTACCAGCAAGCCTCGTATCTATAAACCTGACAGTTCAGAAACTTTGGCGTGAAGTTGGTCTGTACTACAGACAGCGGTCTGGCTGTAAAAGAGCTCTCGATTACAGGTGAAGGCATGTTCCGGGACTGGGGACGGGGTCTCGGACAAAGAAGGAAGAGGGCGGAAATCCCGGCTAGTCACTGGACACTGGAACAGGGGACAGATTAGAACTGCAAGTCCCAGCATGCTCTACAACACGTAAGGGAAAATTTGGTGGCTCTGAAACTAAAATCCCGACATGCCCTAAATCGAAGGAGGGGCAGGCGGCTGAGGAGGGTTCCGGTCCCATCGCACACTACGCTGGCGCTCACCTTGAAGGAACCCTCAAACTCATCGCTCATCCGTCGGAGCTCACGGCCGTAGCGCTGTGCTGCCCAGAGATTGGGGGAGCCGAACGCGAGCGTCCTCGGAAAGGGCTAAGCTCCTCCTCCACCCCTTCATCCTCCTCGGTCCCAGCTGGGTACGAACTGTGGCGGCTCCGGGTCTCCATAGCCCCAGCGCCTGCAGAGGTCAGGGAGTGGAAGAAGTGTGAATCTTTGACTGCTATTATCTGCACCACAGCCCCAGTCTCTCCTTTGTGAATGCAGGGAGCTCAGAGGGTTTTTGTGAGAAATTGATTACTTCTCCAAATCCTTGTGCAATGTTAGTAGTGAAGAAGCCGTTAGTGTACAGAAGGACAGTCTACCTTGCCTTTCACAAAATAGGGACGTAAGTATAACTATCACATGGTCTCAGCAACCCTTAAGTAGGGAGGTGTCTTGAAAAACAAGAACGCTCTGCATCTCCTAGTGCTCTTTTTTTGGGAGACAGTGTCAAGAACCTGGCATCACTCATCCGTCTTATTTTTCTGAGACTGAAGTATGTATGTGCTAAACTATCCTCTCCACCTGGTTCAACAGACCCAGCATGGAGGCTTGAGCTGGGTGTGGTAGTTTATATTTATAATTCCAGAACTGGTGAGGTCGAAGCAGGAGGTTGAGTTTAAGGCCAGCCTAGACTACAGGTGAACTTGTCTTTTGTCTCACAAAAAGTGGGATGGGGTAGGGTGGGGGACACCGGACTATGACGCGACTCATGCACACAGTAGCTACATAGGTGGTCAGAGAGGTTGCATTTCCTCAGGTGGATAAGGTTGGAACACAGGGCCCATAAGGCCACACAGCTCTTGCCTTGTCCAGCCACCCTTCACTTTTAAGTTCTCTTCATGAAGGGACAGCCTCACCTTGCCTACAGACTGACGCACCTGTGTGAAGGTCACATCGGCGTGCAGACGTGTCCCATGAGCTGCAAGAACATTGTGGGTGATCTCTGGTCTGTGTATCGTGTGCCATCTTGACTTCTGCCATCTGTACCCCTCTGTCCAGACCAGTGAAGACCCAGACCACTCCCAGGGGCAGAGTCCAGAACTAGGCACAGCCTACTGCCCACACCCAGGTGTCTGCAGGCTTGGGAGGAGGTAAAATCACCCTCAGGTTAAGGGGTTGATAAATTTGCCTCCCTCTCTCAAAGGTCAACTGACAAAAACTCTGCAGCTCAGCTGTAGGATCCCAGCTGCAGACATGTGACAAAAAGCAGAGATTAGAAGGGGACCCTCACGAGAGACCTGGCCTGGGTCTACTCCAAGCATCCGGCCAGAAGAGAGTATCATTGCTCACCTACAGAGTGCCTTCACTGGGACCACTCAGTAGCTGGGCTGGTTCCCTTTTGTGATCTTGGACCCGTTTTTCCAATGCCTTGTCATCTCAGTCTTTGTCTGTGGCACGGAGACAGCCTGTCTCATAGAGTCACCACGCCACTCTGTACTTTGAGCATCTAGATGTGGAGTTCTCCCTATCTTACATAGAAAGAAGCCAGACACCGAAAGGACCATGCCTGCCTCATGGTGCAGCCGATCTGCACTGAGTAATGAATCTCAGCCTTAGAATCAGGGTGTTTGTGTGCTGAGCTGGAGGTGGGAAGGCAAATGTCTTCCAGGTGGCCTTGGTCTAAGCTCAGTCCCTCCTCCTTCATGAAGAAGCAAAACAAAGGCTGGTGAGATTGCTCAGCTGGTAACGGAGCTTTCAGTACAAGCCTGAGGAGCTAGTGGGAGCCGTGGGATCCATGTAAAGGGAGAAAAAGAAAACCACCTCCACAAGCTGTCCTCTGACCAACACTAGCACTTGGACATGTGGCATCTGTGCCCCTTCCCCAACAAACCTGCTTTCATAAACTATGTTAAAATCCTTGTTTAGCACTAGGCGTGGTAGTACATGCCTTTAATGCCAGCACCCTGGAGGCAGAGGTCCTTGGGTCTCTGAGTTCAAGGCCAGCCTAGTCCACAGCGTGAGTTCCAGGTCGGCCAGAGTTACATAAAGATGGTCTCAAAAGACAAAACAAACAAAAATCCTTACTTAGCATATGCTCAAGGTCCTGGGTCCCATCCCAGCACCTCACAAATCAACCAACCAACCAACCAATCAGAACACTGACCAGGTCAGGCTGGAAGATTTTTTGGATTGGTTCATTTCATTCTTAACTCTTACCCAAGGTCACACAATAAGTGACAAAGACTGGTGCAAACCAGTCTGGCTCCTGGGGCTGTGCTCTTCTCATGTCTCAGCCACCCTTCAACGGTACCACAAATTATCTTGGGAGCCCCATTTGGAGGAGTCATGTTCTCTCACCCCACTGGTGTCTGCCATGCCAAGAGCCCATGCTGAGGCAGGGAGAACTGTTAATGACTAAAGGCACTCGGCAGTGCCAAGTACCTCAGCAACATTTGTGTCAAGAGTATTTGTACTGGCTGATGAGAAAGGGTCTCATGGCAGAGATGCTGACCTTGAACTTCTGGTCCTCCTGCTCCTGCCCCCAACTGCTGTTTATGTGGTACTGAGATTAGAGGCCGAGGCTCCATGCACACGAGGCAGGTATTCCATGGACTGAGCTGCATCTCCAGCCTCCTAGTGGAATTTTAGAAAATATCTTTGCCTTAAACAAAGAGGATAGGTAGGGTGTGGCCTAGACCTGCCTCAGTCCCTCAGGGGAAGGGATGGATGGCTACTCTCTGGGTAGATGCTCAGGTCTGCTCATAAGTCACCTTCCTAGACAGACTGGGGGTGGGGGAAGAAATTGGTTGATAGGCACCTTTAAGTTCCTTACCCACGAGGCTTCTGGGTAAGTGGGTGTGGCTGAACCAGCAAATTCACAATGCAAGAAGCATCTTAGCATACTCCATTAAAATTGGTGGGGTGCCTGGGCAGATGACAAACCATGGAAAAGTGCTTGCTACCAAGCCCTCAGTTCCTGAGACCCACAGTATAGAAGAGGAGAGAACCAAACCAACTCCTAAAAAGTATCCTCTGACCTCCATACATGTCTTTACACACACAAAATAATTCCTAAAAACCAACCATGGTGACCAGAGAAAGTAATAAAAACAAAACCAGTGGTTTCCCAGAAGCTTCCAAGCAGTGAGGCTCTGCCCTCAGGCAGGGCAGGCCACTGTGTCTGCCTCATCTCCACAATGCCTGCCCAGACCTGTGCTGTAACCTTGAGGAAAGGCATTTGAGAGTTCTAGCCTGGGGCCTTACCTGGCCCAGCTCTGCCTAAGTGTACTGTAAGGGCCACTGTACCAACAGCATGGCTGGCTTGTAGCTGAATTCAGAGACAACATGTCCCAGAAAACATCTTTGTGCCCACCACCACTTTACTCATCAGCACTGAAATGTGATTTTCATAGGTGTCTTACCTGTTATAATAAAATACTTTGTTCCCTAGATTTGTCAGCCACTTCAATAGATAAAACTGTTCCCAGCTAGGCATGGTAGCACATGCCCTTAATCCAAGTCCTTGAGGGGAGAGACATGAGTTCGAGGCCAGCAGAGCTAGTTCCTGGAAAGCCTGAGCTACACAGAGAAACTCTGTCTCAAAAAATCAAAAGAAATAAAGAGCTACTGCTGAAGTTGGTGCAAACCTGCAGTCCCAGCTCCTTGCTGGTTGGGTATCAGAGGCCAGGTGGTTGCTTAAGCCCAGGGGTTTGAGGTCAGCCTGGGCAACCGTGAAATTTTGTCTCATCAAATGTAACAAAGGCTGGAGATGTGGTTCAGTGAGACAGTGCTTGCCTAGTAAGCTGGAGGCCCTAGGCCTGGATCTTAAAACCTCAAAACATGACAAAAGTATTCCTAGCTCAGGGGCTTGCAAAAGCACAGGGCTTTAGCCCATGTCTAAAGCTAAATAAAGGTGTACATCAACCAGTTTCTTCCTGCTTCCCCCATGTCTAAATCCCTGTTCTAAAAACCCAACTATGTCTATCTTAAACCTTCAATGGCTTCCTATTGTCTACCTGTATACCTTCAAGTCACCTCTATCCTGAGTCTAACCTGTATTTCATGTTTGCCATGCAAGAGCACTGGATGTTTAAAGTGTTGCATAAAGTGCCCTTACTACTGAAGGAACCCCAGGTCTGCTGAGAATGAGCCAACTCAACAGCAACAATGACATCTGCAACTAGGGTGGTAGTCGGGCATAGAGCCTCCATGACACCTTCTCTGTGCCAGTTTCTTTTTTCTTTTTCTTTTTTTTTTTTTTTTTTTGGTTTTTCGAGACAGGGTTTTTCTGTGTAGCCCGGGCTGTCCTGGAACTCACTCTGTACACCAGGCTGGCCTCGAACTCAGAAATCCACCTGCCTCTGCCTCCCAAGTGCTGGGATTAAAGGCGTGCGCCACCACCGCCCAGCGCCAGACAGTTTCTAAGCATTGTTCACTTACTGGAGCCCTGAGAAGTAGGACCAGTTCTATTCCCATTTTACAGATTAGGAAGTTAAGGCAGAAGAGTTAACCTCTCAGTCTGCACTTAAAAGGCCCTCCACAGCAACTGCAATCTGGCCCAGAGGCCAGTACTGGCTGCTTCTCCCATTTTATGGCCTCCCCCCTTCCCTTCCTACTGTGCAGTCCCTGTGTGCTGCAGTCCCTGTCCTAGGAATGCTCACAGCCCAGTGGTCCCTGGTGCAGGTATTCGGGAGAGGTAGGACCACGGTCTGACTCTGCACAGAGATGGCTAACCGGCTAGAAGGTCCATGGATCTGGCAGGTCTGACCCTTGCAAATCTTATTTGTGTTGCTTTTGCTTGGCTGAGACAGGGTTTAAGTAGCCAAGCCACCCCCAAACTCATCTGTGCTTGGTGCCGAGATTATAGGCATATACTACCATACCCAGTTCTGCTTTTGAGACCACTGAAAAGTAAATCAAATGTTTATGAATCCCACCACTACACACACACACACAACACACACACACACACACACACACTGGCCCAAGGAGTGCCTCTGTGTGGTCTGGTCTCTGCCTAGCATGGGAAGGGAGGGAAGCAAAGAGGGCATTGGGCTACCTCCCTCATGGCTGTGTCCCCTGGTAGTCCTCATTCACAGCAGTCCTCCTTCATGGAGCTGGGGTGCACCTCTGTGCTCTTTGCAGTAGCAGGCCCTGCTTCAGTGCTCCCTAAAGCTGTTTTCAAAGCCTGTCAGTGTCCCTCCCCCACCTCGAGCCTCCGACTTGCCCTTCCTCCTATGACAGTGTCCACCCTTTCTCCCAGTCTCTAGTCCTAGCATGATGTCAGCCAATTGCCACCTCCTTCCTGTTGGAGCACCCCCTTGGAGTAGGTGTAATACCCAAGGCAGCTCCACTTTTTGGGGCTGGACCAGCTCACCCCACAACCACAAGATGGAAGCCAGGTTCCTCAGTCCCATGATGCTAGGATGGCTTTAAAGAGGGGGCTTCTAGCCTGGGGTTGTCTGGACAAGGCCAGGCCCTTCACCCTCCAGACTGGAGTACTGAGATGAAGCAGTGCGGGACCCCAGCCAGGCACCACCTGTGGACATGCACCAGCCTCCTGCCTTCCTGCACAAGCTGCTGCAGCTGAATGGGGTCGGCCTGTACTTTGAAGAGCTGCCCTCCCAGCTGGCCCCGCCACAGCCACCTTTGCAGATCGGCAGCTGCACAGGGTCCATGGAGCTTATGGTGAAGCTGAAGCAGAATGAGGCCCCAAAGTGAGTCCCGGGGATTAAGGATTGGATCCATGGGGCTAGAGAGATGGCTCAGTGGTTAAGAGCACTTGCTGTTCTTCCAGAGGTCCTAAGTTCAATTCCCAGCAACCACATGGTGGCTCACAACCATCTGTAATGGGATCCTATGATCCTATGGCCTCTTCTGGTGTGTCTGAAAACAGCAACAGTGTTCTCACATTAAACAAACAAAGAAACAAACAAACGTTTGAAAAAAGAAAAAGAAATTTGGAGATATGCCTATCAGTGGTGGTGCATGTCTTTAATCCCAGCACTTGGGAGGCAGAGGCAGATCTCTGAGGCCAGCCTGGTTGAGCAAATTCCAGGACAGCTAAGGCTACACAGAGAAACCCTGTCTTGAAAAACCAAAATATAAAAAATAATAATAAAAAGAAGAAGAAAGAAGCCGGGCGGTGGTGGTGCACGCCTTTAATCCCAGCACTTGGGAGGCAGAGGCAGGCGGATTTCTGAGTTCGAGGCCAGCCTGGTCTACAGAGTGAGTTCCAGGACAGCCAGGGCTACACAGAGAAACCCTGTCTCGAAAAAAACAAAAAAAAAAAAAAAAAAAGAAGAAGAAAAAAAGAAACCTGAAAGTTAAAAGAAGGGGTCAGGGGACTAGAAAAATGGCTCAGTGGTTCAGAGTGTTTACTGCCAGTAAATCAGTTCCCAGCAAGCACATGGGGCAGCTTACAACCACCTGTAACTCCAGCTTTAGGGGATCCAACATCCTCTTCTGGATTCCAAGGCACCTACACTTGCACATGTGTATTTTACACAGGCATACATATACACATAATTTTAAAAAGAAGGTAGAATGCCAGGCATGGTGGCCTGTGATCCTAGTACTTGGCAGGCAGAGGCTGGAGGATAAGGAGTTCAAGGCTAGTCTCAACTGTATAGAAGTTTGAGGTAGTCCCGGGATATATCAGGGGGTAAGGATAATTTAAGCTCTATGGAGCCAGTGACAAATGTGGTTGAGCTCAGATTTCTGTGGCTGTCCAGGGTCACAATGGGAAATGGAAAGGAAAACCGGTACCGTCCAAGGCCTCTCCTTCCATCTTGTCACTCACACTTTCCAACTTCACATGGCTCTTGTTTGTCACTTAGGGTCAGTTGCCTGTCCCATCTGGGCAAGAATAGTCGTGCTGTAGGTGAGCCAGGGAGTAAGAACCTACTGGCCACTGGAAAGCCCTATTGCAGGCACTGAGGAGTCTTCTTAGGGTGGCCTTAGGAAAGTCACTTCTTTGGGGCTCTGCTTGCCTCCCACCAATGTCTATCTTGGGGACATAATAAGGGAGTCTATTTTCAGCATTCAGTGAACCAGCTTAATCATTAAGGACATGCCATACATCTCTGTGAATCAGCCCAGTGATAAGTTGTATTGTAGAAGAGGCAATCTGATGATCAGAGCTATCTGGGACTTCCCAACAGTCTTAAGGAAGTATGGCTCCAACAGGAATGTAAGGGGCAACTGAGTCAGGGGGCATAGGACAGGCAGATGATGGTAGTGAGAAACCTACCTCCATGATGACTGTTGTTGGCTGCCCGTCTCTGCTGATGAACGATGCTCCCCAGGAGACCTGGGGCCAGGTAGGGACCTGGCTGGCCCTCAGTGAGGCTAGGGCCCAGGCCCCTATCTGTAGTACTAGCGTCTTCCTGCTCACTCGGCTCAAACTCTGGGATCTGGAACATACTCTGGGCTGTAGAGACAAGGTAAGAAGTACTTAGTACACAGCTAGGCAAACAGTGTTGATCAGAAGCAGGGGAGAGGTACTCCTGTCTCCCTCTCCCACCAAGGTAGCCCAACTCCCCAAATCTTCCCAATCCCTCATCTGTCTGCTGAGTCTGGCCTGGCTATCGCCGGAATATTAAATCTTTCTTCAGAGCTCTGTCCAGACCCTAGTACGCTCCCCGTGCCCGTTAGGACCGCGAATAGGTCTCACCCCAAGCCCGATCTCCAGGCCCCTAACCCGGGCCTGCCTCCTCCCTCTAGTTCTAAAGGCGCCCGGCCCTAGTTTCCTGGGCGACGGGAACTGTCACAGATCTGACCCAATCAGTTCTCGAAGTAAATCCCGGGTCGGCCTGGAGGCGGGGCCACCCCTAGCCAGGTCCCACCCCTGCGCCGACCTGCTAGTCTCCACCGCCTTCCTCCCGCGTCGCTCCCCAGGCTCCGGATTCCGGGATCGGACTTCCTCACGCCTAGGGCGTATGCAGGAGTCAGCGAGGGCTGCTTTGGGGTTCCCATTTGGATCTTGGAGGCCTGCTTCGGCTGATAAGTCCTCCAGCCTCTCTTAGCCCGAATTCCCTCCTGTAAAATGGGGCTAATGACACCTCTCTTGGGAGCTGGTGAAAACTCTGTAAACAGCTTAGTGATTACTTATAGAGCCGTTCACTGAAGCTCGGCCGTCGGATGCAATGATCTTTGCAATGTTTATTGCTCCCCCTGGACCGAGTGACCGGGATGGGAAGACCAGCTCCTTCTTCCCGATCGTGCAGGCCTTGCACTGCCCGTCTTGGGGACAACTCCCCGCGCCATCTCGGGAGCTCCTTTCCGGCAGGATGACCGCCCGGGTGCGGGAGAAGGGTCTGGGGCGCCCAGGAGGGCGAGCCGTGGGCTCTAAGGGACTCTGCTGCTAGGATAAGTGTGCGTAAGCTGCCCCAGGCCGGAGCGCCGGGCCTGCAGACAGAAGCTAGGGGGCGGGGCCCGGGTACCATCTTGGTTGTGGGCGGAAGTTTCCTTCAGCAACCCTGTGCGGGGAAATCGTTGCCGCCCCCATATGGGCATGCCGATCGCGATGTGGGTTTGGGGGGTCTAAGCGTGGTAAATGATAGTCCCCAAACATTAAGAGCTGGCAGTCCACGGAACTGGTAACTCGGGCGCTTGCTGTGTGCGGCCGAGGGGCCATCCGTAACCCCGGACACCCGCCGGCAGCGTACCTTGCGCCAATTCTCGAAGAGATGCACGCCGGGTGCGGCGCATGGTTTCGGAGTCCCTGCCGGTCGCTACGCAGTTTACGTAGCGAACGGACGCCCGCGCAGGCGCAGGAGTGGGGCGGAGCAGCGGGAGCTGGGGAGCTGGAGCCCGCTGTCCCGGCGACCGGATCCCGCTTACCCCGCAGCGGCCTGAGAACCTGATATCGACTTTCTCTTATTCACCGGGGCTGAGGGTGGACGCGGTGGGGGAACACGTCTGGAATCTTGAGGACATTGGAAGAAGCCTCCCAATCCGGATTATTGGAGGGGAAAGAGGAACCAATCGTGGGGAGGGGGAGAGCGGGGCGTTGGGCGCCCCCGCAGCGGCCGCTGCCCTAAGCTGACGGGCATCGGCCGGCTCTCCCCCTCCTGCCAGCCGGACACGAGCGACCAAGGCCAGGGACTCTGTGCCACTCCATCCTCGTATCTTGGCTCTGAGGCTGGCCCAGGGAGGGACACCCCCAACCCCCTTTTCATTTGCCCCGGGTAGGAAAGACTACCCTTCTACACTCCAGAGTGGCGGGTACAGGGCCCAAGGCCCAGGTTACCCCTGCCCACTCCCACCCCCACTCCCGTCTCTGCTGAGGAGGAAAGGCCTGACAACCCCAACTTCTTTTTTCCAGAGTTCCCTGCTCTCACCACCTATTGGAGTTCCCACCCCTCCGTATTTATTTCCCTGGCTTCTGGCCAGTCCTATCTCTGTCTCCGGGTTTCAGGCCTCCCTCCTTGACATGGAGAGTAACCTGTCTGGTCTGGTGCCTGCAGCTGGGCTGGTACCTGCACTGCCGCCTCAGTGACCCTGGGGCTGACCGCTGCCTACACTGCCCTGTACGCTCTGCTCTTCTTCTCTGTCTATGCTCAGCTCTGGCTGGTGCTTCTGTATGGGCACAAGCGCCTCAGCTATCAGACGGTATTCCTGGCGCTCTGTCTGCTCTGGGCAGCCTTGCGTACCACACTCTTCTCCTTCTACTTCCGAGATACTCCCAGGGCCAACCGCCTGGGGCCCTTGCCTTTTTGGCTTCTCTATTGCTGCCCTGTCTGCCTGCAGTTCTTCACTCTGACGCTTATGAACCTCTACTTTGTGCAGGTAACCACGGGAACTGGTGTGGTGGGAGTAGGAGGGCAATCCCAAGGGTCCAAAGGAGTGATGGGTATCTCTGCTCCTAGGTGGTGTTCAAGGCCAAGGCGAAGCGTCGGCCAGAGATGAGCCGAGGCTTGTAAGTACTGGAGATGTTAATGGGTCAGTGGCAGGGAGGAGCCCACTCAGCAGGGTTGAAACAAGACACACCTCAGAAATATCTGTGATAGAGCTTGAAAAACCTAAAGCATCTGATACAGACATCTATGATAGTGTCAGGGGAGAGAGGACATCAACATCTGTGGTGGAGAAAGATGGAGGCTCCAATCCATGGAATGCATAAAGTCTTGCTGCACTTTTAGTGACCTTGGCTGCAATGCCCCTGTCCTTACACAGTGCCTTCCAGTTTATAAAGATACTTCACAAGCATCTTTTCACATCTCACCTGAGGTGCTATTCCTATCCTCATTTGAGAGATGAGGAAACTGAGGCCCAGTTAGAGAAAGCAACATCTTCAAGGTCACACAGCTGAATGAGGCGCACTCAGCACTCAGGTCCAGATGTTTGGTCCGGTGCTCCTAGGATGCTGTAGCTTTCAATCATCTCCCCTCTTTGAGTCTCAGTTTCCTCATATGCAAAACTAGATGAGCAGAGTTTGGATTTGGCCATCTGAGTTCTAATTGACCCTGGGGTCTTCTGAGGAGTCAGGGTTGCTGGTAAGGGCCAAGGAGATCTGTGGTCTGGGGCTGACTTTGCTGTGGGCTGCAGGCTGGCTGTCCGAGGGGCCTTCGTGGGTGCTTCACTGCTCTTTTTGCTGGTGAATGTACTGTGTGCAGTGCTGTCTCGCCAGCGCCAGGCACAGCCCTGGGTCCTTCTGCTGGTTCGTGTCCTGGTGAGCGACTCTCTCTTCGTCATCTGTGCCCTCTCGCTTGCTGCCTGCCTCTGCCTCGTGGCCCGTCGAGCCCCTTCCACCAGCATCTACTTAGAGGCCAAGGTAGGGCCACCCACCCTGATGTAGCCTTGGGGCTCCTTGGACAGAGTTATTTAGGATTTAAAGGAAGATAGGAGCCTTCTCTCCCTGAAGATCCTCTATTGTCATCTCTGCCAGGGGACCAGTGTGTGTCAGGCAGCTGCTATAGGGGGTGCCATGGTCCTGCTCTATGCCAGCCGGGCCTGTTACAACCTGGCAGCTCTGGCCTTGGCCCCTCGGAGCCGGCTGGATGCCTTTGATTACGACTGGTACAACGTATCTGACCAGGTAGGCATTGGTCATGTTTGCCACTTCTTTAGTAACTATAGTATCTAGCCTGCAGCTGACCAGGGTCCTGCCAGCATCCTCTGTGGTGGCAGATTGCCCTCAGCCTCTGCTTTCCCCAGGCAGATCTGGTGAACGATCTAGGCAACAAAGGCTACCTGGTGTTTGGCCTCATCCTCTTCGTGTGGGAGCTGCTACCCACCACACTACTGGTGGGCTTCTTCCGGGTACACCGGCCCCCACAGGATCTGGTAGGGCCCCCAACCACCTCTTGGTCCAATGTAGAGGCCTGGACCCTGGGAATTCCGGTCTGGGGTCCTGGGACAGTTATGGGGGCAGAAAGAATGTCCATAGTAGTGACTCCTTCCCCATACCTTACAGAGCACCAGTCGAATTCTCAACGGGCAGGGTTTTGGCTCCCGATCCTACTTCTTTGACCGGGCTGGCCACTGTGAGGATGAGGGCTGCTCCTGGGAGCATAGCCGGAGTGAGAGCACCAGGTAGGAGCCTCAGCCCTGCCTGAAGTGCCTTGGGATCCTGCCTGGCTCCTGAAGCAATGGGGACCAAGAGCTAACCCCTTGTTCCCCAGTCTGTTCGGAGTGAAACCCACTTTGAGTTCCCACCTCCCACCCCTGCCCCGAAAAGCAGTTTGCCCTTTGACTTAGGGCTCTCTATTCTCAGCCTGTCTCCTCTCCTATCTCAAGAATGTGTGGCCCTGGGCACTGCCTGGGACTCACCTTGCTTCTCTGCCTGCAGCATGTCCGGCAGCCTGGGCTCTGGCAGTTGGTATGGTGCCATCGGGCGTGAGCCAGGCTGGGGAGGGGCCAGCCAGACGAGGACCACTCCTCTGCTCTTCTCCCAGGTGCCAGGACCTGGTAGCCACCACCACAGCCTCTATTCCACGCCACAGACGTGATCTCCTTTTACTCTCCTTAGAATACCCAGGCCCCAGCTCCCCTGACCCCTGGCCCCTGTGCCAAGTACGTTTGCTGCTTCTTGCCCAGGATGCCAGGAGACTGTGGCTGCTTCTCTCCTCTGGCTGGCTCCTTGCTGCTCCTATTGTAGTGAGCTTGTGCCATCCCCCTAAAATGGGGACAAGGCCCCAGGATACCAGATGCCCACAGTGCCCTGGCATGCCCTGCCACCTCTGCTTCCATACTGGAGCCAGCTACCTCTCCTGTGCCTACCACTCAATAAACAGAGTCTGTGCCCTGTCCTTTCTCCTGTCACTTGTCTGAGTTCTGTTCCTTCTTACCTTGACCTGTTTGGCATCAGGATGATCAACCTCTGGCCCTTGACATGGGTTGCTAGGCTGGACAGGTGCCATTCAACTTTGGCGAAGCTAGTGAGCACTGAGCAGCAGGGACACTGCATGTGCCTCTGTTCTTAACGTTTTCCTGATTCAGGATAGCCTTCTCTGTGCTGTCCAACCTGGCCTGAAATTCCTGGGCTCAAATGATCCTCCTGCCTTAGCCTCAGCTCAAATAACTGAAGCTATTTGAGGTTTGTCCTGGTTGAAAAATCACTTCCACAGGCTGGAGATATGGTTTACCTGTTGAGTACGTTCCAGGAATGTCCAAGGCCGTGAGTTGAATCTCCATGGGAGGGGCAGGGAATTAAATCTCTGTCAAACCTCACTGGTTGTGCAGAGAACCCCTCTCAGACTATACAGCACTGTAATTATGTGACTTTTAGCCATCCTTTTTTATTACATCCTTTTTTTATTACATCCATTTTTTTTTTGGTTTTTCAAGACGGGTTCTCTGTGTAGCTCAGGCTGTCTGGAACTCACTCTGTAGACTGGGTGGCCTCGAACTCAAATCCGCCTGCCTCTGCCTCCAAGTGCTAGGATTTAAAGGCGTGCGCCACCACCGCCCGGCTACATCCATTTTTTATTACATTTATTTACTGTATATGTATATGTGCTGTGGCTCATATATTGTAAGGCAATTCTCTCCTTGTCTGGGCCTATTGAATCAACCTCAGGTGCAAGGCTTGGTGCAAGTTGTCTTTGCTCACTCAGCCATCTCCCAGCCCCTTAACATTCTTTTTTTTTTTTGTTTTGTTTTTCCAAGACAGAGATTCTCTGTGTAGCCTTGGCTATTCTGGAACTCCTTAGACCAGGCTGGTCTTGAATTCACAGAGATCCACCTGCCTCTGCCTCTTGGCTGGGATTAAAGGCATGTGCCACCATGCTTAGCTAACTTTTTTTTTTTTTAATGACATGCATTTATTTGTATGTATGTCTTTGTGTATGTATGGACAAGCGCTTGACACAGCACATATGTAGAGGTCAGATGACAGTTGGTTCACTCCTTCATATGGATTGGTGAGGTAGAACTTATATCATCAGGTTTGGTGGCAAAGGCCTTTATCTGTTGAGCCATTGGCATCTTTTTTTTTTTTTCTTAAGATCATTTTTATTAATGTATAGGTATATCTGCACCTGTACCTGTGTGTGGTTCCCAAAGAGACCAGAAGAAGGCATCGGATCCCCAGGAACTAGAGTTAGAGGTTGTGAGCTGCCAGTGCTGGAAACTGATCTTAGGTCTTTTAGAAGAGGAGCAGCAAGTGCTCTGAACTATTAAGCTATCTCTACAGCCTGTTAGGCATTTGTCCTCTAGTGGATTATGTTAGTTTTATGGAAGCCTAGTGTGTGTTTGTGCTGTGCATGTATTTTGTGTGTGCATACATGGACACACATACACACACAGGTATAGAGTCAGAAAAACCCATTTGGGTCCCAGGAAGCAAACTTGGAATTTCAGGCTTGGTAGGCAAGCAGCCCTACCAAGCACTGAGCCATCTCACTGACCTGAGGCTTAGTTTCTGTCACCACCCACCACCGCTAATGTGGTCTTCAAATGTCAAGTTTATGGAGGGTCTACAAAGGGGTGAATGCTTCTGTGGCACAGCCTTCTTCTCCTTACCTCGGTATGGGTCACCCTGATTTCCTGGCTATTTGTATCTGAGTCAGCTCCTGGTACACTCCTCCTACTGCTCCCAAAGTTTTTCTTCACTGCCCAGTGTTCCTGACATCCTGGTAGATCTGCCCTGTGGCTCAGGACTGATTATCAGAGCCTGTGACTCCTGCCTATAAACCTGGTGATTCCAGCTCCTTTGAGATCTCAGTCTAGCAATAAGTCTGCCTTGAAATCTTTTCTTTGGAACTATCCTGGAGCCAGGTCTACAAGGTCTCCAGAGAGAACAGCAGAGGCTCAGGACTTCAGCAGGAAGCTGGACAATCATTTTTGGTTGGAAGCAAAATTGTTAATATTTATAGAGCACTTAATTCTGTGTGCTAGGCTTTAAGCATTTATAAACATTGACCTCAGGTGGCCAGAGGTGGCTTTAATTCAGCATTTGAGGGACAGAGAAAGGTGGATCTCTGTGAGTTTGAGGCCAGTCTGGATTACAGAACAAGTTCCAGGACAGCCAAGGCTACAAAAACAAAAAACAACAAAGAAGAAAGAGAGAACAAAGCAAAACAACAACAAAACCAACAGTGGCCTTGTATGTGTGCACAGGCATTGGTGGTTTGCCTACATGTATGTGTGTGTGAGGGTGTCCCAGAAAGTTGTGGGTGCAGGGACTTGAACTCAGGTCCTCTGGCAGAAGTGCTCTTGAAGGCTAAGCCATCTCTCCAGCCCCTAAATATTACTTTTTTTTTTTTTTTTTTTTTGGTTTTCGAGACAGGTTTCTCTGTATAGCCGGCTGTCCTGGAACTCACTCTGTAACAGCTGGCCTCGAACTCAGAATCTGCCTACCTCTGCCTCCAAGTGCGGATTAAGGCGTGCACACCACTGCCGGCCAAAAATTGACTTCTAATACTCAAAATTAGCATCAGAGTTATATCACCCTTATTGTAAGTGGGAACTAAAGAGTTTGGTTATCTGCCCTGATACCCTATCACCTGGGTGGTCACTCTAGGCTTAAACATACTGACCATTACCACAAGACTGAGTGGTGGTAGGGGGCACCTTTAATCCCAGCACTCCAGAGGCAGAGGCAGGTGGAACTCTGAGTTTGAGACTACCCTAGTCTACAAGACAGCCAGGAGCACACAGAAAAATCCTGTCTCAAAAAAATAAAACAGAAAACCCCCACAACATCAAAAGTATTGACCACAAAAGCATGGGATCTCAGACCCCTACAGGAGAGATTTTGGAGAGATCAGTAAAGAAATGGGTATGAACAGAGGACTGAGACAGGAGAGGACCCAGCCTTAGCTGTTTAGAAAATGCTAGCACTCTTTTCTGCTGGAATTGGCAGGCAGCAGATGGCCCCTGGGGGTTGACTCCAGGGCCTTGGGGATCAGAGATAGGGATGCAGCCTGAGGAGCAAGAGGTGCTCCACCAGTGACTTCCCAGAACTGGGACCCAACCCATTTAGCTGGTTAAATCCTGGTGGCCTCAAAGAGATCTCCCCGCCTTCCACCCCCACATACCCTCTACTCCCTGAGGGCTTCTCTCTCATAAGTGCCGAGCCCAAGGGGCAGACTATCCTCATGGGCGAGAGAAACGAAGGCTCTTCCCAGTCCAGTAATAGACTTAGAAGATTCCAGGAAATGAGTGTGGCGGCTGTCCTGACCCCCGGGCCAGTTGATGTCCAGGTTAGGGCAGCCCTGGGGCCTCGATCTCAGCCTGGAAGGTTGGACTCTGCGTTGACCACTTTCTGGCTCTTCTGCCACTCACTGGGCTGAACAAGACAGGACTGGGGAGCCCAGAGGCTGCAGGTGCAGGTAAAGGGCTCGGTGCAAGGCGGTTGGTGGCGAGAGCCGGTGGCGAGGGTGCGGCACGTAGGGAGACGCAGCTCTGGTAGGGTTAAGCTCCCAAGGAGGGGGCTTTTGAGGGCGGGAGGAGGGGGGGTCCCAGTCAGACGGCCGCCCGCTCGGTCTCTGGGCTGCCGCTGTCACCTCCGTGGCCCAGCCTTGCACCCGCTCGAGGCGGCGCAGGAGATCTGGCCGCAGCCAACGCCGCAGCCACAGAGTGGGCAGACAGTAAGTGCGGAGCAGGAGCGGGAATGTGGACTGGATCCCAGGCCCTGGGAGCTGGGAGGCCACCGGCAGGGCGGGACACCTCCCGCGCGTGGATGCCTTCCTCGAGTGGTGTGACGGTGCGTCCCGTCGCCGGTCACGCTCGGAGGCGTCGGCGTAAGGACGCGGGGGAGGTGGTGGGAGCAAGCGGCTGGCGTGCGGTGTCACGCGGGTCCAGTGTGTGTGTGTGTGTGTGTGTGTGTGTGTGTGTGTGTGTGGTGGGCATTCGTGCGCGTGGACCTCTAGGGTAGCTCCGCACTGCGGGCACGCCCATGGTGGTCAGTTGTGCTAGGGTCTGCCGGAGCATAGTGCAGTGCTATGCCTGCAGCCTGGGCAGTGCGCCGCTAGAGCTGCAGGATGGAATGTGGTTCAAAGATCTTTGTGGCACAGATAGCAGGCTGAGTATATATGTGTGTGCGCGCCTGCCATCTCCCACTGCCCCCTACGTGACAGCTGTCCCGTGGGCTGCTGTATCCGTGCTGCCCTTCCCACCCTGTGCCTTGTTTCTTCTGGGAACCTTGTGACCACCTTTCCTTTCCCTGGCTCTGGGCCTTGCCTATACCCTGCAGCCAGGTCCGCCTCGGGGTTCCTCGAAAGCCCAGCGGACGGGTGGGGTCCCTGGAAGATCCCCGACCCGTTGATCCCTGCTAGGCTGGAAGGCAGGAGGGGACAGATGCATCTGAGGAGGCTGCCACAGCCACACTGGGAGAGCCAAGTATGGACCTGCTATTCCTGTCTCCAGTTCTGTGGGCTCCAGCCTCTCCCGATTTCTCCTGGAACTCCCTAGTCCTCCCTTGGTCTTCTCAAAGGCAGGCTCTCTTATGCCTTACAAGTCCCCTCATTTTCTCACTCACCCTGCCTGGCTTAGTGTCTCCTTCTTCATCCCACTCTCCTAATGGCTAGGCCCTGGAGGTAAGAGGGAGGTGGGAGGTGGGGGCCTAGATGTTAGTACCTGGAACCAGAGGATACATGAGGGTCCCATCTACAGGCAATAACGCTAGGGCTTAAAAACATTGGGGAATCTAAGATAGAGAAGGAGGGTGTGGATGGCAGATCTCTTCTTGACCCCATAATCCTTGGTTTGGCCTGCAGTGACCACTGCTCCCCAGGAGCTCCCTGCTCCTCCTTCCCAGGCAGGCAGCGGAGCTGGACCCGCTTCTGGAAGGGCCATGCGCAGCACCACTCTCCTGGCCCTGCTGGCACTGGTGCTGCTTTACTTGGTGTCTGGGGCTCTGGTGTTCCAGGCTCTGGAGCAGCCTCACGAGCAGCGGGTTCAGAAGGGGCTGGAAGATGGTCGAGAGCAGTTTCTGAAGGACCACCATGTGTGAGCCAGAAGAGCCTGGAGGATTTCATCAAGGTGGGTTGGCAGAGTTGGTCAGCAGTAGGGTCCTGCTCAGGGTGCTACTTTCAGACATGTATCTCTGAGGACAGGCTAGGTCCTGGAATATCTCTGGGAGTGCTGGGCAGGAGCTGGGATCCAGGTGTTTGTTTTTAATATGCCCCATGTTGTTGCTTGTCTTTGCTCGCACCAGGCTGTGCCCCTGGAATGTCTCCTTCCCTGTGAGACAGTGGTGGGAGGAAGGATGGATGAACAAATAGCTGAATGGAGTGAATGAGTGAGTGGGTGGAGCACATGGGAGGCTGCATTTGCCCGGCTTTGACATCCTTAGCTCACCAGACCAAACCTGGGGTGCTTAGTCACACGTGACTTTCAGCTACACGGCTGAATTTAAATATAATCCTGGTAATGATTTTTGGTTTTTGAGACAGGAGCTTGCTATGTAGCCCTGACTGGCCTGGCACCCCCTGTGTCACACAAACTGACCTTGAACTCTTGACTTGTCTTGCCTCAGCCTCCAGAGCACTGGGATCACCTGCTTGAGCAACCACACCTGGCTCTCTGAGGTTTTTACTTGCTAATGTTGGCTGCTCCTCCCACACAGTTCCTATGCATTTTTTTCCCCAGTTCAGATGTTTTAAAGAAACCCAAGAATACTGTGAACACCTCCTGCTGTGTTCCCAAGTTTGCATATAAACAAGTACAGATGATTTTAGATGGTTTCTGTTCTTACCTTTTGGATGCCAGTTCAGGGGCCCCTCCTCCCTAGGATTCCATGCTTACCAGTCAAGAGAGTGGGAAGGGGTGGGGCGTCAGGTTTTCCTGGGCTACTTTTGATCAGTCTCCATCCAGCCACCTAGGGAAGCTCTTGAGCTTCCCGATTCATGGGTCCAGTTAGTGAGCTCCTGCCCCGTTTCCTTTGATCTCCCAGGCACTGCTCTGGAATGGTCTGGATTAACCTTAATAAATTAATATTTCTCACTTGACAGGAGAGTATCCCTTGTTCCATGGCTGTTCTTTGTGGAGGGTCTGCATGTAAGCCTCAGCATCCCAACGGACTCTTAAGGTGGCAGGATCCAGTGCAAAGATGAGGGCAGAGAGATGTGTCTCTCCCACTTCCAGAAATCAGGACAAGCTCTGCTCAGAAGTGCCTGGGTGGAAAGTGCGCCTGGCCAGACCACAGGGCACAGGGAGGGAGGGAGTCTGACCTATTTATCTTCACAATGGAATTGCTTTATTCTGGGTAAGAAAGAAGAAAAGGAGAGAGGGAACCTGGTGGGCCGGTGGCCAATGCTTTGCTTCTCTTCTAGGAGCCAATCCCAGAAGGAATGAGTCCTTTGGCAATTGTACACCTATGAGTTCTGGGATCTGGAGGTGGGGAGCAACAGAGGTACAAAACACTTGGGTGCAGCTTCTCTGGAAGGTGCCACATCCAAGGCACAGATCAGGGACAGATCACTGCAGGAAGCAGTGGACTTGGAAGAGATTTCCTTCCTTCATCATGGAGCACCTCTTGGGTTTCTGAGCCGAGGGTTGCGTGCTGAGAGTGAGGGAGATGGACTGGCTTTGAGAAGAGCCAGCAGTTGGAAAGTACCAAGTGAGAGAGAGTGTGGGAACAAACACCTCCCAAGCAGAGGGACACTCATGGCCACAGTGTGGAAGCTGGCAAACTCAGTGTGGAGCAGATGCCTGGTCACTGAAACAAAGCTTAGACTGCACTGGATGATGAAGGATTTGGGGGATGTGGAGAAAAGCTATTAAAGAAAAATTACATCATGATCCCTGAGGTGGTGGCATGTGCCTTTGATATCAGCACTCTGGAGGCAGAGGCAGGTGAATCTCAGAGTCTGAAGTCAGCCTGATCTACACAATGAGTTCCAGGAGAGCCAGAACTACACAGAGAAACCCTGTCTTGAAAAACAAAATGAAACAAAACAACAATAAAAATTAAGTCACTGGAGCGGTGAAATAGCTCAGCAGTTTGGAGCACTTTGTGTTCTCCTAGGGGCCCTGGGTTCCTCATCTGTAACTCCAGATCCAGAGAATCTGTACCCTTCTCCTGGCTCTGGACACTAGGCATGTACATGATACACATGCATACATGCAAAAAAAGAAATGAAATAATCTGAAAAAAAAAAAAAAAAAAAAAACCAAATCACTTTAAATCAGACATCTCACCTCTGTATACAAAGATCATCATTACAGAAAATAGAATCGCCTCATAAAATCTGGGGAGAAGGTTGCTCTATTTTGGGGTGCATGAGAGAAGACTGGGGAAAGATTGAGACCAGTTTGGAAAAAGTGCTTGTGGCTCACACCTGTAATCTCAGCTCTCAGGCTGAGGCAGGAGCACTGCTGTGAGTTCCAGGTTAGCTTGGGCTACTGAGTACTACCCTGTCTCCCAAAACAAAACCAAGTACACCTCCAATAAAAGAGGGGGAGGGTCTGGGGTTTGGTTGGTAGAGTACTTGCCTTGCTTGCTGCAGGCTTGAGTTGGTTCTCCAGAATTGCAAAAACTGGGCAGAACAGTTCACACTTGCGAATTTCAGCACTTGGTAGAGACAAGAGGATTAGGAGTTCAAGGCCATCCTTGACTATACAGTGAGTTTGAGGCTAGCCTAGGCTACATGAGACATTTTCTCAAAACAATAAATAAATTCTGGACTAAGGAGGCTAGACTCTCCTTCGAACAAATAGGAGCCTTGAGGGTTTGCAGTGGTTTCTTCAGCCAAGATGAACTCTTGAAGAGGGTCTTGCTAATGAGGACTGACGTGGGGGAGGGAGGGGTAAGACAGGTTGTAAACTTCCCTCTGGGTTCTCTCCTTGCTTAATTTGGGGAAAGGCCCTCTCTTCTCGTGCTGTGATATCCTAGCACCCAGGGCAAGCTCTTTTCAGACACAGACTATTCCCCTGTGGAATCCACAGGCGGGCAAGAAAAGCCTGTCCCTGGCACTTCAGTCATGTTTCCTGAGCACCACAGGACTCACTGGGTTTGCCTTAGGTGTTCTGAGGTGGCCGATGGACACACACATGTAGCATGTAAAAAAAAAAATCCTAAAATTGGGCACAAAATGTGATACATGAACCTTTCTGGAGAGAAGGTCTCACCTTTCAATACACTGTTTCAAGGCCACCCACTCAGATATCCTGTTTCCACAGGAGTAGTATGAAGGGTGGAGCCTGATGAAGCAGGAACTCAAAGGCCGTAAGGACCCAACAAATGCCCAGTGTTTATTCTTGATGCCAAATCTATGATACTGATGCTCTGATGATCACTCCCATGTGAGAGAGGAGAAAACTAAAGCACCACCAGTTAACTTGCCCGAGGTAGCCAAGATTAGAACTCAGGCAGCTTGGTTCCAGCATTTAGGCTCCTGAATGTAAAATTAGGAATTTATCATGTGAAGTTAGTTGTGGTGGCTTATTCCTGTAATTCCAGCACTTGGGTGGGCAGACGCAGGAGGGATCAATAGTTCCAGCATGAATTATATAACATGTTTCAGAAAACCAGACCAACCAACCACAAAAGGATAGCTAGGTAGACAGAGTGAGGGAGACATGTCAAAAACTAAAACCAAAGAAGAGACACAGCCAGTAAGCAGTGCAAAGAAGGGGGCAGGGCTGGAAGTTATCCCAGCTGGAGGGAAGGACTGAGGTTCTTCCTTGTGCGCCTTATCCTGCAGCTCGTGGCTGAAGCCCTGGGAGGGGGCGCAGACCCAGAAACCAGTTGGACCAATAGCAGCAACCACTCATCAGCTTGGAACCTGGGCAGCGCCTTCTTTTTCTCGGGGACCATCATCACTACCATCGGTGGGGGTGGAGATGGAGCATGTGGGGGGAGGCAAGGGGCAAGGAGTTTCCCTATGGGGGAAGGTACAGGGAGAAGCACGGGGTACCAGGTGGCGCCTAGACTTCCTATACTGCCCTTCTATCCAGGCTATGGCAATATAGCCTTACACACAGATGCCGGGCGTCTCTTCTGTATCTTCTATGCACTGGTGGGAATCCCGCTGTTTGGCATGCTGCTGGCGGGGGTCGGGGACCGGCTGGGCTCCTCTCTGCGCCGGGGAATCGGTCACATCGAAGCAATCTTCTTGGTGAGCTGCCCTGTGCCCCTCACAGGGTCTTTGTCCCTGGGTCCCTGGCAAGCGAGTGTGCACTCCTGGAGAGCAGGAGCCTCTCACACACTGGGCCAGGATGGGGGTAGGGTGGGGTGAGAGAATGGAACTGTAGGTTACTGGCATCTCAATGGCTCTATCTACCACCCTTCCCCACAGAAGTGGCAAGTGCCACCGGGGCTGGTGAGAATGCTGTCTGCAGTGCTCTTCCTGCTGATTGGCTGCCTGCTCTTTGTCCTCACTCCTACCTTCGTGTTCTCCTACATGGAGAGCTGGAGCAAGCTGGAAGCCATCTACTTTGTTATAGTGACACTCACCACCGTAGGCTTTGGCGATTATGTACCTGGTGAGGCTGACTTTGCCCAGCATTTTCCTTAAGTACTTTGTTCCTGCACTCCGCCTGTTCACAAGTACCTGGGGACATTTGCCCCAGGTTCCACACCACTCATGGAAATTCCTTCAGCAGGCAGCAGCTGATGCCCACTTCCATCTTGCATGCCTGAGTCCCATGCATGCTCACATGTATATTAAGTTCACCCCCTCTTGCATGCTCTTATCATACACAATTACGACTTTGAGGACACTCATGGTATACATCTACACACCATAGCACATCCCCTTTCTTTCTAGGGAGGGGCATTAGCTCAAGGTGCAGGATCAGGCAGTGAAACAGAGGCTCACAGGCTTGCCTCCTGCCGGTCAACTTACTTTTCCCTCCCTTTGAACTGTCTAGGCGATGGCACTGGGCAGAATTCCCCAGCCTACCAGCCACTGGTGTGGTTCTGGATCTTGTTTGGCCTAGCTTACTTCGCCTCAGTGCTCACCACCATTGGCAATTGGTTGCGAGCGGTGTCCCGCCGAACTCGGGCAGAGGTATATGTATGTATGTGTGTGTGTATGTGTGTGTGTATGTATGTATGTATTTCAGGAGCTGTTCGCTGCCGTGCATGCACCATGCATGTCACTTGTGTGTTATGCTTTAGCCCCTGGGCTCAGGGGCTGTTGACCAGTCTGGTTCCCCTCCAAAATGTGGGCTTCTTTGAAATTGAGACCCAGACGGTGTGCTAATGGGAATATTGTGGTAAATTCAGGTTTGTCAGAGACTCAACCACCTCCTTCTTCAAGGATAGATAGGGTCGCTAGGGTTAGTAAATAAGAATTCAGAGAGGCAAGGTGCTAAGTAGTACACATTTAGTAAATCCCAGCACTTGGTAAGCAGAGCAGAATCAGGAGGATTGCTGCAAGTTCAGACCTGCCTGGGCTATAGAATGAGACTCTGTTTCAAAAACAACAGAACTAGAAAAGCCAGTTACATGTGAATTTCAGATGAACAACGAATATGATTTTAAAATATGTCCCAAATATTGTATGAGTCGTACTGGTTTTGTATTTTATCTACATTTTGCTAGCTGAATACAGAGAGGCAGTGAAGGTTGAAAGAAACCCGGGCTTTCAAGAAAAGTTCCTAAGAGAAGGGGGTGCTTTTGGGCCAATGCAGGGAGGGACAGTGTGCCTCTGGGATCATCTATAGGCTGAGATTCGAGGGTCAGGCAAAAAGGTAGATGCGATTGGTAAAGGGGCAGCTTCCGGAGCTGCAATGGGCAGACACCTTTTCCTCTCTGTGTAGATGGGTGGCCTCACGGCGCAGGCTGCTAGTGGACCGGAACAGTGACAGCCCGAGGACCCAGCGAACTGGCCAGCGTCCGCCGCAGAGGAAGGAGCAACATCCTGCCCTCCTCTTGCCGGCACCGCCTGCTTTGGTGAGCCAGCCGCAGGCCCGGCTCCCCTGCACCCACAGAGAAGGTCGAGACTCCTTCCCGCCCACGGCCTCAGCTCTGGATTATCCAGTGAGAATCTGGCCTTCATCGCGATGTCCTCAGCCCCAGAGTGAGCTGGCTGTGCCATGCCTCGTGCACCTCGGGGTCGCCGCGCCGTCCAACCCACCCAAGAAGCCCTCCAGACCCCGGGGCCTGTGCGCCTCCGAGACAGGCCGTGCCGGTTGGGGCAGGATCTCTGGCCCCGGGAACCCACGCCAGGGCTTCGCTCTTGCTGATGCCCAGGCGTGCTTGGCTTTTATTTGACAAAGAGCCTCTTTTGCAACCCTGGACAGGAGTCCCATGGTTGCCAAATGCCATCCTCTTCCCAGGCTAGTTCTTCACATCCAAACCGTTTCCAAAGCCCACCATCCAAGGCATTCTGTCTCGCTTCCCTGCCGGTTTTGCCCTCACACTCACGATGTGCCTCAAATCAACTCGTCTCAATAAAACATAAAAAGTCTGCACCACCGAGTGAGTGCTCCTGGACCCAAGTGGGTGTGCGAGTGCTTTTCTCGCGCCACCATGGGGTTATTATATATCAGGCCCATTGCCGTCCTTGGGCACCCACGCTGGTCAAGTCGTGCCCTTTCGATTAAGCTCAGGTATTCAGACTCTTGTCCCTGCCTGGAGGAGACCCGGACTCGAAACTGGCCTAGGCACTTCCAGTCTTGGCATTGATACTGGGGTGGGAGCAATTTAGAGTCTTGATGCTATCTGCATTTTGAAGTCTCCTCCCGCGAGACCACTATAAGCATCCGGGAGGAGACTCTGCCCCTCCCCCTTCCTGGAGCGTGACACACACACCCCTTTTCGATTGAGCCCTGTGGATACTGGTCGGTTGGTGCGGAACGATGAATGAAAACTCTGTCAAAGTAAGAAGTCTGCCCGAGTTCCCCAAACCCACACGCACCTTAGGACTCCTTTAGGTTTCTCGAGTAACCTGTCATTCAGCCTGGGTGCTTGGCAGCTCTCCTAGAGTCCCCATCCCAGCCCAGTCTCCCTGCTCCCTCCAGCTCCCTGAATCCCTTGGCTACCTATTGTGTGTGACCCGCAGCCGGTGCCCAGACACGCAGGCGGTCGCCGCAGCTCGGTCAGATCCAACCTGGGAGATATTCGTGACCTATGGAGCATGGCCACGCTGTCCACAGCGAACGTGTCGGTATCTGACTTCTGCGAGGACTTCGAAGAAGAGGACAAATCTTTAAGCAGGCTCCGCAAGTACAGCCAGACCATTTCTATTAGGGAAAACCTCAACCTCAACCCAGAGGAGATCCAGCAGCAAGCACAACTGGAGCTGGAACGTGTCATGGCAGATCCTCGGAGCCTGACGAGGAGCACGACTTCTCTTTGACCTTCGGTCAGTGTAGCCTCGCCGAGGCGATGGGTGTGCCATAGGGGTGGGGCTAGCCCGGGTCTCAACGTCCCTTCCTGCAAAATGGGGATAAGCCCATAGAAACCCAAGTTTCTAGGATTTCTTGGGACAGGGCTCAGGTGGGAATCTTTCACGCTTTAATTCAGACATTCTTTGAGCGCCCCCTACCGGGCAGGCGTCCTACCATGAGAAACCAGGGAAACATAGAAGGAAGCACAGGCAGGCAGGGCAGTAAAGACCTGGTCGGTTTTTGTTTTTTATTTATTTATTTTTATTTTAATGTGGTGCTGGAGGTCGAACTGAGTGCATCACGCTTGGTAGGAAAATTCTTTTCCAATAAGCCATATTTCGAGCCCTCTCTCACCTGTGTGTTTAATTTCATCACAGTGACAGCTGAAAGGACAGAGTTTATTCCCTGGCTGGGATCTGGCTGGGATCTGGCTGGGATCTGGGCTGGGATTCTGGCTGGGGTCTGGCTGTTTTGAAGTCTCCCTTTTGGTCAATAGTTGCTTTATTTTTATTTTATGTTTCTTTTTGGAATGAGAGTCTCGCTATATAGTCCAAGATGACCTTGGATCTTGGTATCTTCCTGAGTGTTGGGATTACACACAGTATACCAAGCACTGTTTGAGACTTGTGTGCGTCCATCCTCTGTGTCTTCCATTTCTACCTTCATCAAGGAATGAGCACTGATAACAACCCAGTTGTGGAAGTGTATGCCCTTGTTCCGAATATTTAGGAGGCTATGAATTCAAAACTAACCTGGTCTAGATACCGAGTTCTAGGACAGTTATGCCCACATAGTGAGAACTTGTCTAAAGAAAGAGTGATACAGACATAACAATTGATGTACTTGTTACATGTCGGGCACAGGATTTCTTGTACTGTGACCTTACATGTCACAACTGCCATAGAGACTGTTCTGGGAACATAGCTTACTGGTAGAGTTCTTTCATAGTTTATACAAAGTCCTACGTTCAATTCCCAACAACACACTTACACAGGGCACACAAGGGAATTCCTATGACTCCATTTACAGATGATGAATCAAAAAGTCTCCAAGTCTCACATAGTGGGACAGTTGGCTCTGGATCCCAGTTGAATGGGATTCTAAAGCCCAGGGCTGAAACCAGTGTCCCATATGGTCTTCGATGAAGGTAGTATCTGGAACTATTCCCTGAACCCCACGTGTCTACCCAGATACAATTCTGCTCCAAGGCAGACCCAGGAGCCTGAGCATGACTGATTCTCTTTTCATTTCTCCAGCAACATCTACTTCAGATTCCATAATCCTCTGCCTATCAAAGCCGAACCAAGTCTACTGGAAAGAGCAGCAGAACAGGGTTGGAGGGGCCTGGGGAGACGACTGGGGTCGAGTAGCGGGTAGGAGACAGGCAGGTTGAGGCTTGTAGTGGTAGCAGGGTGGGGCAGATTTCAGGAAAGTGGGGCAGGCAAGCTGGGGAGGTCATGTGGGGAGCACTGGGGTACCTTGGTTGGTTGAGTCTCTTGTTTTTCCAGCTGCCCCTGCCTCTGATAGAACTCATGGAGGCTGAAGTTCTGGACATTCTCAAGAAAGCCCTCAGTAGTGAGTTCCCCCTACCCCAGCTTCCACGAAAGATCCTGGTGGCTTTGGCAGGGCTTGGGATTGTGGAGTTTCAGGATATGTATGCATTTTCAGATCCCCTCAGCACTCACACATACTCCAAGGATGCCCTAAAAATTAAAAGTCAAGAGACTAGGCACAGGCAAACTCAATGGAGTGAGTGACTCAGAGGACTTAAAATAAGCCCCTTTCTAGCAAGTCTGTTTTCTCTGCCTGTCCAGTGGAGTGACAGCCTTTCTGTAGCTTTGCTTCACTCCCAGGTGGGGGAGCTGTGACACATCGGGATTATTTGAGTAAATGTACTGGATATTGAATTATCTGAGTAACCTTCTGTTCATGATATATGAGCATACAGAGGAAAGAAAGGGTGGCTAGTTAGAGTGGGTGGCTCAGGAGGAGGCTGGCTCTCACTGCCTCTTGTGAGGCTTGCAGCAACTTCTTCAGCCTTCTTCCCCGCCATTCTTCACACTGCACCTAGGAGATCCAAAATCCCCAAAACTAACACAGACCCAAATCCAGCACTAACTGCCACCTCAAATCACCTGTGGTTGCTCAAATGGGAGAAACCCTTTGCCGTTACTCATGGCCCTGAGCTCAGCTCTGCCCTCTTCCTAGCATTAAGGTCCACGATTGGCAGAAGCCACTTCATGACTAAAGAGCTGCAGGGATACATCGAGGGGATCAAGAAGCGCCGGAACAAGAGGCTGTACTTTGTGGATCAGTGAACCTCCAGCTCAAGTGGCCAACGAGACGTCCGCCCCGTGTCCTTTCCGGTCCCTCGAACCCAAGCTCGACCCCATCTGCATGGAATTTGAATCCTAGAAAAATTAAAGAGTCTATGCATGGTTCCAGAGTCAGTGCGTGGCTGCTTGCGTGAGGCGGACGCACGTGGCCCCGCCTTTCCCCGTGACCTTCATTCGGTCACCGCAGTGACCTTGAGTTTTGTCCGCTTCTGTCTCACCAGTACCGCCTTTGAGGAACTCGCAAACCAGGGCTACTTGCATGTTTTAGGTCTGCTTCTCCACTCGAGGGTCCTCAGGGGTGCTGGTCTACCAAATCTGTCAAGTGTCCCAACAACATAATGGGGTGTGTGGGGGAGCAGCACCCCGTTAGGCCCCACCCCTTGTGCATACGCAGTTACATAGCCACGCCCTCTCATTTACATACACGTTCAACCCCCTCAGAGTGAGTTCGCTGAACAGCTACGCCCACTCTTCGTGACGCAAGGTGCTCCGGCTTCTCTCCCACACCCGCTTCTATTCCTCGCGCCTCCCCTAAGCTCAAGCCCCGCCCCCGGGACGGCCGCGCACGCGTGTGTGTCGCCAAGGCCCGCCCGCTGGCCTCCGGGTACGCAGGCGCCGCCACCTCCCTCGGATATTAGCATAGGGCACCTGGCCCCGCCCCTGTTTTGCATGCGCACGGCCGGCCCCGCCTCCGCTGTCAGCTGGAGGAAGCGGAGTAGGAAGCAGCCGCGATGTCCTTTTGTGTCCTACAAGCAGCCAGCGGCGCCGCCGAGTGAGGGGGGACGCTGCGCGGCGGGGCGGTGCGGCCGGAGGAGGCGGCCCCCGCTCACCCCGGCTCTCCGGGCCGCTCGGCCCCCATGCCTGCCCGCCAGCCCTGCCGGAGCCCAAGGTCCGGGGGCGGAAGGGAACGCGGCCGCGGGGGTGGGCGGGCGCGGCGGGGGCCATGTGCAATCGCGGGCGGGGGGCGGGCTGCGGGCGGGGTCGCGCCTGGTGCGGCGGCCGGGTCAGGACTGGCTTCAGGTCCTGGCCTCCGGTTAGCCTCGGGCTTTGGAGCGAGTCCCCGGGCAGCGTTCAGATCGATTCTTGAGCATTGCGGGAGTCCTCGGGGTGGGCTGGGATTGAAAAGGGCCCTTGAGGCCACGTGGGGGCGCTTGCTGGGGCTTTGGGCTACCCTCCTCTCTGGGTCATAGGTCATCCTAGCGCGAGGGAGAACTTCTTCCTTGTCGCCTCTTCTTACTTCCTGATAACCTAATAGAAGTCCCCCGCGGGCAATGGGGGGAGGGGAGATTAGTAACTTCAGGCAACTTCCCATAGGTGTCGCAGGTTGATGGGGGGGTGGCCCTGGAGGTCGCGAGAGGTGGTGAGCTCTACGGCAGCTGGAGTGTAAGAATGAACCATGCAGGTCTGGGGTGCAAAAGAGGTGGAGCCGCGCCCTACACGGCGTGGCTGGACTGGGCTTGCTAAGGCAGGAGGGGGTGGCGTGTCAGAGGTGAGAGACTCCCTTACAAGAGTGTAGTGAGGGATTATAAGACTTGAGTATGAGTTTGCTTATTGAGTGTGCTCTTTTGCTGGGAGTATGTGAGAACTTGGGACTGGTTCAAGGCCATGTGTGAGTTGAAGGGTCCCAGGAGAGAGTGAGCATGTGTGGACATGTGGAAACTCCTGAGAGAGTGGCCGTATCCTTTGCCTCCGCCCCCCTTCGCCCCACTGCGGGTTCCTCAGTATGCTCTTGAATACTTGAGAGTACCTCCCAACATCTGGAGAAGACTGAGGAGAGGTATCATGCTTATTTGGGGGTTAGAGTTGCCTGCAGGTTGAGGTTACCCTGCTTCCTGGCTTGGGTGGGAGCTAGACTTGCCAAGCCACTCCCAGGTTCCCAAGAGGAGGACCTGCTGTCAGTTACTGGCCCCAGAGGCTCTGGAGACTCTGTTCCCATGGCGACAGCTGGGGGCCCTCTTCATGGGCAGCCCTTCCTTGGACTCTGCCTCCTCCTTCTCCTTGGCTGAGCCTGGAAGCCTGGCCTAGGCCCAGTGTTGCCCAACCTATGTGGCAGGGTGCCTCCCTGTGACCCTGATGGTCTTTCCCTGCAGGTGACCAGCACCATGTCCAGCCAGGTGTGGGCATCGAGCCTCTCTACATCAAGGCAGAGCCAGCCAGCCCTGACAGTCCAAAGGGTTCCTCAGAGACTGAGACAGAACCCCCGGTGACCCTGGCCTCTGGTCCAGCTCCAGCCCGCTGCCTTCCAGGGCACAAGGAGGAGGAGGATGGGGAGGGGCAGGGTCTGGTGAGCAGGGCAGTGGGAAGCTAGTGCTCAGCTCTCTACCCAAACGCCTCTGCCTGGTCTGTGGGGATGTGGCCTCTGGCTACCACTACGGTGTGGCATCCTGTGAGGCCTGCAAAGCCTTCTTCAAGAGGACCATCCAGGGTGAGCCCCTACCCCCATCCCCTGCTTCTGTGCCCTTAGCCCTGTCCCCTTCGGGCCTGGCACTTTCTAATTGGTATAGTGCTGCATGCAGGAGGCCCTGAGCCTGTCTGTTGCTGCTTGAGGTTGCTGGCAGTCTGGAATTTGAATTTTCTTGTACTTCCCGGGACATCATTTTTTTTTTTTTAAGGGGCATGATGGCTGGGGATATAGCTGAGGTTAGTAGAATGCTTGCCTAGTTTACAGGAGGCTCTAGGTTCTGTCCTTAGCACTGTATAAATCAAGTGTGGTGTTGCATACCTAAAATCTCAGCACTTTGGAGATGGAACTAGGAGCATCAGAAATTCAAGGTCATCATTAACTTCATAGTAAGTCGAAGGACAACTTGGGCTATGTGAAAGCCTGCTCCCTTCCCCCAAAAGGGGGGTGGAGAAAGCTGAGCAGTGGTGGCTCACACCTTTAATCCTAGCACTAGTGAGGCAGAGGCAAGTTATTAAGTGAGTTTGAGGCCAGCCTGGTCTACAGAGTGAGTTCCAGGACAGCCAGGGCTACACAAAGAAAGTCTGTCTTGAAGAAAAAAAAAAAGTAGAAGAAGAAAGAAAAAGCTACTAGCATAGGTCACTGGTGGATTGGAATGGGATATGAACCAGGATGCAGGCAGGTGCCTGCACCTGTTACAAAACTTAGCTCCTGACTTTCCTATTGCCTCTAGTAGCTGCCTGCAAATCTGTAGCACAGCACAGAGTCACTCTTCTTGACTCCCCCAGAGCACACACTGCTAACTCAAGGCAGGTGTTTATGGGCAACTGATACAGGTTTATTATGTCTTAGCATCCAGCTTTGAAAAGGCAGGCTTCCTCTCTTTAGCCACTGTTTTTTTTTTTTTTTTTTTTTTTTTAATCTCACCCAGGAGAACAGTGATGAAGACATTGATATGAACATTCTCTGGGGTAGGCCTATTGTTCTTAAGCAACCATTGGTTACTTTGAGGCTATAAACATTTACAAAAAAAGAAAGTATTTTTTTGAGACATTATCTTATTATGTACTTGGCCTGGGACTTACTGTGTCTTCCAGGCCTAAACTCTACATCCTTTTGCCCCAGCCTCCCAGGAATGCTGTGGTGACAGGCAAATACCACTGTAGCTGAGTTGTAAAAATTTCCTTAGCATGTATTTATTTTTTGTGTGTATACATTTGCACCCAGTGTATGTGTGTAGAGGTCAGAGGATAAATTGTGGGAGTCGGCTCTTGATGTCTACCATAAAGGACCTGGGGACTGAAGTCAGGTTTGGCAGCAAGTGCCTTTACTTACTGAATCATCTTGCCAGGCATCAACTGGTTGGAGAACACTTTTTTCGTGAGTGTCTATCCTGTGGTAGGTACTGACCCCTTTTACTTTCAGGATTTCGTCCCCTTATTGCAACTCTTTGAAAAGGGTCAGTGTTAAGAGCTGATGCACAAGGAGGTGTTTGTAGCTACTTGGATCTCTCAAGTAGAAAATGACAGCCCTGGTATTTAGTGTAGGTCCAGAGTTGAGCTTGTAAACTCCAGACTGCTGCCTCTGCGTATCACTAGTAACCTGGACTTTGGACCACTGATAGTGATATTCCAGAGAGTTGTTTTATGGGTTTGTTGATGTTGTTTTGAGATACGATCTCAAGTGTTTAGCCATAGCTGTCCTAGAACTCACTCGATGGACCTGACTAGCCTTGAAATCACAGAGCTCTGCCTGCCTCTGCCTACGGAGTGCTTTGTTCCAGTGAGTTTTCACCTGACTCAAGAGTACTGGTCTAAAACTGCTCCTTGCTGGCCAGAGCCAGGTGCCTCCCATACACCTTCATTCTGACGTAGTTAGGCCAATTCTAACTGCTGGAAATTGTCTTCATTTATTCTTTTCTTTTCCCCTCCCCTCCTCTTCCTTCCCCTTCCCCTCTTCTCTCTTTCCCTCCCTCTTTCTTCCTTCCTTCCCTTTCTCTCTTTTCTCTCTCTTTGTGAGACAGGATCTCACTATAAAACTCTTGCTGTCCGTTCTGGAACTCACTATGTAGACTGGGCTGTACTCCAAATCACAGAGATCTGCCTGCTCCTGCCTCTCCAGTGCTGGGATTAAAGGCCTGAGCCTATTCATTTTTTTTTTTAAACTGGCCTCTCAAAGTATGATTTTGGGGGTGGGGTGGGGAAGAGATTGTTAGTGATGGAATTTAGGGCCTCATGAATGCTGCTAAGAACATACTATACCAGTGTGCTCCACTATAGCCTCAAGTGTATGTTTTTTATCATGCCAACTTTGCAGGTAGGAAAACTGAGGGCTCACAGGTATTAGGAATAGGAAGTACAGTGGGGTGGTGTTGGTGTATGTCTTTAATCCTAGCACTCTGGAGGCAGAGGCAGGCAGATCTCAAGGCCAGCGTGGTCTACAGACTGAGTTTCAGGACAGCCAAGGCTATACTCTCCCACACCAGGGGAGACAGTGTCTTGCTATATGTGTAGCCATATGTATTGAGGATGAGTATAGCAGGACGGAGAAACCCTATCTTGAAGAAACAAACAAAAAGAATAGGAACCACATGAAGTCACAGTTGATAGTCAGGAGACAGACGCAGGTGGATCTCTCTAAGTTTGAGGCTAATCTGATCTACATAAGGAGTTTCAGGGCAGCTAGAGCTATACAGAGAGATCCAGGTCTCAGAACAAACACCGAAATTAAGTAAATAAAGCAGAGATGATAAGTCCCCACAGCCCTTTACGTTTCTTTCTTAAGTAGGGTCATGTTGCATAGCTCAGGCTGGCTTCCAGCTTGACATTTGCTTTCCTTGGGCTTCCAAGTGATGGAGTTACAGGTGTGTGCTGCAGATCCCAGATGTCCTTGCTCTTTACTACTCGAGCCTGTGTTCCCTCCCATCCAGCTGGGCCTGAGCCTGGGGAAGGGAAACTGACTTGGTCAGAACTGTCCAGTTTGATTTGTAGCATGTGTTGGTAGGCAGAGAGCAGGGTGTGTGCTAAGGGCCTGTCAGGACTGGGGCTGGAGGGTTTCCCTGGGGAGGCATCTTGAGCTGAGGATAGCAGTCTTGTGGATACAAGAGGAGAGAAGCATGAAAGGCCTGTTGGTTCCTTGTGTGCTTTGGTCCTTGAGACAGCTCTGTGAGGCTGAGGGGGCCACTGGTACCTACTACACATCAGGCCTTGTGACTGGCCATGTGAAACTCGAACTGACAATAAATAAGTTGAGAGAGAACATACAAGGTAAACTGTTCACAACAGCTTCCGTCTAGTTCCAGCATCTGGGAGGCTGAGGCAAGAGGATTATGAGTTCAAGGCAAACTTGGGGTACATATTGAATATATCTGAGCTATACAGCAAGATACTGTCTCTCCTGGTGTGGTGGTACATGCTTGTTATTTTAGCATTTGTAGGTGGAGGCAGGAGAACCAAGATTCAAGGTTATCCTCCACTATATAGTGAGTTAAGAGGCCAGTCCGAGCTACATATGATCCTGTTTCCAAAAAAAAAAAAGAGGGGACTGAGGAGATGGCACTTTTGGTGTTTGCTGGATGCTCAGTACTCACATAAAAGCCAGACGTTAGGAAGAATGACAGTGACAGGCTTTGGTCCACTCTAGTTGAGTTGGTGAGACCTTGTTTCAGACTATCAGGTGAAGTCAGGCATGCTGGGCACACCTTTATCCCAGTGCTTAGGAGGCCAGCCTTGTCTAGCTAGTGAATTTACTGCTGACGAGGGATACATAGTGAGACCCTGTTTCAGAAAAAAAGTGAAGAGCCATTGAAGGAGACACCTTACATGAACCCAGGGCTTCCACATACATAGTCACATGTATGTGGAACCGTAAACAATCCCCCACAGTCTAAAGCTAAACAGCCAGCTATGGTGGCTCATAAACTGATGGAGGACTGTTATAAATTCTTCAAGACTAGCCTAAGCTAAGGTGTGAAACTGCCTCAAAAACAAAAGCCCAGCTACCCAACCCGAACAAAGGGAGCGGAAAGCCGCAAGGTAACCGAACACTCACACGTGTTACATATCAGTGGTAAGGCCAGAAGTAGCTTCGAAGAGGGATTTGTCACAGGGTGCTCAGGAAAGGCCTCTCCAAGGTGATGGGAGGTAAGGGAACAGGACCAGAGCTCAGGCAGGGGATAGAATGCCCTGAGGCTGGCCCTGTCTGAGGGGCTTGCAGTGCAGATCAGAACTAGAAAGGATGATTGGCCTGGGCTCTGAGAGCCTGAAGGACACTCTTCACTTATTCTCAAGAGAACTCACTGGGGAGTGTGATCAGAGGAGAGGGCCAGGATCCCTCAGGCTCCTATGAGGAGAGTAGAGACTGCAGGAAGCCAGTGAACCACATGGTGACAGGTCAAGTGGGATGCTGCAGGCAGGAGTTGGGTAGGTGAGAAGGTGAGACTCCCAACACTGCCAGTGGGCTGGACATCAGTTGACAGGAAGGGAAGATGGTCCTCAGGTTTCCTAAGCAACTGAAGGTAATTGCATGCTTGGCAGAAGTGGGGTCCTTGTGCAGTGGGTGGATTGGAAGACCCTCCAGATGTCCTGGGGCTGCTGGACATGTGCATGTAGATAGCACAGTGCAGTTCAGGCTAGAGATGCAAACCTGAAGGTCTGGGAGATAGGGAGAATGAGGTCGGATAGGCCTAAGGGCTGCATCAGTTTGCTGTACAGAAACCATAGAGGTGCCAGAGGGTATGAGGACCATGAGGGCTTGTCCTAGAAACAAAAGAAGACAGCACTGAAGGGTTTCTAAAGTAGAAAGCATTGCTTTAGGCAAGGGAGTTGAGAACTCAGTGGAGCCCTGGATTTAGTCTGGAAGCCATGGTAGCCCTTGACAGCACATGGGCCCAGAAGTATGGTTTCAGGGCACGTATGCAGCTTGGCCTCTGGGGCCCTGCTTCATCCCAGCAGGGTTCCCCCAGCCCAGTGGCTGTTCCTGTCCCTGTCCTGCTCATGAAATCCTGCTCTCCCTTTCCTCCCAATACCCCCAGACTGGTGCTTGCCTGGGGTGAGTCAGGGCTCTCCTGTCATCTGGGCCCCCTCCGGGCTCTGGGAGGCCGCCACTGGAGCCCTGCCTCTTCCTGGCAGGGAGCATCGAGTACAGCTGTCCGGCCTCCAATGAGTGTGAGATCACCAAGCGGAGACGCAAGGCCTGTCAGGCCTGCCGCTTCACCAAGTGCCTGCGGGTGGGCATGCTCAAGGAGGGTGAGCGATGGGCAGAGTCTGGGTGAGATGGGGGTGGTCCAGTGGGTTGGGTGGGAGCCTGGGGAGAAGGTGGGGAAGTAGGGCTCTGTGGAGCAAGTACTTCATCAACAGTCTGGCTTTATGACTCAAGGTGTGCGTCTGGACCGTGTCCGAGGAGGGCGACAGAAGTACAAGCGGCGGCCAGAGGCGGACCCTTTGCCTTTCCCAGGCCCCTTCCCTGCCGGTCCTCTCGCAGTAGCTGGAGGACCCCGGAAGACAGGTGAGACCCGGGGTTCCTAAGCTTTGGGGGGGGGAGGGGAAGCCATTACAGGTCTGTCTGGTTTCCTCACTTGCCCTGAGACTCATGTCTTATTTTTCTCATGTCTCCCTAAGAGATAATTACAAAATAATCTTCACAAACAGAGGATGTAGCTCAGGAACATGTTTGCCTACCATGTATGAAGCCCTGGGTTTGATCTTTAGCACCCCATACACCATGCACACTTTAATTCCACATTCAGGAGGCAAAACAGGATTGGGAGTTTAGGGTCATAGGTGGCTATATAGTACATTCAAGGACAGTAAACTACGTCACAGGCCAGACACCCAAGTAGAAGTGTGATCAGGATGGGGGGTGTCTTAGGGTTTCTGTTGCAGTGATAAAACACCACAACCAAAAGAAACTTGGGAGAAAATGTTTCTTTCAGCTCACAACTCTCAAGTTGCACTCCCTCACCGGAGGAAGTCATGGCAGGGACTCAAGGCAGGAGCTGATATAGAGGCCGTGGAGGAACGCTGCTTACTGGCTGAATCCTCTCTGCCTGCTCAGCCTGCTTTGTTGTCCACAGGCCCGCCTGCCCATGAATGACACTAGCCACAGTAGACAGGGCCCTTCCACATCAATCAGCAAACAAGAAAATCCTAGAGTCTTGCTACAGACCAACCTTATCAAGGCATTTTCTCAAAATTTCCTCTTCCAACATATACGTCTGTCAAGTTGACAAAAACAAATCAGCACAGGGGCGTTTTCTTTTTTGTAAAGGTGTTGGGGGAACCAGGGCTCACTAAATGCTAGACTGGGGTGTCTGTAAGCTATCCCCAAGCCTCAGGTAGATTTTCTAGTGCTCACAGCCCTTCTCTGAGGAAGTGAGCACTGTGTCTTCTGGCTTACCATCGGAGTCTAAGGAAGGCCAAAGGAATGTCTGGGAGGGAACCTGGCTCTGAGAGCCTTCTGAGGTCTGCCAGGTGTGTTCGTGACTCTAGTCCTCACCTGTCACTAGCCCCGGTGAACGCTCTGGTGTCTCATCTGCTGGTGGTTGAACCTGAGAAGCTGTATGCCATGCCTGACCCAGCAAGCCCTGATGGACACCTCCCTGCCGTGGCTACTCTCTGTGATCTTTTTGATCGAGAGATAGTGGTCACCATCAGCTGGGCCAAGAGCATCCCAGGTAAAGGACCGGTGGTTGAGCATCCTTCAACAGATAAGCCATATTTGGCCCTGCTGCCTTCTTGACCTGTCCTGTTTCCCCTGCCCTCCAGGCTTCTCCTCACTGTCACTGTCTGACCAGATGTCGGTACTACAGAGTGTGTGGATGGAGGTGCTGGTGCTGGGTGTGGCCCAGCGCTCACTGCCTCTGCAGGACGAGCTGGCCTTTGCTGAGGACCTGGTCCTGGATGAAGAGGGGGCACGGGCAGCTGGTCTGGGGGATCTGGGGGCAGCCCTGCTGCAGCTGGTTCGGCGACTGCAAGCCCTACGGCTGGAGCGGGAGGAGTACGTCCTGCTGAAAGCTCTGGCCCTTGCCAATTCTGGTGAGTGTTCAGGGAAAACACACAGGTCTCCCCATAAGGTCCTCCAACTGTAAATGATGGTGGTATGATTCTTTGTTGTGGATAAAGACAACTGAGGCTTAATTATTGAAAATCACCAAGCCAAGGCCCTGAATTATACATAGGATTCTGAGCCCTAGTGGTGTACTGACAAAGCACTAGTGAGGGGAAGTGTGGAGGTTGAGAGATGGCCACAGGTGAGAAAGGGTGGGCCTTGGCTCACAGGCAGAGCAGCGAGTGCATGACCCTATCCAGAGATTCCAAACACCTGAGTCCGCCCTTCAGTCATCTCAGCCAATGGCTCTCTCCCTCCCTAGACTCCGTGCACATTGAAGATGCCGAGGCTGTGGAGCAGCTGCGGGAAGCCCTGCATGAGGCCTTGCTGGAGTACGAAGCCGGACGGGCAGGCCCTGGAGGGGGCGCTGAGCGGAGGCGTGCAGGCAGGCTGCTGCTTACGCTGCCACTCCTCCGCCAGACAGCAGGCAAAGTCCTGGCCCATTTCTATGGGGTGAAGCTGGAGGGCAAGGTGCCCATGCACAAGCTGTTCTTGGAAATGCTTGAGGCCATGATGGACTGAGGCAAGGGGTGGGACAGGGTGGGGCGGCTGGCAGGATCTGCCCAGCATAGGGTGTTAGCCCCAAAGGGGCAAAGCTGGAGTCTGGGCAGTGCCATAGCCTGCTGGCAGGGCCAGGGCAATGCCATCCGCCCCTGGGAGAAGGCTTCATGCCCTCCCCTCCCCCCTTTGGGGGGGATTGTCAGAAGCCAGGAAAGTGAATGCCCAGGTGTGGCACAGTGCTGCCCCTTGCAAGCCATAACGTGCCCCCCAAGAGTGTTGGGGGCCTTGTGGAAGCCATAGGGGCTGCAGGGGATGTGTAGGAGGCAGAAACTGATCTCAGGGAGGGAAGGGATGGAGGCCACAGTCTCCCAGTGGGTGATGCTTTTGCTGCTGCTTAATCCGACCTCCTCTCTAGAGCAGAGAGGGGCTTGGAAAGCAAAGGCCCCTGCCCCTTCGCTCCTCTCCTCATTCGCATTGGGCTTTAGTGCCCCCCCTTGAAGCAATAACTCCAAGCAGGCTCCAGCCCCTGGACCCCTGGGATGGCCAGGGCCCCTACCAGCTCCCACCTCGAGGGTGGGGGATAGCACTGCCTCTATGCCCTGCCGAGCAATAACACTATATTTATTTTTGGGTTTGGCCAGGGAGGCGCAGGGCTATGGGGCAAGCCAGGGCCCAGAGCCCTTGGCTGTACAGAGACTCTATTTTAATGTATATTTGCTGCAAAGAGAAACCGCTTTTGGTTTTGAACCTTTAATGAGAAAAAAAAAAAAATATACTATGGAACTCAAGTACACGGTGGTTGGTGAGTCACTGGTGGGTGTTTGAGGTCACACATGACACATTAGTTAACAGACCATACAACGGAAACACGGTCACAAAATACCAAAATGGTGGCTAGCAAGGTTATGTCTCAGTCTCCTCATCATTCAACAGCATATTGGGGATCCCGCGGCTGATGGGGAAAAGACGACCAGATTCTGGGCATTGCAGGGTGCCCTCCAGTACATCAACCTGCGGGGGTGGGGGGCAGGACAAAGCTAAGCACAGGGCGCCTCGGTGGGAGGGCTAGGCAGGTGATGCCCAAGGACTCTCACCTCAAGCAACACGTGGTGCATCTTCCTCAGAAACGTCTCGTCGTGCTCATAGCCTTCAGTCGGCTCTTTGGGTACCTCAGCCAAGTTTAACTGTGGAAAGGAGGCTTACGTGGGTCAGTGGGCACACAAACACCGAGCCAGCCCCGGCAGGGAAGGGGGCCCGGAGCCCAAGGCCGCCTCCGAGGGTGGACAGAAGGGGCGGGGTCCTCACGGTGTCTGCTGCCTGCACAAGCGCCGCCCACTCCACTTTGGGGATCATCCGCGCCACGAAGTCGGGGTTGAACTCCACGGGGTTGATGCGAACCTCGGTGGCCTGCGGGGAAAGGGCTTAGCGAGGTAGGTTCGGGTCCCGGAGTTTCCACCTGAGCTGTAAGGGCGACAAACCTTTGTGCAGTTACCTGCAGGCGCAGCGGGAAGCCACGCGTGCCCACGCCCCGCACATGCGAGCTCAGGAGATTGTGGGTAAGCAGTTTCATGTTGTCACACGGGAGACCGGGACGCCGGAACCGGAAGGATCCACACTTCTCCTTTGTACCACTTCCGCTGCCGAAGCCGTCTGACACTGCTCCGGACCGGAAGTGGCGGAGTTAGGGGAACTTTCGGGGCTTTGCGGCCGCCGAGAGCTGGGAAGGACTGTGTTAGGTCGAGTCCTGATACCGGAAGCGTTTCTCGGGGAGACTGCAAGGGCTTACGACGAACCCCGCTCGCTGTAAATCGTACATACTATGCAAATCGCACGTGAACCGGCTGCGTTGCGGCGCTCTGGCTGAGTGTAAAACAAGCACATTTGAGGCGTAGCTAGATTATCCCCCTACCTCTGTTTTGCGGTTAAGGGTCAGAAACTGTCACATCGGTAAACCAGACCCATCTTTCTGCATACAGATAAGGCGTTGCGACCCCTGGAAGCTCCGCCGCGTCGTCATGCGTCTCGGCCCAGCCTCCGTAGCCGGCGTAGCGGATGGGGCGTGCTGGCGTGGGCGGAGCGGTCTCTGTCCCCACCTCCTGTGGGCAGAGCCGTCTGCGGGTGGGCTGCGGCACTGGGACGGCATGGTACAACTGGGGCTTCGCGCTCTGGGCAGCGTAGCCGGTTCTGTGCTCCGTTCATCCACTACCTGGACGTGCGCGGCAGGCAGAGCAGGCCGGAAAGGAGCAGGTTGGGAGTGTGGCGGGGTCCGCAGCTTCAGAAGCGCCGCGGTGACCATGGCCCCGATCAAGGTGACCGGTTTTACCTCTCGTGGGTCCAGCCTATCGCGTCTCTTTGGGTTCCACACGGGTCTTGGGCTGTCGTCCTTGACGTTTCTTTTTGTCATGCTTTCTGTAAGACTCTGTCTCTGCCTCTCCGTCCTGGGACATTCCTTGAGCCGCCCTCTCACACCTACTATGCCGCGTCCAGTGACAAGTCCCCACCATTTTCTTTCTTTTTTCTTTTCTTTCTTTCTTTTCTTTTTTTTTGGTTTTTCGAGACAGGGTTTCTCTGTGTAGCCCTGGCTGTCCTGGAACTCACTCTGTAGACCAGGCTGGCCTCGAACTCAGAACTCCGCCTGCCTCTGCCTCCCAAGTGCTGGGATTAAAGGCATGCGCCACCACTGCCCGCCCCACCATTTTCAAGCGACCGAATGCTATGTCTTTTCCCACATTCTTGAAATACCTCTTTTGCCGCTTTTTAAACCCCTTATACCCGTCTCCAAAGCTCCAGCCCTTTTGTGATTGTACTAGACTCCACTTCACCTCATCTTTTGAAAGAGCTGTGGTCCCTTGGAGACCGGGGTCTGTCTTTCCCACTTCTTTCTCCACTCTGAATGCTTCCCCGGCCCCCTTCTGTTTGGTCTTTCTGGGAATTCTTGAATCTATTCCCTCTCCTGTTCTTGGACTTCATTTTTAGAGAAAGAGAGGGAGGAAAGGAAGGAGGGAGGGAGGAAGGGAAGCAGGGAGGGAAAGACAGAGACAGAGAGACTGACTCACTATATAGACTTGGCTGACCTGGAACTTGGTATGTAGACCAGACTGGCCTCAAACGCCTAGAGAGCTGTCTGCCTCTCTGTCCCAAATGTTAGGATTAAAGGCCCTCAAAACAACAACAACAACAACAACAACAAACCCAAAACTTTAAAAATATGTACTTATTGTGTGTGTTTGGTAACAGGCATGTGAATGTGGAGGTCAGAGGAGGATTTTCTCAGGAGTTAGTTCTGTCTTTCTGCCATGTCGGTTGTGTGGATAGAACTCAGGTGATCAGGCTTGGTGGTGGGCACCTTTACCTACTCACCTCTTCCTTCCTTTCATTTCTTCTTGTGGTTCCAGGAAGCCTCCAGGCGGGCTGACACTTCCCACCTACCCTGCGAGCCTACATCCTGAAGCTTAGGCATCTCCCTGCTTTTCCAACATTTTCTCCTGGTGTGTGGATGGGATTTGTCTCCCTCCCTGTTGCCAGGAACATTCTCAACCCCAGACAGCCCTCTGTACTCCTTCTCTGTGCATTGATCCATCTTGGGTGGCTTGTTTACACAGCATTGCAACACTTGAGAAGGCCTCTCCCTTTTTCTGTTGCCACCAACTGGCCTTAATCAGGATTTGAAACATGTAGGATGTGGGGCATGCAGGACATACAAGAGAGTGAGGACAGAAATGGACCCCTGGAACCAGACAGGCACTTTCCCTGCTGGGTGTAAACACTGGCTCCTTCAAGGTCTGTCTGTCTGACTGTGGTTTACTGCGCCTCTCTTTGTTCCATCTTATCCTGGAGTCCTTTTCTCCAGTGGGAGATGCCATTCCCTCAGTGGAGGTATTTGAAGGGGAACCCGGAAAGAAGGTCAACTTGGCAGAGCTGTTCAAGGGCAAGAAAGGTGTTTTGTTTGGAGTCCCTGGGGCATTTACACCTGGCTGTTCTAAGGTGAGTCTTCTCCTTTCCAGAGTCAGAAACCGAGACCAGGAGTGTGAGAGAAAAGGACCCTAGTTAACTCTAATAGCTCTGATTGATGCTGCTGGAGGAAGCGCTGTGAAAATCCCTTGGGACTTGGGCTAATGAGATAAAAGCTTTGCCTATGGGATTTCATGGTCTTGACCATAGACACTTAGGTCTAAGCTTCCTAGTAGCCAAGGCAAAAAGGAAGTGGCGGGTTTCACACTGGTTTCCTTACCCTGATCAGGATGTTAGGAAATAGGCGGAGCAGGCTGAGCAGCACCAGCAGCTGTCCCCCTTTTGACCTTTTGTCTTCCTCTTAGACCCACCTGCCTGGGTTTGTGGAGCAAGCTGAAGCTCTAAAGGCCAAAGGAGTGCAGGTGGTGGCTTGTCTAAGTGTAAATGATGTCTTTGTGACTGAAGAGTGGGGTCGAGCCCACCAGGCAGAAGGCAAGGTGAGGTGTGGGGCCTCTGAGGGGTCGGACCAGGTAGGAGGTTCATTTTATTTACTCATTTTGTATGTGGGGTGGGCACTCGTGCCATCGTGCACAGGTAGAAGTCAGAGGATAGCCTGTGAGACTGGGTTCTCTCTTACCACGTGGGGTCGTGGGGATTGAACTTGGGTTGCCAGATTTGGCAGCAAGCACATTCACTCACCCGAGCCTTCTCACTGGAGATTTCTTGTGACCTTTATTCTCTTTCCTTCAGGTTCGACTCCTGGCTGACCCCACTGGAGCCTTTGGGAAGGTGAGTGTACCACTCTTCCCTCAGCCTGCAGCTGGTCCTGGAGGGACATGTTATGTGGGAGCAGCCCTTGGCCTGTTGGGAGGTTCCTGACACCCATCTCTGCCTGTCCCCTAGGAGACAGACTTGTTATTGGATGATTCTCTGGTGTCTCTCTTTGGAAATCGTCGGCTGAAAAGGTAAAGTACAGCCCCTCCCCTACCCCCTGTTGGCACTAGGGCCCTGGCTGCTGCCTGTGCTGCTGCAGCTGTACCTCTTTCTGGCAGGTTCTCCATGGTGATCAACAATGGCGTAGTGAAGGCACTGAATGTGGAGCCAGATGGCACAGGCCTCACCTGCAGCCTGGCCCCCAACATCCTCTCACAGCTCTGAGGCCCTGGCTAGATGTCCTCTGACTCTCCCGTCTCCCCCACCCGGCTCTGGGCCAAAAGGTCCAGTATCTCCTTATGGGGGACAGCTTGAATGGAACCCAAACCATATTTCTGCAATAAACAGTTTAATCCGTGTTTTTGCCTCTGGCATGGAATTGTCTGCTTTATCCTTGCTCATGTGTAGTCATAGATAGAGCTGAAGTCATTGGCAGGGGTTTGGAGGAGAAAATAGAGGGATAACCAGGATAGGTTTCTGGAAGGTAGCATCTTCTAAACCAGCCTGAAACTGAGAGGAAGCCAGAGTTGGATTTGCTTGGTACATCCTGGGACACTGGTGCTTGGTCTAGGAGCTGGCAGATTCTGTTGACTCTTAATACACAGGGCTGGAAGCGTCGCTTCAGGCCTCCCATCTTTCAGATTGCAGTTCCTCCAGGAGCACTCTGGCTCTGACTTGGTTTCATCAGAGTACACAATTCCAGGCTCAGTACTGGAGACTTCCTGAAGGAGGAGCCTTGGAGAGGTGTGGCCAGTGATGAGTGAGAATGAGGGCCTAGAGCCAGGGTCACCAGTAGGTCTTGGGGCCTCAGGAGATACAGATCCTGCTCCTGGCCTTTGGAATCCCTATTTAGGGGAGCAGCGGGGTATTGTTGGGAAGCCCTTGTGCTTAGGAGGTTGTACCCCAACAGGTTGATTCTTGCAGAGCACCTGACTGATGTGTGTAGGCATAGTGAGGTATATACCAGACCTGTTCAGCACTCTGGACCAAACCAGCCCTGCAGCAGCCAGATGATGGGAGACCAGGCAGGGAGGGAAAGGCCTGGTACCTGAAAGGAGCCTAAGGATGGGAGTGGTGGACATGAGTCAGGTTGAGCTGGAAAGGTAGGGCTGGCCCAGGTTACCGCAGGCTCAGGCACTGTGGGCACTGGGGCTACTTGCTGAGGCCATCTGGTAGTCAGTAGGAGTTGAGGCCTCTGAGAGCAGTAAGAGCTTGCCTCCTAGCCTCCCCAGTCAACCACGGGACTTCTCCAGAGCGCAGGTCAGATTCTTATCTGAGTCAGTGTGTGGAGCTGGGAACTGCGAGCCAGAGGAAAGGCATGGAAAGATCTGTGATGGGATGGTAGGCAAAAAGCACTGGGGTAGGTGAGAGGCCTCTGTGGTGACACTGGGCTCTTCTACTAAGGGACCCACAATTCAGCTATCTGAGTGGCCAGTGCACCCATCTTTTCTCCTGAGATTCTCTAATCCCACTCACCGCCCTTTGAATCACTGGCCACTTCTGGTCTGTCCTCTTTTGAAGCTTGGGTAACAGTGACCCTGACAGGCACAGTCCTCAGAGACTTGTTCCTTCCCAGGTCCCATCTCTTAGATCTTTAGAGTCAAATGAAGAAGCTGAGGAGCAGGGTTTCCTAGCAGGGCACTGCCTGGCCCAGTGCATGAGGAGCAGGGTTTCCTAGCAGGGCACTGCATGGCCCAGTGCAGAGCCCTGGCCTCTGGGCCGTGCCTCTTCTTCCCTGAAGCTCACACTGCCTGGGTAGTCAGTCACTGTCACAGGTGCAAACAAACCCCCGTTTCTCACCGGCTGCCTGGTTTTCCCCATCCTTATAAGACCTGAAAAGAAGTGTCCTCTCCTGAGTCTCTTGCTGCTGCCTGGGTCTTGGCTAGAGAAAGGAGTTTAAAGGTTCCCCGTGGCGCCTTAGCCTTGTGGGAGGCTGGGAGTCCTGCTTGCACAGCACCTGGCCTGGTGGAATGTCTAGCAGTTGAGCCAGCCCTGGAGCAGCTCCAGGCCTCTCAGGAGAACAATACCTGTCAGGAGAATGCAGTAAGGCTGGGCTTCAGGCCTGAGGTAACACTAGCTAGGCCTGAGGCTGCACCTGGAAGGGAGACTGGAGCCTTTCCTCCACTGTAGAGACCAACGGGCCAATATTAAAGCCAAACAGTTGAACAAAATGTCCTAAAAGAACCTATGCACACCCTTGCCTTGTGCTGCTAGAGCAGAAAGTCTGAGGGTCAGCCATTAAGAAGAGAGGTTTGGTGCTGGAGAGAGACTCAACGGTTAAGAGCACTGGCTGAGCTGCTGAGGCACCTGGGTTCAATTCCAGCTCCTACATGATAGTTCACAACCAGTCCTAACTCCAGTTCTAGGGCTTCTGACGCCCTCCTCCAGCATTCATGAGCACCGAACCCCTGTGCATAGACATACCTGCAGGCAAAACACCCATGCTCTTAAAATAAAATTAAAAAAGAAAAAAAGGAGTCAGGCATGGTGGCGCATGCCTTTAACCCCAGCACTCAGGAGGCAGAGTCAGACAAACCTGGTCTACAGATTAAGTTTCAGGACAGCCTGGGGCTGTTACACAGAGAAACTGTGACTCAAAAAACCATAATAAATTAAAAAAAAACATAATAAATAAATAGGAAGAGGAAGAAGGAGAGGAGGAAGAGGAGGAGGAGAAGAGGGAAGAGAGAATCATGGCCTCAACTTCACAATGCACCATGATGGTCTTAAACTCATAATCCTGTTTACCTTCAAGTGCTGGAACTGTAGGTACAGTCTCCACTTCCTGCTCACCTTTTCTTGTTATTGTTAAACAGGGTCCCACTGTGTGCCCCAGGGTGTCCTGTAACTCTCTATGTAGATCAGGCTAGCCTAGAACTCGAGTTCTGCCTGCCTCTGCCTCCCAAGTGCTGGAATTATAGGTATACAATACCATACCCCACCCAACTCTCTCTCTCTCTCTCTCTCTCTCTCTCTCTCTCTCTCTCTCTCTCTCTCATACACACACACACACACACACACACACACACACACACACACACACAGAGACAGAGACAGAGACAGAGACAGAGACGAGAGGCTAGCTGCTACTGTAGCCCAGGCCAGCAATCCTCCTGCTTCAGTCTGATATTCCAAACATGAGGTACCACTCTAGGCTAGAGATGGTCCTTCAGTTCCATGGTCTGTCCCATGGTGAAAGGCGGGGCGGAAGGGGCAGGGAGCAAGCTAGTTTGCCTCCCTGCTTTCAGAACAAATTCACTCTTGTAAAGTAAAACATGCAGCCACCCACCAGGCTGGGCTGTGTAACCTGTCACCTCCCTTCCTTAGTCCAACATTCCTCCTCTGCTGCATCAATGACCAAGTTTCCAGAATGTAAACTATAAGACCATAGCACATCCCCCAATAAAGCCACCGACCAGACAGGACCAGAGCACCTGGAGCCCCAGGGCCAATGTTTAACTCAGCATCTGAGGTGCTTGGCTCTTCTGGGTTGGATCTCTTTCAAATGCTACTGAATAGACCCTGCATAGTCCCACGGACTCCAGGAGACCCCAAGTCCTTCCACAAACCCACAGGTAACTACCTGAAAGGCATTGGAGCCCAGTGGAATACTCAGGTTTGGGGCTTCGACTTGGAGAGTGTGAATCATAATCAGCTACTAGATGTTGGTGTCCATGCCCAGTCTGGTTTTCTAGAACTGCATTTTCTTTATCCCAGAAGCGCTGGCAAGATGGCTTAGTGAGGAAAGGTGCTCGCTGCCAAGCCTCATGACTTGAGTTGGAGCCCTGGGACCAAGATGGTAGAAGGAGAGAACCAATTCACAAAAGTTCTATAACCTAGGCACATCATGGCACATGCATACCCCCCCATGAATGAATGAATGAATGAATGAATGAATGAATTTCACAAATGAGAAAAAAAAAAAGAGATGATCTAGGTCACCTCACAATGTTGGTGTGGCCAATGAGATGACTTCTGAAGCAAGTGTCACATTACCTAACACACAGCAGAGCACACATGCATTCATGCCTCTGTCTGTCTGTTACTGGGGATGGAATCCAAGGTGTATCTTGAGTTAATCCCTCCATTGCTGAGTTACATTTACAGATCGACAAATGCTTTTTGTTTGTTTGGCTTTGGGAACAAGTTTTTGTGTGTATATGTTTGTTTGTGTGTGTGTTCTTGCTGTTGTTTTGTTTTCTTCTTTTTCTAGACAGGGTCTCACTGCATATCCCTGGCTGTTCTGGAATTCACTATGTAGACCAGACTAGCCTCAAACTCACAGAGACATGCCTGCCTCTGCCTCCCGACTGGTGGGACTAAAGGCATGTGTTACCACCCCCAGCAGGGGACAAGTTTTTGTTATATAGCTCAGGTTGGACTGGAATTCACAATCCTGCATCAGCTTCTTGAGTGGTGGAATTGTAAATGTGTACTATCATGCCTAACTCCCCTGCCAAAAAACAGGCTTTTAAGAAATCAATAAAGAATCCCCTGTATACCTAAGACTCAAGGATACCAAGGAAGAGGGAGCAGAAAGATTGTAAGGGCCAGAGGACCAGGATGTCTCTGTGAGATTCTGTTTCCTAGAATTGACAGGGAAAGTACACTCATGACACCACAACAGTGCAGCTGTCTAAATATAAGGCCTAAACTACGGCACCAAGGGACATACTGACGTGTAAGAGGGAAGTTTCACAGGTCACACCCTAGACAAAGAACTACGGCAACTAATGACTGCCAAGAATTCATTTTCTCCAGGGAGGTGCCCCCTAACTGATTATTCAATTAGTCCTAAAATCATGTACTTACAAGCCACACGAACAGACTCAGCAGGTTGTATAATATACACTTTTATGTGCATATATAATAGTCTTAGTTAGGGTATCATTACTGTGAAGAGACACCATGACTAAGGCAACTCTTATAAAGGCAAACACTTAATTGGGGCTGGCCTACAGTTTCAGAGGTTTAGTCCATTATCATCATGGTGGGAAGGATGTATGGCAGCATCCAGGCAGACATACTGGAGAAGTCAAGGGTGCTACATCATGATTTGAAGGCAGCCAGAAGCAGACTGTCTTCAACAGGCAGCCAGCAGGAAGACCTCATCCTCATTGGGCGGAGCCTCAGCGTAGGGGAAACCTCAAAGCCTGCCTACACAGTGGCACACTTCCTGCAACAAGGCCATACCTCCCAACAGTGTCACTTCCCACAGACCAAGCATATTCAAACCACAGCAATAACTAAAGAAAAAGAGTCATGATTGAGTGAAGGAGATATGGAAGGGTCAAGAAGAGAGGGTGATTCATGATTGAGTTGGTCTAATAGGAGTTTCAGAGCCAGGCTTGTAGAAAAAGCGGCGGTGGTGCGCACGCCTTAATCCCAGACTTGGAGGCAGAGGCAGGCGGATTTCTGAGTTTCGAGGCCAGCCTGGTCTACAGAGTGAGTTCCAGGACAGCCAGGGCTACACAGAGAACCCTGTCTCGAAAAACAAAAAAAAAAAAAAAAAAAAAAGAAAGAGAAGCTGTTTCAAAGGTGGGGAATTAGAGCATCAGTTACCAACCTATGGGGTGTAACCCCTTTGGAGGCTGAACAACCCTTTCATAGGGCTTGCATGTCAGATGTTTACATTATGATTCATAAAGTAGCAAACACAATTATGATGTATCAAGGAAATTAATTTTATGGTTGGGGTCACCATTGTAAGACTCTAGCAAGCAGAGCCTTAGTTTACAGGAGACCCCCTGAGTGAACCACGCATAGACGAGAAATCGCTGCAAAATGCAAGAGGAATTTTTAATGTTCCAGCATGCTGGGGCCATCCTGCATCCCAAAAGAGAGGCAATTGTTCAGCACCACACAGATTGTTCAGCGGACATTTATACAAGTCCTTAGGACAGCAGCCATTAGGCACAATGTGATTGACAGAACGGTGACTTTTAAACTGATTGGTCTTTAGGGAATGAGGCAGCAAGGACCTCCCTTGTCTGTGGTGTGGCCAACAGTCCCATCGTCCATGTGCTCTGGGCCCCCTCCCCAGCTGCAGGTCAGTCCCCACCCCCTGCAGTCTGAGGAATGTTAATTAGCCTCTGCCTTCTGGAGGAGAGGGAAGGGGTGTAGTGTAATTTTCCTCTTCATCATAACATGAGGAACTGGATTAAAGGGTCACAGCATTAGGAAGCACTGGGTTAGAGGGAGGAGGGATGGGAAATTATGTAACTAGTTTATTTTAATTTAAATGTTGCAGAAAAGTAAAAATAACATGATTGAGAAAAACAAAGAGGGGCTGGAGAGATGGCTCAGTGGTTGAGAGCACTGACTTCCAGAGGTCCTGAGTTCAATTCCCAGCAAGTACATGGTGGCTCACAACCATCTGTAATGGGATCTGATGCCCTCTTCTGGTATCTGGCTACACCGTACTCACATACATTAAATAAATAATATAAATAAATATAAACAAATTCATATAAATAAATCTTTTAAGAGAGAGAGAGGGAGACAAGAGGAGAGAGAGAGAGAGAAAGAGAGAAACCATAAAACCATATTGGCGCTGGAGGAATGGTTGCTCCTGCAGAGGGATCCTGGCTCATTTCTCAGCATCCATATGGTGGCACACAGGTATCTCTGACTCCTGTTCAGGGAATCCAACACTCTCTTCTGGCCTCCGCAGGCACCAGGCATGCATATGGTACACAGACATACATACAGGCAAAACATAGGAAATAAAGTTTGAAAAAGAAAGAAAAGCAATAAAAAGCAGCTGGGGGAGGATTAGCGGGATGGTCAGTGGTTATGGACACTTTAGTACAGTCATGAGGCTTGCCGTTTGGATCCCAGAACCCATGTAAACTGGCAGTCAGACTGCAAGCCGATAGGCACTAAGGTGGGTGGAGACGGGGAAATCACTGTGCCTTGCCTTGTGTAGCAAGCCTTTTAGCCACGGAGCCTTTTCCTGAGCCTGAATGTGTGCAACGCATATGTGTTAATAGGTGTGTGCTAACAAATGTTTGCATCTGCCTGTCATCTTACTTATAATGTGGCAACTCTCCTTGCCTGAGCTGGGGCTCAAGTCATTTTACCCAGAGCTAACAGCAAAATCTGAAATAAGTGGGAGGGAGGCTATCTATCTCCCAGCTTTACTCGACCATTTTGGGTCTGGGATATAAAAGTTAACCAAATGACCACTCCATGGCATAAGTAAGAAGTTGTTGTTGTTGTTGTTTTTCGAGACAGGGTTTCTCGCTTGGTGTAGCTTTGGCTGTTTTGGAACTCACTCTGCAGACCAGGCTGGCCTCAAACTGGAGCTGTGCCTGCCTCTGCCTCCCCAGTGCCGGGATTAAAGGCGTGCGCCACCACCGCCCAGCAAAGAGAAGGTTTTTATTGCAGAGATGAGAAAGAGTTCAGAGCAGAGAAAGAAAGACTGAATATGACCAGCAGGCTGGACATGGCCTGGGCTTTCTGTGACAGAGCGGAGGGTAGCAAGGGATACAAGGTAGAGAAAACATAGTAAGAGAAAGAGAACAGAACACAGAGTGGGAGAAAAACAACAACAACAGAGTTGTAAGGAGAATGAGGAGCTGGGGAGGGAAGCCTGTTAGCTAGAGGGAGTTTAGGGCAGGAGAAGAGGAGAAATGCATGGACTTTGAAATGTGTAAAAGTACTTGTGACACTTAGGGAGCCTGGAGGGCATTCACTTTGATATGCTGATAGGCAGCATGGGCAGTCCATACCTCTTTTCTGACAGAGATAAGAGAAATGATTCCCTTTGGTAGATGGAAACCAGTCTCACAGGCTCCTGAGGAATGCTGGCTTTTATGTAACCTCCAGAAATCCTCAAATTGTCCAGGTTGAGCTCATTCCTAGATATCTTTGTTGAGGTTTGGTCTGTTGCTATGCGTTGTAAATGCTAAAATCTGTGTCCAAAGGTCTCCGGGTTACCAGCTTTGGTTGTGCAAACTTTGTTCCTTAATTTAAAACTATTGGTTAAATAAAAATGGCTCCAGCCTTATTGGAGGGATTAGCCAATCACTGGAGGAATTGGAAGTAGATGGCTTTGAGTTTGATTGAAGGTGGCAGGAGGAGGAGAAAAAGAAGGAGAAGAAGGTGCCATGAGAGGAGATGGACCATGAGCACAAGGCCAGGAGAAACAGCAAGTATTTGGGGTACACTGCTGGGGAGTAGCCAGGTCAGCAGTTAGAAGAGTAGATTAGGGGTGACCCCTCAGCAATTGTCAAAGCCAAATAAAATGACCTAGTCTGAGTCTCATTTATTTGTAAGCCAGTCAAGGATAAGTTTAAATTGGTTGTATTACTTATATGAACTGCCTTTTGGAATTTGGGAATCGATTTTCCTTTGAACCTGATATGGGCTCATAAATAAAACAAACAAACAAATAATAATAATAATAAAAAAAAAAAAACAGAAATAAGCCAGAGTTATCTGGAAGAGGAAACCTCAACTGAAAACCAAAAAATCTTTATCTCCATCAGATTGGAGATGGAGAAGGACCTGGTCACTCTGGGGGCTTCCAACTTGGGTAGGTAATCCTGGGTTATATAAGAAAGCAGACTGGGAAGGAAGAGGCAGGTGGATCTCAATGAGTTTGAGGCCAGCCTGGTCTACAGAGCAAGTTCCAGGACAGCCAGGCTACACAGTAAAACTCTGTCTCAAAAAATAAAAAACAAAACAAACAAAAAAAAAACAACAAAAAGAAAGAAAGAAAGATAGACAGACAGACAGACAGATAGATAGATAGAAAGCAAGCAGGCTGAGTATGCCATGGTCTCTCTGAGGTTCCTCTGTGGTCTCTGCTTCAGTTCCTGCCTGCAGCTTCCTGTCTTGGCTTCCATCCACAATGGACTGTAAGCTGTAGACAAATCCTTCTCTCTCCAAGTTGCTTTTTGTCATGACATTTTACCACAGCAACAGAAAGCAAACTAAGATGTGTTAGACATTCATGTATAGTATATTTTTCTTCTTTACATACTTTCTTGTGAAAAAATTTAATTAATTTATTAATTATTAATCAATTTTGAGATAGGGTCTTGCTATGTAGCCCAGTCTGTACTGGAACCTAAAATCCTCCTGTTTCAGCCTCCCATGTGCTGGACTGTAGGAATTAACTACCCATCTAACAAAGTGTAAGTTAGGCACAACACAATTGTGTGTGAGTATGTGTGTGTGTGTGTGGTGTGTATCTATTTATCTATTCGATACAGTGCTATGTATATTGTTTTTTGATCATGGTCACTGGCTTTTAATTCCCTTCCCAAGGGAGCCATAGAAACTAAAATCATCTTTGAAGCTACCCAAGATGCTCTAAATTATATTCTCTGTCTTGGAGCTAGACATAATAATTCTTTGATCTAGCCTTGTCTGATAACAGATCATGAAACTCTGATCATTCAGGAGTGAATCCATTCTCTGGAGAAGTGCTGCTGATGGGGCCAGCAAGAACCTGAGCAGACAGGCTGAGTTGCCTTGCACACACAGTCTGACCCTTTCTGTCTAACTAGTTTTTAGTGAGGGTATGGAATTCAGTCCTGCCTGCATGGAGATGCCACCCTGAGAACCCAGAAGACAGGGTTTGTCAAGATCCTCCAAACTACCTGACAAGAAGGGCCCTGAGGGCAGTGAGCCCACCTTTCCCCTGCTCTCCTTCGGAAGAGTTGTCTTTTCTTCCTCTGCAGTGGTTGGGTCTGGATAGAAGGTTAAGAGTACTTGATGCTCTTGCGAAGGATCCAGAGTCTGTTCCCGGCACCCACATGGCAGCTCTCAACCATCAAGTGACCTCAGTTCTAGACGACCCTGTACTCTCTTATAAACTCTGCAGGCACCAGGAATGTATGTGGTACACAGACATACATGCAAACAAAATACTAATACACATAAAAATTAAAAAAAAATATTAAAAAGAAAAAAAAAGTGGACTTCTTTGTAATCCCAGTATTTCAGAGGGTGAAGGCAGGAGGGTCAGGAACATAGTTCGGTTTTAGCTACATAGCAAGTTCATCAGGCCCTAGGTTTAAACAATACACAACACACACACACAAACACACATCATGACACACACACATACCACACATGCACGTGCATGTACCCACACAAACACACACACTACACACACATACCCGCCCCGAACTCCCCACACAATGTACATGTGTGTGTGGGGTTTTTTTTTTTAAGGAATATTTATTTTATGTATATCAGTACAAGGTGCTAGGAGTCTGTATAGTGCTACTTTAGATGGCTTGAAAACAGAAGTGAAAATGAAATGCTAAATGACATAACTGAAATTGGTTTAATATTGATTATGATTATTATCATCTTGGTATTTCATTTTATCTTTAATAGCCATAGTAGCTTTCTGTACCCTCTCAAAGAGAAAGGCTCTAGAGATGCAGGAAAAAGAAAAATATAAAAAGTGAACTGTTAAGATATAAGCCTTAGAAAGACTTATAAAGAAAGTAAGAAAAATACTCAGGCATAAATAGAGGAATTCAAAGATGGCTGCTCTTCCAGAGGTCCTGAGTTCAATTCCCAGTATCTACATGATGGCTCACACCCATCTGTTATGGGATCCAATGCCCTCTTCTGTCATGCAAGCACACATGCAATAGAGCACTCAGGTACATAAAAATAAATATTAAAAAATAAAAAACAGACAAAGGAATTTAGACAACCTATCATGCCACCCCATGTTGAAACCCAAAAGGGGCAGCCCAATATTGTTAGAAAACCAACTTTAGTTAATCCAGTTTCTATACAATATCTACCCAGACACAGTAGGTTTCCAACATGCCCTCCCCCCAACACACAACCACCAAAAGGTTATAAAGAAGTTAAATGGAATTCTATAGACATGTAATGTTGTTGAAATTATTAAAACCTCCAAATTTGTTGCTGTAAGATCTCCTACCTGAATGAAACTGTTAGGGTAAAAAATTAAAAACATCTTGAGACACAGAGCAAGGAATTCATGGTCAGCAGAGACCACTAACAACTTGTTAAAATTAGCCATAATAATAATATTTGAGCCTCTTCGGGGGCAGAGTGACCAAAAACGAAAAAGAAGCAAGGACACAAAGACATACAAGTCTAAACAAGAAAATGAGTAATGGATCATCTGGTACTCTTGAGTCCAAAGATTCATGGTCAAAAATAACTGGTCTATGCAAATTGCTGATGTTTAAAATATCCAATTATGTGTAACTGCGCCAAATCTCCCTGCTCTTCCCACCCCTACCTATAAAAGTTCCCAACTTCCTGGGGTCTTCGTCGAATCCTCTGTCTCTTGTGTGAGATATGATTCGAACCGAGGGGCCCCTCGTTATTAAAAAACTACCTTTTTGCTAATTGCATCGAGATGGTCTCGTGTGTCCTTGGGTGGTGAGCCTATTTCCATATCAGCATGAGGGACTCCCCCTTGTGAGGCCCTTTCAGAGACCAGTAAAGGAAATCACAACTCAATAATTATGGTATAAATAGCATGCCTAGATTGGGCAGATTTACCACTACACTACTCTAATCCTCGGCTATGAGATCCCTTATAACTTGAGTTTAATCCAGGCCGCAGTGGTTTTCCTTCTGAGCTCTGGCTTTTCTGTCGTCGCTTCTTTCTGCTTCTTTCCTCCTTCTCTCCTCTGCTTCTGCCTCTGCTTCTGCTCCCCCCCATCCCCCTCTTCTGCCTCTGCTCTGCCTTTTATATCGAATTCCTCTCACTTCTCCTCCCCTAAGCCTTTTCTCTGCTTCCCCTCTACTGCCCAATCTCTGGCTCTAGTCTTTATTTTACAGGTTTTAATTGGACAGAAGGTTTACAAGATGTCCTCTGTGTACAGATTCAATCCTCCTCTGCAGCCCCCCCCCCCCCCAGAAGGGTGGAACTAGGATCAAAATACAAGCCTAGGGCTATCCACTGGGAACTAAGATCAAAATACAAGGCTGGGGCTATCCACAACAATGTAGATTTGAGGAGATTAAGAAAGCAATTATTTCATAGGGTACGCATTCACCCTATGTGAAGCAGCTATTAAATTCGTGGGCAACTCAGAACTGAATTATCCCCCAAGACTGGATGAGATTTGACAACAGCCATATTGGAAGCTGGTCCTCAGTTACAATGCAAACATGGTGGGAAGAGGCTAGGGTCAAAGAACCGTAACACAAGGCCAGAGGTATTGCTATTTCCCAGGATTAGTTGCTAGGTGAAGGTCAGTAGGCTGAGCTACAAAGGCAGCTTGAATGTGACATCACACTTGGTGCTGTGTCGTTTAGCAGCTTTAAATGCTTGGGACAAAATCGAAGAATCAGGAAAGAGGTCAAAGTCATTTACTAAAATTATAGAATGTCCAAAGGAAGCCTTCACTGATTTTTTTTTTTTTTTTCAAAGATTGACTTCACTTCAGCTGTAGAATAGGATCAGATTCAGAAGGCAGAAAATACTAATCAAATCTTTGGCTTTTGAAAATGCTTATTCAGAATGCAAAAGGGTGAATAGACCTTTAAAGGCAAGATCATCGCCAATAGAGGAATGGAGTAGAAATACAACTGATATTAGATCTCACATTTACCATGCTACTCTGATAAGAAAAGTAATTTCTAAGTTTTAAGAAAAATCAAAATGTCAAATGCTTTAATTGTTGTACGTAAAGTCATTTGAAAAGGGATCATAGGCTAGGCATTCCTAGAAACAGTGCTTTTTCTACAAATAATCCAAAAAGAAGACCTCAGCCTTCTGTAATATCTAGAAGGTGTAGCAAAGCCAGCATTGGACTAAGGAATGTAGCCTAGTAAGGGACAGGCATGGTGACTGTTTGCCATCAGGAAATGCCCTAAGAGGCCTCCTGCGAGCCCCAATATCAAATTGATTCAATCATTCCCTGTCAGTGTCAGAGAAACTCATCCACAGAGCAATTAAAAGATTTAATGTGTGTTGCTAAAAACATCAGTAATGTAGATGTAATCAGGAAAGAACAGCTTCAGAAGATAAAGCAAAAAATTCAGGAGAGACCAAAAACAAGTCTTTTTATTTTAAAAGATTTTTATTTAATTATTTTATGTATAGGGTACACTGTAGCTGTCTTTAGCCACACATGGTTATGAACCACCTTGTGATTGCTAGGAATTGAACTCAGGACCGCTGAGCCATCTCTCCAGCCCCCTAAGACAAGTATTTTGTCAAAGTGCTATACATGGTCACAGACCAAAGCTAAAAATACAAAGAAATGGCATTGACAGGAGCAGATGTAACAGGAATCTCACCAAAATATTGGCACCCAGATTGGCCTCTTCAGGAAATAAATATTCAGCTTCTAGGGATTGGAACTTTATCTCAGGTGAAGCAAAGTACTGAATGAGTCAAGTATATAAGACCAGAAGGACAAAGAGGAAAATTAAAGCCATGTGTGCCTAATATGGCCATGAATTTATGGGGACATGATTTGTTGCAACAATGGAAAACACAAATTAACATTTGTCCAATCTCAGAAAAAAAATAAAGAATGCTTCTGAGAAAAATATTGAAAGATATTATCAAGAATAGTCACAGACTGTTCACATTGTCGATAAGCAGGACTCAACAGGTGTTTCAAAGTTACCAACAGCTCTACCTTTAAAATGGTTAACTGACAAACCTGTGTGAATGGAACAATGGTCTTTGTCATCAGATAAATCACAGGTACTAGAACAGCTGGTACAGGAGCAGCTAAATGCTCAACACACTGAAGAATCTGCCAGCACACGGAATTCCCGTGTGTTTGTTATAAAAATGAAATCAGGAAAATGGAGGATGTTAACAGATTTAAGAGGCATCAAAAAGATGATTCAGCCAGTGGGCTCTTTACAGCCTGAAGTCCCATTGCTTTCACTGTTACCTAAGTCATGGCCTATGACAGCCACTGATTTGAAAGATTGCTTTTTCACAGCCCCTTGCATGAGCATGATACAGAGAGGTTAGGTTTGCTTTCTCACTAACTTCTTATAATAATAATAAAGAGATTTTGTTGGAAAAATCTCACCACAAGGAATGTTAAACAGTCCTACCTTGTGCCAAAATTTTTTATAACAGCTGTTAGAAATAAGTTGTAGGTTCATTGAGAATTTTTGTATGTATACTCATGAGGGATACTGGACTATAATTTATATATTTTTGTTGGGTTTACACTTGATTTCACTATTTCAATATTATTTGCTTTGTGAAGGAGCTTATTGTGGGTCTGAATTTTTTTAAACATAACTCAAAAGTATTGCTTGTTTGAAGGCTCTATAGAATTCTTGTATAAGTATATCTGACCCTTGGTATTTTCTTGTTTGTTTCTTTTCATTTTATTCTGTTTGAATGCTTTAAAAAAAAAAACATAGATAAATAACAAAAGTAATAAAACATTTTCAAAAATGAAAAAAAAAAAAAGAAATAAGTTGTAGGGCCGGCGGTGGTCGCACACCTTTAATCCCAGCACTTGGGAGGCAGAGGCAGGCAGATTTCTGAGTTCGAGGCCAGCCTGGTCTACAGAGTGAGTTCCAGGACAGCCAGGGCTACACAGAGAAACCCTGTCTCGAAAAACCAAAAAAAAAAAAAAAAAAAAGTTGTAAACAGCTTTCTTCACCTAAAATTTATTATTATATGTATGGTATTTTATTGGCTGATTCAGATGCAGATACCTTAGGAAAAGCATTTGATGAAGTAAAAAGAATTTTGCCTTGTTGGGATTAAAAATTGCTCTTGAAAAAAATACAAGGAGGCGATCTATCCATTATATCTAGGATATAAGATAGCTTTAGAAAGAATTCAACCACAGTTTAACATTCTAACATGTAATTGAGACACATGGTTTAAGAAAACTCATTTTTCATTTCATGCCAGTAAAGGCAAGTGTGCCTTTGGCAAAATATCATTTGAAAAAATATTTTTTAATTTTTACTTTTTCATGCCTGATCATGTTAGTCTTTATAAGTTAATTTGGACTGATGTGGGGTCTGTGCCTTTCCGCACTGAGGAAATAACTCAGTTGCCTATAATCCCCATCCTTAAATTGCTCACCCCTCCCCCAGAAGAGGTACCTACTGATCTGTGGGGACAGAATGGATGGTCACAACATTTGGCTAATGCATGGTTTACTGATGGTTCACCAACCACTGATGGAACCAAGACTAATGAAAAGAGGCAGCTCATAGATGAGGGGATGGAAGGCCAGCACAGAGGAAGGAACCATAGAATCAGCGCAGCACTACTGGCTGTGAGACAGACAACTAGGAAAGCAAAAGGAAAATCTTATCTTCTCCAGTTCATGGTGTGTGTGCAGTGGTTTAGTTATATGGTCATCAAAATGGAAAACCACTAACTAAAAGATAAATGGCAAAGATATCTGGCCATGGGAGGTGTGAATAGAAATGGCAAAAATCTAGCAAAACCTAGCAAAGACATCCAATTTTATTTAGCTCATACAGGCAAGACCAACAAAATGTCCAAAAATAATGAAATAGTGAACAAATTGGCATCATGTTTAATTAAGACTAGAATATTACAATTCTCTAGGGAACAAATTCGGAATAAATCAGTAAGAATGATAGATTACATATTCTAAAAACTTGAAAGTTTACCATTAATATGTAAGGGGAAATGGAGAATCAAATTAAACCAGGCTGACTCTATGAGAATAACTACTCTAAGGAGTATATAGGCAGACAGTAGTCCGAACCTGTCATCCAGCACTTGGGAGGCAGAGGCAGGCACATAAGAATCACAGTGATTTAAATTTAAAAGTCACTTGCAAAAGGAAGGCTGAAATTCAAAGTGAATATTCTTTGTGATTTAAAAATAAATATTCCTAAACCTTGAATTTATATATAAAGAGAAAAGGAAATCTAGGTATATTTATCTACACATACAAAGGTATATTTTAATTTTAAAATTTCAAAAGAAGCCGAACAGCGGTGGTGCACCGCTGTAGTCGCCGCACTCTGAAGTCCAAGGCTCCCGAGTTCGAATCCAGCCTGTGCTTGCTCACAGGAAAAAAAAAAAAAAAAAAAAAAAAAAAAAAAAAAAAGGCCAGCGGTGGTGCGCTCTGGAGTCCGAGGCGGCCGTCTGTCTCTCCCGACCGAGTTCGAATCCCACCTGTGCTTGCTCACAGGAAGAAAAAATAAAATCACATGTCACCATACCTGGCCCAGAAAATTATTGCCGGGCGGTGGTGGCGCACGCCTTTAATCCCAGCACATGGGAGGCAGAGGCAGGCGGATTTCTGAGTTCGAGGCCAGCCTGGTCTACAGAGTGAGTTCCAGGACAGCCAGGGCTACACAGAGAAACCCTGTCTCAAAAAAACAAAACAAAACAAAAAGTTTCAAAATAATTTTAAAAATTTCATTTGTAAGATAATAATACTTTAACTGTTGCCAAAAACTACCATGCCCAGGAAAAGACATAACTTGCCGAAAGAGGAACCCTCAGAGTTAGGGTGGACAGGGTTTTGCTTTTATCTTTCCAGAAGAATAAAAGCATCCAACTAAGGAAGCCAGAGACCACTGGACAAGAGAAACATCTGAAGAAAGAGGACGGATCATCAAAAGAGTGTGTCCCAAGACAAAGTGTGAATTGGCCAAGTGGTATCGCCTACCTCCAGCTCGTCTCTGCCGCTCTCAACAGACAAGCGGCAATTGGTCTGTCTGTCATGCTAGTTCAATTAAAACTTAAAGCTGGCTGTAGGGTTGGAACATGGCTCTCTCCTTCTCTAAACCCACACATGCTTGTTAAAGGAAAATCTAAAATCTCTGTCCCATATCAGAGAAGCCACTTGGTATGAGACAGAGAAAAATAAAATATAAGGGACTACTCCATAGTACTAATCTTACAATCTTTTGGTTTTCATTTGACTCTTTAAAACTTTTCTTATGGTACAATATATTATTATTATATTATATATTTATTATATATTAAATATAATAATATTATCTCAAAATCTGTCATGAGACTAGTAGTCACATAGAATACAAACTAATTCTAGAAGTAGGTTTGATCTAGCTTTCTGTATGTGTTTTCAGTCTAGAGCAGGTCACTAGGGACAACGTTTGTATCCTTGGATGTACTTAATGTTGGGTTCAGGAATCACCACACAAACCACATGAACACTGATCTCAGTCAAGCAAGAAGAGCTTAGTGAACATAGACCCCAAGACTGATTAATCAGGCCCACAGAAAAGGACTTAGGAGCCTAATTTTGGTTCCAGTCTGTTCTTAGGGCAGATTTTTGTATGAAAAACCAAGTTCAGAAATTCAGAAGGCAAGGGTTGAGACTGTACTACATTCGGCTATCTGGACAAAGTATTATCAACTAACCTTTAAGTTGATTGGTCCTAAGTGAAGTAACAGGGGTGGTGGACAGGTGGTGAACAGGGGACTTTCAGAGTGTTGACATAACAGAGCATAAGTAGTAATACCGTAGTGTTTTGACCTTTTAAGAGAAATTTTCAGTGTCAGCTATGGGTAATTATGTCTGGGAAGCAGAGTCTGAGAACCCGAACTTACTTTCACCTTATGAGCGAAATGGAGACTGACTACAAAATGGCTACAGTTATATTAAAAGGAGCAGGCCTCAACACTTAATAGATTGTAGTCCTCAAAACTTTCTGAGATTGGCTGAATGTGGCATTTAAAATGTTTAAGTTTTCTACCATTCCTAACAGTAACCTTTGAAGTCTCTGAGAGATGATGGAGGCCCTGTAAAGATGAATCCACTGGGATTGTGGGAACGCTAACCACAGGGCAAAACTGCCCCATGCCTCTTCTGCTGCCAGATTCTACACAAACAGTGGACAACTTTGAGTTGACTGCTCTGTTCTATCTAGCCAGGACCACCACGAAGCTGACAAACACCAACCAAAGATGAGCTTCAGACTACAAACTGCTCAGGACACTCAAATCGCTGAGTTCATACCGGACTGGCACAAACATTCTATAGAACTTTGAACTCAAAATACTTAATCCTAAAACTGCCAAATGCAACTAAGCTGGACAGTGTGGAAAGTTTGGTAGAAATATCTTCATTATTGTAAATATTTTTTACTACATTAGAGTTAAAATCTTTCCTTTTTATTTATACCAAAAGGGGAAATGTTTCAGGATATTTGATTACACTGTGAACCCCAAGACTGTGCTATTTACTGGAAAAACCTCAGCCCTAGCCCACACCTTTAATCCAAGAGCCTTGTGCTTATCGTAAACAGGATTAAATAAAGTCAACCATAGGTCAAGGTGTGGGGCAAGGAACCAGTCAACAGGTAATGAACATAGGAAAAAACCATAGAGAGTGAGAGGAAGTCAGGAGGATGGATAGAGAGCCATACAGGAAGTAAAGAGAAGAAACATCCAGTTTGAGAGGGTTTTTGGGATGCCAGCTGAGGAGGAAGGTCAGCTGGGTGCTTTCTCTATCTCTCTGAGCTAGAGGCTTTCACCCCAGCATCTGGCCCTCATTGGTCTTCACTGGTAAAATTGAATGTTTGTAATTTCATTTAAAAATAATACATGTACATGCACCCATACAAAGAGCCCCCTCCATACACAGTACATCACACACACACACACACACACACACACACTTACACACCCGCATGAACACATACCACACACAGATGCATTGTGCATGCACATGAACACATACCCCCCCTGCCCCCCACATGTACATGCTCACATGGCTCACTTGATAAGTACCTGCCACACACAGACAGGGACCTGAGTTCTGATCCCCAGAATCCAGGTAAAACTAGGTGGGAGGCGGTGCTCTCCTAAACACCCAGCACTGGTGACTGGTGTGTGTGTGTGTGTATGAGAGAGAGAGAGACACAGAGAGACAGAGACAGAGACAGAGACAGAGAGAGAGAGAGAGAGAGAGAGAGAAGAGAGAGACAGAGAGAGAGAGAGAGAGAGAGCCAATACACCAATACTTGAGGCCAGTCTGGCCTACAGAGTGAGTTCCAGTACATCCAGGGCTACACAGAGGAACCCTTTCTCAAAAAACCAAAACAAAGCAAGCAAGGAAAGAAAAGAAGGAAGGAAGGAAGGAGGGAGGGAGAAGGAGGGAAGAAGGAAGGAAGAAAGGAAGGAGGAAGGAAGGAAGGAAGGAAGGAAGGAAGGAAGGAAGGAAGGAAGGAAAAAAAGATGGAAGGCCAGAGAGGTGCTGGACAAGTACCTTGTAAGAGCACTTGCCATACAAGTCTGGGAACCTGAGTTTGATCCCTGGAACCGTATAAAGGTAAACTTGTTCTCTGACTGCCACATGAGTGCTACGGCACGTGTGCGCACACAGGAGCATCATACAAACACAATGATAAATTAGTTAATGTTGGACAGGGACTGAGAACAGGCTCAATGTTGATTTTTGGCTCCCGAATGTTATATACCACACAACACATACACACCCACATTCACAAGTACATATCATAAGCACAATTTTGAAAATATTTTTCTTTTTCATATTTATTTTTATGTGTCTGTCTTAATATATGACATTGGAAGACGGTGGTCACGAAAGCCACATGAGAGCGTTGGATCCTCTGGAGCTGCAGTTACAGGTGGTAATGAGCTGCCCTTTGTGGGTTCTGTCAGCCTAACCTTGGTCCTCTTGAAGAGCAACAAGTTCTGTGAACCACAGAGCCTCTCTCCAACCCTAACACAGAAATTAAACTATATATGTTGTGGGACGCTGGCTATATAGATGGTAGGGTATAAAGCACAGCTAGAACAACCTGGAGCTTGCAGCTGGGATCTAGAACTAGACAATCCCGGGGACTGAACCCCCAAGTAGGGGGATCTCACATCATTTCCAGGCAGAGAGTATCAGAAATGAACTAGAGCTGAGGTCACAGCACTTGCTTGGCATGTCGAGATCCCCGAATCTGTCGAGTTTTCTCTCTTGGACTTAGAGGCATGAGAACAGAGGAAGGAGAGGATACATTAAGTCAGGCGTGGTAGTGCAAGCATACAGTTCCAGCACCAAGTCAGGCGTGGCAGTGCGTGTGTATACTTCCAGTACCAACAATACCAACAAGTTGGAGGCAGAAAGATCAGGGTTCAGGACCAGCCTCAGCTAAGAAATGACTTTGAGGCCAACCTGGGCTACATGAAACCCTGTCCTAAAAGAGAGAAGGAAGGAGAGAAGGAGGGAGGGAGGGAGAGAGAGAAAGAGAGAGAGGGAGAAAGAAAGAAAGAAAGAGAAAGAGAGAGAGAGAGAGAGAGAGAGAGAGAGAGAGAGAGACTGCTTACTTCTAATCCTCACATGTCATCACTACTTTTTGGGTCATTATTGAGTAAAGTAACTGTTAACTGTGAGCCTTTAACAGCTGAGCCATCTTTCCAGGCTGGCAAGTGTTAATTGAACAGGAGCTGTGGTATTGTGACAGTCCATTTGATAACCAAGATGGCTACTTAATTACTAATGGGAGGGTAGCCTATACAATGTGGATTTGCTCAAAAGGAAGAAGTGGCATGAGGTTCTACTATGTTATTTAGAATAACTTTAAAGGTATGGCTTATTTATTTCTGACAAATAAATGTTGTGGCTTTTGTCTTTAATCCCAGCACTCAGAAGGCAGAGGGTGGTGGATCCCTATAAGTTACAGACCAGCCTTGTCTACAAAGTGAGTTCAGGACAGCTAGGGCTATTACACAGAGGGAACCCTTGTCTCAAGAAACCAAACCAAAACCAAACAAAACAACAAATTTCTATTTAATATTTTCAGACCCTGATAAACCACTGACAACTAAAACTGCAAAAAATGAAACCAGGAGAAAGGCTCCTACTGTGTGCCTTTTCCTCTTATGTCTTATTGGGGTCTAGGAGTCACCCCACAAAACACACAAACACTGACCTCGGTCCAACAGGGATGGTTTATTGATTGCACACCCTAAGACTGATCCATCTGGGACATAGCTCAGAATTTGGGGGCTAAGGCTACGACATCTTTCTCTGTCAGCTTATAAAGGCTAAAACCTTAAAAACTACAGTGAGCTCATATGCAGGTGCAGGAAGTGCTGTCTGGTGGTCGGCCCTGACTCAAGTCATTTTAGACAGAACAGTTCATATTGACCTTTAATTTGATGGGTCCTATGTAAAGCTTTGTAGAATTTCTTAAAATTAACAAACCCATACAGAACATAGCAGGATATGTAATCAGCATGACTTTGCTCTGAGTCAAGTTATTTTTCTGTGTCAGTGACTGGCAGGCACATTACAGCAACAATATGAAATAGCTGGCAAGCATGGGACAAAATGGCTACAGCTGGGAGGCAGGGGCAAGCTCAACAATCTCCCCTTTGAGGCCAGGGGGACCAGTTAAGCAAACTTAAAAAAAAGAGATTTATTAATTTTATATATGTGAGTACACTGTAGCTGTCTTCAGACACACCAGAAGAGGACATCAGGTCCCATTACAGATGGTTGTGAGCCACTATATGGTTTCTGGGAATTGAACCCAGGACCTCTGGAAGAGCAGTCAGTGCTCTTAACCATTGAGCCATCTCTCCAGCCCCTCTCTGTGATTCTTTATTTGACGATTTTATTAGTTTTTAATAAATGATGTCTGAGTGATTACCATAGAAGCAGCATTGCTTACTTAGAACATATGTAAACTTCCTTGTCGCACAAAGAGAAGCTCAAGCCCTCTTCTGTTTTATAATATGACTGGAGTCTGCTAGCCAGGTGAAAATCTGCTGCACAAATATAGACTAGGGACAGAAGCTAAAACTGTCTAGTAATTGGGGAAAGTAAGGAATCCCAAGACCAAGGGGGAAATCCCATTTTCAAGAACACGTGGGTGTGCTTATCTGGAGTCCATTTGCTTTGTGGCAGGTGGATCCAAATCTTACGACTTTTGATTCCCTGAGGGTTATGTGAACTTTAGTTTACAAAAGAATACACATGCCGGGCGGTGGTGGTACATGCCTTTAATCCCAGCACTTGGGAGGCAGAGGCAGGTGGATTTCTGAGTTCGAGGCCAGCCTGGTCTACAGAGTGAGTTCCAGGACAGCCCGGGCTATACAGAGAAACCCTGTCTCGAAAAACCAAAAACAAAAAAACAAAACAAAACAAAACAAAAACAAAGCAAACAAACAAAAAAAGAATACACATTAGTACTTACCATTGTATTGAAATCCTATTTTGTCTGTTAAGACAACGGGGTTAGACTCATGCCTTTGAGACCTAGCATAAGCTGTAAGTGTGGGTTAACAGACATGGAACATTCTTCCCTCAGTCTAGAGGGCCGGACTGAACAGATGTGTTTTTTGGTATGGTGAGAAGCACCTTCAAGTCTATATTTAAAAGCTTTAAGTCTATATTTAAGTCTACATTTTAAAAGGGAATTTAAAAGCTTGAGCTTGTGGCTGAATTGTAAGCAGCCAGTGCTCCATTAGCTTATCAAAACTCCATTGATTGATATTAAAATTCTGAACTTTGAATCTTAGTACAACAGTAGCATGGGGGGGTGAGTATGAAATATTTCCTCTACATATATCTTAAATCATTTTCTTATTAAATTCTATAACTTGCATTTACATACCTTAAAACACCTTCTTAGACCCTTAGACCCTCCAGGACTTAAACATCTTCTTAGACTCTCCAACATTTATAACTTGCATTTACCAACTTTAAACTTCTTTCATCGAAAGCATTTTTTTTTAATCTAAATCATTTTCTATCATTATCCAAGTTTTTTTTATCTTCTAACCTTTATTATTTGCATTTATTAATCTCAAACATTTTTCTAGACCCACAACATTTTTTTCTTAGATCTTAATACATGTTACATTTGATATGTTTTTCATCCAGTTATTTACTGTGAGGCACAGGCAGTTGATTACTGAGAGAGATCATTTAATATGAAGCCTGTGAACACAGCAAACCTGTTTACCCTTAGAATAAGAGACCTAGTAGGTTTAACTAAATAATGAATTGACTAATGAATTAACACAGTGCTGGATTACCTTGAAGCAAGGAGCTAGTTGGCCTGTTGTTTTCTAGCTGTTAAGCTACAATTAGCTTAGCGGTCAATATGATCAGAGACCTGAGAAGGATAAGTTATAATCTAAATGGCCTATGTGTCAATTAAAATGACAGAGACTAGTCCATGTTTTATTACCTAGACAGTTATTCCAGACTCCTCTGCCTCTATGACACTGAGGCAGAGGCAGTCTTTGGCTATTAGACTCAGATGAGGAGGCTTTTTCCTTTGGAGGAGAACATGGGAGAGACTATGTGGTTATCACATCAAATCCTGGTGGTGTCCTTTGTCATTGTGACCGTATCTTCTTGGAGACCTTGTTGGGGGTCGCTGTTAGGATTTGGGAGTCTCTGTCTGTTATGGTATGTTTAAACATATCAATGCCATATTCAGCAGATTTCAGAGTGGTTTAAGGGCTAGTACCTAACTAGCATATCTCAATTAAACAACCTTTGTCTGTTTCTAGCCATTTACTGTAAACTATACCATACAAGCATGAAACAGGAGACTAAATAAAGCTTAAACCTTGTAATTAACTGCATCAGTACTTAGAATGGCTTTAAATATATTTCTGAACATATTAAAGGATTCAATCATCTTCAAGGTTATATCAATTCTTGTTAGATTTGAGCCTTAAAAATTACAGTTTTGAATTGAAACTCTTAGTACAAAAATAAAACCTTTTTAACCCATAAATATATTCCATAAAAAGACTAGGAACTTTTCTGATCTTTATATGGTATATCATTATAGAACATAACAGTTTTCCATATAATTAGGTTTAAGCTGGAACCAGTGTCAGGACAGGGGAAGGTTAACAAGTTGGGAAAAATGTCAAGGGAGCTCCTATCTGCTTGTTGAGCTGAAAGGCGATGGGTGTTGGAGCCTTGCTGGAGCTCGCAAACTGAAAGGAATATGGGGTGGATTTCAAGAGTCAGTGATTCTTAACCTTTTTAATATTGTAAATCTTAAAAAAGTTTAATTCCTTAATTTTTATTCTTGGTATTGTAGTGCCAGGGAAATTTTACTGATCCTCCCAAACACAGAAGCCAGTCTAATGCAACTCATAGCAGGGTCTTTATTCTATTTGAGCTGGCTGGGGCTCCCCCTACAATGCATCACCATCACACAGGATGGTTTTGGTGGTAGGGGAGCCCTGAATGTCTATTGGGGCAAGGCTTTATAGTAAACAGCAAAGCAGGGAGTATGTGTGCAAGCATCTAATTGGAAAGCTACTGTGGCCTTTAACATAATTGGCTGGTGCTGGGAATCATATCATAAACTTAACTTCTGCTCCCCTCTGTATTGGTGGTCGTTAGGCAGGGGGTGGGCTTGTAACCTGGGAGTGCAGATTTGTTGGGGGAATAACCTGGAGACACTGGCCTTGTTGAGGGTGTAACCTGGAAATGCTGGTCTAGTTGGGGATTAGCCAAGAGACTGGAGGTAGGCTCAGGTTTTGTTGGGGGACAGCTTGGAAACTAATGCTAGATACCAGCCTGTTAGTTTACTTGAGTTCAAACTTAGGTCAGGTTCTCTAAAACGGAGTCTGATTTGGCATCTCAGTATCATTACCATATTTATAGAGCAATAGACCTGATATAATGAAAGGAAAAAGAAAAAGACAAAACATAAACTAGATAAAAATACCTCAGGAATGTATATCTAATTGACATCATATTTCATCAATCAATAGTTGTATTTTTTAAGCAAAACCTTCTGTTATCACATTCATTATTCTCATTGTCAGATCCATAACTATAATAATAGGGATTGACTGAGCTTTTTTAAAAAAAAAAATCATGCCAGGCAGTGGTGGCGCACGCTTTTAATCCCAGCACTTGGGAGGCAGAGGCAGGCGGATTTCTGAGTTTGAGGCCAGCCTGGTCTACAGAGTGAGTTCCAGGATGGCCAGGGCTACACAGAGAAACCCTGTCTCGAAAAACCAAAATTAAAAAAAAAATTTTTTTCTCCTTCATTGTAGCCATCATGTATTAATAAAGACATCATAATAAAATATTTAATGAAATTTAAAATGTCCCATAGTTTTATGTTTTAGTACTTTTTAAAAGTTGTTTTTGCAATATTAAAATAAAGTATCTTTTTAAAAGAATGAAGTCATAGAGCATCATCAAAATTTTTGGAAGACAAAACCAAGTTGTTTTTTTGTTTTCTTTTGAGACAGGGTTTCTCTGTGTAGCCCTGGCTGTCCTGGAACTCACTCTGTAGACGAGGCTGGCCTCGAACTCAGAAATTCAGAAATCCGCCTGCCTCTGCCTCCCAAGTGCTGGGATTAAAGGCGTGGACCACCACTGCCAGGCTCAAGTTTTTTTTTTTTTTTTTTTTAACAGTTTAAACAATCCAGTGTTTCTAAAATCAGTATCAAGAGCAACACAATCAGTGTAATATCAAATGTTACAAAGTTTGGTTTCCAGCAAGAAAAGTTCTTGTATAAGAATTCAGCAAGATGCAGCTTTAACACCCCACTAAAGAAACATTGTTTTAGCCGGGCAGTGGTGGTGCACGCCTTTAATCCCAGCACTTGGGAGGCAGAGACAGGCAGATTTCTGAGTTCGAGGCTAGCCTGGTCTACAGAGTGAGTTCCAAGACAGCCAGAGATATACAGAGAAACCCTGTTTCGAAAAACCAAAAAAAAAAAAAAAAAGAAACATTGTTTTAAATCTATCTTTTGTACAGCTGTTTTTAGGACAGGAATTGCATAAAAATATTATCCCAATTTAAAAGAATCTTTAGGTACCTGTTTCCCTGGTGGGCTCATGACCTGGCTGTTGTTGCCCAGAATGGCTCTAACCCTGAGTTCTAGTTTTAAGCTCACTTTCTGTTACAGATGCTACAGATTTTTAACCATACCCAATAATTTATAAGCCAATTATCTATAACCAAGACATGCAGAACATAGTAAACTTATACTTTTAAGACTAGCCACATATACTTATACATTTAGAATAGACAGACAAAATTTTTCTTACTCTTTCTAGCTGTAATTTCAAGGGAGGAGCACCTTACCATCTGCTGAATCCAATTCTCATGGGCACAGAGGTTCTGTAGGACTAGCCACCAGCTTCCTTACCAGAGATGTGGAGACACTGCTTATGCCTATTTAAAAGTGGCTTGTGCAGATCAGGCAGCTTCAGAGGGTTTCTTTAACAATGCTAGACTCCTAGCCTCAGGTGCAGGGCTTCAAGGGCCATTTATCTGTTTTTGTTGTACCAATTTAGCTGTTTGTTTTGTTTTTCTAAAAATCCTTGCTATGAGTTAAAGCTCAGTCAAGGGGCAGCCAGCCAGCAGATGAGGCTTTAACCATTTTTCCTTTAAATATGAAACATAGAACAACAATCAAGTAACTAAATGAAATTAAGACAAACTGACTGACATACCAAGGAAGACAAATAATAGAGTTGGGGAGGAGAGGAAAGGGACACAGATGTCCCACCAAAGGGACTCAGATATTCCATAGTGAAGGAGTTAAAAATAGAGGAGAGAGCACCAAAAAACCCAAAACAATTCTACGGAGTGAGTTCCAGGACAGCCGGGGCTACACAGAGAAACCCTGTCTCAAAAAAACCAAAAAAAAAAAAAAAACAAAAAAAAAAAAAACCCTAAAAACAAAACAAAAGTGGATGACAAAACAAACAAAACTGAGTTTCAAAGACCAAGTCCAAAACTGAAGGGGTAGTACTCCAATTTCTTGGCCAAGAGAAGAATTGGAGCGTCCCCTATCCCCCCAACCCAAGGGCTGCCTTCACTTGAGTCATCAAAAGGTACCAGAAACAAGATCAAACCAACAAAAACCAAGACTGAACCGAGAAAAAGAACTGTGCAGGTAGAAAACCCTTATTTCCTCGTGGAGTTGGCTTGGTGGCATTCACTCTCAGCAAGAGGGGTGCTCTCAGGTAGGGGTCTTCATGGCCAATGCACCAAATGTTGGGGTCCAGGAGATGCCCCACAAGCCACACAAACAGTGATCTAGTCTGACAGGGATGGTTTATTGAATGTACACCCTAAGGCTGATCAATCAGGAACACTGCTGAGAATTTGGGGGCTAAGGCTACGACCCCCAACATCTTTCTCTGTCAGCTTATAAAGGCTAAAATCTCAAAAACCACAGTGAGCTCATACCCAGGTGTGAGAAGTGCTGCCTGGTGGTTGGCTCTGACTCAAGCCAGTTTAGACAGAACAGTTCATATTGACCTTTAATTTTATGGGTCCTACATAAAGTTTTGGGGAATTTTTTAGATAACACATCTCATACAGAACGTAACAGGATGTGTGACCAGCATGACCTTGCTCTGAGTCATTCTTCTGTGTCAGTGACTGGCAGGCACATTACAGCAACAACATGAAATAGCTGGCAGGCATGGGACAAAATGGCTACAGCTATGCTGGGGGTCCAGGGGCAGGCCTCAAAATATCTCATTGGACAGAATTTAGTCACATGATCCAAACAGCTGCAAGGGTACTGGGAAACCACTTCCAAGCTGAAACTGAGGGTACTGCTGCTATGGGACACTGGGTAGGAGACAGGACATTGGGTAGACAGCAAGAAGTATTAACCACTCAAGGGTCACTTCTAAGAAAGGGACCTTTGAGGAGCCCATGGTTTCCAAATGGTTAGTATCACCTCTACCAGCCTTTGAAGCCAGGCATGGTGGTACACACCATTAATCCCAGCACTCAGGAGGCATAGCCACAGAAGATTTCTGTGAATTCAAGGCCAGCCTGGTCTACATAGTAAGTTCCAGGCCAGCCTGGTGTATTTAGTGAGACTCTGTCTCAAAACCCCAAGCCATCAGCTTTGGAAGGGGCATGTGCTGAGCTGTCCCAGATCTCAATGTGGCCTCATCTCCCTGGTGACCCTGCTCTGTCCCTGTCCTCACAACCTCGATCTCTGTCATCACCCTAATTCTCCCACAGTAGATCTTTCAGCCCCCCTTTTTAGCATCTCTCAGACCAGAAGATAACTTTCAGGAGTCAGTCACCACCATCTCCAACCCCTGTAGGTCCTGGGGCTGAGTGAACTCAGATCCTCAGGCTGGCTCTGCAGCCATTTTTACTGTGTCTTCACGCTGGCTTTTTTTCCTACCCCCCAGTCAGGGACTCTCTTTCTTATACTTCACACTGTAGGTTAGGCTGGCCTTGACTATGAGGTCTATAATTGCAATAATCCTCCTGCCTCATGCTCCTGAGTGCTGATTACAGGTGTGTGCCACCATGCCCAGCCCCTAATATGGATTTTAAATAATGGGGACTTCACCCATTGGGAGGCCATCTCTGTTTTGAGCAGTGCAGCTTTGTATAATTCTGAGGGACATATTCAAATGTCTAGGGATCCACATTCTCACCCCCAGGTCCCCTCACAGTCATACAAGGTGCCCTGCCTTCTGTAGCCCTCTGTTGAGAGTCCTCTCTGAGTCTGTCTGGCACTCAGGATCTCAGCAGTGAATCTGCCAGGCATGGACCCTGAAGGGACACCTTGGGTGGATGTTCTAAGATGTGGGGACAGTCTGTGCTAAGGCCTAAAGAGAGGAGGCCTCGGGAAGTCTGGGTGTAGTGAAGCAAGGATGTGTGGTTCTCTTGGCTTCTCTTGGTGGAAACCTGGCTTCCTCAGCTTCCAGTGAGCAGCAGCTTCAGACACATTTTTTGTTTCTTTCCTCTTGGACTCTGAGACTGGGTTGCCAGGGCAAAGGCTGACTGTTTTATTGGCCCTCCTGGAAGGTCTCACTGAGGAGCCCTGTGGACTTTCTCACAGCTCACTTTCCTTTGGGATTTGCTTTCCCTGCTTAATGGGTGTTTAATGGTGGCATATTCTTAACGTGTATTTTAATTACAAGGGTGGTTGGTGACCCCAGGCGGTTTCCAGCTCCTCCTTGCTAGCTAAAGTGCCTGGATGCCTGCCTTGCTCTTTCACCAGTGAGGGCTCAGAAAGTGGGTGCCTTTGGAGCTCTCAGAGGCCAAGGGGGTGGACTTGAGCTCCACCCCCATGCTCTGCTCTCTTACACCCCATCCAGTCCCACGGAGCTCTCTCTCCCTCTCCCTTCCCCTCCTCCTCCTCTTCTACTCTCCCTTTCCCTCCCTCCCTCCTTCCCCTCTCTCTCCCTCTTTCTCTCCCCCTTGTACCTTTCTCTCCCTCTCCCTCCCCTCCCCCCTCTCTCACTATGTTGTCCAAGCTAGTCTTGAACTCTGAGCTCACATGATCTTCCTGCCTCAGTTGGGACTGTAGGTATGTACCACCTGGTACTGAGGTGCCCTCTTCTTTCCTTCCTTCCTTTTTATTTTTGTTTATGTGTATGAGAGTTTTGCCTGCAATTACATGTGTGTACTGACTGCATACCTGGTGCTCTTGGAAGTTAGAAGACAGCATCAGATCCCTTGGAGTAGGAGTTACAGACAGCCATGAGATGCCACGTGGGTGCTGGGAACTGAACCTGGATCCTCTGCAAGAGCAGCAAGTGCTCTTTTTTTAATCAAGAAAATTGAAAAATGTTTTATTTTATGTGTATGGGTGTTTTGCCTGCTTGCATATCTTTGCAGCGTTATGTGGGCATTGTTCTTGGGAGCCAGAAGAAGGTCTTGGATCTTCTGAAAAGGGAGATACAATTGTCACATGGGTTCTGGGAATTGGATTGCCCTTTGGAAGAGCAGACAGTGCTCTTAACCTCTGAGTCATCTCTCCAACCTCTCTCTTATTCTTTTGACAATCTCATGTAGCCCAGGCTGGCCTCAAATTTGCTATGTAGCTGAGGAGTGGCTGACTTTGAACTCCTTATCTTCTGGCTCCATCTCCTTGGATCACAGGCGTGCCCCACCACACCTAGTTGGAGACTCATTTTCTTTATCTTTGCAGTGGGAATTCTCTTAGTCAGGAATATGACCTTGGGTGCCTTCTGGATCTTGGCACCATGGCTTCCTGGATGCATGGCCTCAGGCATGTGAAAGAACATACTGCACCTCGATTTCACGGGGATAACAACTGTTTTATGGCTGGCAACAAAAGGGTTAATACAGATACATCGCCGAGCAATCTTGTGGTGGCTGTAGATGACCTGTGCTTGGCAGGGACATCAGGTCCACAGGAGAGATGAAACCATCACAGAACACAACAGGCTTGGGATGGGGTTTGGGGCCCTGGGAAAAAGCAGAAGTCTTTTGTGAGAAGTGGATAGTTGGCAGAGTATAGTAGGGTTGAGAAAGAGGAGGGGGTCCTTGTGAAATGGAGAAGGAGAGAGAGAGGAACGGGAGAAGGACATAGAGGGAACATAGGAGAGAAGAGGAAAGATCAGATTAGTGTAAGAAAGATTTTTTTTATTTACTTATGCAAATTATTTTATTTTGAAGATCAATTAATTTATTTTTAATTTTAAATGATTTACTTATTTTTTTGTTTTCTGTGCATTGGTGTTTTCCCTGCATGTATGTCTATGTGAAGATGTCAGATTCCCTAGCACTGGAGTTACAGACAGTTGTGAGATGCCTAGTGGGTGCTGGGAATTGAACCTGAGTCCTCTGGAAGAGCAAACAGTGCTCTTAACTACTGAGCCATCTCTCCAGCCCCAAATGATTAATTTATTATTGTTTATGTGTATACGGTCTGCTTGTTCACCACCTGCACACATGGCCTGTACAGGCCAGAGGAGAGCAAGGGAGATTCTGGAGCTGGAGTTACAGGTGATTGTGAGCCACTATGTAGGTGCTGGGAACTGAACTCAGGTTCTCTTAACTGGGAAGCCATCTCTCCAGCCCCTTATTTGTTTTTAAGACAGGATCTCACCTACCTCAAACTGTCCTTGAACTTGTTACGAGACTGAAGATCATTTTGAACACCTGATAATTCTGCTTTCATTTCCCAAGTCTGGGATAGTGGTCATGTGCCACCAGCCCCTGGTATATGCGGTGCTGGGACTTGAACCTAGCAACTGAGCCACAGACTCAGCTCATGATTTCAGAGGGTTCTGTCCATTGTGTTGGGGGGAATGCATGATGTAGAAGCCAGATTGGCATCATGGCAAAACAAGAAGCAGAGAGCAAGACAGGAAGCAGTCAAATTAATGCACACTAAAGACCTTCCCCTGGAGATCTTCTTTCATTAGCTGGGGTCCAATTTCTCATCATTTTTAGAACAAAAATAGAGCCCTATCTGGGAGCCAAACCTTCAAGCCACAAGAGGTCAGGGGACATTTCAAATTAAAATCTTAGTAGTCAGAGTTGTTTCTTTGTTTTTTGTTGTGTTTTTCTGAGACAGGATTTTTCTGTGTGTCATGGAGCTCACTCTGTAGACCAGGCTGGCCTCAAACTCATAGTTCTGCCTGCTTCTACCTCCTAAGTGCTGGGATTAAAGGCATGCGCCACCATGCCTGGTAGAAGGGCCTTTTCTTCAGGGCTTTGAAGGTCATAGACAGAGCTTCCAGCTTGATTTGAAGCACAGGGCGAGGCCATTGGAGTAGGCCCGGAAAAAGATGGAGGTCTGTGTCCTACTGATACCTAGAGCCCCGGGAGTCAGGGAAGGAAGGTGCCCTAGATGTGAGGCTTTGGGGAGAGCAGGAAGGAAGGTCTGACTGATTGACAGGTGGTAGGCCTAAGCTGGGCTTCACTCCCTTCAGATGCAGCTGCAACTGACACTGGTGGCATGGTGGGTGTTGGCACTTGGTAAGCTGTGGGCAGAGAGCTCACATTCCAGCTGGATCTGGCCTCCTACCTAGGCAGCACAGGTCCCTGAGCATTTCTGAGCCTGAACAGTTTCTCCCACAGGCGGCTGGGAAGGAGGGAGTCTCTGTGGAGCTGCCATCCAGGCCTGGAGGCTGTTTCATGTTTTGAGATTCTGAATCTAGAGCCATGAACACCTGAGTACAGGGTGGGAGAGCAGCTAGGCCACATCCCACCAGGTGGACCCTAGGTCAACCAGCTAGGGAAGAGCAGAGTCACTGTGGCCAAGGCTGCCTGGTCTGGCCTCTGGCCCCAGTCACAGAGCCCTCCTCCTTCTGGCCTTCCTGTTGGATTATGGCTATGCAGAAATCTCAAAAGCAGAAGAGAACTGAAGGTGAAGTCTTTCCCAGCCCTGCCTTGTGCAGATCTAGTAGCGCACCCAGGGAGGGGATACTGGAGTCCACAATCTATTTGTCTATCTGACAATCTCAGCTTCTTGCCCTTCTCTTGGGTCCCTCTGCTGGATGGCAATGTGAACTGACCCCTTTTAAAAACTCACCAACCAGACAGATGGCTCACAGGTTAAGAGCATTGAGTTCAATTCCTAGCAACATGGTGGTTCACAACCATCTGTAATGGGATCTGATAGTTTCTTCTGGTATGTCTGAAGACAGGGACAATATACTCATATATATATATATATAATAAATAAGTAAATCTTAAAAAAAAAAATCCCCCCAAACCAAAAAAAATCACATGGAGGGACTTGTGGCTCCAGCTGCATATGTGATAGAGGATGGCCTTGTTGGACATCAGTGGGAGGAGCAGCCCTTGGGCCTGAGGGTGTTCCTTGCCCCAGTATAAGGGAATGCCAGGGTGGGAAGACAGGAGTGGGTGGGGGAGCACCCACACAAAGGCAGGGGAGGGAAGATGGGATAGGGGTTTCCAGAGGGGAGACCTAGAAAGGGGAAAACAATTGAAATGTAAATTAAAAAAATGTCCAAAAAACCAAACCAAACCAAAACAAAATTGCCATCAGTGGGAAGGGTGACACAAGCCTGTGACCCCTAGCAATTAGCAGTCAGAAGCAGAAGGATCTTGACTTTGAAGTCAGCCTCGGTTATACAGAATACTTGTCCCAGACCAAGCCAAACCTGATAACTCTTAGCTTGTTTGGTTGTTTGTTTTTGTTTAGTTTTTATGAGACAGGGTCTCTTCTGTGTAGCCCTGCCTGTCCTAGAGCTCACTCTAAGACCAGGCTGGCCTCGAATTCCCAAAGATCCAACTGCTTCTGCCTCCTGAGTGCTGGAACTAAAGGTGTGCACCACCGTTTTTGTATTTTGAAACAGAGTCTAGAACTTTCTAGACTACGGAGCCAAGGCAGGTGTTCAGCTTGTCATCACTCTGCTTCATCTTCTCTTACGGCTGGGAATGTAAGTCTGTGCCACAAAGCCCAGATTTTTTAAAACAGAATTTCATGTAGCCCAGGCTGGCCTCAAAGTCCTTATGTAGCTAAGGATGACCTTGAACTCCTGATCTTCCTTTTAGCATTGGTCTTTGCTACATTGTGGGTTCTTCTTTTCCCACCTTTTATCTCTCCCCACCCCGGTTTACCCCCTAACACTAGACAGGAGAGAAAGAAGGATAGAGGGAGGGAGGAATTAAGAAAATCCCCAAATCTAACTTCTTTCTTTTTGTTTCTTTCTTGACCATGGATATTAAGAAACTGCAACCAACTTCCCTAAAATGACCACCAACCGGCCTAGCCGGGGCCCTAGCATTTATGTAGTCTGTGAAAAGTTCCCAGAATTCCAAACACCAGACAGTTACAGCAATTAACTGCTGGTAAAAGCAGGGTTCTGCTAGAGCACGAGGCAAATCATAGTCAGCTGTTCCTGGATACCATGATCATGGGACTTTTGTGTAAGCCTTGTTTGTCCTTGACCAAGAACTGACCCTATGTTTTGCATGTACTTAGAATGGTATAAAAGCAACTTGGGAAAAAATAAACTTGCTTCATAGCTTGCTGGAGTCATACTATACTGCTGTCTAATTGTTTTTTCTTACTTTAATCCTCACTCCTTCCCTCGAGACTTTGTTGACTGACTGAGTGGGATCAATCAGGTGGCACCACAATGTGAGGGCTCGAGTATGGGGGACTCAGTGAAGGACACTTTAGTAATTGGAAGTGATTACAAAGGAAAATAAAGAAAATTTGGGCCAGCAGTGAGTAAACCCTGTAAAAATGGGACATGCTAATAGTACAATGCTTTTGGTACATATGCTTAGAGATATGCTAAAATCTAGAGGAGTGAAGGTAAGTCAAAAACAGCTTACCCGGTTTCTGCTTTTTATAGAAGAAATTTGTCCCTGGTTCCCTGTGGAAAGTATGATAAATTTACAGACATGGGAGAAAGTGGAAGAGAGGATAAAAGGCACTTACTAAACAACACATGGTCCTGAGAAAATCCCCATAGATACTTTTAGCCTCTGGACTTAACTAGACAGAGTTTAGACCCTAGACATGAGAAGGAGAAGTAGGTTTCAGAAAAGCAGCTGTCCTGTTGTCCCGGGACAGGACGCTTTGGTAAAGGAGAAGGAAAGTGAAAGTAAGCTGTTTCAGGGCCCTCCTGGGGCCAAGAGGAGGTCAGGAGACGTCCTGCTTCCTCTCTGGCTCCCCCTGGCCTCAAAGTCATGAGTCGACTCCTGTTGCCTAGTTCTGGTTCCGGGTCCGTTGGTAGGATATCTGGCTGGGTTCCTTTGGTGGGTCAACTGGTTCTCTTCCCTCTCTGTCTAATGTTTGTCCTTGGAGAGCCAGTCTGTCCATGTCAGTTTATGTCTGTGGTTTCATTTTGTTGCTTGATGGTTGCTCTGTGTTTCATATGCCTCTCTTAAAAGGGCCAGCAGCTTCTCTGGTAAGGAAGCTGATGGCTGTTTCTCCTACAAAAGTCTCTGTGACTGTCACTATTGGGTTTAGCAGATGACAAGGTGATCCTCTCTTGAAATTATAGCTAGAAAAAAAATAAGAAAATTTTGTCTGTCTAGTCTAAATATATAAATGTGTGTAACCACTTCATGTTTGTTTCTGACTGGTCCTAAATGTATAAATATATTTTGTATGTGGTTATAGATTGTTGGCTTATAAATTATTGGATATCGTTAAAAATTTGTAACATTGGTAACAGAAAGTTGATTTAAAACTGGAAACTCAGGTTTGGAGTCATTTGGGCAACAACACATGGCATGAGTCAATTCAGGGAAATATGTCTTTAAATTGGGATAACATTTTATGTAATTCCTGTCCTGGAAACCAGACTTATAAAAGATAGAATTTAAAACAATGTTTCTTTAATGAGGTATTAGCAGCTGCACTGTCATGCACTCATATACAAGAACTGGCAGCCAAACTTTGCTACATGAAAGTTATGCACTTGGTATTGATTTTAGAGAGACTGGATTGTTAATACTGTTAAAAATTGGTTTTGCCTTCCAAGATTATGGTTATGCTCTGATACTGCAAAAGAAACTTTAACAAACTATAGTTAAATATGTATAAAGCTAATGGAACATTGACAGTTTACAATTCAATCACAAGCCCAACGTTTTAATTCCCCTTTGCTTGTCTTCTGAACATAAACTTAAAGATGATTCTCATCATGCTAAGCCCACCTCTAGTTCAATCTGTATGTCTAGCCTCTGGGTTGAGGAAAACTGTTCTGTGTCTTTTAACCCAAATCTGTAGCTTTTACTAGGTCTCAAAGGCATGCGTCTACTCCTGCTGTCTAACAGACCCCTGTTAACTATATTTCTAATTCACATGTCTTCAAGGACAGAGAATTATGGAATGAGCCCACAGAGCTCTAAAAAATCAGTTACAGAAAACAATAAGGAGGGAGTTGTATATTCATTCTTTCACCACAAAATTTAATTTTGAAGTTTTTGACCTTGGATGCTAAGGAACAAACTGTCTGCTGCTGAGTGTCTATGGCACCCTGCAACTCGGCATACGTATGACGAAATGAAATGGAAGACTCCACTTACTGGCATATGGCATGGTTCAGATTGGGGATGCTGAAGGAGCATGGTGATTGCCAAAGCGACAGGTGAGACATGCTGATGCTGGGACCAAGAATGATGCTAACTGTGAGCTTGCTGAGTGTCCTGACAATGGTGGCAGGGAAGCTGTATTGGACATACGTTCCTGACCCACCTTTGCTTGCCTATAGCCCAGACTGGACAAGCTGCAAGGTGCCTTGCCTCAGGCTTTTAGACCTTGTGGGACAGAGAACATGGAGACTGTGGAAACTGCCTTCGAAAAATTAATCAAATGGAGAAGTTGTTATAATGAGCCCTGTCTTTCCTTTAATGTGACCAGTTATTCCGACTCAATCATGGACTGGCCTGGAAATCAATTCGATATTGGAAAAAAGGAAAAGATGATGGGCATTTGGAGGGCTGGTTCTGGACATTTTCAGAGACATATTTGAAAATTGACAACTGCTTTGTATGATGTTATATTTGCTGTGGATAAAAAATGGAATGGGTTCTGGGGTTAAGGTAAATGTGACATCCTGCATTATCCCACCTAATCTTTTATTACTTGGGACAGTTACCTTTGTTATTGGCTCTGATAATGAGTTCAATGTTTTTTGTTTTAAGTTTTTTTTTATCCAATTGTGTTTCTGCACAGGACAATGGTCTATCTGTGATGGTAGCACATCAACCAGCTTCTATTATGATTCCTGTAAATGTATCTGAACCTTGGTGTTCTGAAAAAGGCTTACAGATATCAGAAGAAGTGAGTCAGGCTTTAAGTAGAAGTAAGACAGTAGTGGGTTTGATTATTACCAGTATGGCAGCTTTGATTACATTAATAGTTAGCACCACTGCTTCTGCAATTGTTTTGAGGCAAAAAGTTAAGACAGCCCTTTTGTTAATCATTTATCAAAAAATGTTACTAGTACTCTTAGTATTTAGATAGGTGTTTGGAACAAGGAATTGATGCTCTTTATGACAGTATTCAAATTATTGGAGAGGAGGTTCAGAGTTTCAGAATAAGAAGCCATCTTGAATGTCACTCTAAATACCAATGGATTTGTGTCACTTCTAAACTTTACAATGATAGAAAATTCAAAGATGCTTGAGGAGTATTTGGCATAATTCTAACACCTCTCTGGATATTTTAACTTTGTGTACTGAGACTATGAATTTAAAGAATGCTGCTCTGTCAAGCTTTGATGCTGTGGATAGTGCTGATAAAATTATTAATGACTTAAGGTCAGTATTTCCATCTTGGTCAAGCTTCAAGAATGGCATATATAGTTTAATCATGCCCTGAGAATACTTTTATTCCTGTCCATTTTGATAAAACTTGCCTTAAACAACATCAACATAGCCGGGCGGTGGTGGCGCACGCCTTTAATCCAGCACTTGGGAGGCAGAGGCAGGCGGATTTCTGAGTTCGAGGCCAGCCTGGTTTACAGAGTGAGTTCCAGGACAGCCAGGGCTACACAGAGAAACCTGTCTCGAAAAACCAAAAAAAAAAAAAAAAAAAAAAAAATCATCAACATGTCCAAAATACATGGCTTGAAACATAAAATGGATCCCTAGACAGAGCCACTAATTTAACAAGCTAGCAGTCAATGACAGGTAAGATTCTGCAACAGAGCCTTACCTACCTAAGTGCATTGTCTTGGAGAATGCATTTTCAATGAAGAGCAAGGAGGGCATGCTTGTCAGAACAACCTAAGACAGATGCAGTCTTTTTTATGAAATAAAAAAGGGAGAGATGTGGAGAGCTTTTGGTGCCACTTCTAGGAAATTGGCAAGAATATTTGAGGTTTGGCTAGGACAAGGAAGTAGGCTCAAGATAAATACAGCCAAGAAATGTGTTCCTTGTATCTTGATCATCTTGATAAGTTCCTGGATACAATGATCATGGGACTTTTGTGTAAGCCTTGTTTGTCCTTGACCAAGAACTGACCCTATGTTTTGCATGTACTTAGAACGTCATAAAAGCAGCTTGGGGGGAAAAAAACCCTTGCTTCAGCACTTGGAGTCATACTATACTCTTGTCTAATTGTCTTTCCTTTCTTTAATCCTTACTCCTTCCTTCGAGACCTTGTTGCCTGACTGAGTGGGCTTGGTCAGAAGCAGCCCCAAACCGTCTGGGTTTGAGATAAGGCCTCACTGTACAGCTGATGATAGCCTGAAACTTGTTATTTAGACTAGCCTAAACTTGCTTTAAACTTCTCATCCTCTTGCTTCTGCCTCTCAAATGCTGGGAATACAGCCTTGGGCTACTTACTAGGTCTCTGTGTGTGTGTGTGTGAGAGAGAGAGAGAGAGAGAGAGAGAGAGAGAGAGAGAGAGAGAGAGAGAGAGAGAAAGAGAGGTCTTTTTATAGCTCTGGCTGGCCTAGAACTCTATAGACCAAGCTGTTCTAGAACTCACAGAGATTCATTTGCCTTTGCATGTACTACCATACCCAACAGATTTTATTTTATTATTTTTTTGGAGATAGAGTTTTTATGTAGCCAAGGCTAGCCTCAAACTCACCATCTGTCTCAGCCTCCTGAATGCTGAGGTTACAGGTGCAAATTCTGCCCCCCCAATGCTGAGCTGAGATGTTAGGAATGATAAAAATAATAATAAAAAACCAGAAACAACAACAAAAAACCCTCTGAGGAAGCAAGACCTTGTGTCTTTGAAGTTTATAGTACAAGATCCAAATGTGTCCTGCATCCATCAACAGGAGACTAAATGAAGGTGGAGTGGGGGTGGTGGTAGTGGTGATAGGGTGGTGGTAGGGGGTGGTGGGGGTGATGGTGAGGGTGTCTTAAGTCCCAGAACTTGAGAGGCATAGGCAGGCAGATCTCTGAGTTTGAGGCCAGCCTGGTCTACAGAGTGAGTTTCAGGACTACACAGAGAAAATCCTGTCTCAAAACCCAACAAAAACCAGGAGAATAAGTGGAGAAGAGACAGCTCTACAGTTGAGACATCAAGGCTGGACTGGGGAGATGGCTCATAATGTTTTTTTTTGTTTTTTTTGTTTTTTTTTTTTTTTTTTTTTTTTTTTTTTTTTTTTTTTGTTTTGGTTTTTCGAGACAGGGTTTCTCTGTGTAGCTCGGGCTGTCCTGGAACTCACTCTGTAGACCAGGCTGGCCTTGAACTCAGAAATCCGCCTGCCTCTGCCTCCTAAGTGCTAGGATTAAAGGCGTGCGCCACCACCGCCCGGCTGCTCATAATGTTAAAAAGCAGGGCTTTAGTGGCATGTGCCTGTGACCAGAACCTGGAAAACTCAGTCAGGAAGATCGCAAATTTACAGTCAATCTGGACTACATAAGTGAAACTCTGTTAAAAACCAATGCAGTGGCTCACACCTGTAATCTCAGCTACTGGGACGTCTGAGTCCCAAGACTTATCACAAGTTCCAGGCCATTCTGGGCTTCATGATAAATTCTAGGCCAGGCTGCCATGCAAGTGTGAGAGTTTGAGTTTGAGTCACCAGAACCTACATAACAGCCAGATGTGCAGTCCAAGCATCTGTAATCCTGGAGTTCTGAGGAGATGAAAAGTAGAGACAAGAGAATCTCTAGAAGCACACGGGACATTTGCCCTGGCACACAAGTGCAGTGATGTCGCTCTGTTTCAAACATGGTGGAAGGTGAGGATTGATACCCACGGCTGTCCTCTGAACTCCTGCAACAACGTGCATTTACTTATTTTTTATTTATTAGTTTGGTGTTTCAAGACATGGTCTCTCTGTATAGCCCTAGCTGTCCCAGAACTCTCTATGTGGACCAGTCTAGCCTTGAACTCACATAGATCTGAGTCTCTGCTTCCCAAGTTCTGGAACAAAAGGCACGTGCCACTATGCCTGGCTCCCTGAAGAGATTGACAACAGCTTTTGGCTGCCTGGGGTTGCATTCAGGCTGTATTGTGTACTTAGCATGTAGGAAGCCATGGGCAGCCCCTCAGTACCAGCAGAAAAACAATTAAGACTGCAAACATGCTGTGAAGCAGCACAGAAGTCACATGGCCGTGTAGGCACCAGGTTCACTGTGTCCTCAGAAAGCAAAAGCAGACCAGTGGCTCCCTCTAGCCCGGGCAGCCAGAGTGTTGGTTGATAGACACTTGAGTTTCTCTCTGTACATTTACTTTTTTCCTAAGACAGGGTTTCTTTGTAGCACTGGCTGTCCTGAACTCGCTCTGAAGTGCAGGCTGGCCTCAGACTCAGAGGTCCACCTGAGTGCTGGGGTTAGGGGAACTCGGCTGGCCTGGAACACACCACTGAGCCCACTAACTCATCCTTCCCAAATTCTGAGATTACAGGTGTGAGCCAGTATGATAGGGTCCCACTATGTAGTCCGGATCAGCTACAAATTTGTAACCCTCCTGCCTCAGCTTTCCAAGTTCTGGGTACAGTCATGTACCCACAAGGTCCTGCTTTTCAAATATATATATATATATATATATTTTTTTTACTATTATTGTCTCAGGGGTTTATTGCTATAACAAAACAACACTACCAAAAAAGCAAACTTGGGGAAGAAAGGATTTATTTCATCTTACAGTTTGTAGTTCATAAGTCGGGCAGGAACTCAAGACAGGAACTGAAGCAGAGGCCATGAAAAACACTGCTGACTGGCTTATAAGTTCAGCCTGCTTTCTTAGGCCACAGAAGCCCAGGGGTGGCAGTGACCACATGGGTCTGGACCCTCCCACATCAATCTTCAATCGAGAAAATGGATCAGAGGCTTACCCATAGGCCAATCTGGTGGAGACATTTTCTTAACTGGGGTTCTCTCTTTCAAAACGACTCTAGTTGGTGTCAAATGGACATAAAAGCAGCCAGCATAATCATGCATTTGTATATGAGAATGTTTAAAGGAAGACTCAAGCCAAGGGAGGGACCCTGACTGCCTCCCTGCAGGGGTCCCACTCTATCTAATAGCACCCTGGGAATTGCAGGATGTCTGTGCCAAAGGATGGTGTGCCCCACTGCCCAGCCTACCTCCCCTGACTCAGCAGTCTGTAGACAAATGGAGGTGCAGCCAGGCTTGTCTAGGTGGAGGAACTAAAAGCAATCAGGATACGGTCCCTGCCTTAGGGCTCAGGAAGGGTGTGACACAGAATTGAGCAAGACAGGGGCCTCCTTCTGCCACAGTGAAGGTGAGCCCCAGCCCAACTCTGGAGGACCTGTGAAGCCAGGGTAGCAGCACTTCCAGGAATCCTGGACTGAAATTGTTGGAGGAGGCAAGTGGGCAGAAGATTCGAGAGGCCTGGAGCCGACACCCCCTAGACAGCGTTACTAGGAAGGCCCAGGGCACAGCTGTGTCATTTGCCAAGTGATTGTGCTGAACCCCACCTTGATGGCTCAGCACTTCTTGACCTGATTTCCTTCTTTCCCAGACATTTCAAGGTTGAGCCTCTTCCTTACAGTCTTGCATGCTTTCCCTGCTGCTGGCCATCCCCAGCTAGCCTTAATTAGATGTCCCTTGCTTCTTATCCTCTGGCCTTGCTGCCCTCCACTACTAACTTCATAGCTGTGTAACCTTAGGCAGGTTTCTTAACATCTCTATGTCTCAAGTTTTTTTCTCTGTAAGCTGAGAAACATTCCATGGGTTTCATTTTATGGAAGAGTCCAGCTCAAATGGGTTAATGAGACTCCAGCACTTATTAACCATGCCTAGGTCATGTGAAGCCTGGGTTTGGTCTAATTTCCATTATTTGTATTTAATTTTTGGTTACAGACAATGAGGTTTATCCAAGGTGCGATTATTAACTTTTGATTACATCTGTGTGTTGTGGTCCCATATGCCACCATGAGTGTGTGAACACCAGAGGACAGCTAGCAGGAGTTGTTTCTCCCCTCTACTGTGTGGGTCCTGGCAAGTGAACTCAAACTGTCAGGCACCGAGGCCTTAGATGTAGCTGAGACAGGCCTTGAAATGTTGATCCTCCTGCTTCAGCCTCCTGAGTGCTGAGATTACAGACAAGTGCCTACACAGCTCCATTGCTGTTTTTCTTACTTTATATTCTATCAATTTTGAAGATGTCATTAAGTATAATAAAAAATGCCACTAAAGAAAAGTTAACCACGTCTGAGGTGCTTCATCGCTAGGTCTTTTGTTTTAAATTTCCCAGAAGATCTGCTTCCTGACTAGATTCAGGTACACATCATATATAACTCACACACATACACACTCACACACACACACACTCACACACACACATACACACATCATATATAATCCACACACACACACATACACACACATATACAAACACACACACATACACACACATACACACAGGATGGTAGGATCAAAAGGAATTGCTGAGCTCCATAGCAGAATTCCCACACAGAGGCGACTCCTGAGATCACTTCTGTTGTGAGTCCTTGTGTCTCTTTCCGGTGGCCTCCCACCCTGGGACATCCAGAGTGCTCCCATAGAGCTGCTCTCCTTCGAACAGTTTCCACCACCAGCTTGAGGACTTGAAAACCAGGGTCGGGTCCCTCTAGTGTTCCCACAATTTGGGTTGTGGGTTTAGAGTGCTCCCTGAAAGACCTCAGAGTCCTCCTCTAAGCTCCTCACACCTTTCTCCAGGAATTGCTGCTGGGGCTTTGGAATCTGCTTGTGTCTGCAATGACAGCTGCATTAGGGGTGAAGCCAGCTGAAGGACAACACGTACCTTGTCACCTGACTTCAGAAATGTTGATCATGACAAACAAGAAGAGATAAACATGAGTAGTTCCTGATCTATGCTTCTAGCTGCCTCAGAGCAGTCATGCATTGATTCCCCGAATATCCTTCTTTCTCAGAAGGCTACATCCTGCCTCCTCTGGGAAGCCTTCCATGACTGTCCTGTGAAAGCACTTAGTAGGACTACAATGTCATTCATTCTTCATGTGACTATTATCACTATCTCTCTTCCTTTCTCTTTCTTTCTCTCTCCTCTCTAAGACAGGGACTCTCTAAATAGGCCTGGATATCCTAGAACTCACTATGTAGACCAGGCTGGCTTTGAACTCAGAGATCTACCTACCTCTTCCTCTCGAGTGCTGGGATTAAAGATGTGTGCCACCACGCTGGACAGCATCATCATTATTTTGGGAGATGGCCTCACTAAATTGGCTTAGCTGGCCTAGCATTCACTATAGGTTAATCCAGGATGGCCTTGAACTCCTGATTCTCCTGCCTCTACCTTTAAGGGCTGGAGTTACAGGCATATATCTCTACTCTGGGTTTATAAGGTACTAAGGATTGAACCCAAGGCCTGTTTATCTTAAGCAGGCCCTCTATGGACGGAGTCACATTCCTGGGTATTGTGTGTTTCTCTTTAAGGAGTTTATGGATGGGAAACTGAGTCTGGCAACTGAGGTTACTGGCCCACAGCCATTTTTCAGTGTAGTATATACAAAGTACAGCGGGGTCAGCATCCACTCCCTCCTGGGGTTCAGAGGAGCTGCCTGGGACATGCAGGCTTCAATGTTCAATGGATTGGCATGAGGCTGAAGACAGAGATGTCAACAAATGAAGAACAAACTCAAGGTCATCCTGGACTACCTATAGCAAATGCTAGCCCAGCTTATTGACTCCTTGGCAAGGCCAGAGCTCTTTTAGTGACGACAGAGTGCCAGGCTGAGGTGACTCTCTCTTGCCCACAGAGAGAAAAGGTCTTCCCATTATTCTGTGGAGTCAGAAACCCTGTAGGCCTCCCCTCAGCTAACTTACAGCTTTGTAGTTTGTAGTTAGTCTTATCTGAGACCCAGAGAAGAGTGTGTGTGTGTGTGTGTGTGTGTGTGTGTGTGTATGTTGCTGAGACACGATTCGCAGCCCTGCAGAACCCCGGAAGAAGGAAGCTGTACAGGGTCTGTGGCTGGGCCTCTGGGATCCCCCAGCCAGGGACTTCCTCTTCCTCTCAGAGCAGGTGTAGCTGCCACAGCGTGACAGGGACGACACCCTCACCCCCAACATGGAGGGGGCCAAGGGGCCCAGGCTCAGAGACTTCCTGAGTGGGAGTCTGGCCACCTGGGTGAGGGTCAGGTGGGAGAGCTAGGAGAGGAAGAGAGTGTCAGGGCAGACGGAGGTCTGGGGAAGGGGTGGCTGAGTGTATAGCATCCAGAAGGCAGAGAAGGGGGAGGGGGAGACAGTGTGGGTTCTGGGGCAGGAGGCATTCAGGGGCACTGGTGAAGTGGGGGGTTGATCCTAGAGTGTATTGGACAGATCAAGGACTCAGGATGGATTTACTAGTTGGGGCGGGGGAGTTTCTACCTGTTTAGCTGACTTCTATTTGTTTCCACAGGCGCTGGGACTGGCTGGGCTGGTGGGAGAGTCAGAAGAATCAGCAGGGGCAGAGGAGGAGGAGGAGGAGGAGGAAGAAGAGGAAGAAGAGGAGGGGCCTTCTTGTACAGAGAAGAGATTCCGGCGGCTGAGCGATGGAGCCTTACTCCTTCGGTGCTGGGCATCATGTAAGTGACATGGGAAGTTGAGTTTGGGGGGAGGGGGCTGTGAGTAGTGGGAGGAGCCTGAGGGTGGAAGGCAAGGCCTGTCTGGGGTTGGGGGAGGTCCTCAAGCCAACCTGTCATCCATGTTCCCTGGGTGAACATAGTGCTCCCAGTTCCCGAGGAGGACTTCGGATGGTCAGGGGCTGTGATGGTCCTGCAGCCTGTCGGATGTGGAACCTCCATCATCTGTGGGGGCGACTGAGGGATTTCTACCAGGTGAGGCATTGAGAAGGCCTGACAGGAGGCTCAGCAGCCCCTTGTGAAGGCGTCTTTCTTAGTGCTGGTGTGTTCTAGGAGGAGCTGAAGCTGCTGGTTCTGTCACCGCCTCCAGACCTCCAGACAATGGGGTTTCACCCCTTCTCAGGTGCTGTTTCCTACCTGCCCTCTGGCCTCTGTCCCTGCCCCATGTCCCTCTTTAACCCTTTGTGACTTGTGCCCAGCAGAAGAGGCAGTGGACGAGCTGGAAGGCATCCTTCGGCTGCTGCTGGGGGCCTCGTGCAGGTGAAGAAGGGGTGGGGGAAGAGAATGGAGTTCTCACAGGAGGAGGGAGCCTCTGTGTGTCAGCTTTGGGCCTTCTGTCTACCACAGTGCGAACATCGGGAGCTCTTCATCCGTCACATCCGGGGCCTCAGCCTTGACGTCCAGAGCGAGCTGGCTGTTGCAATCCAGGAGGTACTGATGGCATCGATACAATCTAGGGCCTTGGTTGGGTTCATTTTCTCTGCCAGATGAAGAATTAACTGGCAGGAAAAATCTGAAGCGCAGCAGGTGGCAGCAGAGGGCTCACGCGCAGCAGACAGAAGCAGCAGTTAAGAAAGGCATTCATTGAGGGCGAGCAAGCATGCACATGCAGCAGACACACAGAGAAAAAGATGCAGCTTTGCAGAAGCAGGACTTGGGAAGCCAAAAATTCCAGTATCTTCTGGAGGCCTGGGTTTTTAAAGACTCTGAGGAGTCTTCCTTCCCCTATTTGGTTGGTCAGTTTGAAGACCCATAGTTGATTGGTCTGAAACTGTTGTGTGGATACATCCTGATCAGGCCCTTGAACTTGAGTCACTAAGTCAGCAGGGACCACGTGGCTGGAGGGGCAAAGCTGCAGGCTTTTGTCTTTTTTAGGTTTTCATGGTTTGAGTAGTAGTTGCCATTTGGAATTTTGCCCTCTTCCATGATCATGGCTTCTCTGTTAGCCTGTCTGTCTACCAGGAATATTTGTCTAACTCCTGATCTCTAGGTATCGCTGTGGCCGCCCAAGGGGGACTATTGCAACTGCTGAGTCCACCTTCATCTCCTCTTTTTTTTTTTTTTTTTTTTGTTTTTCGAGACAGGGTTTCTCTGTGTAGCTCAGGCTGTCCTGGAACTCACTCTGTAGACCAGGCTGGCCTCGAACTCAGAAATCCGCCTGCCTCTGCCTCCCAAGTGCTGGGATTAAAGGCGTGCGCCACCACCGCCCGGCCTTCATCTCCTTCTGATGCATTGTTCTCCGTGCTCTCAGGTGACCCAGCCTGGTGCTGGTGTGGTACTGGCTATGGCTGGACCCGAATCCGGAGAGCTGGTGGCTGAGGAGCTGGAGATGCAGTTACGAAGCATGATGGGAGTGATGTCCAGACTGGTTCGGCAGCGTGATCTGGGGGCACAGGTAGGGAACAGGCGGGGGCGATGGGCATGGGGGCTGTCGGTTGTCATAACCCAGAAGATTTTGTGGGGGTTGGAAACCCGATGTGCAAAAGTTTTGGAAGGTGCTTCTTAACTTTTGACTTCCTGATAGCGGTTGGCTGAACTACTGCTAGAGCGGGAGCCAGCCCACCTGCTGTTGCCAGAGGCTCTTGCTAATGTTTCTGCGGAGGGTTCCTCTCACCATCTGGCTCTGCAACTGACCAATGCCAAGGCCCAGTTGAGACGCCTGAGGCAGGAGGTGTGAGTGTCTGAAGGCTGGGAAAGGGGCCAGTGGTGTCTGGATGGGTCCTCAGCCCCTAGGTGTGAGTTTGCAGCTGGCAGACACTCTCCATCACCCCATCCCTCCAGGGAGGAGAAGGCTGAGCAGCTGTTGGACTCCCAGGCGGAGGTGCAGGGCTTGGAGGCTGAAATTCGAAGGCTCCGCCAGGAGGTGCGGCCCAACGTCCCCATCCCCGCCTCCCCCCCCCCCCCCCGACATTGTCCCTTCCTCATCGTGGTCCTGTTGCTTCTTGCGATTCCTCACCCCTCTGTTCCGTGGCTGGCTAATCCTAGTTCCACACCATATGGCCCAGACCCAGGCGCTGTCCGGACAAGCCAAGCGCGCAGAGCTCTACCGCGAGGAGGCAGAGGTGCTGAGGGAGCGGGCCGGCCGTCTTCCACGCCTGCAGGAAGAGCTGCGGCGCTGTCGCGAGAGGCTTCACGCTGCAGAGGTCTTCAAGGGCCAGCTGGAGGTGAGGTGGGGGCAGGGCTGGAGGCGGAGTATTTTGGTGGGCGTGGTCTGGAGGCGGGGCTTGCAGGAGGCCTTCTGGCCAAGAGAAGAGTAGGTCTAGCCTTCCTTGCTTGACCGTGATAGCAGGGTGAATTGGGTGAGGATACAGCAGGTGGAGTCTAGGACAAGCTCTTTAGGATGGGCGGATGGAAGGGAGAAGAGGAGGAGACTGCGGAAGAGCAGGTCTTGAAGAGACGGATGGGGCTACGGGTAGAATAGGGAAATTGGCAGTGAGATCTCACTAAGTAGTGGGTACCGCCGGGCAGTGGTGGCGCACGCCTTTAATCCCAGCATTGGGAGGCAGAGGCAGGCGGATTTCTGAGTTCGAGGCCAGCCTGGTCTACAGAGTGAGTTCCAGGACAGCCAGGGCTACACAGAGAAACCCTGTCTCGAAAAAACCAAAACCAAAACCAAAAAAAAAAAAAAAAAAAAGTAGAGAGTACCAACGAGTGTGGTCTAGAGGTATATGGCCTTGGAAGGCTTCTCCTTGGGGTACCTGGAGAGTCCTTGGAGAGAACTGCAGTTGGAGGGAAGAGGTAGGGAAAGCGGGAGAGTCTGAAGCTGTCCCAAGGGAAGGAATCTGGAATCGCCAGGCTCTGATGAGCATAAAGGTTACATCTCACCAAGGATCTTCCTGACTTTCCCACCAGGAGGAGCGGGTGCTTTCCGAGGCCCTAGAGGCCTCGAAGGTCCTGCTGGAGGAACAGCTGGAGGTTGCCCGAGAGCGCTCAGCCAGGCTGCATGAGACCCAGAGGGAGAACCTCCTGCTGCGAACTCGGCTGGGCGAGGCCCATGCGGTGAGCTAGGTTGACCTGTCCATCAGTTGTCCCTCGTTGACCTGACCGCGTTGATCATTGTCCCTGGTCCCCCAATGACTCCAATGATGCCCAAGGTTTTCTCTAAGTGATTCCTGTAGCATGTTGGGACATTCAGACTTGCACATTTGGGCCAGATGAACAAGGTACTGACCTATTTTCCACACCCCAGGACCTGGACTCTCTGCGGCATCAGTTGGAGCAGCTGGTGGAAGAGAATGTGGAATTGGAGCTGGAACTTCAGAGGAGCCTGGAGCCGCCCCCAGGATCCCTGGGGAGGGTGAGTCGGTCCTAGGGTAAGGGCAAGGATCTGGGGGTGAAGGCAGACTCTCTGAGTGGGGAGGACTTGTTTTCGAGCCCTTACTAGGTCTCTGAGAGGTGTTGGGTGGGAGTCAGGGAGGGTGGACGGAGTTTTGACTTGGTCACGTCTCCAGTCTCCTTACCTGGAGCACCCTCACTGCAAGATGAGGTGAGGGAAGCAGAGGCTGGGCGGCTAAGGACAGTGGAACGGGAGAATCGGGAGCTTCGAGGCCAACTACAGATGCTTCGAGCACAGCTTGGCAGCCAGGTAGGCCCCTCCAATATCCTTATCCCCACTGCTTCCCACCCACATCCCTTCTAATACCCCCCCGCCCCCATTGTCTCATATGTTTTTAGCACCCCCTGCTGGACGAACAGAGCAAGGACTCCATGCTGCCTGTGCCTAATGGGGCTCCAGCAACTCCCCTGGCCCTCGATCACAGCCCCCAAAGCCTGGCTTGCCAGATAGGAGGTGAAGGTTCCGAATCTTTGGACCTGCCTTCTCCGGCATCACACTCTGGCATCACAAGGTCATCGGAGTGTCCCCAGGCACCTGATTCACACCCAGAGTTGGAGAGTCCTTTCCAGATGATATCTCAGGATCCCCAGACCTCAGACCAAACTTCCCAAGAATCAGACCCTACTGTGGAGGCACATCAGTCCCTGGAGAAGTCTGATCACAGAGTCTCTCTCCAGAGCCCCATTGTCTGGGACCCACCACAGGGTCCAGAGAGCAAAATTGAAGTGCAGGAGTCGCTAGTAGAGACTGGAGGCATGGAGGCTCTCCAAGGGGAGGTGGTACCCAAGGCTCAGGCCCTGAAACAGGAGAGCCCCGAATGCAGGCCCATATCTGCTGAGTTCATTCTCCTGGAGCCGCTGAAGGATCAAAAGACCCTGGATCAGGAACTAGAACTGTCAAAGCAACAGACAGAGACAGGAGGACATGAACAGAAGCCCAAGGGGTTGGTCGGTAAACTGGTCCCTCAGAAACCACAGCAGACATCAGAAGGGGCACCTGATCCCTGGTCCAGGGAGGAGCCAATCCCAGAGGAGATCCTGGCCAGTGCTATCCCAGAGGAGCAGGCCCTCAGAGATGAGATAGCACAACTAAAGAGAGACGTTGTAGGCCTTGAGGCTAAACTACAAGCCCAAGCCCAAAGACTGGAGGCCCGAAGTACGGAGGCTGTCTGCCTCTCTGAGGAGCTGGCCCAAGCTCGAGAACAGAGGCCGAAGCCCATCAGGAGGTAGAGGCCCGGGCCCGGGAGCAGGCCCGTCTTCGTGAAGCAGTGGATACAGCTACCTTGGAGCTGGAGGCTGCATCTCGTGAGAGGGAGGCCCTGGCAGAGGCACTAGCAGCAGCAGGCCGAGAGCGAAGGCAGTGGGAACGTGAAGGGCCCAGGCTGCGGGCTCAAGTTGAGACTGCTGAGCAGCAGGTGCAGGTTCTGGAGAGCCAGGTCCGCCGTCATCTGGAGGAAGCTGAGAGGAGCATCTGGAGAAGCAAGCCCTTAGGGAGGTATGTGGGGTGGAGCAGTGGGTTGGGAAATGAGGACCTGGGACAGTTGCTGGGTTGTGTGGTGTGGGTTCCTTCACTGCACTGAGATGGGACAGAAGGTAGGAAATCCAGCCCACTCCTGCTGATAGCCAGTCCTTGATGGGGTTGGCTATAGGAGAGACTCACACTGCCAATTCTGTGGTCTATCCTGCACTCCTGTTGTGGCAGCCTTTTATCCCTTTGCCCTGGCCCCTTCTTCCTGTATAAAGCAGATACTGTGCCTTAGAGCACCCATAATCTGTTGGCAGACCAGGATAACTGTGGAAATTGCCTGACTCATACCTGGCCAAAGCCTACTGTAAGTGACCAAACAATAGTTCTCCAGGTGACGAGCACTAAGGAAGCCCCATGTATTTAATGCAGATCCAGCCCAGAGACTGTGCCTGCCACTACCAAAGCCTCCTGGGCTGCTCGGGGCCCAAGCTGCCCAACTCCAGCACTCCCCGAAAGTGCCTGCCAAACCTGGGCCTAGCCCTGCCCAGTCAGTCCCTCTGCAAGCTGTGTCCTCTCTCTGACTCCCAAGTGCCTTTGCACCCTAGGGCCCCTAAGTGCCAAGAGTATTATTAATGCTGCCGTACCTCAGTTTGAACCTGCCAGGGCCCCACCTGCTCAGCCTGCTGCCAGCCAGTCCCCACGGCCACAGCAGCTCAACTCCCCCCTTTTGATACTATATCCCCTACCCAGCTACCTATGGAGCTTGAGGGTTATAAACCCAAACAGGTCATGTCCAATAAAAGTGATTCTAAAAAAAAAAAGTTCTCCAGGAGCCTGGGATGGAACTGTTCTTGCCTGGCATCTATATAAACTAGACATAAGCTTCTCATCCCAGCACTCAGGATGGGGAGGCAAGAGGATTAGAAGTTCAAGGCCATTGTTTAGTTTGCTTTTCTGTTGGAACTTAGAGCAGGAACCTGGAGACAGGAACTCAGAGCAGGAACCTGGAGATAGGAACTCAGAGCAGGAACCTGGAGACAGGAACCTAGAGCAGGAACCTGGAGACAGGAACTGAAGGAAGCAGAGGCCATGGAAGGGCTCTGCTTATTGGCTCTTCTCCATAGCTTACTCTCCTTGCTTTTTTTTTTTTTTTTTTTTTTCAATGCAGGATAACCTGTCTAGGAATGGTACCACTCACAGTGGGCTGGGTTCTCCTGCATTAATCATTAACCAACAAAATGCCCCACAGACTTGCCTATAGACAGTTTGATGGAGGCAACTTTCCCAGTTTCCTGTTCCCAGATGACTGCTTCTGTCAAGTTGACAGCACAGAGATCCTTGACTGTATAATGAATTGGAGGCTATCCTGGCTATGGAAACTCTGTCTAGAGAGGAAACAAAAACAAAACATTCAGTAAAGATGAAGTGTGCCAGGCATGGTGGTCATGCCTTTAATTCCAGCCCTCGGGAGGCAGAGGCAGGCTGATCTCTGTGAGTTCAAGGCCAGCCTGGGCTACAAAGTGAGTTCTAGGACATTCGGGCTGCACAGAGAAACCCTGTCTCGAAAAGAAGAATAATAATAATAATAATAATAATAACAATAACAATAGATGAAGTGCTAGCAGTGTACTCAGGAAGTGCCTGTCCGGGTATGAGAGGTCTCCGGGAAAATGACCAGGATTCTACTTGATGCTGAAAGATTAAGACCTTTGATGAGAGGGGTGACAAGGACTCTCAGGCATTGGAGATGGTGGGGGCCCAGAAGAAGTCATGGCAGTGGCCAGTTTTGAAGGCATTTCTACTCTGTCCTCTGGCATGGGGAGCCTCAGGTGTGGGCAAACCCATGTGTGGCTGAGTTTGATGAGGGTCACCTTGATGAAAGGGGAACCTGTAGTTATCAGGGGCAGCGGCAGTGGTGACTATGACAGGTGGGGCTGGCAGGGACATAGGGTCAGTGATGGAGGGAAGAGAATGTCTAGAAATGCTTGCATTTATTTATTCATTCACAAGCTTTGCTAGGCCAGCCAAGGCTCTGTACCACGCTTGGGTACAGTGGTGACCAGGTAGGGGGTAGCCCATATGCACAGGTGTGGAGATGACGGGACATGCAGGGAGCCATGGTCCAGGCTGGACACATCAGAGAAGGCTTTCAGGAGGAGGTGGAGAGGAGCAGATCCAGGTTGTGAGCTGGAGAAGTCAGGAGAGGTGATCCTGAGGAGAAAGCTTCCTTTTACGTTGAGGGAGAGGTTGGGGGTTTTTGTGAGTGAATGGTATCACTGGAGAGGCTGGAGATGAGCAAAATGGTCAGTCCACATAGGGAGACAAAGCCAGGGACAGTGCAACGCAATGGCAATGGTTACAGCAGAGCTGTGGGTACCAAGACTGGGAGCTGGGTGCTCTAGTGTGAGCAGTCTCCAGTTCCATCCCAGGGCACAGACTGGAAGAACGCCTCGCGTAGGCTCCTCCCAATGGTGAGGACGGAGAACAGGAGTGGAGGCTGCTAGACACTGGTTACACACAGGGTAGGTATGGAGGAAGAGATGTAGGGAATTCGAGACCAATGAGCCAATGTGAGAGAGGGTCTCTCTGGGGATCTAGAGATCTGCCAGGGAAGAACTGTATGCTGTCTCAGACCCTCCTGACTGTCAGCTGTGTGGCTTGGAGCAAGTTACTTCTGGGTGTCAGTTTCTTCGTCTGTAAACTGGAAACAAACCCGTTCCTGCCCCTCCTGTGGTGGTGCATGCCTCCAGTCCTGCCCTTGGTAGGCTGAGGCAGGAGGATTGAGAGTTAGAGGCCATCCTGAGCTATACAGGCTCAAGAGAGGGCTGGATGTGCACACTCCTCTAATCCCAGAACTTGGGGGCAGAGACAGGTGGATCTCTGTGAGTCTGAGCTTAGCCTGGTTTATAGTGACAGGAATATAGAGCGAGATCCTGTCTCAGAAATAATAAGTAAATAAATAACCAAAGAGGGGGAAAAGAATGTAAGAAGCAGAGAGAGAGAGAGAGAGAGAGAGAGAGAGAGAGAGAGAGAGAGAGAGAAACTAAAACCTGTTCCTATCTGATAGAATCTCATAAAATAATGTGTGGAAGGGGCTTAGGGTATGCCTGGCTCTCCACTACGCTTTGCTTTGCTTTTTGGGGAAGAAGAACTCTGAGGACTTAGAGGGTGGGAGAGGCTCGGAGTAGAGAGAATTGGGGCGATTTCCTGACTGTAACAGTTCTGGGCACTACCTGGATGTGGCATTGAAGGAGCCGCCTAGCAGAGCAGAGAAATGATCCCGAGGTTTTTAAGTGGGCACAGAGGCCTCCCAGGCTGGATGGAGGGGAACTTGGCAGGGCCGCAGGTCTCCACTTGCCTATCATATCTCTAGCAGCATTAACGCACTAGTGGTCAGCTGGGTAGCAGAGCATTATGGGAATTGTAGTTCTTTTCCTCCTCCTCCTCTTTCTCCTCTTTCTCCTCTTTCTCCTCTGTCTCCTCTGTCTCCTCCTCCTCCTCTTCTTTTTGTTTTTTTGAGACAAGAGTTTTACTGTGTAGCCCTGCCTATCCGGGAACTTGTTCTGTAGACCAAGCTGTCCTTGAACCTGTCTCTGTCTCCCAAGTGTTAGGATTAAAATTATTGTGCTACCACCGCCAGCTCAACTTTAGTTTTTTAACCAGAGACTGTGCCCACATCTGTTAGGAACTGCGGTGCCCACGGCAAGCTGTGGAGGGATGTTGCTTAGGATGATGGCTCCACAGCCTTAGGTTTTAGCGGCAGGATGTGGCTCGTGATTGGGCAGTGCCATCTTTGTGTAGCTTTATCTTTCCAGGTCCCCAGGAGTCAGAATGGTTTGGCCTTCCTCCCCTTGCACGCAGCTCACAGGTCAGACCTGGCCTTCCACCCCTACCCTGGAATGGTGTGGCCCAACTGCCAGATGCCATAGTCTCTGACCAACCTCTGCAGCCCTGCACTGTGGTTAGGCCTGGGATCTGAGTTCCTCATCTGATAGATCTTGGTAGCCACCCCTCTGGGGTGCTCTGCAGACCTACCTCCACTGAGCCCTGCACATGGCTGGAAAAGCACCTGGCAGGGCTCGTCACCATCATGGGTACATTAGAAACCATGGGCTCAAAGAGGTGAAGCCATTTGCTTAGTGTGCATCTTGACCCCTCACTTAAGGGTTGCTTTCACCTCCTACCAGGTTTAGGCCCCCACTCCTTACATATCTATCCTACAAAGCCACTGGCACTCCACCCCCAGGTCTTTTAGAGAAGGTCTCATATTGAGCCTAAGCCTCCTTTTGTAGCCCAGGCTGGCCTTGACTTTGCAGCCATCTTCCAATCTTAGCTTCTTGAGTGCTGGTTTTACAGATGGAACCATATATGCCAGATGGGAACACAGAGGCATATGCCAGGGTAACAAAACAAGGCAGAGAGCAAGACAAGACAAGGCCCTTCTTGGGCCTGTCTCTAGCTTTCCTCTATTTCTGGGGAAGAGGAGTGGTCCCCATCTTCAACCCTACCTGCTGAGCCTGCTCTGCCTGCCCATAGGAGCTAGAGAAGGCTGTGGTACGGGGCCAGGAATTGGGGGACCGACTGGAGCATCTGCAGCAAGAGCTGGAACAGGCAGCCTTAGAGCGCCAGAAGTTCCTTCAAGAACAGGAGAGCCAGCACCAGAGGTGGGCACAGTGGCTGGGGGCAGGGAGGGACAGGGAAGGAAGGGCTGGGCGTTAAGGTTTCTCCTGGTAGGTACCAGCATCTGGAGCAGCGTCTGGAAGCTGAACTGCAGGCAGCATCTACCAGTAAGGAGGAGGCATTGATGGAGCTCAAGGCCAGAGCCCTGCAGCTGGAGGAGGAGCTGTTGCAGGTAAAGCCGTCCTGGGGACTGAGGTGCTGGCCCCTCACCCCAGCCTGGGAATAGGCAACCAGGGCTGTCAGGGTCAGCTCTTACCTCCTACCCCAGTGGGGCTGCTTCCTCTATTCCTTAAGTGGATGGAACCTCTCCTTGGGTGACTGCTCTCTACCTTTTGGGTTGGGCTCCAACACTTCCCCATGTGTGTGCGGCACCTGAGATCCGTGTCCCTGAACCCCATCCCTGCAGCTGCGCCAGTACCCTGTACAGGACCTGGCAGTTGAGGCACGAGCTGAGCCTCAGACTGTGGAGACCCAGAATGGACGGCTAATCGAGGTGGAGCGAAATGTGAGTGACAGGACGTGGGGTGTCCAGGGGATGGCAGGACTAGCCGCTTAGTCACTGACAATCTCCTTTTCTGGCAGAATGCCACACTGGTGGCCGAGAAGGCGGCTCTGCAGGGGCAGCTGCAGCACCTGGAGGGGCAGCTGGGGAGCCTGCAGGGACGGGCTCAGGAGCTCCTGCTACAGAGTCAGAGGGCACAGGAGCACAGCAGTCGCCTGCAGGTGGGTGGCAGCCTGGGGCTCTTGTCCCCTGTCCATTAGTGTCATTTTATGCCCGTTCCCTTATTTGAGCCAATGGCCTCATCTGCTTCCACGGTGCTTTCTCTCTGACCTCTGCCATCACAGGCTGTACCTTCTCCTTGTCCTTGCCTTCAGAATCCACATCTGTACCCACTCTGGTTCCCCATCATCCTAGCCTCCCAGGCTTCTCCTCCATATTAGCCATTAGTCCTCACCCCTTCTCTGTCCCCTCCCCATGTGTCCCATTCCTGTTTTGGGCCTCTTGCATGGCCTCACCACCATGATACCTCTACTGCTTTTAACCTCTTGCCTGTTTTTCAGCCGTACCTCGGCTTCCTCCGTAGGAACTCCTGTCCTTTGCCCCTATGATCTCAGGCAATGTCCCGCATCCCTCCTGGGCTGGGTGCCCCAATGCGGTGGTCCTCCCCACCTGTCTCACCCTAGGCTGAAAAGTCAATGATGGAGATGCAGGGTCAGGAGCTGCACAGGAAGCTGGGGGTATTGGAAGAGGAGGTGCGGGCAGCGAAACAGGCCCAGGAGGAGACTCGTGGGCAGCAGCAGGCTCTGCTTCGGGACCATGAGGCCTTGGTGCAGCTGCAGCGAAGGCAAGAGACGGAGCTGGAGGGACTGTTGGTGCGGCACCGAGATCTCAAGGCCAATATGCGAGCACTGGAGCTGGCTCACCGTGAGCTTCAGGGCCGGTGAGTCTTCCCAACTTCTCTCCCTGGCATGCTTACTTGCCTGTCTTCCTCAGCAGGTCTGACCCAAGCAGGTATTCCATACTCTGAGTATCTATCCTGCTGCTCCTCTCTTGGGGGCCTGGGGTCCCCAGCTTTGAGGCTATGAATGGTAGCACCTTGCATGGTGTTCTGCTTTGGGGCTTTGCTGGGGTATGGTGCTTATCCTTAGATGTCAGACGTTCAGATCCCACAATGCAGTGCCTACCTGTCAAGGCTGCAGCCCCTGCAGTCCTCTGGGACCCTTGTTCATACAGGCATGAGCAGTTGCAGGCCCAGCGGGCCAGTGTAGAAGCACAAGAGGTGGCCCTACTGGCAGAGCGTGAGCGGCTGATGCAGGACGGACATCGGCAGCGCGGCCTTGAGGAGGAGCTGCGGAGACTTCAGAATGAGCACGAGAGGTACTAGCCCTGATGCAGCCCTGTCCTCCAACCCCAGGTCAGAATTCCCACATATGAAGTGGGTTGGGGTGGGTTAGTCACTGCCCCTGCATGTCCTGCTTCTCCTCCTTTCTGTGGGTGTGGCCTTCCTGGCTCTTGGGAGAGCAGTTGTCTTTGTCTCCAAAGAGCTCAGATGCTACTGGCTGAGGTATCTCGGGAGCGAGGGGAGCTCCAGGGTGAACGTGGGGAGCTGCGGAGCCGCCTGGCGAGGCTGGAGCTGGAGCGAGCACAACTTGAGATCCAGAGCCAGCAGCTGCGTGAGTCCAACCAGCAGTTGGACCTGAGCGCCTGTCGGCTGACCACACAGTGTGAGGTGTGGCACAGTATTGGGGGCGGTCTGAGGCAGCCAAGGTAGGCAAGCCAAACTAGGTATTCATCCGGCCCTTGTTGCCGCCCGCAGCTTCTGACCCAGCTTCGCAGGCGCAGGAAGAGGAGAACAGGCAGCTGTTAGCTGAGGTACAGGCCCTGAGCGGGAGAACAGAGAGCTACTGGAACGCAGCCTGGAGAGTCGTGACCATCTGCATCGAGAGCAGCGAGAGTACCTGTGAGCATGCTCAGGGACAGGTCCCTCAGAGAGCGCCACTTCCCCCACCTCCCACTCCTCCCACCCACCCCAACTCCCTTGTTCCCCCACCTCCACCACGCCCCCAGCTCCAAGAGGAAGGTCCCACAGAGTAGTCTTATCTGCAATGTGGCGGGCCCCGAGTTACACCTGCTTCCGCCAGGGCTTTGCCAGGATTTCTGTGAACTCACTCTCTCCTCTTCCTACCAGGGACCAGCTTAATGCCTTGCGCCGTGAGAAGCAGAAGCTGGTGGAGAAAATCATGGACCAGTACCGTGTGCTGGAACCTGGGCCCCTACCCCGTACCAAGTGAGGGCCCACCTTCCGGAACTGGGATCCTGCTAAATTTGCCCTGTCCTACCCTCTGACCCCTAGCTCCCCAAAAGCCAGGCTGGGGTGCAGGTCTTAGTAAGGGTTTGCCTGACCCTTTTCATTCCCTGATACGATTCTCCTCTCCTTCCCTTCTTCCTTATCCCTTCTTATGCCCTCTTGCCCCCAGGAAGGGCAGCTGGCTGGCAGACAAGGTGAAGAGGCTGATTCGGCCCCGGCGGGAGGGGGCCCTCCATGGGGGGCCACGCCTGGGGGCCGTTGGGGCTGGCAGCACGGAAAGCTTGGGGGGCCCCCTGGAGACGGAGCTCCCTGAGGGCAGGGAGGCAGATGGGACAGGTGGGTCTGAGGGTCTGATGACCAGGATGTCCCTATCCCATGTCTCCCACCTTTGGCATCTGCTGTACTGTCTGGCTTGCACTTGCGCCTCCCTGCCACCTGCCTCCTCCTGCCTTGATGCTGTTGGCTGCTCTCTGCTCCAGGACTACAGAATCCCCTGCCTAGGCTCCTCCTTTCTGCCTGTATTGCCACCTCCCCATTTCTACACAACGCATAGTCACGCCTAAGACCTCAGAGCAGCAGGGCACTTTAGGGAAAAAGATTGTTTATCCTTGATGGTGGTACAGAAGGAAACTAAGGACCAGAGAGGATGGGGTGCCTTGCCCAAGGCTCCACAGTGAGCTTGTGCGAGCCAGCAGCATGTTGGCTATGCTCATCGGCCAGGTCTCTTCCCTCCTACGCTCCGCTCCTCTGTCTACCCTGTGTAACGTCACCCACTGGCTCTCTGCTTGCCTGGTCTCTTCCTGTACTTCGGTGACCCTCCTCCCCCATGCATGTGCCTCTCACAGGGTCCTCGTCACCAGCACCCATGCGCCGTGCCCAGAGCTCTCTCTGCTTGGGAGATGAGACCCTGGCAGGCGGGCAGCGGCGGAGACTCAGCTCCCGGTTCCCGGAGGGGCGAAGCTCTGCGTCATTTAGCCCAGGGGACACCCCAAGGCAGAGGTTCAGACAGCGAAGACCAGGCCCGCTGGGGGCACCCAGTGCTCACAGCAAAGGTGAGACAGAGTCCCCGAATATAACTCCCTGAACATTATCCGCTGAACTCAGCATTTCGTAGAGATGTATTCCTCTTAGTCTGTGTTCCTGTATGCCTTGCCCACCACTGCCTGGCGCGTGGCCCAGTGGCTGCCTTTTGATCCCTAGGATCTGGTGTGGAATGGGATGGCTCCATTAAGACCCTCTCAGAACATGAAGCAGATGACACTCGAGAGGGTGAGTGGGGGGCTGTGCCCCATCTGGGGTCTCCAGCAAGTCTCTTTTACCAGTTCTCTCTTCTGATGAGGAAGGATTCTTTACCAAACACCAGCTGGTATGCTTCTGGGGATATGGCAGAGAGCATTCTGGTGCAGGGAGGCAGACAGCAAACACGGCCTGAAAATAATCACTGTCTACAGCACCCAGGACTGACAGCAATACAGTTTGAACAGGGCATGAGTGGGACACGTCAGTCATCCCAGCGCCTGGGAGGCTGAGATAGGAGGATTGCAAATTCAAGACCAGCCTAGATTCCACGGCAAGACCCTGTCAGAAATATGAAGAGAGATAGGTACAATGACTGTAATGACATGACTCATTTAACTCTGCCTAAACGATTACTGTTTTCAGTGCAAAAAATTGCAAATGAGATTTTCTTTTTAAATTTATTTTATTTTTTGAGGCAGAGAGTCTCACTGTGCAGTCTGGTTGACTTAGAACTTACTATGTAGACCAGGCCGGCCTCAAATTAACAAAGATCTGCCTGTGTCTGCCTCACGGATGCTGGAATTAAAGGCATGATCCACATTCTGAGTCCTGGGATTGGAGCTATGCCTGACTTCCTTCCTTCCTTCCTTCCTTCCTTCCTTCCTTCCTTCCTTCCTTCCTTCCTTCCTTCCTTCTTTCCTTCCTTCCTTCCCTCCCTCCCTTCCTTCCCCCCCTCCTCCTTCCTTCCCTTCTTTCTTCTTTCTTTCTTTCTTTCTTCTTTCTTTCTTTCTTTTTGAGGCAGGATCTTGTTATATAGGCTATGATGGCTTAGCTCATGGTATAGCCCAGCCTGGGCTATTTGTGGCAATCCTCCTGCCTCAACTTTCTTAGTTCTGAGATAATAGGTGTGTGCCACCACACCCATCATTTTTTTCATACTAAGTTTTTAAATCTAGCAAGCATTTCACACACAAGTATATAGCAGTTTGGGCTAGCAGAGGCTTGCCCCAGCCTGATGGGAGACCATAATGCTGAGGAAGAAATGTGTATGTGTGTGTGTGTGTCAGAGGCCACACTGGGATTTGAGTGAGGACACTGTTTGGGGACAGGTTTCAGAGAGGAGCTGAAATTTAGGGACAGCTTGAGGACAGGCTAGAACAGGGAGGTGGGGGGAGAGCAAGTAGACAGAAGATTCCGGGTCCCATGGGCTGCGTGACTGCTGACCATCTTCCCGGAGGAAGGAAGCCTGATCCCAGTCTTTCTCTCCAGCCCTCCAGGAGCAGAAGCCGGAGAAACAACTCCTTACCCCTTCCCTCAGCCAGTGATGCCGTGGGGACAGAAGGCTTAGGCCTGCAACCTTCTCCCCATTGTAAGGTCAGTGGGGCTCCCAGGCAGCCCAAGAGCCGAGTGACCAGGGGACCTCAAGAAGACTCTTTGGACAAAAAGGCCTGGGCTGTCAGGTCCCCCACAGCCTATACTGGGTCTCTGAGAAGGAGCTGGGACAAGGCTGTGGACAGGGAATATGACTGGTCCGAACGGGTAGCTCCTCGCCAGGGCTCTTGCTCTGAAGCACAGCCATCACAGAGGAGGCGATCTCTGGGAGATTCCCCAGTTGAAGACGGCTGGCAAGAGTGGGCAAGAGAGCCCTCTGCCAGGTCTAGATGGGAAGCTAAGGCCCATTCCCTGGGGACAGGCCTGGGCTGATATCTGAGCATTGTCTGGGACACAAGGGAGAAAAGAATAAATCTGTAACCCCTTGAATCTGGGTTCTGTGTCTGCTGGCTGCTTGTGGGAGATTGGAAGTGCTGGGGACTTCCATCGGTGTGGGCTTCTGTGGCCAGGGAGCCATGCCTGGCCCAGGTAGCAAAAGGAATTATAGTGTGGCCATTTGGTCTTATGAAAACCTGGATGTGCTGGCCAGGTAAGCCGCCAACCGGGGCAGGGCCTGGGTAGGCATTTAACAGTGGATGAGACCTGGGATCTGAGATGTGACATAGTGAACTTAGTTGGCCTGATCCTATTTCTCAGGGCACCATGTCTCCCAACCTCCTCATCTTCCCCCACCCCTACCCCTTTGAGGTTGAGTCCTGCCTCAGGGAGCTCACAGTCTGGATGCTATCAGAGGTGCTATGTCACATCTCTGAGCTAGGTCCCCAGGATGATGACGGGGAAGGGGAACTGATATAGCTTCAGTTGTCGATTTGACACCCAGGAAGAGGAAACTTAACTGAGAAGTTGCCGTCATCTGATTGGCATATGGGCATGTCTGTGGAAGCATTCTCTTGATTACTAATTAATGTGGGAAGGCTCCGTCCACTGTGATGTTGCATCCCTAGGCAGGTGATCCTGGGCAGTATAAAAAAGCTAGCAGAGAGGCTGGAGAGATGGCTCAATAGTTAAGAACACCTGCTGCTCTTCTGGAAGGCCCAAGTTCAGTTCTTAGCACCCACATTGGGCAGCTCACAACTGTCTGTAACCCCAGCTCTAGGGAATGCCTCTGGCTTCCATGAGCACCAACTAAAAATAATAAAAATCTAAAAAACCCTCCAAAAACCAAAAAACCAAACCAAACCAAAACCTCGCTGAGCAAGTCAAAGAAAGCAAACCAGCAAGCAGCGTCTCTGCTTCAGTCCCTGTTGTGACAATTCTGTAAATTTGGTTTCTCTGAAAAACACAAAAATATTATGGGAAATTTTTTTTTTTTTTTAAGTTTTAATCCCAGGTGAGGGATATGGGGCAGATAATTCCTGAGACTGTGTGAAGTTTGATTTCTGGGGACTTTTCAGAGGGCATATAAATGCTAGGGCCCTTGAGAGGCTGTGCAGGTTGTTGGTGGGTGTTGGTTGGTTGTTGTTGGACACGGTTAAGTATTGTCCACAAAGAAGAAACAACAAGAAGTTAGAGATCCTGACGGTGAAGACCAAACTTGCCCCAGGAACTCGACGCCTTCAATCAGCAGGAAGTAGTCCAATAATAATGTCGTCCCCTTTCTGACTCTAACTTTATTCAGGGATCTCTTTCTTTTCCTTCCTATCCCCTTTTCTCTCTTAACTTGTGTCAGGGGGTTGAAAGGGTGGGAGAAAAGGGGTGGAAGAAAAAAGAACCCACAATATAACAAACGACAGCTACAAGTTTCCACCTCCATGTTCCTGCCTTGGATGGGCTTGCAGGGGGACTGCAACCTGTAAGCCAGAGAAAACTTGTTTCCCTCGAGTTACTTTTTGCCAGAGCGTTTTTGTTTTTTAAATCACAGCCACAGAGAAGCAATCTAATACAGACAGTGGTACCTGGAATGTGGGTCTTGCTGTGATGACCTGACCATGTGGCTTTTATGCCCCTGAGTGCTCAGAGCCTAAGGCACTGTTGTGGGAACTTAGATCATAGTGAGAGCAATGCAGACAGTGGTGGCCTGGCTTGTGAGGTCTCAGAGTTTGTCAGGGTTTGCTCATGGGATATATTTGAATTAAGAATCAGTAGAAGCAATCTGGGCTGAGGTGGTGCACACCTTTGATTCCAGCACTCAGGAGGCAGAGGCAGGTGGATCTCTGAGTTTGAGGCCAGCCTGGCCTATGGAGCGAATTTCAGGATAGCCAGGGCTACACAGAGAAACCCTGTCTCAAGAAACCAGGAGGAGAAACAAAAATCAGTGAAACCTTTGATTTACTGGGACAATGGATGTTTGTTAGTTAGGGTTGAAAAATCAGCTACTACTAATAAGAAACCAGCGTTGCTGACGCAAAGTCTTCTGGGAAGTGTTTCTCAGGGGTCACCACACAGAAGCTGTGGCCTAGTGGGGGCCAAGGCTGCATCTTAAGCTGTCAACAGAACTTGGCCAACAATGTGTTAGAGGCTACCAAATGGTACTGGTTTGGAAGGCAAGAAAGGACCGTGGAGAAGAGCTGAGGCTAGGTACCATGTGGCAGGGTCAGAGTCCCAGAAGGGAGGCCAGGAGGTCTCTGATGAAGGTGCAGTCTCAGTTGCAATGGAGACCTCAGGATATGGGAGATGCCAGGACTGTGAGACAAATTCCCAGGACAGCAGCAGTTGTGGAAAGGAGCTGACTCAAGACAAGCTATGCGTTCTGTGGATGGAGGCCAGCAGAGCAGAGCTGCTTCAATGATTTGAGGCCAGAAGAGCATGCGTGAGTCCCACATGCTGGGTACTCACTGCTATCACTACTCGATGTTGAGTTTTGCTTGATCTGACTGTGTCTGTGTCCTGGTTCTTCCCTTTTGTAAGTATGTCAGGGACTGGAGAGATGGCTCAGCGGTTAAGAGCACTAGCTGCTTTTCCAGAGGTCCTGAGTTCAATTCCGAGCAACCACATGGTGGCTCACAACCATCTGTAATGGGATCTGATACCCTCTTCTGGTGTGTCTGAAGACAGCAACAGTGTACTCACACATAAAATAGATAACATTTTTTTTTTTCTTGGTTTTTCGAGACAGGGTTTCTCTGTGTAGTCCTGGCTGTCCTGGAACCCACTCTGTAGACCAAGCTGGCCTCGAACTCAGAAATCTGCCTGCCTCCCAAGTGCTGGGATTAAAGACGTGCACCAACACTGCCTGGCAAATAAATCTTTAAAAAGGAAGTATGTCTGTATTTTAGACTTTACAGTAGCTCACAATTAAGAGACTAGATTTTTAAAAAAAGGATAATCTAGACCATCAAGTTATTGTAAAAAAAATTTTTTTTTGAGACAGGATTTCTCTGTGTAGCCCTGGTTTTCCTGGAACTTACTCTGTAGGTCAGGCTGGCCTCAAACTCAGAGATCCACTTGCCTCTGCCTCCTGGGTGCTGAGATTAAAGGTGTGTGCTACCTTTTTAAATATTTCAATATTAACATGAGATTTTAAGGACAAATAAGAAAGGAAAGGTTATGCTTTAACAGAGACAAGTTGACAAGGGGTGAAATGTCATAGTTCTTTGGTCAAACTAGACACTGAGGAAAAGGGAACCTCAGCTGAGAGATTGCTTCCATCAAATTGGATGGGGCATACTTGAAGAGGCATTTTCTTGATTGCTAATTGATTATAGGGAGGCCTACGTCACTGTGAGTGGTACACCCCTAGTAGATGGGCTTGGGTTGTGTAATAAGGCTAGCTGAGCAGGTTAAGGGATGAGAGTCAGTAACCAGTGTTCCCCATAAGTTGTACTCCTCCGTGGTCTCTGCTTCAGTTCTGATCTCCAGGTTCCAGCCTTGAGTTCCTGCCCCGACTTCTCTCAGCTATGAACTGTATGTAACCTGTAAACCAAATAACTGCCCCTCCCCCGTGCCCCTTCCCCAAGCTGCTTTCAGTCAGAATGTTTTATCACAGCAACAAAGAAGCAAACTAATACAGGGACAATTAGGCCGGGTGGCAGGATGTGAGTCAGGGCACCTGAGGCCGCCCTAGGGAGGGTGGGGCTCCTTGGGAAAGGTGGAGTGGGGTCCTTGAGCAATCAGTCCTCCAGGCTCCCCCTTTAATTCTTTTTGAAATTACATTTCTTTTACATTATGCCATATGTTTGCATTGTATGTAGGTTGCAGGCATTTAGATCTAAGGGCAGCTTTTGGAAGTCGATTCTTTCTTTCTACTATGTGGGAGGGAACCAGGCATCCAACTCAGACTGTCTCCTTTGGGGCAAAAGCAACTTTACCCATGTAAAGTGGCTTCCTATTTCTGAAGTGTACTCTCAAGATGCCCATTGCCGGCCCAGCCTCAAGAGCCTAGGGCTCCTATGTCCAGGAAATATAAAGATCGCCACTGTATTTGCTGAGCCTCACGAGTGTAAGGAGAGGTCCTAAAGAAGAAGGTGGGCTGTGATTCGTGTCAGTTGGCTAAGAGGAGCAGAAGAGGCAAGGATGCCACGTGGGAGGGAGGGCTTCACAAGCCTGGGTGGGCAGCTCTCCTCAAATCCTGGGACACAGACCTCTAGTGTCCTCCATATCCTGTTGGACAGACACTTGGCTAGAAGGCTTACTCCAGCTGCAGCCACAGGTCATCCAAAGGCCCTGCACGGCTCTCACTGGTCCCGGGGCCGGGAGACCCTGCTACCCTTTCAGGCTTCCCACCCGAAGCCCCGCTCCGTCACGTTCCAGCCGCCTGACTCAGGCCGCACGGGGCGGGGAGCCGGGAGGCGGTGCCGGCGCCCGCTCGGCCCCGGAGGCGGCACCAGGAAGCACCCGCCCCGGCCGGAGCCGCCATGTAACCGGCGCCGCCCGGAGCCCCAGCCGCGCGGGCCCCAGCGACCCGCCCGCCATGGGAGACGAGGATGAGGACGAGGGCTGCGCCGTGGAGCTGCAGATCACCGAAGGTGGGTGCCGGATCCCGAGGGGGCTGGCCCGGACGGGTGGCAAGAGTCAGCGACCCGCTGGACTCATTCGCCCCCCTGTGCCCGCAGCCAACCTGACCGGGCATGAGGAGAAGGTGAGCGTGGAGAACTTCGCGCTGCTCAAGGTGCTGGGCACGGGAGGTGAGAAACCGCGTTCACTGGGCTAGTGCCCTGGCATGGTGCTTTGGGCCTTCTGCCCGCCCACTCGCCTGGACCTGGGCCTGGGCCTGGTTGCTGGGGAGGTCCCCCCACCCCTTCCCGGCATAGCTCCCCTTGCCCGCCCCACCCTACCGTACCAAGGTTCCGTGCCCACTTGCAGGGCGTCCACGTTGACAGGACTCTTCTCTGCAAAGTCCTGTGCGTGCATGCCCCCGGCCGCGATTTCCTAGTCTCTCTGGGGTTTTGACTCCCTCCCAAGAGCTTTGCATAGTTTCCCCCCTTCTTCCCTTGCGAGCCCTACTCTTGTATTTTGCAAATCCCCCAGTCCGGGTTTGCACATCCCTCCGCTGTCTGGGAGCGCGCCTCTGCCTCCGGTGCCAGCGTTTTCATCTTTTCTCAGCTCTTGATCATCCCAGGTTTGCACGTGCCCCGCCCCCTCTCCACCCCGCAGGCCTTCTGGAGTTGCAAGCTCCCTAGGCTAGTTTGCACTGCACGTTGCTTCTCAGGCTTAACCGAGCGCCACACACCTTTTCCTTAGAAGGCTCTGTCAGCCTTTTGCACCCCTCTTCCCACCAGTCTGCACCGCCCTCGCACTTACAGCCCACCTTCCAACCGCTTGCTTGCTGCTCCCACAGCCTACGGAAGGTGTTCCTGGTGCGGAAGGCGGGTGGGCACGATGCGGGCAAGCTCTATGCCATGAAGGTGCTACGCAAGGCAGCGTTGGTGCAGCGCGCCAAGACGCAGGAGCATACTCGCACTGAACGCTCCGTGCTGGAGCTGGTACGCCAGGCACCCTTCCTGGTCACACTGCACTACGCCTTCCAGACGGATGCCAAGCTGCACCTCATCCTGGGTGAGGGCCTGTCATATCTCAGCTTTGGAGGGGGGACGGGAGTTAGATTAGGCTACCTTGCAGGGGAACATCTCAACTTCTCCTGCACCCCCAGACTATGTGAGCGGTGGTGAGATGTTCACTCACCTCTACCAGCGCCAGTACTTCAAGGAGGCTGAGGTGCGAGTGTATGGGGGAGAGATTGTGCTGGCCCTGGAACACCTGCACAAGGTAAGAGAGGGCCCTGGCTTTTGGCTGCTCTCTGGGGACTGCTCTGAACCTAATGAGGGGCTACCTGTTTCAGGGGTGGCCTGGGCGGGGACCTTGAAAGAACTGCTTGCCTTGGCCTCCAGACATGAAACAGCACTACTTGGAAGGGTCTTCTGCTCCAGAATCTTCTGGAAGGGGTTTTCCTCTAACAGGAACTTAGGCTAACCTTCATTGGACTTCCTTAAGTGGTGACCTCAGACCTCAGTCCCCAAGGCCTCTGAAATGGGGCTTTTTGTTCACACTCTTGGAGGTCTTGGGAACTGTGCAGAGGACTTCTCACTTTATACATTTGGTGGCCCTTCTCGATATTTGTTTTTATTGTGTGTATGTGTGGTGTGTAGATGCGAATGTGCCAGAGCACATATGTGGGTCAGATCCTGTGACATTAACGATCTCCTTCCGCCTTTACATGGGCTCTGGGGATCAACCTCAGATTGTCAGCACTCTGTCTGCTGAGCCATCTTGATGGCCCCTTATTTAAACTCTTTTCCCTTAGCCATCTCATGTAGCCCAAGCTGGCTTTGAAATCCCTAAGTAGTCAAGAATGACCTTGAACTTCTGATCCTGCAGCCCTTCTCTTTGAAACTGAGAGTACAGGCTTGTCTATCACGCCCAGTTTCGTGGGGTGCTGGGGCTCCAGTCCAGGGCCTCGTGCTAGGCACTTTGCTAAGTCCCACCCAGCCCCAACACTTATGTTTTTCTCTTTTCTCTCTTTCTTCCTTTTCTTCTTCGTTTGTTTGTTTTGTTTTGAGGGTCTTACTCTGTAACCCAGCTCTGCTGTTAATCGCTGACTAGCCTAGGCTGGCCTCCTGCCTTAGCCTCCTGTGTCCTAGGATGGCAGGCGTGAGCTTACATGCCTGGATCCAGTGGCTTTTCTTATCTAATAACTAGCTCTGCCCTGGCTTCATCCTGCCCTGGAGATCACCCTGCAGGCTAAAGATCTTCAGGGCATCTCTTTATCCTAAGTGGGGACCCAAAGGGCTGTGACTGTGTAGGGTGTCTATCAGGGCAGTACTCAACGTCCCATCTGCTCCTGCCAGCTGGGCATCATCTACCGGGACCTGAAGCTGGAGAACGTCTTACTTGACTCTGAAGGTCACATCGTCCTTACAGACTTTGGACTGAGCAAGGAGTTCCTGACTGAGGAGGTGAGTGGATGCCCACGGTGCTCCCAGCCAGGCCTTTGACCTGCTCCCTCCGTCTCAGAGTGGCCGGGTACCAAGGTTTCCACTGTTTTCCCAGCATCATTTCCCAGCATGAGCAAGTTCTGTTCTAAGCCTTTATTAAGGCCTTTGGGGTAGGGGTGAAAGTTAAGGTATCCAAATGGGTCCTCTTGGCTTCTCAGAAAGAGCGGACCTTCTCCTTCTGTGGCACAATCGAGTACATGGCTCCTGAAATCATCCGAAGCAAGGCTGGACATGGCAAGGTAGGTTGTCAGGGTGAAGGTAGCAGAGGTGGGGCTAGTACACAAGGCCTTCACTCTGGCCCTGCCCCATAGGCTGTGGACTGGTGGAGCCTGGGTATCCTGCTCTTCGAGCTGCTAACAGGGGCCTCACCCTTCACACTGGAGGGAGAGAGGAACACTCAGGCTGAGGTGTCCCGGTAAGTTGTACAGGTTGTGGAGGGTAGCTGAGGGCTATACGGCCTGCCTGGGCTGGGCTGGGAGGGGGCTTGCTGCCCCTGACACCCCACCCATCCTCCCAGACGGATCTTGAAGTGCTCTCCTCCCTTCCCCTCCGGATTGGGCCTGTGGCACAGGACCTGCTACAGCGGCTGCTGTGCAAGGACCCCAAGAAGAGGTTGGGCGCAGGTCCCCAGGGTGCACAAGAAGTCAAGAATCACCCCTTTTTCCAGGTGAGGCTTTAACCTGTGACCTCATAGATCCTTTACCTCCGAAGGCCGGGCTGCAGCATGGGGAACACAAACCTATTTCATCTTTTCTGATGTTACACACAATAAGGGGTCAAAGGGCAGAATGTGCAGACTCCACTCCTCAGGACGCTCTCACTGGGCAGCTCCGTGGGAATGCATGAACCGGCATGGAGCCTTCACATTTGACTTCACTGTGTGGGTTTTTCCTAGCCTTTGTCTTCTGTTTATATATAGACATCAGATTTACCATCTATCTGACATGGCAACAAGAGCATCCATTTGTGGGTATCTCCTGTGGCCAGGCACTCTGCCTCCATGCTGGGATCCCAGCCTTGGAGGGCCCCCAGGGTTGCTCTCAGACCAGAGTCTTCCTCTCCTGGGCCAGCATGGCCCCAGGTAGAGGCATGGGCAGGAGTAGAACCCAGAATGAAGCTGACCAGGGTCCACTTCCTTCAGGGAATTTCTGGAACACTCCCAATCTCAGACTGCATGCTGGGAGAGTGCTCACCTGTCATCCTGCAGAGGCCCCAAGATCTTTGAGGCTTGACACTTGAAATTGGTGTCCTCTCCCTTCTGCCCTTTCTTTGTACTAGATCATTGGAGGCTACTGCACATACACACTTATCTGATACCGCACACATACAAAGACACATACATATATATGTGCACATACAATGGGGTGGTGGTTGGGGAGAAGCTTCTTAACATGAAAGAAATATAGACTAGGTTGTCTTTGAGAATTCAAGCGCTCTCCTCTCCCCCATCTTGTTCCTCCATATTTAGATATGGCATCCATTTCTAGGGTTGCTTTGTGACTCCAAAGGGATGACTATGTAGACTGCTTCCCAGGAAGGAAGCAGGAGGAGGAAGGGCAGGGTTTGCAAGTTTCTCACCTTCCCTTCAAGGTGCTTTCCTAGAATCCACCTGATAGTATTTGCTTGCGAGCTATTGGGCACAAACCAGCTACAAGGAAGTGTCTGTATTGGGATTGTGATGCTAAAACGGATGCTGGTGGAAGCCTGGTTAGTCCAGTCACATTAGCTTAAACATGTAAAAGGGCAGGAGCTCACTCCCAGAAGGGAGGACAACCTGTAGGAATCAGTTTTCTCCTTCCACTGTGTGTGTTCCAGGGAGCACACTCAGGCTGTCAGGCTTGGGGGTGAGTGCCTTCATCCAGGGAGCAGTCTCACCTGCCCCTTTAATGTCCTTGTCATTAAGAGTATCAATTCTCCAGTCACTGGTCCGTGTGTCACATGGTAATTTATAAATACGTAGGTTGCAGAATAGCTAAGAAAGGGTTAAAGAGGCTTCCCTGCTGAGGTCTTCCTGGAGGCACTGAGCAGATGCAGGGCCAGGCATCAGGCTGCTTCCGGCCTAGTCTGAAGTGGACTGAATGTCACTGAAGGAGAAGCTGTGCAAGAGCTTGAGCGACAGGCAGGAGTCCTCTGCTGGGGCAGCTCTCCTGGATGAAGTTGTCACCCATGACCCAGTGACTAGTTAGCAGACCAGCCACAGTTTGGTCTTTTCACGGTCCCAGGGGAAAGACTACCTTTAGGTGTGATATGCTCAAGTGTCTGATTTTCCTGACATCCCACCAGGGTCTCAGCCTCCCTGTGTAGCTGAGGATGACCTTGTGGTTCTGATTCTCCTGCCTCCACTCCCCAGTTTTAGGATCATGGGCATGCTCAGTTTATGCATTCTGAGGTTCAGACCAGGGCTCTGTGCACAGCTAGGGAAGCACAGCACCACCTAAGCTTCGTCCTCAGCTCATGGCTTGCTTTATTTCCAGGTGTCCTTATTTATTAGATACAAATATTTATCAGCTTGTGCCTCTGGCTGTGCTGGCAGATGGCAGTTGTTTACTTGTATAAACGAGATGTAACGTTCATTCTTTCTCAGCAGTTAGACTCAAAATGGAGTAACTCACATCAAGGCTGTGTCATTATAAAGTAGTCATTCAAGGTCAGGCACAGCCTGAAAGGTTCTGTTCCATACCACAGAGGAAGCAGAGTGGACCAGCTTGTTCTCACCTCTCACCCTTCCTCCGCAGGGTCTGGATTGGGTTGCTCTGGCTGCCAGAAAGATCCCAGCCCCATTCCGGCCCCAGATCCGCTCAGAGCTGGATGTGGGGAATTTTGCAGAGGAGTTCACTCGGCTGGAGCCTGTCTACTCCCCTGCTGGCAGCCCTCCACCTGGGGACCCTAGGATCTTCCAGGTGAGTGGGAACCCACAAGACCCCAGATGGAGTGATGCAGGACACTGCTGCCTGCTTCAGTCCTGCTGGCAAAGTCACTGCACAGACCCTGGGTTTCTGTGAGGACACATCTTCCCAGACTTTTCTACTTCCTAGGGGTGCCTGATGTTGTCAGTTACAGAAGTCACCATAGCTGTGTTTGATGGCTTTGTATTTCATGCTAACATGTGCTCACCCTTTTCAAACATTCATTCATTTATGATTTACTTATTTATTATATGCATAGGGATTTTGTCTGCTTGTATGTTTCTGCACCATGAGCGTGTTTGGTGCTCAAGGCGGTCAGAAGAGGATGCCAGATCCCTTGGGACTGCATTGCAGACAGTTGTGAGCTACCATGTTGGTGCTGGGAATCAAACCCAGGTCCTCTGGAAGAGCAGCCAGGGCTCTTAACTGCTGAGCCATTTCTCCAGCCCCTGTTCCCCTTTATATACTGGGGATTAAACATAGGGCCTTACTTATGCTGAGGAACACTCTGCCACTGAGCCATGCCACTACTCCCTTTTTAATTTTGAGACATGGTCTTGATGAGTTGCCTAGGCTGGCCTTGAACTTTCTACCTTACTGCTTCAGTCTCCCAAATAGCTGAATTACAGGTCAGTGCCTCCAGGCCTGGCTTTTCATTTCCTTTCCATTTCACCATTTCCTTGTTATCTAAAAATATTGCTGTAGGGTCTAGAGTGATTACTCAACAGTTAAGAACACTGGCTGCTCTTGCAAATGACAGGAGTTCAATTCCCAGCACCCACAACCATCTGCAAGTCTAAGTTCTAGGGGATCTGACACCCTCTTCTGGCCTTGGAGGGCACTGCACAAATGTGGTGACTAGACATGCATGCAGGCCAAACACCTGCATATAGAATAAATAAACTGAAAAATATTGCTTTAAATTATTAAGGGCAGAGATTGTAGGTCTGCTGCAGAGAGCTTGCTCTGTGTATGTGAAGCTTGGGTTTAGTTCCAGCACTGCATAAGCCGGGTTGCTGCTGCCACTTGTAATCCCAGCACTCAGGAAGCAGAGGCGAGAGGATCAGGAGTTTAGGGTCATCCTTAGCTACATATGGAGTTTTGAGGCTAGCCTGGGATATATGAGACTCAGTCTCAAAGATTATTAATAATTTTCAAAATTGCTAAGTGGGCACTCGGGAGACATGCTATGGTTATACCGTAGTCCAGCCAGTGGGATTTCTGTGAATTCAGACCAGCCTGGTCTACACAGCAAGACCCTGCCACAAAACAAATTAACAAACCCAAACAACAACGAAAACACAACAGTAACAACAACAGAACTTTGAAATTACAAGGATGTGGGTCTATAAGAAAGGCAAGGACTGGCTTTCGGTTCTCTTTGCCTTTCCTTGATACCCTTCCCCTCACAGAGGAGTCTGGGGTCTGGCTTGAAAGGGTAGAGAGTTGTTTTCTCTCCCTTAGCAGATATTGATGAATTATTTTAAGCTAAGTGTGTATGACAACAGGTGAAGTCCTTGTGTACAGTCCTGGGCCACTAGTCTGTGCTAGGTACTTTGGGGGTAGAAGCCTGCCACTGTGAGGAGAGAAGTGTGGGTGTCCCACACTAGGAGGGTAGGCATGACCCCACGTGATCATAAACATCACAACCATAAATGGAATAAAATGTGTCCACACAGGCTGTGTGGGCCCAGATGTAGGGATGCCTCTCTGAGGATGAACTCAGCCCTCAGCACTGAGGTGCACAGCAGCCCCGCCCACGGGCGTCGCCCCTGCCATGGGCACCGCCCCCGCCATGGGCACCGCCCCCGGCATGGGCACCGCCCCCGCCATGGGCACCGCCCCCACCACGGCATCGCCCCCGCCACGGGCACCCACCCCCACATTCATCTTTGCAGGGATACTCCTTCGTGGCTCCGTCCATCCTCTTTGACCACAACAATGCAGTGATGGCTGACGTGCTGGCGGCACCTGGTGCTGGACACAGGCCCGGCAGGGCAGCCGTTGCCAGGAGTGCCATGATGCAGGTGGGCTGGCCTGGTGGCGGTAGTATTGGCTTTGTTGGAGTCCTCTGGGTTGGGGGACTCTGGCCTGGTTCTACTGGTTGCTGGTGGCATGATTTGGCTGTAGGCAAGCTGTCGGCCATGACACCTCCGTAAGAATCTAATGGCCCCCTTTTACCTCCAGGACTCACCTTTCTTCCAGCAGTATGAGCTGGACCTTCGGGAGCCAGCGCTGGGGCAGGGCAGCTTCTCTGTGTGTCGGCGTTGTCGCCAGCGCCAGAGCGGCCAGGAATTTGCTGTCAAGATTCTCAGCCGCAGGTGGGAGCCGGCTGTGGGCAAAGGCCGCCAAAGAGGGCTAGGGATAAGGGCCCAGTAGGCCACTGTAACCCCTCCTGCCTTGTCCCCAGGCTGGAGGAGAACACTCAGCGGGAGGTGGCTGCCCTTCGCCTGTGCCAATCACACCCCAACGTGGTGAATCTGCATGAGGTGCTTCATGACCAGGTGACCAACGCTTGTTAGGGACAGCCTGTGTAGTGGAGGATGGTAGAGGAGAGACCCCAGAAGTGGGATCTGAGGAGTATAGTGCCTGAGGATTGTAGGACACTGCTGAGGATGGAGCCGGAGAGGAATGTGAGGAGGGTGCTCAGGAAGGGGGGGGCTTATGGGATGTGGGTGGTTAAACCTGGATAAAAAATGAGATCCTGAAAAGCTGTTAGTTTGGGGTGGCGTTTTCAGGAATATGGGGCTCCCGAGATACCTGGGCGGCCAGGGAGTGGCAGTGAGCCGCCTCGTCTTCCGCAGTTACACACTTACCTGGTCCTGGAGTTACTGCGGGGCGGGGAGCTGCTGGAACACATCCGCAAGAAGCGGCTCTTCAGCGAGTCAGAGGCCAGCCAGATCCTTCGGAGCCTGGTGTCGGCCGTGAGCTTCATGCACGAGGAGGCAGGCGTGGTGCACCGCGACCTGAAACCCGAGGTGGGTGCGGGACCCGGGCAGTGCAGCAGGACTCCCTGGCACCTGTGCTGGGCCCTGCCCTGACTGTCGCCCGCCTCCCTCCGGTAGAACATCTTGTACGCAGACGACACGCCCGGGGCCCCGGTGAAGATCATCGACTTCGGGTTCGCGCGACTGCGGCCCCAGAGCCCGGCGGGGCCCATGCAGACGCCTTGCTTCACACTGCAGTACGCTGCACCCGAGCTGCTGGCACAGCAGGGCTACGACGAGTCCTGCGATCTTTGGAGCCTGGGTGTCATTTTGGTAAGGTTCTCGGGGAAGCTGGGGTTAATTTTCCTGATGGTCAGCAGGGGACCAGGTCTGTTAGTAGGGTAGCAGGTCTTTGAGACCAGGATGCAAAGCAGGGTCTCTGCGATACTGGGATTGAGGGTCCATCACTTTTGGGTCCCTGTACTGAGAGGGTGGTGGTGCTGTGGGTGGGTGAGGATGCACCCTCCCCCCTTGCAGCCTGGATTGGTCTCACTCATTTTTTCTCCTCCTAGTACATGATGCTGTCTGGCCAGGTTCCCTTCCAAGGGGCCTCCGGCCAGGGCGGACAGAGCCAGGCAGCTGAGATTATGTGCAAGATCCGTGAAGGGCGCTTCTCACTGGACGGGGAAGCCTGGCAAGGTGTGTCGGAGGAAGCCAAGGAGCTGGTCCGAGGTGCGGAGCTGAAGAACTTGGGGGCATGGTTAGGGAGGGAAGGTCATGCGGTTATTTATGTGAGGCAGGCGTATCCCCCGGATCAGGGACTGGTACAGGAGCAGAGTGAGTCTCCTTTCCCAGCATGCCCCTGCCTTACCACCAGGGCTACTGACAGTGGACCCCGCCAAACGACTGAAGCTGGAGGGGCTGCGTAGCAGCTCGTGGCTTCAGGACGGCAGCGCACGCTCCTCGCCCCCGCTCCGCACGCCGGATGTGCTGGAGTCCTCTGGGCCAGCAGTGCGCTCCGGGCTCAACGCGACTTTCATGGTAAGGGGCGGGCCGCTGGTAGGCGGAGCCCGCCTTTGATGGGTTTGGGGTTCCCGACCTCTGGAGGCTGGAGGCCTGGGGCTTGTAGATCTGGGCACTGTGGGAATGTACGCCTAGGCGAGGATTAGCAAACCCAAATCAGTCGGGGTGGGGACATTCATTCTCTCCTTTCCTAGGCGTTCAATCGAGGCAAGCGCGAGGGCTTCTTTCTGAAGAGTGTGGAGAATGCGCCTCTGGCCAAGAGGCGCAAGCAGAAGCTCCGGAGCGCGGCCGCCTCCTGCCGCGGCTCCCCGGTGCCTGCCTCCTCCGGTCGTCTACCAGCCTCTGCCGCCAAGGGGACAACTCGCCGAGCCAATGGCCCTTTGTCCCCTTCCTAGCTCCCGCCACTGTGACCCCCTTCCCTTTAGAAGCTCTGATCCGGGAGCCTGGTGCTGCCACCAGGCTTTTGCCAGTGGCTCCCACTCTGATCCCCAGGAACTGCCCTCCCCTCCACACCCACTTCCAGACAGAGCAGAAGTATTTTTATAAGCAGAGATTTTTTAAAAATGTCTTACCAGATAAGAGTTGGGGACACAGGGAAGCAAATGTCATGAGCAAAGTAGGGTTTGGGGCTCCCCTCCCCGCTCCCAATGCTGCCTCATCAGGAGAGGGAAGGCCCCCTTCCAGGGGCTACTCTGCTAAAAAAGGGTGTTCTATCCTGTCCCAAAGTACACAGTTGCCATGGGGAAGAAATCAGGATCCCCTATTCTGTGCTTCCCTGGGCCTTTGCCCCTAGGAGGGGATACCTGTCAGTGTCACTTTATGGACCGTGTGCAATGATGTCCACCAAAGACCTCTGTTGGGAATAAGAGAGAGAGACCCTGGGGGACCTCTAGAGCATTTCTGAGATACATCACTTTTATGTCACCGGCTTCCTCCCTAGTGGGGCTAAGGAAGGAGGTAGGTGCTCTCCAAGGGGAGCCCCTTTCTCACTCACCCATTCCACCTGGGCACAGCTGCTTCTGGCTGCAGGTGGAGCCTTGGGGTTCTGGGCTGGGCATCCACAGTCACTGCCTCAGCCCCTCTAGGCTGTGCCTTTGACTTTAAAATAAAACTCCATCCAGTGCTGCATGTGGATCTGTGGGTTTTGTTCATGGAGAGGGCGTCAGGAACCAGAGTTGGAGGGACAGGTAGACCTTTGAAAGGGTGTCAAGAAGACAGTCACTTAGCTGTATGTTGGTGTGTACCTGTGTATGCAGGTATGCATGCATGTGTGTGTGTAGCCCTGAGGTCCTCATAGCTCATCTTTCCTCCATTGCTCTCCGTCTTTAATTAATTAATTAATTAATTAATTCCAAAACAGGGTTTTCTCTGTGTAGGCCTGGCGGTCCTAAAACTTGCTCTGTAGAGTAGCCTGGCCTTGAACTCACAGAGATCCAGAGATCTGTCTGTCTCTGCCTCTCAAATGCTGGGACTAAAAGCAAGTGTGCTGTCCCTCCCCCAGCTAATTAATTTTAAGACAGGGTCTCTACATAGCACTGGCTGTCCTAGAACTCAGTACGTAGGTCAGGTTGGCCTCAAACTCATAGAGATACATCTGCCTCCATTTCTCAAATGCTGGCATTAAAGGTGAGCACCACCTAGGTGAGCCCCCATCTTTATTTTTTGAGACAGTGTCTCTCACTGATCCTGAGCTGATCTACTGGGCAGGCTCCCACGCCACGCCTGGCTTTTGTGTGGGTTTTGGGATTCCAACTCCTGTCCTCGACTGTAGGCACTTTACAGACCGACTTAACTCCCCAGGCCCAGCGGTTTGTTTCATTTGCATGTGTATGCCTGTTTACACTAACATAGGTGCACAGAGGTTCAGGTGTGGGTGTGCATTTGTGCAGAAAACCAAGGTTGACGTTGAGAGTCTTCCTCACTGAATCCAGAGATTGCAGAGGGGGCTGGGTTAGTTAGCCAACTCACTCCAGAGACCCCTAGGTAGCCTTCTGGGCCACCATGCCCGCCCCACATTTATATGGATCCTGGGGATTGTAATTTACTCAGCTAAGCTCCAACCCTTTCTCCTAATCCTACCCTTCACTAGCCCAGGCTGTTCTGGAACTCACTATGTAATTGAGGACTATCCGGGTCTGGAATGCCTTACCCACCTGCTTCCTCTTCCTGAGTGTGTTCACCACCATGATCCGCCTGATGCTTCAAGCATACTAGGAAAGCACTCAGCCATCTCCTGAGCCTTTAAAAAAAGTCCTTTTCCCCCTTAGTTTTACTTTATGTGTAGGGTGTTTCAACTTGTATATCTGTGGACCATGGGTTTGCACTGCCATCTGAAATCAGCAGTGGGGGCCAGATCCCCCTGGAATTGCAGTCATAAAACAGTGGTGAGCTACTGTGTGGGTGCTGGGAATCAAACCCAGGTCCCCTGGAAGAGCAGTAGGTGCTCTTTACCTCAGAACCATGTCTTCAGCCCTGCTCTTAGGTTTTTGACACAAGCCAAACTCATCTCATGTATGGGTCTCAAAAGCTCTGGCCAGGTTTGAGACTAGTAGACAATTCAACTTTAACTTAAGCAAAAAATACAAACCCATTTTAGGCTCTTGAAACTATGAACTGGACTCAATTTCTGGCTAGGCCTGATTGGATAAAAACAGTGCTCTGGACCGTGTTTCCCAGTGCTCCCTCTTTATTTGGCCTTCAGCAGTATTTGGGCCTGGAGAATTCCTTAAAGCAGTGGTTCTTAACCTTCTTAATGCTGTGACCCTTTACTACAGTTCGTTTAATACATTTAATACCTCCAACCATAAAATTATTTTGTTGGTACTTCCTAACTGTAATTTTTCTACTGTTAGGAATCATAATGTAAGTATCTGTGTTTTCTGATGGTCTTAGGTGACCCCTGTGAAAGAGTCATTCAACACCCCCAAAGGGTCGTGACCCACAGGTTGAGAACTGCCTTAAGGCAGGGTGGGGCCCAGCAAGCTCTGGCTATGGACTAAAATCAGGTGACAGGTTCTTAGGAAGTCTGGAGCTGCACTTTATTGGATGCTGTTAAGTCATGTGGCCATCCTGAGCTAATCATTTTAGTCAAGAATGCCATTGGCTGACTGGCTTATGGCTGTGGTGTAGTTGATTAACTATGGACATGACTTGGCCGTTTAAGACTCCTTGGATGGAGAGTAGGAGACTTAGCAGCTTCTTCAGTGACCTATGAGTGGTGAGAGCAGCCTCCTCTCAGTGCGATGACACTCATTTCTGGGGCAGCTATGTCTGATCACCCTTGCTGTGCATGGCTGTGCTGTCCCAGCCTTGTCTGGACCACTTCCTCCCTTCTTCCTGAGCTGTGCTGTGGAACTGTGAGGCAGACCTTCCTGCTATGTTGATCTCTTAGAGGCGGTGTCACCTGAATGTCTGGACATGGGAGTGGGGTTCCTGGAGTTTCCAATGTCAGGGTGAAGCTAGGCAGGCCTTAGAGGCAAGGGCTGCTGGTATGGGTGGTGGGCAACCTTAGGGAATGCACCTCTGGGTGCTGTGGGGTGCTCAGCTGTGTCCCCCTCCCAGTGCTCTGGAAGGGTAGGGAGAGTTCCTTGGAGATGAACTTTCTGTAATTCTGACTCTTATGTTGTTGATTGTTGATTCTGTGACACGAACAAGCCACCCAATAGTCCAGGCTTCCCTGTTCATCACAAACAGTAGCTTGGGAATCAGCGGTATCAGTTTGTGAACACCCAGCCACCAAGTGTTCACTGGGTTCTTCCAGTGTGCAGGGCCCTTCCTGTGTCCTGGAAGTGGGAGTCTCATTTAAGATAGAAAAATGGGGCTGGACATGGTTTTCCATGCCTTTAATCCTGCCTGGGACCCAGGAGGGAGAGGCAGACAGATCTCTATGACTTTGAGGCCAGTAAGTTCCCTGACAGCCAGGGCTATGTGGAAAGACACAGGGATGCGGGGGTGGGGGTGGGGGTGGAGTGCTGGTATATAGTTGATAAAACAGATGTGGTGGCACACACTTAGAATCCCTGCACTTAGGAGGTGAATTGGAGGCAACAAGGATCAGGAGTTCAAGGTCATCCTTGGTCATCCTTGGCTACACAGCAAGTTCAAGGTGATCCTGGGCTTTAAAATCAAAGTTAGGATACGGACTCATATTGTTAGACACTCACTGGTGTAAAGTATTGCTAGTGGCATAAACAAACAAACAAACAAACCAACCTCTGTAGGGGGTAGGAGAGCCGCCTGAGCCTGAGCGGTTGAAAGTGTGGGTTGCTCTATCAGAAGCCTTGGGTTTGATTCCCACAGGACGGTTAAGACTCCTCTGTAACTCCGGTCGTTTCAGGGGATCTGATGCCCTCTTCTGGCTTCCTGGGCCCAGGGATGCACATGGTGAACAGACATCCATGCAGGCAAAGCAGTCACCCACTTAAAAACAAAAATAAGTAAGTCTAAAAATGTTTGCAGGGAAGGGTGGCTGCTAGACCCAACAATGTGGGATCCACCCCTGGGACCCAGGTTGTCCTCTGCTCTCCACGAATGTGTACCATGAAGTTTTTGTGCATGCACATGAATTCCTGTGTAGTTCCAGGTTACTCAAATAACCAGACAGTAAAACTTCATAGTAACTGAATACTGCTTGAAGGAAAACTCAGAAAATTCAAGGGAAAAGAAAGTGAAGAGTCACTTAGTGTGACTCTCCACAGATAATCCTCATATGTGCACGCATGCGCACACACAGACACTCACAGACAGACAGACACACACACACACACACACACACACACACACAACCAACACACACACGATATTTTTGAGACAGGGTCTTTCCATGGCTGTCCTGGAATTCACTATGTAGAGCAGGCTGTCCTTGAACTCACAGAGATCCACCTACCTCTGCCTCTCGAGTGCTGGGATTAAAGGTGTGTACCACCACTAGATTTTTCTTAAGATTTTGAAGCAGGCACCACCATTTTTCCTTTTGCTTTTGAGGAAGGGTCCTGGGCATCTCAGGTTGGCTACAAAACCATATGTATACCCAATGATAACCTTCAATTCTTGATTCTCCTGCCTCCATCTCTTTTTTTTTTTTCTTTTCTTTTCTTTTTTTTTTTTTTTTCCGAGACAGGGTTTCTCTGTACAGCCCTGCCTGCCTCCATCTCTTAAGTACTGTGGATACAGGTATGTGTGATGCCAGGGGTACTTCATGCATGCTAGGCAAGCACTCTGCCAACTGAGTCACACCCACAGCCACCCTCCCCATTTTCCTTTTTGGAGCTGAATTGAATTTTAATTGGAATGACATCAGTATGCAGCTACGTCTCAAACTCAGGGGCTAGTGGTGACCATTTCCATCCCTGCATATATTTTGTAATTACTTTGTGTAGCCACAGGCATTCCTTCCCACCATTTATTTACATTGTTTCCATTTTTGGCTGCTAGGACACTTTTCAGTTCCCTATTGTTCTGAGCTGTGCTGCATAGGATGCTTGTCCAAAGTACAAGGGGCCTGAGTTTGATTCCAAGCCCTGCTTGGATTGGCTTGGTGAACCTCTGTATTATTGCAGAGGTGAGCTGCCTGTAAGGGCCTGGAGCAGCTGGAGCAGGATGTGGAGCAGCCCAGAGTGCTGAAAGAAGGCACTATGTGTCATGGTGGAGCAGAGAGTGGGGACGTAGGCGGTGTGGGGAGTCTCATGGCAGGTAGGCCACAGGTGCCTGGCTGTCTCTGTGACAAATATCCCTACAGTTCTGTTACAACAGGGAAGGAGGAGAAGGCCATATAGGGCTTGACTCTTCATGATGGTTGCAGATGCCAGGCTGCGGCTCTAGGCTCCTCTCCCTGCCTTCCAGGCACACCACCCTCATCCACTGTGAAACTTGGGCCAGTGGGGAAGGGACTGGGTTGAATGGAATAGGAAGGATGGAGGGGGTCCATCTTGGGCTATGGGACATGTTAACACCTCTTAGTCCCAGCCCTTGAAGCCCATCTGCTCCTTTTATGATACTTGACGAAGGGGACACTTGGGTGAGCCCCCAAAGGTCCCCCTGTTGCCAGCCCTTGGCACCGGTTCCTTCTGGTGTCTGGCCTGCTATGATACAGGACAGGAACTCTGTTCAGTTAGAGCTTCCAGATGTCCACAATCTAGCTCTTTCATCTAGTAGTCATGACTTCAGTGAGCAAAAGTCAAGGCCCCTAGGTGTTTATGCCTGACATGTGGTCCTCCCAAGATTCCCTTCTCCCTTGGTACGTGCTCAGTCGATGTTTGGTGAGTGAGTAGCTAGACACATTGTGAGTAGAATCTTGGTGAAACTCCTTTCTTGGGATAGACCCTAGATATTCCCAGCCTGGTCTTTCTAGTAGACAGTTCAGGTCTCTTTGAAGTGGACTAGCAGGTCTCGTGTCTGAAGAGATGCTGCTAAGGCAGACTGTGTGGCTTTGGGAACAACACATTTTCCTCTCTCACATGGACCAGGAGGTGACTGTGACTCTCAGATCCAGTTCTGTCTGAAGATCTCCCTGAGTAGGAGAGGCAGGTGGGATGTCCAAGTTCCTCTGTTGATGGCCAACAAAATCCTTATCTAGTTTTCATAGCACAGCCCCGGGAGCCTTCTGTGCTTTTCAGCTGTGTTACCTGGGGCTAATTCCTGAACCTCTCTGAGCCTCCAGACCTTATTGGACAAATTCAGACTGTGGAGCTGGCCACCACAGGGTAAGATGAGGTAAGACCTACAGCAGACAGGTCACAGATGTGGTAGCAGGGTTGGACAGCAGAGGCATTAGGACAGGGTGGGAGACAGCAGACGCTATCTTCTCAGATAGTGGACATTTTACAGGGGAGGTTGGCCAGCAGGTCTGAACTCATACAGCCTGCTGTGATAGTATTCCATCAGGGACAGTGTGAGAAATACCCAATCAAAAGCATTTGGGGAAGGAAAGAGAACTTTATCCTACAGCTTGCCATCCACCACAGAGGAAAGTCAGGGCAGGAGCTGAGACAAACACCATGGAGGAACGGCTTACTGGCTTGCTGTGGTGTTGGCCAGGGCCCTGGTGTCCTTCCTTCTTGTGCCTTTTCCTCTGTGCCTTCTTACTCCTCCTGAGGCCCTACTGACTGTGGGGAGGCCTCAGTGTACCTGCAGCCACTGATCAAAACATCGCCAAGGAGCAGAGTCCACTGTGCACAGCCTGCAAGACCCCTGGGATGTGAGCTGTGACTTTGCATTCCTGGCATCTGTTGGGGCAGAGAATAGTCCGTCAGCTCCTAGGCTTTTACTTTGTAACCCAGGCTGGCCTAGAACACACTATGCAGCCCAGGCTAGCTTTGAACTCATAGCATTCCTGTCGTTTCAGTCTCTTGAGTGCTGGGATTAGATGCACTAGCTAATTACACAAGCAGGATCCAGCTTTATGGCAAGATTTCAGACACCCACCCTCCTTCCCCAGTCACCGGAGAGCCAACTATCTACAGGGTGGAGAATGGCACCAGGTCTCCCAGCTTCTGACCACAGCAGTGGCCACAGGCATCCAGCTGACTGCTCTGGACCGATGTCCCTGAAGGGCTGTCACCAGCAGTCCTGGATAGGCTTTGCAGATGCCAGGCTGCAGCTCAAAACTCATCTCCGGGTATCTTCATCCCACCTCTCCCCTGGGCAGAGGGGGAATAGTCTTTCTGCCTCCGTAAAGCCAAGTTAGGGGAAATGTCTGGAGTTGTCTGAGAGATCGGAATCACTCTCCAGGTACTAACACTGGGAAAACCTGGCTATCTATCGACCCCAGCTATCAATGTATCAGCCTGAGTGTCACACAGATATGAGTTCAAAGGTTACTGTCACCATTGGTATTAGACAAATGACTACCCAAGGTGACTACAGTTAAGAAATATCTGAAAACAAGACTCAGAAAGGCTACACACAATGTCCACAGTCACACAGCAGCAGCAGCCGAAGCCGAGCCCCTTCACAACCGAGCCTAATCCTGCCTCTCAGGGTTAGTTACCTCTGCCTTCCAGAGGTTTCTGTGGCCATTTTCTTTCCTTTATTACACATCTCAGCTTGTCTGCACTGTGGGTCTGGTTATAGCTCTGACTCGGTGTAGCCTGAAGCAGTGGAGACTTGCTGGCTTGGCTGGCTGTCTAGCTGAAGTATATCTCATCAGTCAGCACGTGACATTGCCTTGTCCCTCATCTTAGCTCAGCCTTCCATTCTGATCAGCAACCCAGGATCTCAATGTGAAGATTGTGTCCCGGAGCGGTTGGGAACTGGGTGGTGGAAAAAAAAAATGCTTCAGGGAGAAAAAAGCAAATGCCACAAAGGAAAGAAGGACAAGGACCAAAGAACTGAAAATTCTGAGGGGGATCAGAGTGTCGCAGTGAACTCAGCTGAGCATGTGTGTCAAAGGAAGAAGGAATGATAAACTGGCTAAAGTTCATAATCAGCCTTTCTTTCTTTTTCTTTTCTTCTTCTTCTTTTTTAATGTAGCCCTGGCTAGCCTGGAACTCACTATGTAGACTAGGCTGTCCCTGAACTCGCAGACACTTGCCTCTGCCTCTACCACACTGGCTCTCAAGTCTAGCACTTCCACAACAGATTAAGTATCCCAAGCTAAGCAGAAAGAGCTGAGGAAAGAAGAATCAGAGACCAAAGTGATCGGTTTAAAATCACTTCCTTATGCCAACAAGTTGTTTGGTGGGTAAAGACTGCTAAGCCTGGCGACCTGGGTTCGATCCCCAGGATCAACACGATGGAAGGCCAGGACTCTGAAACTCTAACCTCCAGTGCAGGCACACACACAACAAAGAATGGAACTTAAATCTAAGTCAGGAGCATGCAATGCAAACAAGCAGTGGAAACTGGACAGACAGCTAGGGCAGGATCCACAGAAGCGGCATCTAGAACCCTCCTTAGTGATCCAGCCAGGAATGCTACCGGAGAGTTCCGGGCTCTCATCTCTCCTTAAAGCACCTCCGCTCCTGCCTGGAGCTGTGCTGTAGGGTGTGAGCGAGAACTCCAGCAGACAATATGATCTCTTTTGGCAAACAGCTGCAGAACCAAATGCTGAGATTTCCATGGTGAAAATGGTCTAAAATGGGCTAGAGCTTGCCCCCAGGTTCAGCTTACCTCCAAATGATTTTAAGGTTACCTCTTCAGAGATGGGCTGACACAGCAAAAGCCTAGGACACGTCTGGCTTGGGCGGAGACCGAGCATTCCAATCTACCTAAAACATAGTTAATCCAGTTGGGCCAGTCAATTACCTGTCCCAGCACCCACTCCAAGGAAGGCAGGCTAGGAAATGGGAGGAATAATTATCCCTTTAATGAGATACTGTACTCTTCCTTCCTAGAATTCCTGCCTTCTGTTGAAGTCCCTACTAGGGCCAGGAAGTTCAGATGGGTCTGTCCTCCTTCCTGATTCAGAAGGGTTCCCTTTTCCTGTCTTTATTTTTTTTTTTTATTTTTTTATTTTTTTTTGGTGTTTTCGAGACAGGGTTTCTCTGTGTAGTCCGGGCTGTCCTGGAACTCGCTCGGTAGACCAGGCTGGCCTCGAACTCAGAAATCCGCCTGCCTCTGCCTCCCAAGTGCTGGGATTAAAGGCGTGCGCCACCACCGCCCGGCCTTTTCCTGTCTTTAAATACTACCAGAACATAAGTGTGTGATCTCTGGTACTTGAGTTCCCTCCCTTTTTCTTTAAATCCCCTCCCTGCCCCACAGCCTGCTGCTGGGCTCCCAAACAACCCCCATTCTGACTTAACTCAAGCAGCATGGATATTTTTTTCTTTTCTCTTCTCTCTCCTCCTCCAGGCAGCAGCTGAGATTTCCATCATGCCTGCTCTGGGGTTTTCTTTTTAAATTGTTCCTTTTGAATAAACTTTGGCTTTGTTTGACTTTCAAAATTTTCCCACCTTTTAATTCTTTAATTAGGAGAGAAAACATACCCATTCCTGTGTGCCTACATGATATTGCACAGGGAGAGAGAAGAGTGGAGACAGTGATCCATCAACTCTGGTCCATGAAGTTATTTTTTTAAAAATTGATTCATTGATTGATTGATGGGGGGGAGGTGTCTCATTGTGTTGTCCAGGCAAGTCTTGAACTCCTGGATTCAAACCACTCTTCTGTCTTGGCCTCCCAAGCAACCAGGGCCACTCATGGGTGTCAGAGCCCAGCTTTACAATTTTTGGCAAACTAAGGCAGAGAGAATTATTTATTTATTTATTTATTTTTTCAAGACAAGGTTTCTCTGTGTAGCCCTGGCTGTCCTGGAACTCAGTCTGTAGACCAGGCTGGCCTCGAACTCAGAAATCCGCCTGTCTCTGCCTCCCAAGTGCTGGGATTAAAGGCATGCACCACCACTGCCCGGAGAATTATTTCATTATTGTGTTCATTGAAAGCAGCCTGTGTTGCCAGGTATGGTTGTTAGTATTTTGTCTAAACTCCACTTCCACAGTTACCTGGCAACAGCCAGGTATGCTCCTCCCCACAGTTACCTGGCAACAGCCAGGTATGCTCCTCCCCACAGTTACCTGGCAACAGTCAGGTATGCTCCTTCCCACAGTTACCTGGCAACAGCCAGGTAGACCTGCCCACTATAAAAGGGGGCTGCTTGCCCCCTCCTCTCTCTCTTGCTCCCTTGATCTCTTGCCTGCAGGTTCTCTTTGCCCCTCCCCTTTCCTTCCCCCTCTCTCCACGTGGTCATGGCCAGCCTCTACTCCTCTACCTCTCTTCTCTCTCTGCTCTCTCTCTCTCTCTGCCTCTACTACCCTCCTGGCTCCCCTCCCCATTCCTGAATAAACTCTATGCTATACCATCCTGTGGCTGGTCCCTCACGGGGAAGAGATGCCTTGGCATGGGCCTGCTGAGACATCCTCTTCCATAATTGGTCCCCATTTCTTCAATGGTGGCACACACTTTGAATCCCAACACTCAGGACACAAAGGCTGGTAGATCTCTGTGAGTGTGAGGCCAGTCTGGTCTACAGTTCCAGGTCAGCCAGGGCTACAGAGAGGAACCTTGTCTCAAGAAGAAGAAGGAGGAGGAGGAGGAGGAGGAGGAGAAAGGAAGAGGAGGAGGAAGAAGAGGAAGCAAGCAAGCTAGCAGCTTGTTTGGTAACCTTGGCAGTTATGTCTTTGTCCCGATTTCCCAGAATGCTTTGCTTGAGAAAGACAAGGAATAAATGAGGCCACTTTGAGGTTAGCTTGCTTGGGCCCCAGCACAGGGGATAAGTGTAAACCAACACTGTAGTTTTTTTTTTTTTGTTTGTTTTTTTTTAAAACCTCTCAGTGGTATAAGATGGCAACAGACTTGTTGCAGCAAGTCCCAGGAAGGAGGCAAGTCTTCTGAGCTTTTTGGACAGTTTCCAGGCTGCATCTTTCTCATGCAGAGGGCCCACATTATCAGCGAGAAGCTTCCTGAAGCTCTCAGGCCTGCCTTTCATTCAGCAGTCAGAATTAGGTGTGTGGAGGGGTGAGAGGGAGTGGGAGTGGGAGTGGGGAGTGGGGAGTGGGGAAGTTGTTCTTGGCAGGGATAGCCACGCTCTTGGTCTTAGCTACAGAAAGCCCAGAGAGCTGAGCTGAACCATGAACTTCTAACAATGCCCCCTCCCCTGCCCTCTAGAAGAAGCCAATGAGACTTAAGCAGAGGGCTGGGGTGTGGTGGAGGTGGTGGCAGTGGCTGGCAAGATTCCCGCAGAGGCTGAGTCAGCAGGAAGGCTCTGAGTGGGAGTGGGGGCTGTGTGTGTTGGGGGATTATCTTGTTCTTACCCTCCACTAACTGACATGTGGATGTGATATCTGGAGCTTGGAATCGGGAGGTGACTTGAAGGATGGAAACCTCGTGTCAATGATGACAGGGAGAGAAGGGACCAAATGATGACAGCCATGCTCCCGCCTCAACCCTCCACCAGGACTTTTGAAACTTATTTTTAAGGCTTTTAAAAAAATTGTGTGTTCATTGTGCCCATGGAGGTTGGAAGATGGGTACTGCTTTTTGAGATGGTCAGAAGGTCATGGGCTTCCAACATGGGTGCTGGGGACAGAACTCATGCTGGGTCCTCGGCAAGAGCAGGAGAGCAGGTACTTTTAGGAGCTGAACCATCTCTGCAGCCCCTGCACTTCCTTTTTTATGACAGAAAAGGTAACCCCTGCTCCTGCCATTTTACTTTTGGCTGTCTAGTTTGCAGGTTTTACTGGACATTTACTGTTTTGGGAGCGGCGGAGATGCTGCACCTGTCTCTAGTCACAAATAAAGAGGAGTCCGGACACACTCAGGAGTTCCTGAGGTGCTGCATTTCCTGTTTGCTGATTGAATAAGTGATTACACCAAATGGAGTTTAAAACAAATTCATCCTTTTTTCCTTCTCTCCTTTCATTCTCCCTCTCTTCTCTCCCTTCTCCTTCCCTCCTCTTCCCCTCTCTCCCCATCCCTCTCTCCTCCTCATCCCCTTCCCCCTCCCTCTCCCTCTCCCTCTCTCCTATCCCTCCCTCTCTTGTTTCTTTCTGAGAGAAAGGACCTCCTGCAGACCAGACTGGCCTTCTGGCTCTGCTTCCCAAATGCTGGGACCACAGGTGTTTGCTACAATGATTCCTCCTCCTTCCATCTCTCCCTCCCTTTCCCTCCCTCCTTCCTCTTCTTTTCCTCTTCTTCCTCTCTATTTTTAGGGGGCTGGGTGAAGGCAAGATCATGCTGTACATAGCCCAGGCTGGCCTCAAACTTTCTGAGATCCTGAGATCACAGGCTAGGCCACCTGTTGGGTGTAATCTTTTTTACAGCTTACTTTAATAAGGGTTCAGCCTCCCCTCTAGCCCACCACCCACCAGAGGTTGTGGAAAAGAAAGGTTATTAGGATATGAGGGAAGTGGACTTGTTTAGAAATAGTTCTTTGGGGCAATTCCAATCTTCGTTGTTCTGAATCCAGTCCACTAGCAAACATCAAACATGAATCAGCAGCTGCAGCCCAGTCCACTCAGCAGACACCACACATGAACCAGCAAGGGCAGTTCAATCCAGAAGAAACCACAAGACTTGCCAACTGCTTCCGAGTCTGTGGAAGCAGCAAGAAGCCTTAGGAGTCTCATGAGAAGTTCTTTGTGGAGTTTCTCTATGACGTCACCACAAGCAAAGCTCAGCATCACAGTGTAAGTCGAACCAATCCATGCGTCTTATCAGTGAAGACCATCGAGGCAGAGCAAGGCGACCAATGGTCAAGCTCCCACGTCTGTGAGATCATATTTATATTCTTTCTAAATATCATGTGTCCTTTTACGTGTTTGCTTTAGTAAAATATCCTTTCACATGTGTCTGTTTCTGCAAAACATTCTTTCACCCGCCTGCCCCAGCAAAATGTCATTATAACCTGAGTCTCCAAGAAACCAGAAATTTCTACTTTATTCACCTGAGTGGGGCTGAGATCCAGACTGTCATTCTCAGCCAGAGTCTCCAGGGTGGGGGTGGGGTCCCGGGTCTTTAATGTCGTCTGACACCCCATGACTGTCAGAAAAAAAGGCTAAGCAGACCTGAAATCTTTAAAGGGAGGTGTTAGCTGATGCTGGCTGGCTGTGGCCTTTCCTTGGCCTGTGATTTTGGTTTACATGGCTGCTTCCTCCCTTCCCCTTCCTCCCTTCCCCTTCCCTCCCCCTTCTTCCCTCCCCTTCCTCCCTCCCTCGGTGTCTTTTTTGCCTCCCATTAGTTGTCATTTGTACCGTGGACACAGCATTCAGGGCTTCTCTCAGGCTGGGCATTTTCTCAAAATTTTCCAGTTTTCTTTCCTGCCGACTCAGCCCCTATAGGGCTTCCAGCTCACCCCTTAGGGAGGCCTGCTGGGAAGCATGGATGGCTGGGAAGCATGGATGGCTGGGAAGCATGGATGGCTGGGAAGCATGGACAGCTGGGAAGCATGGATGGCTGGTGCAGATTCAAATCTCCTTTCCTGTGGAAGGTCAACCTGTGATCATAAGAGGACTGTATTTTAGGAACATTGGCAGAGGCTGGGGTAACAGACAGGGAAGGCTCCTGTCCTGCTCACACAGCTGACATTTATTTATTTCTGTTAGTTTTGTAGTTCTGGTGAAGGAACCCAGGGCCTCAAAGATGAAGCCACTGCTCTGTCATTAGGCTGTGCTCCCAGCCCTAGGCAGCTGGAGTCTATCAAGCCTGAAGTCCACCTGTAGCTCTCTTCCCTTGACATCTCCTTTTTTTGCCTTGTTTGGTATTTAACTGACTCAACCTGTCCAGTCCTGTGTCTCAGGCTCATAGAGCTGGAAGCATCTTGCTGCTCGGTGGCTGTGTTTGCGGCTTCCGTGGTTCTTCAGTATCTGAAGATCAGGGGTGAAGGTTGGCACTGAGGACCAAAGACCTGCCGTCCAGTCAACGATGCTGATTCAACTGCCTTTAGTAACTAGGCATTGGAGGCTCGTGCCTGCAATCCCAGCAGGTAGAGGAAGGAAGATTGGAAATTCATTTACCTAGCATCCTTTTGGGCTTCCTCCTAGTGACACAGCACTGCCAGAGGCTCCCACGGGCCCCTCATCTTTGGCTGTGAACCAAACTTGAGGCCAACCTGGGCTACATGAGGCCCCATCTCAAAAAAACCTTAGAAGAAATCTATCTGTATCAGTGACAGAGAGCATGGGCCAGGAAGGAACCAGGGAGGCAGAGCCTGACTGGGGCAGACATGGGTATTTGTAGCAACAATTCTGGAATTTTGGTTTCTTAAAAAAACCCACAAAAATCTTATAAGAATGTTTTCATTTTAATCCCAGGTGTGGGGATATGGGGGGACAGGCTTTGGACTGTCTGAAGCAGCTGACTGTGGTTTGCCTCATGCTCTAGCAGAGGCGTGGTTTTGCCAGCTGCAGATAGTTTCTGCAATTGTGTGACATGTGGAGTTCTGGGAACTTTTCAGAAGGTATATAAATGCTAGGGCCCCAAGAGGCAGGGTTGATGGTTTGTGGTCATTCAGGGGAGTTGTAGCTGGTTTGTTGTTGTGAGAACTGGGTTAGCCAGAGCCAGGTTAACACCATGACAGGCTGCAGACTGGAAGTTTGGGAGACTAGGCCTAAGTTTCTGTTTCCCAGAACTGGGAAAGTCTAAAACAAGTCAATTCCAGGAAAAAACAACAACAAAACTCACCGGCAACAGCAGCTAATTGAGAGCTGTCAGGAGTTGCCTTAACCAATTCCAAAGGCATCTGTACCTTCTGGAGATAAAGACAACCAATCAAGGGAAAGAAAGGTAAAATAATGGGTTGTAGTGTGTGCGTGGGTCCTGTTGAGTTGATGCGTGGGTCCCGCCTCTGTCTCGCCAAGCGGCTCGGGCCTCTTGAGACAGAGGCGCAGGAATTTGCGTTTACTCCACACTGGCCCGGAGCAGACATCTGGCTGTGGGAAGCCAGGACTCTGTTCAGGGTAAGAAAGCACAGTCTGAGGTCCTACGGTGAGCCAGAGATCTGCGGTTGGGGGTCCCCAGGCCAAAAGATGGCCGGGAACTGGTTGGTTCAAGACCTAAGTGGGGGTGTACGGGCTAGATGGGCCCGGAGCCGAAGAGGAGAGGTGGAAGGAGGAGCTCTGGCTGCGGCAGTCCTGCGGGGATGAGAATCTTGGTTGTGGCGACTCGCTTGGCTGGGCCACAGCTGGCTTGGCTTGCTTGCTTGGATTGTTGGGCTTTGTGGCTGAGAACAGAGAGAGATCATCAGCGGGAGTCTGGCGAAATGCATGCTGTCCCTTAGGATCACCTGGGGTCTCCAGCGATTTCTAGCCAGTGCTCAACCAGAAGCCATGCTGCCCTTTCACGGTCCTACTCCTACCCTAACAGGCTTTACATTGCAAAGCCTATGCCTGGGTCTTCCATCCTGATGTATGGTAGACCCCTGCATGCTGGTTCTCTGCAGAATAAATGCTCTTTGCTGTTGCATACTATTTGAGTCTGGGGTATCACTCTTGGCGAATCACGAACCTTACTCTTGTGCTCAAAGAGGAAACAAGAAAAAAAAATAGATCCTCTCTTCCTCTCCCCTCCCTCTTTCTTTTCTGTGAAATCTGGTGGATAAAGGTGGGAAAAAGAACTCACAAAGTAGTTAAGACTGGCTACAGATACTATCCTGCCAGGGAGGTTGGGGCCTCCAGCCAAGGGGGCAGAGGAGTGCGGCTCTGCTCCTATCATGCCCTGAGCTTCAGATGTGGTTACCATCCTAGGGAAGATTTTGGGATGTCCTTTGGACTTGATGGGCCTCCCTTGGCCTGCGGGAGACAGGGTGGGGAGGAAAGCACAGCTGGTTCTAAGGAGAGAGGTTGAAGCGACAGGCAGCTGTGCCTCTGGAGAATTCAGGCCTCACTGTAGCTAAGGGGTGCGAGAAGAATGATCCCCAGGAGGGGTGCGAGAAGAATGATCCCAGAACTGCAGCTGGATTGCTTTACAGTTGGATCTGTCAGTTCTTGGCTCTGACTTCCATGCTTAAGTCCCACCCTGTCTGGGACAGACAGGAGAGGGGCGAGGGCTGCTTAGGGTGACAGGCCTCTGCTTTTCAGTCAGGCTGGGAACTGCTCTGTCAGTTGTATTTGCTGATTTATTTATTTAGCTTTATTTTTATTTCATGGGTGTGAATTTGCCTGATTTGTGTGTATGTTCCAAGTGTGTGCAATGCTTACCAAAGCCAGAAGAGGGTGTCCGACTTCTGGAGCTGGAGTTACAGATGCTTGTGAGCTGTGGCCATGTGGGTGCTGGGAAGCAAACACCTGTCATCCATATAAGCAGCCAGTGCTCTTAACTGCTGAGCCATCTGTTTAGCCCATTTGCTTTGAGACATGGTTTCATGTAGACCAGGCTGGCCCTGATTCCTCAATCCTCCTGTCTCTACTGCCTGAACATTTGCAAACTGCTCATCAAGACTCTGTGACCAGCCCTCCATGGTGCTGCTGCAGGAAGCCATAGTTCTCAGCTGTGGTCAAGGCCTGCATGGTGATGTCCGTTTGTCTCAGGCTTGCCCTGGGCACCTGTCAGGGAGGGACAGGTTCCCAGGGATGTAGTTTGGGAACAGTGTTCTGCTTTTATCCTGTTTTGAGCCTGGACATTCTCCTGGGACCAGGCCAGGCTTGTGGCAGGAGGTGATTTATGAGCTGATGAGTGGATTCATTAATTTGCAGGGCAGACATGCTGGCAATCTAATTGACAGCAGCAATTTGCCCAGGGCGGGCTTCCCTGGCTGGGAATTAGATCCAGAGGCCAAGAGGGCTCTGGAGGTGACTGGGGGCACTGAAGGAGGAGAGAAGAGGGACCTTGACAAGCAAAACACAGATTACTATGTAGGCAGCCTGGCTGGTGTCTCTGCTTCAAGTCTTAATAGAGCTACTGGTGATTTTCACAGCACTGAGCACTGAGGAGGAGCTGGCTTTGGGGAGATAATCGTTTGTCTCACCACTCGGGTGGCTCAAACCCAAGTCAGGAGATCCTAGGGCCCTTGTTCACTGCCTCTCAAGCCTGGCTGACCCCCTTCCCTCCTCAAGCCAGGGAACTCAGCCCAGCCTTTTGTTGTTGTTGTTTAATTGGTAACTGTAGGGATTATAGACAGGTGCGCCACTTTATACGCTGAAGCTTTCATGGAGATCAATCCAGACTGTTAGATCTCCTCCTCCTCCTCCCCTCCCCCCCCTTCCCCTCCTCCTGTTTTGTTTTTTTTTGAGACAGGGTTTCTCTGGAACTAGCTCTGTAGATTAGGCTGACCTCAGAGTCAGAGATTTACTTACCTGCTTTTCCCTCCTGAATGCTGGGATTAAAGATGTGTGCCACCACTGTCTGGCTCTCACTTCCTTACTGAAGTATTTGAAGTCCCTTCAGCATGGGCAGTAAGTGGTCGGTGCTCTCCTGGACACTCTTGGGAGGCTGACACTGGAGGATGGCTTGCTCACTTCAGGGATTTCAATCTAGCCTGAGCAACATAGAGATGCTAGGTCTCTAAACACCACCCTCCCCGCAAATCTAAGCCAAATTCTTCTCTTCCAGCTACATGGTGAACTCCAGTTGCTCTGCAGTGTAGCTGAGCTCATAACTGACTTTGGTCCACTGACCAAGTCTCTTTCCCTAGGAGACTGGCTGGTTTGTGTTTGTGACAGGGTCCAGGCTGGCCTAGGGTGGCATTGAACTCTTGATATCCTCCCTTCAGTTTCCCATGTGACTGAGGCCATGCTGTGATTCTTTCTGGACCTGGCTTATTTCACTTCACGCAGTGTCTCCTGGGTTCACTCCCCTCACATGTGACAGGAGCCTCCCTCCGTAAAGCAGTTGCCCTGGCTCTGCTTGCTGAGGCTTCTTAATGTGAGGGACAGGGTTGTGCCAGGCCCTCTCCCTCCAAACTTGGGACAATGGCAGAGCATGGCAGATCTCAGAAATTCTAACTCATTCGAGATTTTCTTTGTGGATTGTTCTCTGAGCCTGGCCTCCATAGTATTAGGCTGGGACGCTGGGCCTTTGAAAACCCTGTTATGAATCTTCACTGCATAGTGGGGCTGTTGTGGTCAATGCCATATATTGGAACTGGACCCCAAAATCCAGGTTAAATGATACTGAGTCAAATGGGAGCTGAAGGAGTCTCCAAAGGCCAGACATGGAGGTACACACCCGATGCCATTACTGGGGAGGCAGAAGTTGGATGATCTTTAGTTTGAGACCAGCCTAGGCTACTTGATACCCTTTCTTAAACAAACTGGGTTGGGATATAGCTCAGGTGGCAGGTTACTTACCTAGAATTTGTGGAGTCCTGGGTTCAATGGCTAGGCCTGCATAAATGGGTGTGGTCTACATAGCAGGTTCTAGCCCACCCCGATACACAGTGAGACCCTGTTTAAAAAACAAAGCTATTTGGGGCTGGAGAGATGATCAGAGGTATAGTGCACTGGCCACTCGTGCGGAAGACTTGGGTTCAGTTCCCAGCATCCACATGGTGGCTCACAGCCACCTATAACTCCAGTTCTAGAGGATCTGTTGGTCTCCATAGGTGCCTGCGTGACATGGAATACAAACACACCAGAAATGCACATAAATAAAAACAAAATCTAAAACCTTGCTTTAATTACATTTATGGACGTGCGAGCATGTCTGTGCATGGATATGTGTACACATGTGGAGGTCAGAGGTCAGCTTGCAGTAGTTGGCTCTCGCCTTCCGCTATGTGGGCCCCAGGGATAGAATTCAGTTGTCAGGCTCTGCAGCAGAGCCTTTACTTGCTGAGCAGTCTGTTCAGCCATGTTTCTGTTCTGTCCCCATTGGGCTCCAGCATCGGGGGACTTCGGAGCAGCTCTGTGCCTGTGGTAGGAAGGAGGGAGTAGGTCCTTCCTGTCTGCCTTCTGCGGGCATCACCACATGGCTTCATGTGGTGTCACCCACACAGCGCTTCCTTCCTGCTGTGGTGGCTGGAGCTGCAGCTTTGCCTGTAGGCAGATGGATTCCCACATGGAGAGTCATGCGTGATGGCGGTGTCTGCTTCTTAGAGGTCCATGTCCCAAGCTTCCTGATTTCAGTAATCCCAAACCCTAGTCCAGCCACTCAGCCTTGTAGGTGGTTGCTGCATCCAGAAAAGTCATCCTGCATGGCTTTGGTAGCGCTTTGTGTCGTCTCAGTTCCCTGATGTTTCAGTCCACTCTTGATGACCATGACAAAATATTTTGAGGTGGGGTAAGTTATAGAGAAAGTGTATGTAGGTTGGGGTTGTAGCTCAGCTGTGGAGGCTTGCTGAGAATGCCTGAGGCCCTGGCTTTGACCCCAGCACCACATAGACAGGGTGTGGGGTACACACCTGCAATCCCAGCATATGCAGGGTAGAACAGAAGGGTCGGGCATTAAGGGTCATCTTCAGCTACACGGAGTTAGAGGCTAGCCTGAGCTCCAGGCAGAGGGGTGTACACAGAGAATTAGAGGCTAGTCTGAGCTCCAGGCAGAGGGGTGTACAGAGAGTTAGAAGCTAGCCTGAGCTCCAGGCAGAAGGGTGTACACAGAGAGTTAGAGGCTAGCCTGAGCTCCAGATAGAGGGGTGTACAGAGAGTTGGAGGCTAGCCTGAGCTCCAGGCAGAGGGATGTATTGGTGTGTCAAATTACCTCTAGTGTGTCTACTCTGGTTTTCTCCTTTTTTTATTTTTTCAATTCATTTTTTAAGTGTAGGGTGTTTTGTCTGTCTGTCCATGTATGACTGGTACCCATGGAGGCCAGAGGAGGGTGTTGGATCCTGGGGAACTGGAGTTACAGATGGTTGTGAGCTGCCACGTGGATGTCTGGAATCAAACCCAGCCAAGCATTCTTACACTAAGGTCTCTCTCTAGCTCACTGTCTTGTTTGTTTTGAAACAGGGTCTTGTGGCTTGAGTGGAGTGGCCCCCACAGGCTCATGGGGAGTGGCACTATCGGGAAGTGTGGCCTTATTGGAGGAAATGTGTCACTAGGGGCAGGCTTTGAGGTTTCAGGACTGATGTCTCTCTTCCTGCTACCTGGTGATCTAGATGTAGAATTCTCAGCTACCTGTCCAGCACCATGTCTGCCTGCATGCCCCATGCTTCTTGCTGTGATGGTAACAGACTAAACCTCTGAACTGTAAAGTTAGCTCCAGTTATTATAGTTGCTGTGGTCATGTTTCTTCACAACAATAGAAACCCTAACTAAGTTGGGTCTCAAATCTTAGGCTAGCCTTGAACTCATGATCTTATTGTCTCTGCCACCTAAGAGTTTGAATTACAGGGTATGCTGTCATGCCCAGCCCTTTTCTAATAAGCCCCCCCAAATCTAGTCAGGGTCTCTACTAGATGGAATTATCTAGTCCTAACACCCCCTGTACACACACACACACACACACACACACACACACACGTACACTCTCGAGCGCATGCGCGTGCGCGCCAGTTACACCAGCATATACACTATACACACACCACATACCACACATATAACATACATGCACACATACACCAGGACACATACACCACACACACATACACCACACACACATACCCCCCCACATACACACACAGCATATGTATACACCAGGACACACACACACCACATACACCACACATCAGTGTGCACACAAACATACACACATACCAATATACACCAGGACACACACACACACCACCACACATACTCCAAAACCACACCTTTGGGTGCCACCATTAGATTGGGTTACATCCTCTCTTCGACTGCCAACCCCTTTCCTTACCCACTTTCCTTTGCAATGCTGGGGACAGTGCCCAGGTGCCTCATACACTAGGCAAGCACATAACCACTGAGCTACACCCTAGACTTCATTCTCTGGGGAATGGCTCTTACTCTGTAGCCAGGGCTAGCCTCCAATTTACCTTCCTCCTTGTCCCCATGGCCTGCTAATAATTATGTTAAATTTCCTCTTTGAGGTCTTACATGATTTCTGTATCTGATGGGACCATGGCAGGTTCAGACTGGGAACCCCACAGCGTCTGACTGTAGGGTTCCAGTGGTGATAGGCAGCTGATGGCTGGAGGACCATTCGGCTGAGACCTGTTCTTTTGACAGGCTATCCCGCCCCTGCGTGCTCCCCTCCACCGGGCGACAGTGGTAGCTGCCACCCACCTGTGGTGTGTAGCTTGGCTCCAGATCTGTTGGTTTGCCCCTTCATCCTCACTTGAAGTCACGATGTCAGTTTGGAACTCGGGGCCCAGCTGTGTTCGGTGCTCATTTTTCTGGGCTCCTTTAAGCGTGTACTCTATTCTCCAAAATCCCTCACGAGGAACTGAGCTCCACAACTGCAGTCCCTGACTGTAGCTCCAGAGGACAGTGGTTCCTGGTGCACCTGTCCTGCTGTCCTGCCTGGGTCGTTCTGATTAACTCTCTGAGAGCCATGTTGGATCTCTTACCTCTGAGTCTCCTCTTTTGACCACTGAGAAGCCTGTCTTGTGTTCAGTGACATCTGTTGGGGACTCTTTATGCCTCATCCCTGCCTCCCCAGCCTGGGAGACATAACCCTCTCCTTAGGAAATCCTGGACTGCTTCAGCCTGGTGCTTACCTTAATTTTCCTGTCACCTTTTCTTGGCTCCATGCTGGCTGTAATATTGGTTTTGAGCCATTTCTGTTCCTCCTTAAGTCAGCTGCCCAGCTGGAGCCCGGTGACAGGAGCAAATGCCTCTCTCCCTCTCTCTCCCTCTCTCTCCCTCTCTCTGTCTCTGTCTCTCTGTCTCTCTCTCTCTCTCTCTCTCTCTCTCTCTCTGTCTCTCTGTCTCTCTCTGTCTCTCTCTCATAGCTTTTGGGCTGGTGGTGACTCCACACTGCCTGCTCAGTGGCAGCAGAAACAGGTGGCTGGCCTCTCAGAGCCAGACTGTCTTGATTTAAGCCTCTGCTGCCTCCATCAACTCACTGTGTGACTTTGAAGACATTCTTAACCTCTCTGTGCCTCCATCGCCTGTGGAATGTACATCATCTCAGGAAGCAGCCACTATGCATTAATGCTCCTCCTCTAAAAGGGGGTGGATGTGGGTGTGTGGCTTTGTCCGTTCTCATATGTAGAAGCTCAACTCTGAAATCGGTCTCAATTCCTGTATGCTTCATATATTGAAGCAGGTCTGTCTCTGACCAAAAGCTTTCGGTTCTAGTTAACTTCCCAGGCATGTTTGATCTGGGTGTTACCTGTCTCCATCTCCCACATGCTGGCATTAGAGGTGGCTGCCATGCCCACCTGGCCTTCCTGTGGTGTTGGGAACCTGTGACCTGGACCCAACACTCCATAGCTTTACCCACAGAGCTGTCACCCCAGACCCTCCCTGGACTTTTTGTTTTTTGTTTTTCCCTTCACCCCAAAGAGAAGATTCTTTCCCTTGAGGGGAGTTGAAAGAAATGCATATTTAGCATATGCAGATTGTATTAGATGCACTTGTCAAACTGTGGAGATCATTTGCATATTGCTGAGATCCTGGCTGGGCAGCAGTCCTGGATTAGGTGGCTGAGGCCCCTCCTAGATGCAGCTGCAGAGGTGACCCAAGGCAGGAGTCTTGGCCATTAAGAGCAGACTTAGGACTTCCAGACAGACAGACAGAGTGTACCTTTTCCCACACATCCAGCCTCAGTGGGAGCCAACTGTAGCCTGGGGACTGGTCTAGCTGTGGTGACTCCAGGAGCTGAGAATTCCAGAAAGGCATCTTCTAGAGCTGGTTTTCAAGGGCACTTGACAGTGTATATGACTTTGCCCTCCCCTTAGGCTTGGTGGAATCTGGAAGGAGAAAGCAGACCTGGGAGACGGTTCAGTGAGTAAAGTGCTGGCCTCTGGAGTGTGAGAACTCCCAGCAGGAGAGGGCACTTATCCCAGCACTCCTGTGGTAAGAGGAGAAGCAGACCCCTGGAAGTCTGCAGGCTGGCTAGCCTGGGCTATGCGCTGAACAGAGACCCACCTCAACAAAGAGGAAGGCAAGGACCAACAGCTGAGTTTGTCTTTTGACCTCTACACACATGCCCGGTGCACACACTCAACGAGTACCTACACATGTATCATATGTGTACACACACAAATAATTTTATGTATTTTTTTAATTAGGTGTGTTAATTTTGTGTGTGAAGTCAGAAGACAGTATCAGAAGAGGGTGTTGGATCCCTTGGAACAGCAACGAGAGAAACACCAGATAGGACCCCACACTCTAGACCCCAAGTGTAACTCCATGCTCATAGAAGAGCCCTCTGCAGTAACAGAGGCACAGCAGGCCTAGGGTGCTCAAAGCCGACACATTCCACAGAGAGCCTGGCCCATTCCGAGCCCCAGATCCTGTCCTGCCTGATGAGGGTGTTTTTGTTCACGAGAGAGTCCTGGACCACACAGGATATTTTATACTAACAATGGGAACTTTTAATATTATTATTTATATTAGCGTATTTGTGGGTCTTTTGTTTGCATATATGTTTATGTACCACATGCATGCAATGCCAGTAGAGGCCAGTGGGGGCTGGATCCTCTGGAACTGGAGTTACAGACTGTTGTGAGCTGCCATGTGGGCGCTGGGTCTCAAACGTGAGACCTCGGTGAGAACATCCAGTCCATGTAACCACCGAGTCATCTCTCCATAAGAGAAGTACTGCTAACACCTGTCTGAATAGAGAGTGCAGCAGCATTTCTGTAGCTTCCTGTATTTCAGGATGGGAGCAGAAGCTATCTCCACTCAGGACACTGTCAGTGTCACCTCTCTCGAGAGGCATAGCCAGGACAAGTGCTCCATTCAGTACTTCTCTTTTTATGACCCCTCCAGAAATTCTCAAAAGCCTCCTCCGTAGATTTCACTTCTACTTCTGTACATACTTCTGTATGCATATGTTGTGGTTCTTCTCGGAGCGTTTTAGAACAAGGCATCGGGTTCACACTGTATTTCCATACTGTTCCTATCATTCGACTAAAACACATAACTTTTTACTTGAAATGACCCTATGCTGTTCAAGATCATATTCAAACAACAAGGAAGCAGGCCTCTGGACCGCGAAGACCCTGTCATTGTGTAGGTTTTTCCACTTCCATCATACCATATGTAAATAAAAGACCACCCTTTCCATAAATGAGATCATCTACCAAGGGATTAGCTATAACATCAAAAAGCTCCTTCTGGGTGGCGTGAGTGCCAAATACCGCTTAAATGAGTACTGAGTCTCATAGTCTCCATTTCTGTTGAGTCGATAGCCCTCAGGAGCATGGAGCTGCACGGTTGTACTACTGACCACTTTTGCATTCTCGATCAGAAAGCTCAGTGGGCACACCTCACAGTACACGCCGACCTCATGACCAAAGGCTCCGTGCTATCCTGATGCGCGTGCTGGACATTGGGCTCTGACCACAGCAGACCTAGCGGGAACTAAGCGGTGCAGACTGTGGCCACAGGGGCCCGGACTCCATCTCCACAGTGTGATCCTTTTAAAAACATTTATTAAATTGATTGTATTTTCTTGTGCTTTAAAAAAAAAATTTGTGTGTGTGTGTGCACGTGTGCATGACACATGTATGTGAATGTATGTATACAGAGGCCAAAGATGGCTCTCTTGGAGCTATGAGAAGCTCATGAGTGCAAGTACGCTTAACTGCGGGTTATCTCTCCAGCGCTTGCTCGCTCTCTGTCCCCCCCCCCCCCCCGCATGTGTGTGAAGTTTTATGGAGGGCTCAGTATGTAGGCAGGTGGTTCTACTTTAACTATTTTGTCTCCAGCTCTCTCAGAGATCAGATGGATACAGAGGGTCCAGGGCTCCAGGGCCACAATCACTGACACTTGCCATAGCTCACTTGACTGGAATGGAGGCGTGTGGCTCAGTGGTAGGGTGCAGGAGGTACTGACTCAACCCAGCAAGCATCTGAAGTCAAACGTTCACATTGCTGCCATGGGGAGATGGCTCAGTGAGTACAAGCCTGATGACCTGAGTGTCATCCCCAGAGCACGTCACCAAGCTAGATTCAGAAGCACAAGTGTGCAGTCCCAGTGTGCTCCTTCAACATGGAAGGAGGAGCAAAGGAATGTGTGCAAGCTGGTACGCTCCTGGACAGTTTGGCCGGAATGAACAGAATAGAAATTACAAGAGTGCTTGCTTGCAAGCAAGGTGGAACGACCTTCTGAAAGTCGTTCTCTGACCTCCAGTGACCTCTGACCATGCCGTACACAAGCCCTTCCTTCTTCACACACTAAAAACAAACCAGCCAACCGCCACCAGAAAAGGCCACATTTCCAACCCAAAATTTAAAATCCAAGTTTGCTGAACTGAATAAGAAACTGAGCAAAGAGAGAAAAATCAAAAATCAACTCTAGTCGGGCAGTGGTGGTGCATGCCTTTAATCCCTGAGGTAGGTGGATCTCTGAATTCAAAGCCAGTCTGGGCCAGCATGAGTTTCAGGATAGTCAGGGCTACACAGAGAAACTTTGTCTTAAAACAGCCAAAACAAAAACCCTAAAACAGCAACAGCAGCATCCACTCCTTACTTGGCCTACCTAGCATGGAGGCCACACAGGCCCTGGGGCGGAGGCCAAGCCTCAGCCCCACACTATGCACTGTGAGTTCTGGGTGATTGTTCTAAGGCAAAGCTCTTTCCTCTGGACGGGCTATTTTCTCTTTCCCTCAGATCCATCCTTGCTTACCCAACACCCCTGACATGGCCCTCTGCAGCAAGAGGCAGGGCCAGTTGCTCCAGCAGACCCAGAGTCTGTGGGTACCCAGAAACACTGGCCCTTCATGACTGGAGGGAACTCAAATGTTAGTCCTTTGGGAGGATCTCTCTGGCCTTTATGCTGAGGGCTGACAATAAAGGGTGGTGGACACTCAGTGTCCCTACCTCCATGGAGAGGTCTCGGGTCTCCTGGGCAGCACAGTGTCTTACTGGCCTTCCACCTTATTCCCTGAGACAGGGTCTCTCAGTGAGCCGGAGCTCACTGATTAGCTAGCCTAGCTGCCAGCAAGTCCCAGGGAGGCTCCAGTTTTGATTACAGCAGTGCTGGGGGTCCAGCAGGTGTCCACTTTGTGCCTGGGTTTTACTTGGGGGAATGAGAAGCTGAACTCAGGAAACACTTTATAAACTGAGTCCTCTCCACAGCCCAGAGAAAGGTGAATTTTGGTGAACTCCCTGGGGAATGCGGGCCTTGACTCTGTGGAGGTTCCAAAGAGCGTCATGGCTCTGAGGTCATCCCAGAAAGGGCACACAGCCTCATACCAGATGAACATGGTCAAGTGCTTGTTCCATTTTGAACCCATGTGCCTTTGTAAAGCTCCTTCTGGAGTGCTTAGACAAGACAGGGCTCAGCCGATGACTCCCTTGGGAGATAGCAGCCTGGTCTGCATTCTCCTTGGAAGGGCACCATTTGTAAATTTCAGCCTGCTCAGGACAAATCAGACTTACACGCAGCTGGGGAGCATTGCTTCAAGTGAAGTAGATCAGCCTGCCGTCCACAGGCAGTGAGGATTAGCACACTCGGTATTTCCTCCCCTTCTCGTTATGGTGAGTGGACTCCAGAAGCAGGGGCCTAACCTAATGATCTGGTCCCTAACTGGGTGTGGTGGCATATGGCTAACTCGACCATTCAGAATCACTCTAATTTAGTGAGTTTAAGGCTAGCATAGGCTACCTAAGTCCCTATCTCCAAAATAAATAAAAGTAAATAAAGGGCTGGAGAGGTGGCTCAGTGGTTAAAAACACTGACTGCTCTTCCATAGGTCCTGAGTTCAATTCCCAGCAACCACATGGTGGCTCACAACCATCTGTAATGGGATCTGATGCCCTCTTCTGAGTGTCTGAAGACAATGGCCGTGTACTCATATATTAAATAAATAAATATCCAGGTCTCCAGGACATCATCCAGTTGGTAAAGTACTTACTGCCAAACAGGAGGGCCTGAGTTTAATTCCCCAGCACCTTCATAAAACCCAGGCACATGGTGCATGTCTGTAAGCCCAATTTTAGAGAAGTGGAGAGATTAGGAGCCCTGGGTGTGCTGGCCAGTAGCCTAGCCCAAGTGGTAACTCTAGGTTCTTTGGCAGGCCCTACTTCAAAAAATCAGGTGGAGAGTGATTTGAAGAAGGTACTGGACATTGATCACTGTCCTCACATGGCACCAGCATACATATACACGCTCACTCATGTGTTATGCATGAGAGAGAACGCATGTGTGCGTGCGTGCGTGCATACACACATCTGGTTCATAAATGAGGCCAAAAGAAGAGGTGGCTCTCTTAGTGCTGCTGGAGTATCAGTACTACCTGTCCTTGTCACCCTTTCTATTCAGGAAACCTGACTCAGCCCATGTGAGATCCATGGATACTGCAGACTCCCAAGTGCTGATCTGGGATGGTAACCTTGGAGCCACCATCAACTTCAAGCAGGCAGGTTCCAAACTCCAGCGGAGACAACACCCTAGGTGAGGTATGGGAAGTACTGACTTAGCTCTATCTTCACACCAAGAGGCAGGATCCAGCCTGAAGGCAGGCTGGCCATGGTCAATGTGTGTTCTCCCCTCCACACCTCCATTTGGAAAGGGACACCTTGCTCATGTGGCTGTGATGTGTCATGCATCCAGCCTGCCTTTTGTCTGCTTCAAGAATTCCCTGATGCAGCTTGCGGTCCACAGGGCACGTTTGACACTGATGTCACCCTACAAATGGGAGAGGACCCTGGTGATGGGACATCTGTGTCTCTGGGGAAGTGGGTTCAATCTTCTTCAGGTGCTGAGACCTGCCAGTTTGCTGAACGGAAGCCCAGCGAACAGTAGCAGCTGGGGATGGCAGCTTCCAAGCCTGGCCTCTGGCTTTATGAAAGGTGACTTTGAGTGGCTGCATTTGTTCCTGAAGGGCCTGGGCAACTCAAAGTTATAAAGGACTCTGTACGAGGCCTTGCTGTCAGGAACAGCAGGAGAGATAAAAGGCTCTATTTAAAACTTCCCTTTTCATGACCAACATGTCAGATACACACACAGTGGAGGGGGTGGTAGATGAAGCCAGGTGGTCCTGCCATCCCATAGCCCGCAGGGAGCACAGCAGGGATTTTGTCCCTCTGGCTCTGTCTCTCCTCATCTCTATTCTCACTACCGGAATGCTTAAACTAAATCTCAATCATAAAGTAACTTCATGTGTGTAATTCCCTCTTTCAAAGGATGCTGTTTTCTCAAGGAACCATGAAGCCTCTTCTTTATCATACTCAGAAAAAAAACCTGAGCCATTTAGACAGGATCAGCACTCGGACATGCTGTGATCAGACATCCTTGCTTGTCTTAAGTGTCCCTTGTCTCTGTGGTTGTTTGTAGGGATCTTAAAAGGCCCAGGTGGCATTTGGTTGCTAGTTCTGGAAAGTCTTTCTAGTTCTCAGCTGCCTCACTTCTTTTAAAAATTTAAATTTAGTTTAATTGCCATTATCTTTGTGAGGCAGGGTCCCACTGTGAAGTCTGCACTGGCCTGGAAGTCTAATGTAGACCAAGCTGGCCTTGAACTCACAGATCTGTTTTAGTCTGCTTTCCAAATGCAGGATTAAAGGTATGTGCTACCATGTCCTGCATACCTTTCCTCTTCCTCTTTTTTAAATTATTTAAATATTTTATGTATATAGATGTTTCGACTACATATCTGTGTATCACATGCATGCCTGGTGCCCGCGGAGATCAGAAGAGGGCGCTGGATCCCCTGGAACTGGAGTTACAAATGGTTGTGAGCAGCCATGCAAATGCTGGGAATCAAACCCAGGTCTTCTAGAAGAGCAACCTGTGTTCTTAACCTCAGAGCTGTCTCTTCAGCTGTACCTTCCTCCCTTTCTTTCTTTCTTTTTTTTTTTTTTTTTTTTTAAAATCACTGTTTATTTCTGTCTTTGGTTTCTTTGCCTGTTTTCTTCTGTTTTGTTTTGAAACAAGAACTCTGTGTATAGCTTTGGCTATCCTGGAACTTGTTCTGTAGACCAGGCTGGCCTTGAACTCACAGAAATCCTTCTGTCTTTGTCTCCACTGTCTTCTTTTTTAAAAAAAATCTGTGTCACACCACTGACTGCCTTGAAACCCAGTCATTTCTGTGCCAAGGATTGACTCATCTCCTGGGCGCCTCGATGTCTCACACTTCTCCTCCCCTTAAATATTCATCTGTTTAAAAAATTTCAAGTGTGAGTGTGTGTGTGTGTCTGTGTGTGTGTCCGTGTTGTGTGTGTCTGTGTGTGTGTCTCTGTGTGTGTCTGTGTGTGTGGTCTAGAAGAGGGCATTTATTCTCCTGGAGCTGGAGTTAGACAGTAGTGAGGTCCTCAGCGTGGGTGCTGGGGACTGAACTCTGGTCCTCTACAAGAGCATCAAGTGCTCTTAATCACCAAGCCATCTCTCCAGTCTCCCCCATACTTCCTGAAAATGGATGTCAGCTTGCTCTGTGCTTGGGATCTTGTTTGTTTGGTTTTTGTTTGTTTTTGTTTTAAGACAGGTTCTCACATAGCTGAGGTGACCCTGGACTCCAGGCCTATACCACCGCACCTGGCTGTGGTTAATATCTTGACCATCCCCTAGAGTTAAGGACTTGCTCTCCAGAACAGCTCTATTGGAAGTAGTGGAAGCTCTAAGGGGTGGAGAGTTGTTAATGTAACCCTCAAAGGGGACAATGTGACTAGACCACCTTGTTCTCCCTTTTGCTCCACCGTGTGCTCCTGTCACAGTGTGCTGTTTTACCAAAGCAATGCTTCCTCTAATTCTGCCTAAATAGACCCTTTCTCTCTTTAAGTCATTGCCTTGGAGTGTTTATTACAGAAAGGAAATCTGACTACTGTACCATGTCAGACAATGCCTGTGGTCCATTTTTCCCTCTTCCAATGATGCTACAGTAGACTGTGGTTTCAAGGGTGTCATCCTGATTCCTCTATAGTGACAGTCCCTGCTTAGTGTTCGATCTCCAGTATTGACCTTCCAGTATTGATTCTCACCATCAAGGGTTTCAGAATTACAAGGGAAATAAATTTCTGCGCACTATCTGTGAGGGATTATCTAATTAGGCTGATTGAGGCTACATATGGGTGACACCATTCCACGGCCTGGGGGCTTAGACTGAAAAGGAAGGGAGTGGAGCACCAACAGTCATTGCTTTACACAGATGCACTGTGACCAGCTGCATCTTGCTCCTGTTGCCGTGGCTTTCTACCTTGAAGGATCATATGCCCTGGAACCATAAGCCAAGACACACTTGCCCTGCCTTCAGTTGCTTCTGTCCGATATTTTGCTACAGCAGTGACACAGACACCCTGCTGTTGTTTGAAGGACTGCAATGTGATGGAAGGACCCTGTGACCTTGGTTGTCAGAAGCTTGTGGCTTGCCCCAGGCTTTCAGAACTTGTATAGTGACACCGCCAGCTACCTTGTGACTATTCTGAGACTGCCATGTTGTGAGGAGCCCAGAGCAGCCATTCAGAGACGGGGGTGTGGGGGGTGTGGGGGAGGGGAGGGGTCTGGAAGACAGATGGATTCAATGAGAAAAGTGTTCACACAAGCAGGAGAACCTGAGTTTAAAAAGTTCTAGAACCTATGTGAAAACTCAGACCCAGCACATGTGTCTGTAATCCCAGGGCTCCTCCAGAGAGACAGGATGCAGAGATGGGAGAACCTCTAGAAGCTTGTGAGCCAGCTAGTCTGGTGTACACAGCAGTGAACAAGAGGGCCGGTCTCAAATAGGGAGAAATTGAGAACTGCTGCCTGAGTGTGTGTGACCATACTCCCGTAATCACATACAATTTTTTTTTTTTTTAATTTTCAAAGTGGAGAGGTGGGGGTAGGGGCTCTCCAGTCTCTACTGACGTCTTGGAGGAGGTGAAGGCCTGAGGAGGATGGCACCATCAGGACAGGCTGCTGCCCAACTCTACCTGCACGAGGCTCTAGATGGGATCTACTTGCTGAGGCTAGGGGCCTCTAATCTGGCCAATAATACAAGTGTTTAGTTCACACAAATAGGGGTAGCTTTATATTAATGGACATTCATTGGAGTTTCCTCTGATGTTTCAACCATTGCCAGCACAATTGTTTTCTCAGAGGCCAAAAAATGAGTTTCTCCTTTTGAAAAAGGCCCCGACCTCCCTCCCTCCTCTCTCTTTTTCTGTCTCTCTCTGGCTCTCTGTGTGTGTGTGTTTTAGTCAAGGTCTCATGTAGCAGCGACTATCTAGAAGTCAATATGTAGCCAAGGATAACCCTGACTTTCTGATTCTGCTGTCTCCATGGTGCTGGAATTGCTGGCACACACCACCACACCTAGCTTATGTGGTGCTGGGATGGAACACAAGGCTTCAGGCACCGAGCACAAGCACTCTGCCAGCTGACCTACACCCCAACACTGGTTTTGTTTTTTTCTCAAATATGTTTTAGATTTATTTTATCTTATGTGTATGTGTGCTTTGTTTGTATGTGTGAAGGTGAACCACAATATGCTTGGTGCTGGGGGTCACAGAGGGTGTCAGATCTCCTGGAAGGGGACTTATGGTTGGTTGTAAGCCACCATGTGGGTATTGAGAACTGAACCTGGGTCTAACTGCTGAGCCATGTCTCTAGTCTCCTGTTTTCTGTTTTTTAATTTAAGGTTAATTTATGATGATGATGATGATGATGGTGTTTGTGTGTTTGCTTATGAAGATACAATGTCTCAAGCGTTGTGAACAAGTTGCAAGATTCTGTTCTTGCTTTGCAATATGGGACCCTGGGATTGAATTTACTGGATTGTCAGGCTTGGGTAACAAATGCTTTTACCTGCTGATCCATCCCACCAGTCCTGCCTTTAAATTTTATATTCTCTCTTACATTGATCAGCAGAAATTCTTTCCCTCACCCTAGACCTGGCAATTGTGGGATTCTTTCTTTCCAGGGGTGCCCCACCCCATCCTCTGCCTTGCAGGGGAGTGACCTGCCCTTCTCTGATTCTTGGCTTGAATCAAGGCTGGAGAAAAAGACTGAGACAGGTGGGTAGAAAGATGCCTAGGGAGGCTGAACAGGGAATTTGGTTTCCAAGGCAACCAAGAGCTAGTCTTCAAACCCTCTGAGGATCATTCTTTGTCCTGCTAATAGCCAGGTGCAAGTTACCTCTGTCACCTCAGCCTCTGGGGTGGGTGCCAGAATGGGTTCCTCAGAGAAAGTGCAGCATTCCTCTTTCATCTGCAGACCCTTTGTCTTCCTAAAATACACACCCCTGCCCCAAATCTCTCCCTCCCCCATGTTTTGGTGTGAGGGCTATGCCAAAAGCTGTGTGTCCCCCCACTCCCTCCCCCCCACCTCCCCCCCATGTCCCCTTCCCCATGCTCCATGTGATGAGTCCTCTGCTGCAGTTTGGATGTTCCCGCCAAAACTCAGCTTCAGTGTGGACTGCAATTACAGCGGTGTGAGGAGGTGAGGCTGCTGAGGGCCTGCAATCCCAGCACTTGGGAGGGCGAGGCGAGAAGGAAGATCTTGAATTGAGGCCAGACTGGGCTACATAGTGAGACTTCCATCTCAAAAATCAAAAATCAGGCCGGGGTGATTCCTCCGCTGTTCAGAGTACCGGGATGGCTTCATAGAACCCTCTGTAACTCCAGTTCTAGGTATCCAGTGCCCTCTCTGGCTTCTGTGACTCTAGACACAACTGTGCTACACTAATACACATTCAAGCAAAACACTCCTCAATGTAAAATGATAAACTAATAAAGGCGTGGGACTTTTAACAGGTGATTGGGCTGGAGGGCTCTGCCAGGGATTAAGGATGTGATTGACGATTGACAGGGTGGTTTGTTGTCACAGAAGTGGACTTCCCTTGAAAATGAGTTTTGTCTGATTTCCTTTCTTCTGCCCAGTGCTGGCCTCTTAGCCATGATGATTTGGCCAGGCTGCTTCAGAAGATGAGGCCCCTTGATCTTGGACTTCCAGTATCCAGAACTATGAAGCAAACATCTTCTATAGTTTAAAACTTACCCACTCTGGTTTTGTGTCATACCTACAAGAAGACAACATCTTTACTTGCTTTTTAGAATTATTTTTGCTTACACATATATGTGGGTATCTGTGGCCAGAAGAGGGCATTGGATCTCTTGGAATTGGAGTTATAGCAATGGGAGGGCTGGGCGGGAACCAGACTCGGATCCTCTGGGAGAGCAACCAGCACTCTTACCCTCGAAGTCATCTCTCCAGTCTCAACAGCACCGCTCCTCAGAGCATTCGGCCTTGCCTTCGAGATCGCAGAGCCTGGGGATTCTGATGTGCCTGACTACAGGACAATAGCCTGAGTCTGACCCTAGAAAGAGAGTGGACATTCATGGAATGTCTTGGAGTCATAGGCTACTCTCCCGTGTCCCTGGATGCTGTGTAAGGTCTGTTGAAGGCAAGGGAGAGCCAGCGGCACTGGACCCACACTGTGTGACAGGCTGACATTGTGGGTGCACTGCAGAGTCCTGGCTGCAGCTTGTTAGGTACCTACTTGCATCTCATAGAGGAGGGAATGAGGCCTGGAAAGGTAGGTCTTCACGGTACCCCAAAATGCGCCTTGTGCTGACTTGTGGGTGGAATTTAGACCTGAGTCTCTCTACCTGTGCCAGAGGAGGCCAGAGGGTGATTTTAGGTGTCTTGCTCAGTTACACTCCTCCCCTTTATTTAATTCATATTTTTTTACATGTGTATATGTGTGAGATGCATGTGTTCATATGAGTGTGTATGGTGTTTGTATTCATATGAGTGAGTCTGTGTGGTATATGTATGTGTTCATGTAAGTATGTATGTGTGGTATATGTGTGTGTTCTATGAGTGTGTATATGGGGTTCACATGAATGTGCATATGTGTGGTGTGTTTGTGTGTTCATATGTGTGTTTGAAGTTGAGATAAGGGTCTCCCTTGATCACTTTCAACCTTGATCATTGGAACAAGGCCTCTCACATGAACCCAGAGCTTGCTGACTGGGCTAGTCTGGCTGGCTAGCTAGCTCTGGGCATCTGCAGCCTCTCTCTGCCTTCTGAGTTCTGGAGTTACAGACAGACTCCCACGCTCATCTGGAACTTTCAAGAATGCTGGATATCTGAACTTGGATCCTTGTGCTTGCATGGTAGGCCCTTCAGCCCCCTTTCTAGTCCCACATTCTTATAATTTATTGTTATTTATGTTTTGTTTTGACAGAGTCTCAATGTGTAGTCCTGGTTAGTCTGTAACTTGACATATAGGTTGGTCTCGAACTCACAGAGATCCAACTGCCTCTGCCTCCCCAGTGCTGGATTAAAGACATAAATCACCAAGTCTGGCTCCCACTTTCTATTTTTGACAGTCTCAGAGAACTCAGAGTTCACCAGTTTGTCTACAGTGACCTTTTAGGAAGCTCCAGGGATCCCCTGGGATTCTCCTTTCTCTCACCACAGTACCTGGGTCACAGCTGTGTGCTGCTGTCCTCTGACACCCAGTACCTGGGTCACATGCTGTGTGCTGCTGTCTCTCTTCTACCACAGTACCTGGGTCACAGCTGCGTGCTGCTGTGCCTGGCTTTTGCATGGGCTCTGGGGATCCAAACTCAGGTTCTCACACTTGTGGGGCAAACGCTTTACCTATTAAGCCATCTTCCCAGTGCTGTGTTCTTCTTGTTGTTTATACTTACCTTTAATTGTGTGTGGTTTTTCCAGCTGGTCCATCATGAATACAGAGGATCAATTTGAGTCTCACTCTAATTGGTGCCTGAGTTCCTGTGTGGCTCTGACAGACAACAGTTGGTGGACTATGCTCTTTCAAAGGACCAGGGTTCAAGTCCCAGCACCCATATCGTAGCTCACAGCCTTCTGTAACTCTAGTCTTAGGAGATCTGATGCCCTCTTCTGGCCTCTGTAGGCTGCACTCACACACAGTGCACAAAAGCAAACCAAAGCAACAACAAAAAGAAAACCAACCAACCAAACCAAACAAAACCCTGCAGATAAAACATATAAAAACAATAACCACCCAACCAACCAAACAAGAGCCAAAGAGATGACCCAGGAGGTAAAGGTACTTGTCTCTGAGCCTGATGACTCAAGATGGATCCTGAGAACTCACCTGGAGTAAGAAAAACCACAAACAACAAAAAACAGTAACAACTCTCACAAGTTTTCCTCTGACCTCTACATGCCTCATAGCATGCAAGCGTGCTGCGAGCACGTGGATGCGTGCACACACACATTGATTATTAACATGGGAAAAAATACAAATACACTCAATTCATGGTGTAATATTGTAGCTGATCTCTGCTACTGTGTGGGTTCTTCTTTTCCCTACCCTTTATCCCTCCTTCACCCCTATCACTAGATAGGAGAGAAAGAAGACTAGAAGGAAGAGAGAGACCCCCCGGCTTCATGCTGGGTATGAGAGTCTGGATGTGGGCTGTGGTGTACACTCACACACACGCTGGTGCAGGAAGGGCTGGCGTGGCATCGGGTCTCATGCATTTTCTCTGATGCAGGACGGAGCTCAATTGTTCTCTGAAGTATTTAGCAGCATTGGCTCAATGGCTCAGTGGGAGGAAAAGCCCATACACAGCGTTCCCCACTAGAATGAAGGACCCACAAACCAGCCCTGCCAACCCTGGGAACCAGCATCATGACCCACTGTCACCTCACTTTCTGATCCCCAGTTACAAGGAACTCACAAGTCACTTCTCCAAATCTGAGTCACCGTTGTCTACAAAGTCCTACACTATGTGTCATTTGTTTGGGTCACAGTAGGGAGGACAAGAGGATCTGAGTCTGCCAAGCACCAGCTTCCCTTAACCTAGCTACTGTGGCTTGCCAGTTGCTCCGAGACTTCCTAAGGCTTCCCTCTCCACATCGTAACTGATGGAGGGCAAATGTCCCAGCTGTACAAGTCCTCTCCTCAGTCCTATGGGGGCACTTTGGAGCCATTTGCACTGTCTTGAGGGCCTCTTCTAGTGAGTCTTTTCTGGACAAGGCTTGGCACAAGGGGGCTGGGGTATGTAGGATTCCCCAGATGGAGCTGTCTTCAGCCTGGAGGCTACTTAGCTTCAAGTGTGAGCTGGAGCAAGGTCACCTGCCAGGCCAGCTGCCAGGGTTCAGAGATGTCTACTCGCATGTCCCTTATACTGTTGTCTGTTGGGGCCACAATGAGAATTCAGAGTATAACTCAAGTATACCCTTTCATAGAATGGGCCAACTGAAAAAGCCACACACAATTAAAAGTAAATAATGAAATGAAATCTCCTAGTCAGAGGAAGCCTCGGCGGAGACTGAGGCATGAATTCCATCTCACCGACAGTGAGTTCACTTATAAAAGGGTGTGATCCATGTGCCAACAGGGACTGCTTCATTTCCAAAATTTAAATTGCTCTTAGCTCTGCCAGCCTTTTCTATCTGACTCAGTCTCACTCCAGGCAGGAGGCAGTCAGTCTCCACCATCAGTGGGCGATCCTCCCCAAAGCCTGGCTCCCCAAAACCTTGCACAGATCATAGTTTTGGGCACTGGATTACTCTTGTGTCACTGTGACAACCCGATAACAGCTTAAGTCCTTCATGGTAGGGAAAGCAAGGCAGTAGGAGGGACGAGCAGGCCAGGGGGCGGAGGGTAAGGAGGGGGGACTCACAAAGTAACCAAGACCAGCTACAATGTTACACTATGAATTGAGTAATTTTGTATTTTTCCCATTTTAATAATGTGTGTGTGTGTGGTGTTGTGTGTGTGTGTACGTGAATGCTTGCGCTTGCTATAAGGCATGTGGTGGTTGGAGGACAGCTTGTGAGAGTTGGGTTTTTCTTACTCCAGGTGAGTTATCAGAATCCACCTTGAGTCACCAGGCTCGGAGGCAAGTACATTTACCTCCTGGGTCATCTTTTTGGCTCTTGTTTATTTGTGTATGAATGTTTTGCCTGTGTGTGTGTGTGTTGTGGCAAGCATCACATGTATACCTGGTATTCACAGGGGCCAGAAGAGGGCATCAGCTCTCCTAGGACTAAAGTTATAGAAGGCTGTGAGCGACAATGTGGGTGCTGGGACTTGAATCTGGTCCTTTGAAAGAGCAGTGCTCTTAACCTCTGAGGCGTCTCTGAGCACCTTCTGGTTTTTTTTTTTTTTTTTTTTTTTTTTTTTTTTTTTTTTTTTTTTTGAGATAGGATGTCAGATACTGGAGACTTGAACTCCTGTCCTTCTTGCCTCCACCTCCTTTGATCTGGGATTCCGGGCATGTGATACCACACCCAGCTATAAATACACTTCCATAGCTGCTCTTTTTCACCTGATGCCGCACTGCTAGTCATCAAGGCAATGAGCTATGCTGGCAGCAGGGAGAAGCAGGTTTTCTGCACAGACTGTGTGGGAAGCGATGCTTGGAGTCACCATGTGGCTCCAGTCCAGGCGCAGTCCTCTGAAGAGTCCTCTGGAGGAGCTGACTCCCAGGCAGGGGAGGCAGGGGCTACAGTGCCCTGAGCCTTGCTTCCCAACACCCCTGCTCAGCTTGCAGGGAGATGAGCCCACTGCCCATCATGGAGAGGTGATAGGAGATGCAAACTGCTCCCCGGACCCTACACTTCCTTCTTCCTGCCAATGGCTCCAGGGTTCAGTGAAGAGACCCAGAGCTTGTACAGAGTGAAGAGGGAGTGGCCAGGAGATGGTATTCCAAGCTTGCCCAGGACTCTCACCACCTGTGCTCTGTCAACCAGCTTCTTCCCTTGCAGCCATGGTGAAACTGCTTCCCTTGAGCTTTTGGGAGGCTTTGGCTTCTGCTGCCCTGAGGTGCTCCTGTCTTCCTCACGGCTTGTCACCTGAGCCAGCAATCAGCCACTGTTCCCAGCATCCCTGAGTGGGATCTGTTCTTGGGCCTGCTGAAGTGGAGGTTGCCTCTGAAATTTGTAAGGATTACCAGGAAGGCCTCACAGTAGTCCACTCAGCATCCACCTCTCTCTCCTTCTTTCTTGGCTTCTCAGTCACCAAAGACTTTGGATGGGACTCACTGGCTCCAGAGACCCTGGGTTGGCCTAGACCAGTGGTTCTCAACCTGTGGGTTGCCACCCTTTGGGACGGGGTGGGTGGGTTGAAGGAGCCTTTTACAGGGGTGGCCTATGACCATGGGAAAACACGGATATTTACATCACAATTCATAACAGTAGCAAAGTTACAGTTATGGAGTAGAAACAATAACTTTATGGTTGGGGGGGAATCACCACAGCACAAGGAGCTACTGTATTAAAGGGTCACAGCCTCAGGAAGGTTGAGAGCCACTGGCCTAGACTAAGTGTGTTTTCTATCTTGCAGAATGCTGGTTAGCACAGACAAGTAAGTGTCTCTCCTGCTGTGTGCTGTATCAGGTGGAATCACCCCTGCTGGGAGCCGGAACCAGCCACTTGGGGCCTTCAAACTACGGGTGCTGTGAGTACCATAAGCACTGCACATCAGAGCTTCCTTCCCTCCTAGAGCAGGACACCAGCTTAGCCCTGGCCCCTCCCACTGACTGAGAGGCCATCCTATGATGACCAGAGTGGACAGAGGAGCAAAGGAAGCTGATGCCTTGGGAGACAGAGTGGACGGCGGAAGAGTGTGGCACAGGTGTGGCAGCTCACACCTGCTATCCCAGAACTCTGGAGCTGGAGGCAGGAGGAGCAGAGTTTTAAGGTCATCCTCAATTACATAGCAAAACGGGGCGAGTTTGGTTATGTGAAACCTGTGTGTGTGTGTGTGTGTGTCTTTGTTTATTTGCAGGCTTGCTTTTGAGGCTAGCTTAGGCTTGTGGAAATTCTCCTGCTTGGCTTCCTGATGCTGGAGTTAGTGACTGAGCCAAGGATGTAGCCTTGGTCAACGTCTGCTTATGCCTAGCCTCCCTGCTTTTTTGGTTGTATCTTCTCATTTTCTGGGAAGCATCCTAAACAGTACAGCTCAGCAGAAGGGGCAGGGTATCCAAAGTGTTCACAGTTCATCAGGACCTTCCGTCTGTCCCCTGCTGTCGTGATCTGTGAGGGCTTACATTTGTCACAGAGCAAAGCTCTCTAGTTTGTGAGTGTTACTGTTAAGTCCTTCCTCCCGCCCCTTCCTCCCATGGAACCAGCTTGCAAGAGAGCTGCTATTTCTGGCTCAGTCAGGAAGCTGAGGGCTCAGCTACCACCACCCAGATGCTGGCCCTAACACCAACCCTGCTGCATGCAGGTGTCATGGCAGCCATTTTTCCATGTGCTCTACAGCTACGCTGCACGCACCGTGATGCACTCCTGCAGATGCTCAACGCTGCACCTTCACCTTGTTTAAACTTCCAATTCTTTCTTGCCAGGATGAATATATTAAAATATATCAGTATATTTAGGATGAATACACTAAAACAGACTCGTATTTATTTTGTGTGTGTGTACCATGGGTCAGAAGACCACTTTGGGAGTCAGTTCTCTCCTTCTGTCATGGACAACTCAGGTAGTCAAGCTTGGTTGCAGTTCCCTTAACCCACTAAGCCATATTGCTGCTCCCGGGATAAACATTAAACAAACCCCCTGACGTATTCTCAGCACCTCTGTCTATACCACCCCAAGAGAAAAAAACTTGGGGACATGTTCATCTCCCTTTTCTCATCCCCTTGCCATCGGTGTGTATCTACTGCACCATCCGTCCCAGGACCCTGATGGACCCTCTGAGCTTTGAGCACCTCCTGGATCTTCTCAGGGATGTTGTTTTCCCTGCAGTGGAACTTTGCTCCTGCTTCGTCACCGCACGGTGGCTGGGTCTTGCTCTCCCCACCTTCTCAGTCTCTCACTTGGGTCTGATCTTGAACTTGTAAATGTTTTCTGCTCTGTTTCCCTTCTGGATCTGCTGCTCTCTAACTCCCTCCCTACTCCCTTCCAAGGTTGCAAATAAGCAAATGAGAGAGGCAGCTCCAGGGCCAGGTGCTTCAGCCCGCAGCTCTGAAGATTGTCTCACCAGGGTCTCCACTGCCCAGTCAGCTCTGGCTACACGTGTAGTTTCTTTGTATCCTTCCATCCTTGCCTGGGGCCTTTTAAGATCCCCAGACTCCTGCTGTTCTTCTGAGCTAGTATCTTTTGTGTGCACACTCCTGGGATTACATGCCCACTCCCTGCTTTTCTATGTGAGTACTAGGGATTTGAACACATGCTCTTTTGACTAGCATTTACCCACTGATCCATGTTTCTGACGCCCTACTCTAGGGTTTCTTAAGTTACTGTAATCTCTCCTTACTCTCATCTCTCCCTTTAGAAACTGGCCCGCTCCCAAGGTCAGTCCTGGCAGATCCAGCCTTGAGTCTCTCTTGAAGTTCACCCTTCTCTAGTCTTGTTCCTCACCCCATTTCCTCTTTCCAAATGCAGATTTCAGAGTAGCCATCATCTCTTCACTTCCTCTATTGAGTTTGAAATTCTGGAATGTGTGTTTTGAGTTCCTCAAAGCCTTTCTGTGGGCTGTGTGTGTCCTCCATCAGAGAGGCTCTGTCCTCACACTAAGAGAAAGGAATCCTGGTCCCCTGGGTTGTTGCTTTTCTTTCCCTGAGCACTGACAAGAATGTCATGATTAGTTCAATCTGTAGCTATCAGAAGACAAGGGCTGGTGGCATCCTGTCTAGCCAGACTGGGGACCCTTCCCAGAGATGCCCTGGGAGAGCAGTTCATACTCTTAGGTTTGACAGTGGGAGCAGCTGGCTTCTGGCCAAAGCTATACAAACTCCAGAGAGGGGCTGACCCACCAGTACCCGTGTCAACTGTGGAGACCTTGGTACAAAAGAATACTCTGGTGACCGCAATGAAAATCCTTCCTCTCAGAGAGTGAGAGTTGGGTGCGCCCTCTGTATGGAAGGAAGGGACTGATGGGGCCTGGGGCTAGGCAGTGCTCAGTATTTGCTTTAATTACACTCATTCTCTTCCCTAGAGCATGACTAAAAGACATTTTCTAGCTTCCTCTACAGCTAAGAGGGTCGTGTGACCACAAGACCTGATCTGACCAATCAGATATGAGCAGAGACACAGGTGCCACTTCCACTGCTTTTCTGGTTGTAGTGGTTCAGGCCTCATTTGAGGGTGGCAGAACTCTAGGATGGAAGGAGCCAGGCCTGCAGGAATGACATGGAATACCTCAGGCTGTACACCAATCAGAATGTCTGTGTTGGACTTTTGTAAGCAAAGGATAACTTGTGTTAAACTATGGAGGCCTGGGGTGTGGGTTTTTTTTTTTTTTTTTTACTGCAGCTGACCCATGCTGAGTAACACAGACATGTTTCCTGCAGTTCTCCCCCACCCCCAGCTCCTTTTTCTTCCCATCCCCCCCCCAGCTCATTGGTTGGATTGCATCTGTGCCAAGTCAGTGCAAGTGGAGTTAATATCTAAACAGTGTCGAGGTTCTACTAGCAAAGAAGAAGGTGGGTATTGATTTGGGGAGACACGCACTAATAGCTGCTTGTGTTAGTGAGGGTACACATTGTTTTGTTGTGGTGTTTTTTCTTTTTTTAAAAAATATTTATTGCTACCTCCACACACTTTGACCTGCTGACCCATCTTGCTGGCCCTCATCTTAGACTCTTACATGGTCAAATGGAGCACCATTTCATTGCTTTCTTTTCAGATATGCTTAGAGCTTCTATGTACAAGATTATAAAAACAATCACAGGCCAGTAAGATGGCTCATCGGTAGATGCCAGCCTCTGAAGCCATACGACTCCAGTTTGATCCCTGGGACCCACAGAGTGGTGAGAGCTGCCTCCTGAAAGTTGTTTTCTGATTTCCACATGTGTACTGTGGAGGGCACTGGGATGGTCCCTGTAGCTGGAGTTACAGGCAGTTGTGAGTGCTTAGCATGGGTGTTGGGAACTGAACTCAGGTCTCCTGAAAGAGCACTGCGTGCTCTTAACTGCTGAGCTAGTCAATGTGGAGTCCAGGCTGACCTTGACATCCTGGCTATCCTGCCTCAGACTTCTGAGTGTTAGGATTGCAGGTATAGGCTGCCATGCTTGCCTTTCACGTATCTTAAAAACTTTAAAGTTATTGTTTGATTTAAATATTTATTTATTTATTTATTTACTTATTTATTGAAACAGAACTCACTACTTAACTCTGGCCTGGAACTTGATGTGTAGACCAGGCTGATCTTGAACTCACAGACATCTGCTTGCCTCAGCCTGGCGGCTGGGATTAAGGGACTGCTTAGCACACCTTCTCCTTGAATACTTTAAACACGCAAAGCTGTCCTTCAGTATCTGCAGAGGACTGCCTGCCCCACAACTGAGACCAGAATCTGCAGATGCTTATTTGCATAAAATGGCATGATATTTGCATATAACCTAGGTGCATCCTTTCTTATAGTTTAAAATGGCTCTAGATTTCTGCTAAGACCCAATACAATGCAAATGCTATGTAAATAGGGAGTAACGGCACAAAGAAGTCTGTTCATATTTAGTACAAATGCTGTTTTTTTTTTTTTTTTTAAATAGTTTAGATCAAACGCTTGCTAAATCCATGGATTTGGAGTTTGCAGAAACTAAGTGTTGCCTGAGTCACTGTTGGTGAGCTGGTGCACACCTACAATTCCAGCATCTTAGAGGTGGAGGTAAGGGGATGGAGAATTGAGGCCAGCTTGGCTACAAGAGAACTTGACTAGAAAACAAACAAACCCCCAAACAAACAATTTAAACATGACTCCCATGATTAAAATAAAAATAAATCAGCGTTCTGCTCATGTCTTAGGCCCCACGTGGATTTCAGCCTTTCCCCTCTGAGATGGACGCTCATGTAGCCCAGCCATCGATGAGCTAACTTGCTTCCCAGCTAAGGACGACCTTGAACTTCTGGTCCTCTGCCTACATCTCCTAAGGGCTGGGCTTATAGGCCTGTGTCATTATCCTCAAATCATTTTAGTTAGTTTGTTATTCATTTAATTTTTGAGACAGAGTCTCACTGTATAGACCAGGCTGGCCTTAAACTCCTGGTGCTAGGATTAAAGGTGTATGCCACCCTGTCCAGTTTTGTGTGTATGTACGCGCATGTGCACACATGGAGGTCAGAGGACAGTTTGGAAGAGTTGATTTTCTCCTGTTAACGTGTGGGTCCTGAGGATCAAAACTCAGGTCATTAGGCTCCCGGTCTTTACCCCAGAGCCTCCCCAACTGTTTAGAGCTTTTTAATAGCATTTCCTCTCTTTTGTTTTTCTAGCTTCTATTTGTAAAAGCTGTGGTTCCTGCTGCCTGTTCTGGTGTCATGCCATGTCCACCTTCAACTGGGCCTCCTCGCCTGCTGCCCTGGGGAAGGAGGCTTGATCTCCATCACCTGCATGGCTGTTGGTCCACTTGGCACCTGCTGGCACCTCCGCTTCCATCTAGGGTTGTCATTGCAAAGTGTTGTGTGGAGGGAACAGCAGCTTGCTTTCCTTCTCCTGAGCCTGAGTGTCACTGGCTGGGACCTTCATGTCACAGACTTCAATTCACTGTTTCTCATACTTCATGTAACTTTGTAGTTGTAATTTTTAAGATGTCACCGACTTTTTCTTTCCTTTTAAAAAAACATTTATTTATTTTGTTTGTGTTAGTATATTTATGTAATACATCCCAGAGCATATGTGTGGTGTTCAGAGGGCTGCCGGCAGAATCATTCTCTCTTTCTACCAGGTGGGTCCCTGGAATCAAACTCAGGTCATCAGGCTTCGAAGCAGGTGCCTTTACCAGCCAAGCCATCTTATTGGTCCAGTGACCAACTTTTTCTCTGGAGGGCCAGACAGAACCTATTTTAGGATTTGGCAGTTATGACTGCCTCTGTGGCTGTTCCTCAGTCGAGCTATAAGAAAGGGACGGATGACAAGACACGTGGGGATCAGTGGTGTCCACCCGGCACTGTGTGCAGACCCTGAGTGCAGGCTTGATCGAGTTTGCTCTTCACAGGGGATGGTATGGTCTTCCGTCCCAAGGTACGTGATGCCTGGGGTTCCCAACTGCAATATAACTTGAAAAATACAAAAATGAGATTAAACCCCAAAGCCCTGCTAGTGCTAGATGCCATCATGCTTTTGGAGAAGTGTATAAACTGAGAAGTGAAAGTCTTGGTGGTCACTTTGTGCGCCTTTAACAAGCGTCCCTGAGCAGATAGAGCGGCTTCCTCCACTTTCTCAGAACCGGAGGGCAAGAGCTCAGGGCATGTGTCATCTCCAGCCGTGTAGTGCCTCCATCCTCCCCCACAGGTGTGTCTGCACAGGGGAAGGTCAGAGCTCAAACATCCATTCTCTAGTCATCTTAGCAGACTCTGCGGTGCCTAAAGGGCTGAGAGGTTACATGGACACCCTGTAAGCCAGTACCGTCCAGAGGCAATGATGTTGATGATTGCGATGATGTTGGATTGCGATGATGGCCGTGGCCCTTTTTCTGAAAACTCCATACCAGTTTTCTTGTAAATAAACAGAATTAAAAGAATAAGGTTTTATTTACCTGGTGTGAGTATGTGTATCTGTATGTGTGCCTGCTCGTGCCACAGTGCCTGTGTATGGTGGTGGTCAGAGGACAGCTTGCAGGCCCAGTATTGAATTCACTGGTTGTCAGTCTCTGTGAAACTTTGAGCCATCTTATGGGCCCACAAATGGATTTTTATATGACCCCCTAGCCATGCATGGTGGGATGTGCTTGTGGTCCCAGAACTTGGGGAGGGGGGCTTAGGTGGGGCAAAAGGATCAGTTTCAAGGCTAGCCATGGCTAAGTAAGACCTTGCTTCAGAACAAGTCAACCAACCAACCAACCAATCAATTAACCAAAACCAGATTTAAATGCTTCAGAAGAGAGAGAAGGGGCAGAAACTGACCATTGTGTCCTGGATGGCCTGTTATTCCCTCTAGTGGCAGGCAGCGGCATCTGGATCAGGTCTCCAGGCACCCCCCCCCCCCCCGGGGAATCACCGTGGTCCCTCTTCCCTTTATTTCCATTGCAGTCCGGGACCTTGTCTAGCTTCTCTGTGATATGCCATAGGAATGGGTGGATCACAATCCTGGTTCTCCCATCCCTTCTAGTGACTTGCCCTGTCACCCACTAGATGGCGCTGTCAGCCGCTTGGTTCCTGGCTCTGGTCTCCTAGTGTAGCACCACTGGGAGTGGGGGCAGGAGCAGTGCTTGGAGGATAAATGTGGGCAGGAGGGAGAGATACAGCTCAGGGCTTAAATGCAGCTCATGCTGGGATAGCAGGGGAGCCTTGTATTTGCTTCTTTTTAGTGGAGGCTTTAAGGAAACACTGTGGCTTCCAGCCCAACTGGCCATCAGAAGCAGGGCTCCTAGATGACCCCCTTACTCCGTCAGGGTGGTACCCCAGAGGTAGGCTGGGATGGGGAAGGGTTTTGTTTTCTGTTTTCTCCCCCAGGAAGCCAGGAAGGTGTCAGCACAGTGAAGCATCTCTCAGAACTTGATTTGTGTCCCCTGTTACTTGGGGACATGTTGGACGGGTGACTGACACGCACCAGAGACAGTGGAATGGTGATTGATCAGTGGATAAGCCTGAGGCAGCAGAGGAGACGGCCGCGCTCTGGGACATACGTGCTCTGTCTGGCAGTTTCTCCTGGCATCCCAACCAGATCTCCCTTCTGTGGTGAAGGGCCCTCCACAGAGGGAGCCACCATGTCTGGCAGGCTCTGGATATAGCCCACAGTCAATGGCTAACTAATGGAATGGCCAGGAAGCTGTGCCCTCCCTCAGATCTGGATGAATCTAGTGTCCAGCTGATGTCCTCAAGCCTCCCTGAATGTGTCCAGGGCTGGACATAACTCTAAGACCACATTCCTTCTGTCTTAGTCTTTTTCTATGGCTGCTAACACAATCCCACAGGCTGGGTGAGCAATCAAGAAAGGTTAATTCTGGTCCAAGGTCAAGGGGCTGCAGCTATGATGTTCCTGTTGGCAGAATCCCGAGGTAGCACAGGGCATCACATGACAAGAGGCAGGGTTCTCATGAGATCTGGCCAGCTGGCTTCTGTAACAGGGCCACTTTGGAGATAACCCATTAACTCATCAATCCATTAATCACAGGAGTGGATTAATCCACTTGGGAGGGCAGAACCTTGTATCTCTTAATCTCTCATAATGGGGATTAAACCTCAACACTCCTTCTGAGAGAGATAATCTGGAATGTTTATTGAGCCCCTCCCTTCCCTGACCTTTGCCCTTACCCTCTGGGGACTTGTCCCAACCCGCTATCCCCTAGCAAACCCTGATCCCAGGCTTTGCTTCCAAGCATTTGAAGGCAGGGATCCATCCTGTGTAGCTATTGGGCTGTGCACCCCTGCACAGAGGCACACCATACTCACGGGGCCTGGCTGCGCGCCCCTGCACAGAGGCACACCATACTCACGGGGTCCTGGCTGTGCGCCCCTGCACAGAGGCACACCATACTCACGGGGTCCTGGCTGTGTGCCCCTGCACAGAGGCACACCATACTCACGGGGTCCTGGCTGTGCGCCCCTGCACAGAGGCACACCATGCTCATGGGGTCCTGGCTGCGCGCCCCTGCACAGAGGCACACCATACTCACGGGGTCCTGGCTGTGTGCCCCTGCACAGAGGCACACCATACTCACGGGGTCCTGGCTGTGTGCCCCTGCACAGAGGCACACCATACTCACGGGGTCCTGGCTGTACGCCCCTGCACAGAGGCACACCATTCTCACGGGGGCCTGGCTGTGAGCCCCTGCACAGAGGCACACCATTCTCACGGGGTCCTGGCTGTGGCCCCTGCACAGAGGCACACCATACTCACGGGGTCCTGACTGCGCGCCCCTGCACAGAGGCACACCATACTCACGGGGTCCTGACTTGCGCGCCCTGCACAGAGGCACACCATACTCACGGGTCCTTCTCAGTTGACAGGCCTTGGGGAGTGGACCTGAGTGTGGTGGTCTGTAGATGGACACCTCTCCCGAACCTGGTGATGAGGAGTCCACCGATGGTCCTGCCATAGGATGGCAGAATAGCTGTTCACACTACTACTTGTAATGGCCAGTGACAAAATTCAGGATGAAATTTAAGTCGGTTCCTGCTATTTAAGAGCTACAGGGGGTGGTGTGGGGGATGGGGGTTTGCAGTGGATGCAGAGGAGGGAGGGGATCTAAGAAAACCCTCCCCTTCCACAATAGAGGGTGGGTAGAATACTTGGTGCAGGCCCTCAGGACTGAGGACAGGGTTGAGGTCCCAGCCTGCAAAGGACTCCTGTATCAGTCCTCTTGCTGTTATGGTCATGAAACACCCAAGACAGGCTAACATTAATTGGGAGGAGTCTCAAAGGCTGAAAGTCAAAAGATCATAGCACAGTCTTGGGTGAGGGCTCCTGCTGGCCCTAAACCACCTCAAGATGGAAGGCAATGGAGGAAACATTCACAGTACTGAGAGATCAAGTTCAAGCTTTTACTATTCTTACTATTCCCAATGGACTTCAGGCAGTTATCCTAATCATTCCTAAGGGCACATTCTCAGTGGTCTAAGAATCTCGTGTGTGTGTGTGGTTTAATCCCTGGCACCACACAATGGAAGAAGAGAACTGACTTCTTCCATTCTGGCTAGCCTATGACCTCCAGAAGAGGTCCTCGCACCCATGCTTGCACATCTTTTCCTTGACACATTCACGACTAAGAGTATCCCCGTGGTCCCCAGCAACCACATGGAGGGGAAAACCCTTTTCATTCAGGTCCTGAGAGGAGATGGAGCAGATGGGGGGGATCACATCTGTGAATGGTAAAGGGAGGAGGGAGCAGGAGCGGGCTGGGGACACTTTCAGGCACAAGAGGGTGTGAGAGGAAGGTGGGAGGAGAGGAGGGTCCGGTGGGAAAGCCTTCTTTTGTAGTTCTGAAATAGGTCCCAGATGCCCAGCAGGGGGTGCAAGAGCAAAGACTCTGTGTGTCTTAGTTAATTTTTCATGACTGTGATAAGATACCACGACCAAGGCAACTTAAAGAAGAAAGCGTTTAATATGCGGGCTTAGGGTTCCAGAGGATTAGAGTCCACGACCATCATGGCAGTGAGCATGACAGCAGGCAGGCACGGTGCTAGAGCAGTAGCTGAGAGCTTACATTCTGGTCCATAAGCACAAGGCAGAGAGAAAGCTCTCACTGGGAATGGCATGGGCTTTTTAAATCTCAAAGCCTACCCCCCAGTGACATATCTCCTCCAACTGGGCCATACTTCCCAAATAATTTCACCACATGGGGAATCACACATTCAAATAGGGAGCCTATGAGGGCCATCTCATTCAAACTGCCACACTGTTTCTGAAGTCCCACCTTAGAAGAGAATGCCAGCCACCCTGGCTCTACCGTGTGTTAGAGCATGGCCTTGGACCAGGAGCTGTGACCTCAGCATGGAGGCTGTCAACTCACTGTCCATCATTGGCAGGCTCTCCAGAGCAGAGGAGCTGTGGAGTTCATCTTCAGGGTTTCCACAGTGGGTTATCCAGATCTTTTGGGAACTGTTTGAATGTAGAGTCCATATTGAAACTGATCCCCAGTTGTTGGGACATGCTCTTCCAGGTGGCCCTAACAGCCTGTGGGCAGAGCACCAGATGGAACCTGCTTATCTACGTCATGACTGCTGCTAGTGAAGACAGAGGTGAGTGAGGGTGCTTGGGGCTCAGGGACTTAGGACAGACGTGTGCCAAGAAAGCACAGTATAGGAAGTTTGGAGATAATGAAGACTGGATAATGTGTCGGTCCAGTGGAGGGACTTGAAGCAAGAAGAAGATTACACATCGTGGCAGAGATTATTAATGTATTGGACTAGCAGCCAGCCTTATCTCCAGCCACTGTAGAGATGATGACTTCCTACAGGCTTAGGAGCATGTGTGTCTACTTTCATCTCTGCACGTCTGACCTGTCAGCCATTTGGGACCAACTCCAAGGCCCCAGCATGGGACCATCACACTGAATGGGGCACACAGCCATTTATGCAGAGAGCCTATTCCATATCATCCCTTCCATCCTGGAGAGGGCGGTGAACCATCCCACTTAGCCCACTTGCTAACAGGGCTGGGAGTTTCTTCTGGCCTTTAGAGTCTCAAGCCAAATCTCTCTCTGAGAGCTTGTAATGTACCCAATTCAGGGACCTGGGGCTCACTTTGTGAGAAAGGAGTTTTGGCAGGGATCCTCTGACATCCTTGAAGAACAGCACTGTCTAGATTTAGCACTGCAGGCTCTGGCTTCTAGGCTGAAACCTGTTGCTGTCCTTCAGGGAGAGGTGGCTCCTGAGACAAGCACAGTCCCTCACAGCAGTGGGGTTGTGAGCAGGAAGAGGAGCCCCCACTCATGCCAGTGTCTTCGTGTGCAGTCTGCCATGCATCTCCATGTCTTTAAGCTTTCTGTGCTCACAGCTCCTGGCCCCTGAGGGGACCTGGCTTCCACAGAGACTCAGTAAGTCTCACTAATGGCTACAGGTCCCACCGGCTTCCTTTGGCCTTCTGAGCAGGTCTTCTGCACAGACGTTCAACTCTTTCTAGATCAATATGTATTTATTCACTTATTTCTCTTTAAAAAACACTTCAGGGCTGGAGAGATGGCTCAGCAGTCAAGGGCTAACACCAGAGATGGCTCAGCTCTTTAGGAACACTGGAGTTTGGTTCCCAGCAGCCAGATCCCAAGACTCACAAGGACTTGTGGCTCTTGCTCCAGGAGATACAATGTATTCTTCAGGCCTCCTTGGGCACCAGAACACACATTCCCCTCACCCACCCAGATGCACACATATATATAATAATACAAATAAATCTATTTTAAATGAACACACACACAAAACCCCTCACAACAACAAAACTATGGTAAAGTGTAGACAACATATAATTACCATTTAGTGGGTAAAGACTTGGCTAAGAGGTTATAGTCCTGGCTGCTCTTGCAGAAGACCCAGCTTTGGTTCCTAGCACCCAAATATGGTCATTCATAATCACTCATAATTCTACTTCCCGGGGTCTGATGCCCAATTCTGTTTCCTCAGGCACCAGGTATGCACATGGTATGGAGACATACAAGCAGGCATTCACATGTACACATGAAATAAACACAATCTTCAAAAAAATTTAAATTGGCCACTTCAACTACTTAGAACACAGTTCAATGGTATCATCATCATAATAATAATAATGGACAAGACTGGCCTCAAACTCAGAGATCTGCCTGCCTCTGCTTCCCGAATACTGGGATCAAAGGTGTGTGCCACCCCCCTTAGCTTAGTTTAGTGTCCTTATTAAGCCATGAGACTATGTCCAAAACTTTTCACCTCTACTGGAAATGAACACTCACTTCCTGTCACCCAGCCTTCCACCCCTGACCATCAACAACCTGCCTTTTGTCTGACTGCTGGCTCTAAGCACTTCACATTGTAGGTGTCCTGTGACTGGCTTATTCCAGCTAGCCGATGCCATTGAGGTTCATCTATAGAGTTATCAGGTGCGTCAGTTTACCTCTATTCATTCATTCATTCATTCATTCATTCACAGGGTTTCACTATGCAGCCCTGCCTCTCCTGGAGCTTGCTGTTTAGAGCAGGCTGACTTTGAACTCACACAGATCTTTACACCTCGGTTTTCCAAGAGCTAGAGTTAACTGCTTTTGACACCACTCTCAAGCCTGTCATTTGTTTTGACAGCTCATGATTTTTCTTATGCAAGGCTGGGGGTGCAACTCAGTATCCCCCACCTCCCCTGATCCCTGCTCCCAGCTCCTGCAGACCCATCTGACCAGGACTGGCACTGCCCATAATGAGCTGGGTTCTTCCACATCAGTCACTAACCAAAGCAATGCCCGCAGGCCGATTGATGGAGGCAGTTCCTCATCCCTTCCTCACGGTATGTCTAGGCTGGTGTCAAGTAGACAAAAAACTAACCAGCATCTATGAAGAAACTCTTTTGTACAGAACATGATTGGGTTCTCCTGCTTCTCCTTGTCTTTAGAAGTTGGCTTTTCATCTCTGAAACTTCTGTACATTGTGTGTATGTGGCATATTTGTATGTGTGCACGCATGTGTGCGTGTGTGCACACGTGTGTGCATGCGCCCAAGTGGTGTGTGTGTGTGTGTATGCCCTGAGACTGGGTTTAGTTGTTAAATAGTAAGAGGGTCAGAGAGGGAAGTCATAGGGAGGTCAGATGGACTGTACATAGGTGGGTAACTGGGCCCATAATCCTTCCTCCAGAGGGCCTGGTCATGTCCATCTCCTGGACACTAGCTCCTCGTTCTCGGAGCTGATGTTTTATTGGGATGAGTGGAACCCTCAGGCCTCAGGGTGTTCAGGCAAACACAGTGAGTACACTATATGTTCTAGGTGCAGGATATAAATGGGGTGGTCTAGGCACCCCTGTGTCTACAACCGTATAAAGCAGGAACCTAAGAAGGGATCAGCTTAGACGTCCACCAGGGCATGAATGGATAATGAAAATGTGACACACAGATACAAAATAGATAGGAAAAAATGAAACCACAAAATTCACAGGAAAATAGATGTACCTGGAAAGTACAATATTAAATGAGATGGCCCAAATTTAGAAAGATGAAAACCACACGTTTTTCCTCAACTGTGGATCCTGGATTGTAATGTATTTATGTATGTATCTAAACAGGTATCAGGATAGGTAAACCCTGCTGCATCTCAAAGTCCGAAAAGGAGAACAAGAAAAGATAATATTAGGTGATCAGGAAGGATAGGAGGCAGGCAAAAGAATACATGGGGTGTGAGAGAGGAAAAGAACACAGCGGGGCAAGGAAAGAAAGGGGGAGCAAGAAGACAGGGAAGATGGCAGGAGGAGAGCCACAAACACAGTGTCTCGTACATTACACACTTATGTAAAAAAAAGAAAAAGGAAAGCTCACTGAGTGTGGTGCTGCAGCCTTTAATCCCAGCACAAAGGCAGAAGCAGGTGGATCTCTGTGAATTTGAGGCTAGCCTCATCTACATAATGATTTTCAGGCCAGCCAAGACTATGTAGTGAGACCATCTCCAAAACAGGGAATTGAGAACATTTTATCTATTTATCTAATTTCTCTCTCTCTCCTTCTCTCTCTCTCTCTTCTTTCTCTCTCTCATGAGTATGTATGTATGTATGTATGTATGTATGTATGTATGTATTATCCATCTATCTATGTATCTACCTATCCATTTTCTTCCTTCCTTCCTTCCTTCCTTCCTTCCTTCCTTCCTTCCTTCCTTCCTCCTTCCTTCCTCTCCTTTCTTCCTTTCTCTTCTCTCTTCCAAATGGGCACCCTTGTGACCTAGCACAATTTATTTTATCTGCCCATTTTATTTTTGATTTTTATTAAATCAAGTAATTGGAATCTGTAGTCTGGGTCTGTTCGTCTGTCTTTGTAACACTGTCTGTTGTTCTGTCAGCAAGAGGCTTGCAAGATTCCTGGTAGGAAGGCCTTGCCTTGTTCTTTGAGATGGCCTTGGTTTCTCTTAGCTTTGCTTTTCCATTTGCGTTTTAGGATTCTTCTCTCCAGGCCTCAGTTGGAATTCGGCTGCAATTGCATTAACTTTATGGGTTAATTTAGACAGGATTGATGTGTTTACGGCATTGAGCCTTTCCAGCCTGGAGCTGCTATATATCTCTGTTTATTTAGGCATCTGCATTCTGCATTTGCATTTTGTAATGTTCTTCATAAAGGTCTTGCACAGCTAGTTTTTACTGCTACTTGATACTTTCTTTGTTTGTGTTTCCTAATTGACTATTGCCAGGCATAGGAACATTGTCAACTGTTTCCTACGCACGCTCGTCTTGTATCCAGGAGCCCTGCTGAACTTTTATTAGTTTTTAAGGTTTCTAGAAACTCTTGGACTTTCTGTCTCAACAATCTTACCATTGACAGGGAATCACAGTGTGTTGGTTTCCCTCACCCGTAAGGAGATGGTGCTATTTTTTTTTCTTGTCTTATTGAATTGGCAATAACCTCAAGCCAAATGCTGAATTTCTGGCTCCTTCCCACTAGCTTTAATGGCAATACTTTACATATTTTAACATTGGATATAATATATGGAGGCTGGAGAGATGGGAAAGTGGTTAGAGCAGATGTTGCTCCGGGGGGTGGGACCCAGGTTTGAATCCCAGCACCCACATGGCAGCTCACAACTGTCGGGAACTCCAGTTTCACACCTTGTTCTGGACTCTGAGGAACACACACACACACCATACATAATTAAAGACAAATATTTTAAAAATTACTTTATCTCCTGTGATGTTTTTGGTTTTTTTTTTTTTTTGGTCTTTATTTGTTATTAGGCAATAGGTGCTGTTACTCACAACCTGTGTAAGTGCTTTACCACTAAGCCACACTTCCAGCCCTGTCAAGGGTTTTTAAATAGACGTTTTACTAAACTCAAGGAATCCTGTTCTATTTTCAGTTCATAAACAAACATTACATTTAAATTTTTAAAATATTTTTATTTTATGTGTGAGTGTACCACAAGCATACCTGGTACCCACAGAGGCTAGAAGAGGGCATCAGACCTCCAGGACCAGGAGTTACAGATGGTTGTGAGCCACCATGAGGGTGCTGGGAACTTAACCCAGGTCCTCTGGAAAAGCAGCCAGTGTTTTTAACTGCCAAGCATCTCTTCAGTCCCCACAAACATTACACCATATTACATGTTTTCTTCACCCACTGATGTATCTCTATGTCCCCATCTCTCTCCCAGCCCACTGTCCATCTCCAGACGGCCTCAAACTGAAGATCCTCCTGCCTCAGTCTCCCAGCCGCAGCTCTCACTCTTCCTAAATACTTTAAAATCGGTGTTTGCAGGCCTGGGCTAATCTCAGCGTAGTTCTGATGTATGCATTTTGAAAGTGCACCACAGTGAATTTATTTCATTCGTATTTTACTTAAGATCCTGAATCTATGTTTAAAATGGAGTTGTTTGTAATTTTATTTCATGTGCAGGCCTCACGCAGCTGGCAAGCCGGTGATGCTTCCCTCCTGAAATAAGTGAGCCTGCCTTTCATGTTATGTTAGAGCCTGTGCAGTTCTGAGGTTTAACCTTCACCACCAGAAGTTCCCGCACCATCTTGTCTGATGGATTTTGTGTGTCTGTGGCCCGCTCTCCTGTTCCTACTGTTTGTGCCTTTGCTTCTGGCTTTAACCTGACTTGCTGGAAGTTTCTTTATCTTAGTCTTTAAGGAACAGGTATTTGATTGATTTGATTGCTGGGAGTTTCAGGGAGCCCAATACATGCTATCTTCTCTTTTACAGAGCTGTGTATCATTTAAGAATTAAGACAATGGGCCAGCGAGACAGCTTAGCAGGTATATTAGTCAGGGTTCCCTGGAGGCACAGAACTTACAGAATGAACATACTTTATCTCTGTCTGTCTGTCTGTCTGGCCATCTCTCTGTCTCTCTGTGTCTCTGTCTGTCCATCTCTCTGTCTCTGTCTGTCTCTGTGTCTCTGACTGTCTCTGTCTCTCTTTCCATATATATATGGCCATTTACCAATGGAAGGGTCAAGAATACTCTAGTTGTCCAGTCTACGTGGCTGGCTGTCTTGGCTGGTCTTCAGTGTACACTAGAATCCTGAAGAAATAGGCTCTACTTCAGTGTAGGAATGAACTTGCCAATGAGAGTGAGAGCAACAGGCAAAGAGAGCAAGTTTTCTTCTTCCATGTCCTTTATGTAGGCTGCCAGCAGAAGGCATGGCCCAGATTAAAGATGGATCTTTCCAACTCTAAGTTTCTGGATTAAAAGTGGGTCTTCCCATTTCAACGATTTAAGGAAAAAACAAAATCCTTCACAAATGTATTCTGCCACTTGGGTTTTAATAAATTCCAGATGTAATCAAGGTGACAACCGAGAACAGCCACCATGGCAGGTGAAGGCACTTGCTGCTAAGCCGGATGACTTAAGTTTCGTTCCAGGAACCCCCACTGTAGAAGGAGAGAACCAACTCCTACAAGTTGTCCTCTGACCTCCACACGTGCATCCAGGGCAGGGCAACTGACACCCACTGGTGTCCTTTGAAGACAGTGCCATCGTACTTGGCTTACTTTGTGGTGAACAACAAAGAACACCCTCTTGAATGGGACCAGGACAGCCAGAGAGGGACAGGCAGCCAGCGGGACTGTAAGCTTGGTTCCTCTGTCCAACCTGGGGTCCACTCCTGTCCCTGCAGGTCATCGGGTGTTCCCATGTGGAAGAGAACCCCAGGAAAAAACAGCCCACCCCATACCAAATACCTCATTACTTAAATTTTTTTATTAATAACTTTTAAAAAAGTATTTACTTCTTTTTATTTGTGTGTATGTGCATGTCTGCAACATGTGTGCTGTGCCTGTGGAGGCCAGAAGAGGGCGCCACTGGACCTGGGGTTACAGCTGGTTGTGAGTCACCCAGCATGGGTGCCTTGAATCAAATTCAGGTCCTCTGAAACTGCAGCCAGCATGTGTAACCATTGAGCCATCTCTCCAGTTGTTAATTCCTCTTGTCAAAAGGATTTCCTTTAGTGTTATTTCTTTGTCTTTAATATTTTTTCCAGGTTCTTGGGTTGAATGTTGCAGCCTGTTTCCAGCCTTCTTCGTTTTTTTCTTTCTTTTTCTTAACATAATAGAGTTAAGGGTGTAAATTTAGAACTACATCCCCATGCGCTTGAACTGCATCCCACCGGTTTTGGAAAGTGATGCTTAGGTAGACGTGTGGCTCTAAATATTGTGTCACTTATTTGCAGGTTCCATTATGATCGCAAGCTATTTAAGGTAGACTTCTTGTCTCTAAATGAGTGGGGTTAAAAGGAAAATAAAAACCAATGTGGCCTTCTAGTTTCACACCATCCTGCACCCACACAGCGCCCAGGCAGGGCCCTTCCCTGTTTCCGGGCAGTTCTCTGATCACCCAAATTGTCTGTCCGTGTATTTCTCTTTGCACTTGAGAACAGCATGCCTTGTCTGTGCGTTGGCCAACAGTTCAGTGCAGCTCGAGTTTGTGAGCTGTGTCAATGGCTGGAGGTTTTCTAATAGCTCTGAACTTGCTCCGAAGACCAGGTGTATGGGGCACTCTGGTCATCCCAGTACTGGGGAAACTGAGGCAGGAGGATTGAGAGTCTGAAGTCAGCTTGGGCTATGTAGGGAGAGCTTTTCTCTACCCCCCAGTCTAGGCTGAGTGGGAAAGCATTTGTGTAGCCTTCCTGAGGCTCCACGTTCAATTCTTAGTGGGAAAATCATAGATAAGTCCCCCCCCCGTCTCTCTGTGTCTCTCTCTGTCTTTCTCTCTCTCCCACCTCTATATATACATGTATATACTGCTCTACACATTTACACACATGCACACATTTACACATATGATGTGCACACACATACTTACATATATGCATATGCATATGCAAAACATACACACAAGTATTTATATACACCCATCTGTGGATGTACATACACATGCTACATTGTTAGACACAAACAGATTCATGATATAAGGATAGTATATGCTCTTATCTTGACTGTATGTCATGTTGAATGCTTTCTGTCAAAGGGTCTCATTTCTGTATCTCTGGCCCAGACATGGGCTGCTGTTTAGTGGGTGTGTCATGTATGGGTTTGTATCCAGGATTCGCTTTCTCCTTTCTTAGTAACAGATCCTAAGTGTATCCCAGTGAAGATACACCTTACACAGCTTCCCCGGAACAGGGTTGCGTTCCAGGACTAGTGTTAACCTCTGGTAGGTGAAGAAGGTGTGGGGGTGGGTTGCAGGATGGGGGACTTTTCTCTTTTTTCCCTTTGTTACCTAGAATGCAGATTGGGTGGCTGGAACGTCAGCAGTCATTTTGGGGCATGAGCTGCTTCGCGTGTGATTCAGAGTACTGGGATAAAACGTCTTGCCTCTTCTGGATGGCTATTGCCCACCATGGCTGTCACCACGTGTTTTTATGTAGGATGGCTTTGAACTCCCGCCTCATGGGTGCTAGCAACAGAACCTAGGTCCTCTCCAAGAGCAGCAAGTGCTCTTAACTGCTGAGCCATCTCTCCAGCCCTTTGATATACAGCTCTGCAGAAAGAGATGCCAGCACAGCAAAAAAGCAGAGTTGGTTGGCTGCTGTGGTTTTACAAGTCCCCCAGCAGCGAGAAATTCCAGTCCTCTTCATGCAAAGTCTGGTAGTGGCCCCTTCCCCAAATCCCCATTTCATCAGTTTAGGGCACAGAGCCTTTTCTAATAAATACTTTGGGAATTAGGCTGCTCCTTTTTTCTTGATTGTGAGCTCAGTCATGGAGCCAAAGGCCTGTAACCTTTCACTTTTCAGGGTTCTAAGACAAGCTAGAGCTGGGGGTGGGGGCAGTGCCTCCTGCTCTTCTATAACTCTGACAAGTGCACTCATACTGAAAATGGGCCATGACAATCTATTCCTTACCACATGGGGGTGGGGGTCAGAGGACAGCTGTGACAGTTCTCTCCTTCTATCATGTGGGTCCTGGTGATCAAACTCAGGCTGGCAGGTTTGGTGGCAAGCACTTTTACCTGCTGAGCCATCTCACTGGCCCACACTGGCCTTCTTATTGAATGTTGCTGGCACCAAGTGGAGGTTGAGAAACTGTCTGTCCTTAGCACTTGCTTCACTCCCTCAGTCTTCTGGGACCTTGCAGCTTGCCTTTACCATGGTAGCTGTTGGTGAGTATCGTTGCTGGGCCAGGAGCCTGTTACCTTCCTCCACACCCCATGCTTCCTGCTAATGCCTGCCAGGAATAGCCTCTGTAATGGGTGAAACTCCCTCCACTGTAGCCACTGAGCGACTGGCTCATTGACCTCCGTGGGTACCAGACGCTGAGGACGTTCAACTTCTTTATGGAAAATGGAATAATGTTTGCTTCGGGGAAGTTTTTGGTTGATAGACTCTGGTGAGTTTTCCAAAGTGATCTTAGCGAGTGACTTTTAGATCTTTCCCTGTAGCAACTCATTCATGAGCTTCCATGAGGACCACGGAGGGCAGGAAGTGGTTATCGTAGAGCCCAGAGCTGTCTGGAAGTCAGGACTCTCCCTCAGTGCATGCATGAGTCTGTCTGTGAAAACAGGCTAGCTGAGTGAACAAAAGACATACAGGCTGGGGATGCGGCCTAGTGGGAAAAATGCCTTCCTAACATGCATGGGGTCCTGGGTTAGATCTCTGTCACCACACTCACACAAGCACATATCCCACATACACACACATCTCACACACTGTAAATACACATATACCACACTACACACATAGCACAAATACACATATCCTACACACCACACATATCCTACATTACACACATACATACAAACACACATACATTACACACTACACACAGACCACATACACACACATCCTACATACCATATACACACCACATACTACGCACACACACCACACAGACCACATACACACACATCCTACATAACACATGCACATATATCACACATACACACACACCACACATATCATACAATCATACACATCACATACTTCACACACACACACACACACACACACTCACAGTCACTATCACTTTCAGAATAAAAACAAAACAAAGAACTAGACATTGATTCTGCGTCATAGATATCATAAAGGAAACAATCAATACAGATTTTAAAAGGAAAATCGGAACCTGTAATTTGACTGGGAAATTTGGATTCGTTTCTGTTTGCTCTGGGCACTAACAATTTGATTGAAAGACAGACTTCAGACCTGGAGTTTGGGCCTAACCCAGAGCTCAGGGGCTGCCAGGGCTCTAATGAGCAGGCTGCCTGTGATGTCTGCTTGCTGCAGGGCTGGCTTCAGTGGTTCAGGGGCAGACCTTGGCACAGAGATGTAGTTGCAAGAGGCTCCCAACAGGCTGACAGGGCTGATTGCCTCAGGTGGAGGAGACCTGGAGCTCACAGAACTCCACAGCACCGCTGAAGGGGAAAAAGCCAAACCTCATTGACCATCAAGCCCGGGGAGGAGGGCTCAGGCTTAGAGATGCTGAGGGGGACATCTCCCAGGAGAACCCTAGCTTTGTGGCCGGCGAGATTTTAATTAGATTCCAAGGGCTCTCGTTTAAGCCTGGAGATCTTAGGTTTGAGCAATCAATGAACTCAATCCGAGCATGAAGAGGACTGTGGGAGAGGAGAGAGCCCGACAGCCCTGGGTCACCATCGGGCACACAAGCGGCTGGCTGGAGCCTGGGGTGCTGGGCTGTGTAGAGGAGCCTCACCAAGGGCTGGCTCTACACCTGTCAGGCCTAGGCAGAGGCAGACAAACCAGGGTCTCTGTCAGGATGGGGACAGTGGCACCTTGGTGGTGGAAGAGGAGAGCTCAGCGAGCCGGCTGCAGACGGCAGTGTCCTTCAGCATCCCCATGTGTCGATTTATTTTTGGTATTATCAATGTCTTTTGGGTTTTGTTTTTTGTTTTAAATAATATTTGAGACTATAATACAATTACATTTCTTCTTTTCCTCCCTGACATCCTCTTATATATCCCTCTTTGCTGTCTTCAGATTCACAGCCTCTTTTCTTTATTATTGTTAACTGTATGCATGGATACATACACACACACACACACACACACACACACACACATTTCTAACCATAACCTACCCTACTCAGTTTCTGTAATGTTATCATATGTATGTTTTCAGGGCCGATGGTCTGGTATCGAGTAACTGATGTGCTATCTTTGGAGCCTTCTTTTGCCTACAGTTCTTTGATGAGGGTGTGACCTCATAGTCTTTCCTCTGTCTACTTTGGCATGTCTGTTGGTGTCGACCTTGTTCAGTGCATGTTTGGGCAGACATGTTGTTGAGACTTTATGGACTAATGTCAATACCTTCTGACATCATTAGGAGACAGTCTCACAGCAGATTCCCTGACCTCTGGCTCTTAGTCTTTCTTAGTCTTTCCATCTTTCATAATGTTCCCTGAGGCTTAGGTGTGGGATGAGATGTCACTGTTGGGACTGGAGTCCACAACTCTGTACTGTGTTTAGCAGATGCAGTCAATCCCAGGTCAGCTGTGACAACTGTAGGAATGGTGGCTTGAAATAATTGTCTCTTCTGTGCTTTCTGTCCCAGAGGCCAGAAGAGGAAGGGAATTGCAGTGTCAGCAGAATGCCACTAGCTTTGTGTCACTGCTTGGAATGGTTGGTACCTTGGTTTATAGATACGTTCCTGAAGTCTCTGTCCTTTCACGCACAGCCCTGAATCCTGTGCGTGTCTCTGCCTGCATGTCTTCCCTCTGTGAGCACCTGTGTTCAAATTCCCTTCTCTCCCTCTTCCTACTCTCCCCAACCCTGATCCCTTTTTTTTGTTTGAACACATAGGTCTATGCTGCCCAGTTACTTCATCCAATACTCTCCTTTCCTTTTTGAATTATTCCAGTACCTTCTTACAGCAGCACCTGAGCCTCTATGCACAGGTCTAGCCTGGATGCTCTATTCTGTCCCGTGGACATGTCCAGCCTTACGTTTGCATCACCTGTCAGTCACTGTAGTGTAGAGTAAGCATCATGAAAATGTAGGTGTGGCGCGGGGTGGTGGCGCACGCCTTTAATCCCAGCACTTGGGAGGCAGAGGCAGGTGGATTTCTGAGTTTGAGGCCAGCCTGGTCTACAGAGTGAGTTCCAGGACAGCCAGGGCTACACAGAGAAACCCTGTCTCGAAAAACCAAAATAATAAAAAAAATGTAGGTGTGTATAAAACTTAGATGTTATATCTAATATAATGAATTTTCCAAATTCACTCTTCCTTTTTTTCTCCCAAAATGTCTTTTGTTAATTATAGGACTTTTGTGTTTCCATAAAACTTTAAAAAATTGTTTTATTTTTATTTATGTGTGTGCATGTAGCATGTTCCCACAGAGGCTAGAAGAGGGCACTAGATGGCTTGCCACTGGAGTTACAGGTGGCTGTGATCTACTACACTGGGTGCTGGGAACCAAACTTGGGATCTCTGCAAAAAACAGTACATGGTCTTAACCACCGAGTCATCCTCCAGCCTCCTCTGAAAAACTTCCAGAATTAGTTTGTATATATTTTTACACAAAAGTCTACCAGGCTTTTGACTGAGGATTACGCTAAACGCAAGCTCATCTTTGTAGCATAGTTAGGGAGACTGTTCATGAGCAGGGTGTTGCTGTGTTTAAACCTCCTTTCATTGCTCTGAGAGGCGCTTCCACAGTGGTCAGGGGACAGGCCATCTTGGTGCGTTTCATTAGCTTTAGCCTAAGTACTTCACATTCTTCTTTAAAAATATTTTTGTTTTGCTAGGCATGGTGGCACATGCCTTTAGACTCAGCACTCAGGAGGCAGAAGCAGGTTGGTCTCTGTGATTTTGAGGCCAGTCTGAACTACAGAGCAAGTTCTAGGACAGCTAGACATACACACAGAAATCCTGTCTCAAAAACAAAGAAAAATTTTTTAAAGTTCATGTTTAGTCGTGTGTGTGTGTGTGTGTGTGTGTGTGTTTGGGTCGGTGTGTGTCGTGCCCTTGAAGAAGCCAGAAGAGGACGTCAGGTCCCCTGGAGCTGGAGTTACAGGATCTGCTGTGTTATTTAAGAACAATGTATAAGATTGGATTCTCAGTCTTAGGACACAGTGAGTTCAGACAGGGACTCTGACCCCTCCACTGTGGCTCTCCCTGGTGTTGCATCATGGGATAAGAGACTGTGAGTTCACAGAGATGAGACTGTGTCCCCAAGGCCTTGTGGGAATTGTGGCTCCCCTACCTGCCAGTTGGGAATTTTAGGGTAAACTCAACTCCTGTAGCTCTATTCTCTCACCTGGGAAATGCAGAAAGAACTGGAGCAGTAGCCCCACAGGTCACAACATCAGCCAAGTAACAACACTTACAACCTGTTACACTGTTTCAACCTTAAGGGTTTTTTTTTTTTTTTTTTGGTTGGTGTTTGTTGTTGTTGTGTTTGTTTTTGCCTTTAGCTCTGATCCCCTCCCCCATGTGTGAGCATGTGTGTGGACACCCTGGGTGTTTTTCTTTAGGAGCCATCCATTTTGGTGAGGAGAGAGAGTCCCTCACTGGCCTGCAGGTCACCAAGTAGGCTAAGCAGGCTAACCAGCTAGCCAGGAGTCTGACATTGACATTAAAGCTCTTTCCAACATGCCCAGTTGTTTTCCATGTGTTCTGAGACTCAAACTCTGGTCCTTGACACTGCAAGACAAGCACTCTGCTGACTGAGTCTCTCCTCAGCCCCCAGAGCGCTGATTATTTCCATAATTATGTATTCCTCAGAGGAAACATGGAGAACACAGGAGGAGCAAAAAGATGAGGAAATTCACTCAAAATCACCTCACTCAAACGATCCACAGCTCATGTCACCCATCCGTAGCCTTTTGTTCTCCCTGGATGGGAACTGGGGGAAGAAATGATACACATTTGGGCCTTAAAGAACAGCTCCTCATGCAAATGAAGGACTACATTTACACCAATCACAATTCAGATCCTTATGCAAATGAAGGATTGTGTCCTGTACCAATCACAAGCCTTCAGCAGAGCCAGCAGGTGAATGGCTCCTCTAGGTGAAAATGACAGCAGGGTCAGTCAGAGTTCACTCGTTTGGATCAGTTAGAGATCACTTGTTCACAGAGTCTTGTCTGGCTTGGAGAACTGTTTGCTGCTAGGGCAGGCTAGCTGGAGTGTGTTTTCAGCTGCAGATGTGATTCTACATAGCTGCTGGAGTGGTCTCAGAGTAGGCGTCCAAAACAGGCGGGCATCACAGCAGGGGTGTCTGTCAGTTGCCAGTATTAGGGCTTCTAGGCTCACAGTTCCCATATCAGGGCTGCCAGGCATCAGTGAGGGCCTGTCACACAGGCTACTCTCTAGAGTTTAGTCCTTCAAAATGGGTGCTTACAGTAAGGATCTTACTGAGACCTCATATTGAGTTAACAGTTCCCAGGCTGGGAGATGGCTCAGACAGGTTAGCTGGCTGCATCCAGGTTCAGTTCCCAGCATCCATAATGAAGGCTCACAACCACCTGTAACTCCAGTTTCAGGGATGCAGTGCCTTCTTCTGGCCTCGACAGGAACTGCATGCACTGTAGTGCACAGACATGCCTGCAGACAAAACATCCATCCCTACAAAGTAAAATTAAAACAATAAAAAAGAGTTAACATCACTTGATAATCTTTTATGACACTTGGCAGTGTTTGACCCTTGTCTCCCAAGGGAGGAGAGTTGCCCCTCTGTTTTAGCAGTACCTGATGCTGGCTTGCTGTTATTGTTATATTTCATCTAAAAATGACTTTTAAATTATGTTTATAATGTTTTTATTCTATTCCGTGTGTGTGTGTGTGTCGTGTGTGGTGTGTACGTGTGTGTCTGTGTGTGTGTGTGTGTGTTTGGTGCGCACAGGTCACACCATGCCTGTGGAGGACAGAGGATCATTTTCAGTAGATTTTCTCCTTCCTCCTTGCTGATGTAGGTCCTCTTGTTTCTGCCAAGCTGCCACGATTGGCTACTGTGTGCTCCAGGACAGCACCTGTCCCCACCTCCCATCTCCCCTGGAGTGCTGGGATTACAGATGGGAGCTGCTGTGCTTGGCCTTGTGTGGGTTCTGGGGGTTGAATTCTTGTCAGGCTCATGTGGAAATAACTTTACATGTGGATTTATCTCACTGACTCCTTTAAATGATTTAAATTTAACTTGGTTTCTGTGTGACCCACTGGGTTTAATCACAGGAGCACAGTGGGAGGTTACTTACTGGACCATGCAACCCACCAGTGACTAAAACACTAGAGAAAATGACCCCTCCCCCAACCATAAACAAGCAATGGGTCCTCAGGGAGAGGGGGGCCTCATGGGCTCCTTTGTGCTGTTTGGTTTTGGTTTCAATCTGGCTGTAACAGAGAAGTTCTAGTTACCAAGATTCTCCACAGTAGTTCTTCATAAGAAAGCTAATGTGAAGGGCTAAGGGCCCCATGGACAAACAGCTGAGGCAGTGAGGGTCCCCTCAAACTAGGGCTCACAAAAAGACATGACACTTTGGAGAAGGGGTTCCTGTGCCTCCATTTTGCAATAGATTTTGTATTTGGTCTTGCTTTGAGGAATTGGCAAAGAAGAGTCCCAGGAAGGCGGGGCTGGGAGCCATGAGGACAAAGCCCTGTCCATCCTCCAACAGCAGTGACGGTGGGGTGAAGGCCACAGGTGGCGAGGCCTCTCTGCCCTGCACCAGGGCGAGGTGAGCCCCCAGTGACCCCTGAGCACCTGGGGATCTGCACCCATACTTTTGCTCTTGACCGTGCATAGCACAGGTGCCAGGGGTGAACTTTGGTCTACTTTTTTTATTGCTTTTCTCATTAGAGAGAAAATCGAAGCATGAGACCTGGGATCGAGGTCACCTGTCTGAAGGAAAGCTTTGCCCAGAGAAAAGAACTGAGCTAGTACTGTCTCAGCCCAACATTGCCAAGCTGACATGAACCTGCTCCTGATGAGGGGCGGAGCACACACACACACACACACACACACACACACACACACACACGGCATCTCTCCCTCCCTGCCCCCCACCCTGTGTTTGTGATGTGTGTATGCATGGATATGTGAAGACTAGAAGTCAACCTCAGGAGTCGGCCAGGGTCTCTCACTGAAACCTGAGCTTGCCAATTCTAGCTAGCCAGCTTGCTTCAGGGATTCCCTGTCTCTGCCTGGGGATCCAATTTCCAGTTTCATGCATTAGAAGCAAGAACCTTACCCACTGAGCCATCTCCTGAATCCCTCCCGTGTGTGGTGTTGTGTGTGTGTGTGTGTGTGTGTTGTGTGTTTGTGTGTGTTTCTTACTGACTACTGTTTAAAATGGTCCCCATTTGCACTCAGCTCCAGCCTGCTGTGTAGTCCCCCAGGCACACAACGCTCTGACTCCTGCTCCATCCAGACATGAATAACATGGCTGTAGTCTGTTCGATGTCGATGAGTCAATATAAATTTCAAATGTGGGGTTTTAAAACAGAAACAGACATAAAGAAGATGTCTATTGATGGGTTGATCTTAAGTCCCAACCGTGCCTCGGTGTTGGGGTAACTTTACAGAATGTCACCTCTCTAAGTTGTAACAATAATTTTAAAAGTCTGTTTTTTCTTTTCCCAGTCCTGGAATGATGACTCTGAGGCTAACTCTTTATTATTAAATGCATTGGCCATCAACCTTTGGCTCATTCCCTGACTAGCTCATAACTTATTTAACCCGTTCAAACTACTCTATGCCTACCACTTGGTTTGTTACCTCTCAGTACAGGCCTGCCTCTTTCTTCGAGTTTTGTCCGCATCTTCCTCAGCGTCTCGCTGAGTTCATAACCTGCTGGTTGTACATCTGTCTTTCTGAGGCTCCTTTTCTTGGTCCTCTCTCCCAGCTCGCAGTCTCTCTAACTCTTACTATTTCCCAGAATCCTCTGTCTCCTTGCCGGTGTCCCGCCTCCAATTTCCTGCCTCAGCTCATTGGCTAGCGGCTCTTTTATTGACAGGCGATGCTTGTAGAGCTTCTGTCTGCAGCAAGCCTTATAAAGTGGTGCTGACCAAGGTCCTGAGATTTCGAGCTGCTCAAGTAGTTTGGGAATGTCTGCCAGGTTTCTTTGCCTTGTACACACAAAGTCTCCACGCCACAGAAAGAAATTGTGTGTGTCTGTTTCCTCTAAATTTATATGTCAAAGTCCTTGGGAGCCCTGGGTCCTACTGGGAGGCCCTGTCTCCAAAAACAGTGTTAAAAACCCTTGAGGAAGGACACCTGAGGTTAACCTCTGACCTTCACACACATGTGTACCTGCATACAAACATGCACCTATAAGCGTGTGCTTACATACTTCCCTCCTCCCCTCCCCTCCCTCCTCCCTCTCCCCCCTCGATATGAATGGCGGCACAAGCTCCTAATCTATTACAAAGGAAGCTAAGACAAGAGGATTGCCACAAGTTTGAGGCCAACTACATAGCCACTGGTTTGCTTTATGGTCAAATATGAAAACATGTTCTGTGAATACTCGAACACTTTTTCTATTCGAGATCTGACTGGGGAGCTGGGTCAGTGGATAAAGCACTTGTCATTCAGGTGTGAGAAGTGGTGCTTAGACTCTGCCTCCCAACCTAGCTAAATGCTGAATAATCGTGGTGGCCACGTGTGGTCCCAACACTCAGAAGGAGACAGGGGATCTCCCCAAAGCAAACTGGAGATCTGTACTACTTGAATCGGTAGCTCTGGGTTCAGTAGATCTTGTCTCAATATGAAGTAGAGTTTGATGGACAAAGACATCTGACATGAACTTGGGCCCTGACAGGCAATCATACACATATGCATGTATATCTGTACACATGCATTTGCTCTCTCAGACATGAGCATGCAAACACACAACACGTGCCTCAGGCTTACTATGGCTGTGATGAAACACCATGACCAAAGCGACTCGGGGAGGAAAGGGTTGATTCAGCTTACACTTTCATATCACTGTTCATCATTGAAGGAAGCCAGGACAGGAACTCAAACAGGGCAGGAACCTGGAGGCAGGAGCTGATGCAGAGGCCATGGAGGGTGCTGCTTACTGCCTTGCTCTCCATGGCTTGCTCAGCCTGTTTTCTTGTGAAATCCAGGACCACCTGCCTAGGGTTAGGCCCTATCTCTGCCTAGGACAGGACCGCCTACCAAGGGCTGGTCCTTCCCCCATCAATAGTAATGAAGTATTTAATTTAATAGTAATTAAGTATTAAGAAGTTGCCTCACAGCTGGATCTTATGGAGGTATTTTCTCAGTTGAGGTTCCCTCCTTTCAGACAGTTTGTTTGTGTCAAGTTGACATAAAACTAGCCAGCACAGCGTGTGTACATGCAGAAAAGATAAAATCTAGATTTATTTCATTTGAACATAAAGATTTTAATTGCATTTTGTTGTACCTATAGCTGTGCATCCCAGATCAGAAATGCCTGGACAAGAAGTGGCTTGAATTTTGGACTTACGGGATATTTGTATATAACAATGTGGTATTTTGGGAATGAACAGAACCCAAGTGTAACTGGGGAATTTATGTGTGTGTCGGCATGTGTCACAGACACACAAGTAGAAGGTAATTTTCTAGAATGTTTCATACAGTTTTTGAATCTTTTATTTATTCTTTGACAATTTTGTACATGTATATAATGTATCTTGGTCTTACCCATCCCCCAACTCTTCCTCCCTGGAGAGCCCCCTCATTGTGCTCCCTTCCCACCTTGATGTCCTCCCTTCCTTTCCCCACTAAGTCACAGGAAGTCTGGTCAGTGCTGTCTGCTAGAGCACAGACTGATCGTCGTGGCTTGATCACATGCAGGTAAGCACAGCTGCAGCAGTTCCTGAGTGGACAGGCGAGTTGTATCCAGAGGAGTACACTTCACAGCGATGCTTCACCGCTGGCTTCTGTGTCTCCCTGTTCTCTGCAATGGTCTTTGGAGGTGAGATTGCTACAGCTATTTTTTTTTTTTTATGCTGTCTTAATTTAGGACTGAGCCCTCAGCAGTCAGTAACTGCTGCCCACTGTGAGGAGAAGCTTTCCTGACCAAGCCTGAGAGCAGCACTAACCATAAATATTGAAAAGACAGCTTGGCACGTGCACTTAGCAGAACTGGAGCAGATGCCATTCCAGGACCTGTGACCGCCTGAGCCAAGGGTTTTTAACCAGATGCATAGTATCAGACACAAATTGCCTGCTGTGGAGAAGGCTTCTAATCAGGGCGGAAAGCGTTGGTTGCTCCTGTAACTTTCATGCCAGTATCACACTGGTGGACGTTTCTTTCTCGGCAGTGTTGTAGCACGCAGGGCCAGTGCTGGATGATACTATCAGTGGCTTTTCTTCACACCAGTCCAAATCATTTTTTGCATGAAGTAGTTTTATGATGTGGAGGTTTCCACTTATGGCATTATATATGTGCTGAAACATATGGATTTTATTAGGGTTTCAGATCAGGGATGGTCAACGTGTGTTGAGTTTTCTCCTATAGTTGTTTATACATGTATATGAATATGTGTATATATTGATTCATGTATGTAAGTACACACTTTTTTTTTGGAGATAGACGTTCTCTGTGTTATAGCCCTTGGCTGTCCTGGAACTCACTTTGTAGACCAGACTGACTTTGAAATCACAGAAATACACCCACCTCTGCTTCCTGAGAGCTGGGTTAAAGGTGTCCACCACCATGCCTGGCATAAGCACACACTTTTGTATGAATACATCTATATATCTATTGAGGCACGGTCTTTCCATTTAGCCCATTTGGCCTGGAACTCTATGTGGACCAGGCTGACCTCAAACTCACAGAGATCCACCTGCCTCTGCTTCTTGCATGCTGACTATAAAGGCATGCACCACCAGGCCTGATCTTATATTTATCCTGCAGCTAACAAAGCTGCTTTCTTTGTAACCATTAGGGCCCTTGGGATGCTTGTTTTGCACATGAGCTATCTAACTGTACTGTTGTCGGGTCTTTTGACCTACCTTTGCTTTCCATACCCAGTACTAGGTATGAGCTTAGACCATGCTAGGCATGTGATCTACCACTCAGCTGTACCCCTAATCCCTTAAAATTAAACATTAACAGGGGCTGGGAGAGGGTAAATGTTTGCTGTATAGGACATTTGTGAGGACCTGAGTTTGGATTCCTAGCACTCAAGGAAATTGTCTGAGATAACAGCATGTGCCTATAACCGCAATGCTGGGGTGGGGGTGGGGTGGAGGTGGGGTGGAGGTGGGGTGGAGGTGGGGTGGAGGTGGGGTGGAGGTGGGGTGGAGGTGGGGTGGAGGTGGGGGAGGAGTAGAGATAGGAAGATCCCAGGGTTTTGCTGGCTAGTCATGCTGGTTGAAATGGTGGTGACCATTAGCTAGAAATAAAGGTAACAGAAGTAGCAGAAGATATCCAGGCATCAACTGCTGGATTCTGTTCACTCTCACACAGATGAGTGCACCAGTACTCACACCCCACACACAATACACACACGTACATACTATACACATCATACACACCACACATACCACACACACATACACACCACACACATCACACACATACACACCACACATTCCACACACATCACACTACATGTCATATGCATGCATATCCACACACACACACACCATATACAGCACACCATACACGCCACACACCACACACATATACACACCACACACACCACACACACAGACACACCACAAATACCACATATACACACAGCATGAGGACACTGCACACACATACCACACACCATGCACACAGACACATCACACACATATTCACACACAGACACATCACACACACACACACACACACACACACACACACACACACACACGACAGTACTACTATCCAAATGTAATAGTTACATCTCTCACTACTGTGATAAAATATCTGACAAAAGAAGCTTAAGGAAGGAAGGGTTTGCTTTGACTCAGGTCTCAGAAAATGATGTCCATTCAATGGGAAGGATTGCAAGCAGAAGCAAGAAGCGCTGGTCATGTCAAATCCACAGTCAGGAAGCAGAAGTGAACACCGGTGCTCAGCTCGCTTTCCTTAATATTTAGTGGTACAGTCTGTGGAACTGCTGCTTCCTCACTTAGAGAGGGTCTTCCCACTCCTTTAACCCAGACATGCCTGCATTTGTTTCTATGGTGATTGTAAATCCTATCAAGTTGACTGTCAAGAGTAATATCACCTGGACACGGTGAAACACTCCTGTCGTCCTGGCCTGCAGGAGCTAGAGGTGGAAGGATCAGGAGTTCAAGACTATCCTCTGCTACACACCAAGTTAAAGGTCAGCCTGGGCTAAAGTCCGTGTCTCAAAACCACACCAAACCAAACTAAGAAACAATCACAGATTAGACAGTTACTGCTTCATAGTCAATCTTTAGACTTGCTAACATTTTTACTAATTTGTTTCTCTTTGTTTTGTTTTTTTCTCAAACTTACAATCCTCCTGCCTCAACCTCTCAAGTGCACCACTGTGAACAGCCTTTAGGAACACATTTCGGTTTGGATAGCTCGTTATGTCAGATAATTTAGAGTGTATTTCCCGCCAACCAGGGGTCCTGTACAAAGGCAAGATAATTTCAGAATCAGAAATTCCATGCCTGTCTCTCACACGCTGCCACTGTGTCATCACAGAATTCCCAGCAGGCTTTGGTATTTCTCAGTAGCATTACTTAATTAGGCTGTTTTGTTTGAGACAGGGTTTCTCTGTACGTCCCTGGCTGTCCCAGAACTCTCTCTGTGGACCAGGCTGGCCTCGAACTCAGAGATCCACCTGCCTTTGCCTCACAGTTCTGGGATTAAAGATGTGTGCCACCACCGCCCGCAGTTGTCCTGCCTTTGTAGTCTTGCCCTGTCTCTGACAGTTTGTCAGCCTTCCCTCGATTTCTTGCCCTTGAGTCTTTCAGAGCATGTGGATGGTTTCGTCCAGTGTCTGTGTTTCCTTAGACGAGCTCAAGGAGCTGTGTGGGGCAGGAACATTACAGCACGTCTGCTGGATGTCCTTGATGGGGACACTGTGGGGACTTTCCGTTCCTGGCAATGTGGCACAGTGCTTTGACTGGGACTTTGCTAACGTGGCTCAGTTGCCTCTGTGAGGTTCCTTTGCTAACTCCTTCTTCCTGTTTGTGACTGTTGAGTATTTGGAATGGAAGACCAGGAGACCACGGAGTAGCCTTCCTTGCTGCAGTATCTGCTGATATCTGGGCTCAGTTTATAATAACTGATAGTTGACAATTTTGTTTTGTTTTGAGATAGGGCTCATTACATCGACCAAGCTGGCTTGAACTCATAGAGATCCACCTGCCTCTGCCCCCAAGTTCTGGAATTAGGTTGCGTTATGTCATGCCAGACCTAGATGATAATTTTCTCTTTTTGTTAAAGATTTACTTATTTTTATCTTATGTGTATGGGTGTTTGCCTGCATGTATGGCTGTGTTTCTGTGCCTGTAGTGCCCACAGATGCCAGAAGAGGGCGTCAGATCACTCTGAAACTCTGCCTGGGGGTCTGGAACAGCTAAACCTGCACCCAGTGCTTGGGTCAAGCACTTAACTGACTAAGCTGCCCACTCAGCTTTATTTGTTTATTTTGTTTTTATGAGACCAGGTTTCATGGAGTAGCCTCAAACTCTCTAGTTAGCCCAGGCTGGCCTTGAACTCCTGGCAATCTTCCTGTTGCAACCTCTCCAGTGCTGGAATTCAGGAGTGAGCTCCAAGATACACTATGAAATCTCACTGTAACTACCTAACAATGAGCACTTTTTGGTGAGTGTAGGGTGCTGGGGACGCAGCATCGGACCTCATGCATGCTAAGGTTACGGCTGAGCTGCACTCCAAACCAATAAAGACAATTCAAATAAACTCCCTGAATTTAATGGAAAGATACCCCTCCATTAAAGAACACAGTCTTCCAATTAGATTACCAGGGCTCAGTAAAAATCAGAACAAACTATGATCTTTCACTCCACAAAGAAATTATTTAACATAAACCGATGCTGTTTTAAGTGTTTTGTGGTTATAAATGGGATCGTATACTAAGATTTATTTTGGAATTTTTAGACTTGAACTTTTTTTCCTTTTGGGAGAAGGTCTTGCTATTGTGATCCTGGCTAGCCTAGAACTCGTTATGTAGCCCAGGCTGGACTTATACTTGTGGTAGTTCTCCTGCCTCTTCCTTCTGAGTAGCTGGCACCATTGTGTGTGGCTAGATTTTAACATTTTAAATAACCATAATTTCTAATGAATTTAATTATATTTATTTACTATGTGCATTGTGTGGTTGGGAGTGACGTGCATGTAGAGGTCAGAGGACAACTCTGAGGAGTGAGTTCTTTCCTTTCCCCGTGTGGGTCCCAGGGAAGGAAGCTCCGGCCATTGGCTGTGGTGGCGTCTTTCCTCACTGAGCCATCTTGCCGGCCCTGAAATGATTTTAAATTCTGCTGTTGAGCTGAGCTTGGTGGTTTATATCTGTAATCTCAGTACTGGCACCAGGCAGAGAATTGTTTGTAGATTTCTAACATTTAAAGTAAACAATTTCAAAATTAATTTGATTTGATATTATAGATAGATATGTAGTTAGGAGTGATGTGATGATGTAAGAGGTAAACAATATTAAGTAGGTGATTTACAACAGTGTGGCGCCAAAGAGACAGCGCTCACATGGCTGGCGCAGCGTCTTTCCTACTGCCATGCGCGCCTAAAGCCTTCAAAGGCTTAGCAATGAGCTGGGCTTAATCAATCTCAACTGGGCACCCTAGGCAGAGCTCAACGTTTAGCTAAGAGGCTGGCCTAACAATACAGGACTATGCTATGAGAGGCCCTAAAATTGATGAACAGCATTTGTTGAAGATATAAGCATGCATTCAGTGCTTGGTGTGTGGCTTCGATGATGAGATGTGGATAAAAAGCGTAAAAAATATCATGTGTGTGGAAATACGGACAGACAGATCCAGCGTTGTGTGGCTTTCCCTGGGAGACATGAACAGGTCTGTCCATCTCAGAGAAATGGTCACAGGCTGAAATGATTGCACCCACATGGGCTGGGTGAACACATGAATTTACTGGGCTTCACCAGTGGTAGCATGGGTGAGGGCTACTTACATGAGCACAGATGACTCAGAAGCAGCTGCATCACCAAGAAGCCCACCCTAGCCTACACAACAGCTCCTGAAGAAGCTACCCCTGGCGCTCCGTCCGTGCAGGACTCCATTAGCTCCCTGGGGAGCACCTCCAGGGTCTTGTAAGTTCCCAAGCATTCTGCGCCCAGTGAAGTTTCTTTCATCTCTTGGGTCTTATGTGCCTCCTCCTCCCTCCAGGAGGGAGCATTCCAGCCTTCACACAGCATTAGAGACTCCTGGGTTGTGTGGGACCATCCTGCCCAATGTGGGGCACATGTCACACAGTCCCCACCGGCTCTGTGGACACAAACAGCACCCTGACCAGGTGCTGCCACACGTGCACACATGAAGTGTGCAAACCTGCTTCTGGCGTAGGCTCTGGGCTGATCTGCAATTATGAAAGCAGAACCTTGCTACCTCTGTGGGGTTTGGTTTTGTTTTGTGTTTTGATTTTTGTTGTTGTTGTTTTTAAACAAAGTCAGAACTCCATGCGAAGGAGGTCACTACCTTGGACCAAATGTCTTCATTGGGTTTTTTCCTCAAAGGAGACACTGGTGATAGCTCCTGCAGCTCTCTAAGTCTCCTCAGCTCACTGCAGAAGAGAGTGCAGAGAAAGCCAAGAAGGTCCTGATGAAAGGCAGGAGGAGCGCCTTCTCACCTTTCCCTGGGGACAAGACATACTCTGTAAAGTTTTCCTTTTAAACTTCAGAACTGTATTAGAGTTTAAAAGAAAACCCTAGAACCTCAGGGCAAGCAAGCTGTAGATCTTGGCAGCTGCCCACAAGACATGCTTTGTTTCCCTGCTCACAGTGAGTTCCAGGGCCTGAGTGTCCCGTAGTGATCAGATGACACAAGGTGGTCCTGTGAGACTGTGGAGCCTGGGGATGGGAGAGTGGATTCGGGGGGAGACAGGGAACAAGGACAAAATAGACATGCATCTGTGTTCTACATGACAGTAAGGAACAGGTGTTTGCTGGGAGGACATGCCACAGGGGTTCCGACGATGGAAGCTAGTTAAGGAAGATTGGGGGAGACACCTGGAGGTTCCCACTCTCCCTTCATTCAGCCTGAGTTCTGAGGAAACACAGGATGAGGCTTCTTCAAGAGCCAGGATGCAGAGCACCTGGGAAAAGCAAGTGTCTTTGTTGCTCAGAAGCCTGGACCACAAAACACGCTGACCACATGCCCAACAGCGACGAACCTGCAACATTCACAGCTCAGAAACGATCAACTAGCACAACACTGACTGATTCCAATGGAATGTACACGAGGCTGCCACAAGAGCGCTGGAGCCAGCCAGGTGCTGCGTGCATGGCATGCCCAAGCATGCCAAATGAGTGGCCAGCACCTGGACCCAGACACTGCCTGACACCACTACCCGCACTGCACCCACACCTCACTGCACACCGCACTGCACCACCACGCACACCCACAGCACTGCACTCACCACACACACCTGCACTGCACCACACACATCAGGCTCTACACACTGCACACACCTGCCATCTCTTTTGCTCCGAGCACCTGAGAGGCGGAGGCTGGAGGATTGGAAGTGCATGTGCAGTCAGTGCTGCCTGCAGTTTCAGGGAGTGCATGGATCGTCCTCCTGCACTAGCCAGGGTTTTTCTCAGGAATGGAACCAACGGCGGCTGTGTAGAGATGCAGAGGTGTGTGTGATGGGGAGGGGGTTACATGACTATAGAGGCTCAGAAGCTCTGTGATCTTCCATTTGCAACACAGACCAGGAAAGCTGGTGGCTCTCAAGAGGATAGGGGGTGGCCAGTGCAAGCCCCGAGAATCTTGAACTCTGGTGTTTCTTGGATCTGTCTGGGCCAATCGGATGATGCTGCCCATGCTGAATGAAGGAGAATTTCTCTACTGTTCCCCAGAACCAAGGCCGAGCCCACGTGGAAACACTGTTACAGACCCAGAAAGAAAGAATGCTGCATCAGCTATTTGCCTGTCCCTCAGTCCAGTCACAGTGACACCTGCAAACAACCACTGTCACATGAGCATCTGTCCATTACCTGTCTGTCAGTCACCTGTCTATTCTTAGCCTTCCATCCATTAATCATCCATCTATTATCAAAGCATCTATGTTTCCTTCTACTAGTCTATGCTGTATCAATCATCTATAAATCAATTATATATCTCTTCTATCCAACTCACTTACCTTATCTATTTTATTTCTATGTTTATATCTATCTGTCCACTCAGTTCTATCATCTACCTACAATTGCCTATTTATTCCTCATTTTATTTACAGCCTTTGACAGTTTCTATTCAGCTACCATCTGTTGATCATATACATTTGTCACCTGTCTATCATCTGTGTACCTACTTATTATCTCTATTTGTCTATATAAAGGATAAATCTTAAAGATAAGGTGTTGTCTTGTGTCATTAGGGAACCTTGAACACCACTGAGTCTTCTGAGGACTCAGGGAAGCCAGTGGGATATGTCAAAGCCGTCTGGCTGCAGTCTGACAGGCTGTGGTAATCTGGGTCTGAGATTTAAGCTCTAGAGCACAGAGGGTAGACCCACATCTCAGCTTACCCACTCAGATGCAGATGTGAGCAAGTACCTCAGAAGGGGCTTGGTGCTTGCCTGGCTAGTTCCCTGGGCATCTTTGGTCCTGTTAAGTTCATATGTGACTCCAGGCAAAGTCTCTTGTAAGAGGCAGGTGCTGCCCGGAGTCACAGACCCCAGGTTAAATGCACCTAGTAGCTGGACTGTTCTGCACTGCACCCTCCCCAGGCTCCTACCCAACTTTAGAGAGACTTAGGGGCCTTTCTCAGAGACATACAAGTCAAAGTCATTAGTAGCAGACACCAGGCAGGGGCACTGCAGTAATGGCTAAAGCATTCCCTGCTGGATAGGCCATCTGAGGAGCCTGGGAAGACCCACTGTAAGAATGGATGCACATGGTGGATGATGTTCTGATGGGAAAGGTAAGGAAGTGGGTAGAGGAGAGGGCATAGGAGGCCATGTGTCGTAGTTAGGGTTTCCATTGTTATGAGGAGACACCATGACCAAGGCAACTCTTATGAAGGAAAACATTTGATTGGGGCTGGCTTACAGTTTCAAAGGTTCAGTCCATTATCGTCATGACAGAAAGCATGTCTGTCTGCATGCTGCCATGCTTTCCATCATGACGATGTGTTGAATTAAGAATCTGTGGAAGTGACTCCTTTGCTTTACTGCAACATCGATGATGGTTGACTGGAGCTGTAGATGAGTAATGAAGACTAAGAAGCCAGCATCACTGGAGATCTTCTGGAGAGGTATTTCCTCAGGGTCAGCACACAGAGGCTGTGGTCCAGAGGGGGACAAGGCTGAATCCCAAGCTGACAGCAGAAACTTGGTAACATGTAAGAATTTCCTACTTGGTGCTGGTTTGGTGACATGAACACTATATAATTGGAGGGCGCGTGGAGAGAAGCCGAGGCTTGGCACCGTGTGTCAGGGAATGTGTTTCTGAAGAGAGGCCAGGAGAGATGAAAGTGTAGTGGACACCTCTGGATATCTGAGATGCTAGACTGCAGAACGACCACCATGGACAGTGGCGGTGTGGTGTGGGTCAGCCTTAGCCTATCAGGACAAGCATTGTGGATGCAGAACTGCAGAAGCGAAGCTGGCTACCCAAGAATTTTGGAGCCCAGAGGATCGTGAATGATGTCAAGATGTCTGACCCAGATGCATTTACATTATTGGATTTTGGTTTTGGTTTGATCTGTTGTAACTGTACTCTGGTCCTTCCCTCTTGGAATGAGAACATATATAACATATTTTTGATCTTACAGGCAGCCACAGTTAAGCAACTTCGGTTATTTGGTTTACTGGTCTTATCTTTGCAACATGTTTGCTCAACGACACATTTCCCTGGGTGCAAACCCAGAGAGGAACACTGTGCAGGGTCCTTGGGCAGTCACAGTCCCTGTGGTGTGGGTATACAGGCGCCATCGCCCGGATCCGTTTTCCAGAGCCCTAGGAGACCTGCTACAGAGCTGTAGGCTACGATATCTCACTATGAGTCATAACTCTGCATATTTAACTCGAAGCAAGTGTGAGGCAGGAGGTCACAGATACACAGTGTGAGCCCAGCTGATTAATCAAAACACCTAAACCGTGCTTCAGTGTTCACTTCACCTTGATGAAGGTTGGTGTGAGGCTCCCACACATCTGTGAGACCTGATTATTGGGAAGCTTCCCGGGTTTTTCTGGCCATTGGGAAGGCTTTAGAAAAGTGATTTCTGAAGCTCAAGAGAACAGCAGAGAGAAGAACGTCACACATCATCAACAGCTGGCCAGTGGACACTGCCATCGCTAAGGTGCGGAAGCCCCAGCAGAATGCAAGACTCCTGTTTAGTAGGAGACCCCCGTGAGACATGCATTGGAAATCTCAAATAATCCCTTGGTGTGAGTCTGGGGTTGAGAGGAGTGGGCTGGAGGGTTAAATCTTGGAGTCCCAAGGCATGGCAGGTATCTAAAGCCATGTCCTCATCTCCATGGCCAGTTCCTGGACAGCCAGGGCTACATAGAGAGACACTGTCTCAAAAAAACGAAAAAAAACAAGATCATATGATTGATGAACAAGCCTGCCTCTGTCTTAGGCTTGAAAGTCATCTCACTGTAAAGACAAATTAGTCTCATTCTTGCTTATGATTAAATCTCTCTCTCAAGGATTGGGGTCTACTCCACCAGTGATCTTAACTGCAAATAACAGTGCAGTACAAAAGTAATGTATTGTCTGTCCAAGGAAATGGGAAGCCTGCCTTTGTTTCCAAGGGTGTCATGACCTTGTGATGACCATCTTGTTATGATCACCTTGCAACCATGTCTTTATTCCAAGAGGTTGTTATGACCAACTTGCTATATTTATGTCCTGATTCTGTAACCTATTTGCCTGCCAAATTCCCCATTTGGAACCCCCCTGCCCCTGAGCTATAAAAGCGTATCTTTCCACATCTAATGCTGAGCCCTTGACGCCGGCCTTTAGTGAGAGACGGCCCAGACACGTGAATTTAAAAAGCTGGATTTGATTACTTGCTTGCTTTAACTGATTTGGGTCAGTGGTCTTTCTCCTCACATGTGTGGGGTAAACAGTGAGGGTTAATATTGATTGACAGGACATTAGTATGACCTAGGAGATGAGACTCAGGTAAGTCTGTGAGGGATTTTCTAGATTAAGTTAATGGAGCAGGAGGATCCACCCTAACTGTGGGCAGGCCCATTACACGGGGAGGGAGTGGAGAGGCGCAAACAACAAAGAAGAGAAGGCGGTGAGCACCAGCCTTTATCTCTCTCTGCTTCTGACTGCAGATGTGACGTGACAGGCTGACTCATTTCTCTGCTATGGTGACCACAGCTGGAATACTCCTTCCTCCCTCTCCCTCTCCCCCCCCCCTTCCCTTCCCCCTCCCCCCCCCTTTCTTCCCTTTCCCTCCCTCACCTCTCCCTCCCCTCACTCCTCCCTCCCCTCACCATTTGTTCACAGCAATGAGAAGGCTAGCACAGGCTATACATAACTCTCCTCTTCTCTAGTTCTGCCCACATTTCCAAGGCTCCCAGCATTCCCCAGGCTCCAACCTGCCCTAGGACCTTGAACCTTTTCTAGGGAACACTCCACCTCTTGTCCCCAGTCACCTCAAATATCACTTCCTGTGCATGACTCCAACCCCCTGACACATTGAGGCTTGTGTCTAATCTTCCTTGTGCTTGTCCTGGAGACCATGGCCAGACGCTTCCATCAAAGTATGTGATGATATGGGGTTTGCTTCCAGGCCCCAACCTCACTCTTTTGGGGTCTGGCAGAGAATGGAGCTCTGTGTCTCCGCCTCACCCCTGTCAGTACAGAAGTCATGTGACCCAGTATCGCCTGCCAGCTTCTGTCCCTCTGTCCTGGCAGATGTGCACTGCCCCTTGCTTCTAATCTCCCCCCACTGTTCTGTATGGAGGATACACGGGGGTGGGGGGGCAGCTGAGATCAGCCCCTCCCACTGCAACCCTCATAGCAGTTCAACCCTCACCAAGTGTGTGTACATATGTGTGTGTGTGTCTGTCTGTCTGTTTGATTGACGTTCCCAGAGTAGGAAGAAATAGCATTTATTATCTGGGCCTGAACTCCTCAGAGTAAAGAACAAATATAAAAACCTCTGTCTGGCTTTTCTGGGTCACCTCGACCTGAGGAATAACTCCTGCAAGCCTCTGGGTCATTTTCTGTATGCATATTGTTATTTTTTTAATCAGTGTTTTATCTAATATATTCTGAAATTTTAATAATTCTAGAAATATTACAAGTACATGTAAAAGAGTCAACTTAACACAGCCACTACTCACTGCGTTGCTGCCTTTTGACATTCAGAGTTTTGTTTTTGAGACTGAAATGACAGACCATCAAATGGACCGGTGAACCACCTCCATGAACAGGTAAATCTCAGCATTAGCACATCTCACGGCTGTTAGCACATCTGCATGGCTGTGCAGGACCACTGCCATCCAGGAGCTCCAGCTTCCCCAGAGGAACTGTCCCAGCGAGGTAGCACCCAGCTGTCCCTTCTCTCTAGTCCCTAGAAAATGCCTTCTCCTCCTCCCTCCCTCCCTCCCTCCCCTCCCTCTCTCCTCCCTCCCTCCTCCCTCCCTCCTTCCCTCCCTCCTTCCAGCTCCTCTCCTTCTTCCCATTCTCCTCCCTCCCTTTCTCCTCCTCCTTCCCCCCTCCATCCTTCTCTCCCTCCCTGCCTCCCTCCCTTTTCTCCCTCCCTCCCTCTCTCCCTCCTTTTCCCCCTCCCTCCTGTCTCCCTTCCTCCCTCCCCCCTTCCCTCCCTTTCCCCCTCCCTCCCTGTCTCTCTTTCTCCCTCCCACCTCCCTCCCTCTCTCCCTTCCTCCCTTCCCTCCCTCTCTCTCCCCCTCCCTTTCATTTCTCTTCAACAATCATTTCTTCATTCTCTGACAACTTTACAGTCTGCAATGCTGGTTGCCCCCATTCCCCATTCCTCCTCTCACCCCTTCCACTCCTGCTGAGCCCTGCTTCCCACCAAGCTCCCCACGGTTTGCGTTGTGGTTCAAGGACTCCAGTCTGAATTTAACAGAGGCTGCTGCCATGGGCACAGGCACAGGTCACTCAATGGCCACACCACTGAAGAAGGTGACTCTTGCCTCCTATTGTGTGGTAACAAGCATGTGCCCCCATGCCTGGCATTTTCTATAGGTTCTGGGGCTTGAACTCAGATCCTTGTGCTCCTGAGATGAGCACTTTACCCACTGTGCTATCTCTCAGCCCCTTTGATTCTGCTTTTTAATGAAATATTTTTCTTTAAATTTTTTTCTCGTTATTTTATTTTATGTGTATGTGTTTTTCGCTTTCATGTATGACTGTGCATCTCATGCATTTAGTGCCCATGGAAGCCAGAAACGGATGCTGGATCCCCTGGATCTGGAGTTACACTTACGAGCCACCATGTGGTGCAGAGACTTGAACCCAGGTTATCTGGAAGAACAAGTATTTGTAACAGATGGGCCGTCTCCCGTCTCCCCAGGCTCCTTTCTCCAGGGTCTCTCTGTGCAGCCCTGGCTGACCTGAAACTTGCTATGTAGACCAGGCTGGCCTCATAGATCCACTTGCCTCTGTCTCCTGAGATCTGGGATTGAAGTCATGTGCTGCCATGCCTGGTAATTAAGAAAATATTTTCAGCATGAAAAAAGTCTTAGCAATCATAACCAATCCAACCACTCAGTGTTGCTCTCCCAGTGCTTTTGAACCTTATAGACATAGTACTGCTTGATAGACTCAGCAATGAGTTTTTAACTGTGTGTGTGTGTGTGTGTGTGCGCGCGCGCGCGCGCACATGCATGCCCGAGTGTGTGTATAGTGGGAGGGGGGCTTTTAGTGGACCCTCCAGCAGTATAAGTAATGATACAAGACTTCTATTGTAGTTTAAAGCTTAGGCTTTTTGCTGGGGCAGTCTCCTGGCTAGCTCATCTCACTTAATCTGGCTAAATAGCCTACAACCCTCCATGTGGCTAGCTCTTATACCTCTCTGCTCCTCTGTGGTCCCTGTTTGTTCCCTCTGTGTCCACTATTTTCCCAACTTCCTGCCTTAGATATTGTCTGTCAGGTCTTTTTTACAACCCATTAGTGGTGAGACGACCTCTGATACAATTCTAGATTGCCTGTAGGCAGGTGAGGAAGGACAGATATTTACAAAGTAGAAAACCTGGTGACTGGCCATAGAAATGACAATACCAGAATCGTGCCAGGACTTAGCTCTCTTCTGGTACAGGATTAACAATTAAAAATAAATTTAAAAAGGTTACCCCAAGGGGTGTGTGTGTGTGTGTGTTGATATGGTCTCATGCAGCCCAGGCTGTGCTGTCCTGCAATGGCCGATTCCCCTGACTGCTGAAGCTTCTTCAGGCTGGGATTGCATACGTGCACTGACACACACAGCAGCAACATGCTTTTCCACTCATCTTTGTGAGATACACTCCTTTAAGGCATTCTGCTGTCACGTGTTTATGTTACCTAGCGCTGTAATACTCCACGCTTTGCAAAACATCTTCTATACCAATTCTCCTAAGGGTAAGTATTCAAATATTTCCAATTTTTCACTAAGATGTGTGTGTGTGTGTGTGTGTGTGTTGTGTGTGTATGTCGGGTGTGTGTGTGTGTCCATTCATTTGTAGGAGATAGAGATAAAGGTAAAGAACTGAGAGATGAAGTTCCATGTATTTCTGCTTTACCATGTGTAGCCAAACTGTACTTCAATCCATGGTGGTGATTTGCATCTGAGTGGCAGGCATGAGGTTCGTTCCCACAGGCAAAGACACAGCTCCAGCTGACATTCATCCCTAGTGTTGGATCCTAGTGGTGAGATCCATGAAGTCGCACCCTGCAACAGGTCTCAGTGGGAGGTTCACTCAGGACAAGGAGATGGGGGGGGATACAGAGGCCACCTCTAGGAGAGAAAAGACGAAAGGGAAGAGGGGAGCTGAAGTGGAAACTTCCAGGTTCTTTGGAAAGTCAGTTGTGCTGGATGGAGTTTTGCTGGGGCAAACACACGAAGGAGTGTTCTCCTGAAAGGACACAGGTCAAAGGATGTTCTGCTAAAGCAAGCACATGAAAGGTCACATGATGAAGGACTCTTTGCTGACAACAACATGTATTGGTCCATCTTACATTACGTAGTTGAATTGCATTTGTCAGCACTCCATAGAGAGAAACACATCAAAAAACTTCTAGTGGTGTGCTGCAGTTTCTTGCTGCTTCCATGGACTCAGACTGATTGGCAGAGTGGTGTCAGCTGGGACAGACAGCCTTGCTGAGGCAAGACCTGTGGAGGGCACTGATGTTTGGAGGGAGTATAAAAAGAACTCAATGGACAGTGACGGGGACGAGCTAGGCTTGCTTATAGAGCTAGCTGTACAACGCTTGTGGGTCTCGAGTCCTTGCTGATCTTCTCTTGGCAGCTAGCGATGACGTGTACTGCTGTCACCAGGTCCCTCAGGCTGGCCATGGAGGTGCCCAATTGCCAGCACTGAGGCCTAATGTCCTCATGCTCTCCAGAAGCCACAGGGGCCTCGGTACTCAGGAGTGGAACTCCTGCATGCACCTCTGGCTGCTGCCCAGGTTCCTGGCTCTCACCTTTGTTGAAGAGAGCCCAGGGGCTGCAGAAAGGAGCCAAGCTACCGGTCACAGCCCTCTGCTTTCCACAAAGGCCTCGGACCTGTGGGGTTTCTTGGGTATTCACTCTTTGTGTCACTGTAATCAAATGCCTTACAGTAGCAACTTAAGGGAGCAAGGTTGTTCTAGGGTGTTTAGTCTAAGTATCTGGGAGGGCATGGTGGAGGGAGGCCGTGGGGCCTGGCTGTTAGCATCGTGTGGATCAGGAAGCAGAATAATCTGGAACCAAGAGCCAGGTTCTTACCTCCAAAGATCTCCCACAAGTCCCCTCTTTGTCTAAAGATTCCACAGCCCCCAAATACCATCAAGCATCCAGAATGTGAGTCTGTATGGGGGCTCATTTCACATGAGTCTGTATAGGGGGCATTTCACATTCAAATCAAAGCATCCGGGCTGTCTACATGCACAGGGGCTCCTCCCATCCCTGAGAAGTGAGGCCCCACCAAGATGTTTCCAGGTTGCTCTCTCTGACCTGGAGTTTTGGCTTCCTTCTCCTCCCAGCCTAGACCACCCCATGCATTTGTTGCTATTGGGCTCCACAGACTTATAAGCATCAAACTGGAAAAAAAATATTTGCCTAATAGCATGAAGTGTTTTTGTGCCTGTGTGTTCCGACAGCACTAAGTGTTTCAGAGAAGAGGAGGCAAATTTCTTTGAAATTAGGATATTCAAAGTAACTACTCATCTCAGGCCTTTGATAATGCTTTAAGGAAACTATTTTGCCCATAAAATCCCATCCCGGCTGCACACGCCATTCTGTTGACATTTATTCCTGTCTTCAGATGGCAGCTTCGCTCGCTTTACTTTCTGTAATTCAAACATCAGAATGGTTAAGTCCCTGGGAAATTGCTCTCGTAATATTGTAAAGTGAACGTCCTTGCCGATGCGTGCTTTTTAGAACAAGTGTAAATTTTCAATTTTGGCTGAAAGCAACCTTTTCCCTGTGATCTCATCTGTACTGTAAATCACAGAGGCTCCCCCACCCCGACACACCCCCACATCAGGCTTAGAGTCTCTGAGCAGGCCTCAGTGACCTGTATGTTTCCATGTTGGGAGCTGCTGGCCAGGACCTGGGAGGACTGCCACAAAGCTTTTCTCAGGCTGCCTCTGCTTTCAGGCCCAGCTGTCATAACAGTCGCCCCCAGATCCCTGTAAAACAGTCTGTATGTGTACATGTGTGTGGATTTTCAGGAGAATGTGTGTGCAAGTGCATATAGAAGCCAGAGCTCAAACCTCAGGTGTCCTTCCTCAGGAGCTGTCCAGCTTGCTTTTTTTTCCCCCCCAAAAATTTTATGAGTCTCACACCAAGCCTGAAGCTTGCCAAGTAGGCTAGGCTGGCTGGGCAGTGAGCCAGGGAATCCTTCTGTCTGTCTTTGGCTTCTCAGTACTGGGATTACACAACACGTCACCACAACAGCAAGGGAGCTAACTTACATAGACACAGAAATCTTACCTCTTACTTGTAAATGTATTTCACCTAGTCCCTAATCATGTCCCTTCCAGAAGATTTTACGTCTGTATGGAAAATGCTTTGTTTCTTTTGCAACATGTGTTAGTTACTTGTCCTGTCGCTGTGATAAAATAACAGACAAAGTGACTTGAGGAAGGACGGTGTATTTTGGCTGTAGGCCACCATGCAGTAGCTGGTAACACGGAGTCTGTGTTCAGGAAGGAAGGGAAGGGAGGGAAGGAGGCAGAGGATGGTGCTCGCTCACTTCCTCAATCCACATATCTCTCCTAGGTAGTTCTGTTGGGGTCACAGGTGTGCAAATAATGGGCTAGCAAATAACTGGTTAAGGGTGTGGTCAGGCTCGGAGCTAACACATCGAACTTCAAGGTCAGGAGCAGTCTTCTTTTGAAGCATAAACCCACTAGCAGAAGTTCAGAGGATAACAAAGAAGGAATTTGTAAGTTGAGGGTTAGCTCTCCCTCCCAGGGTATGGCGGAGAGCAGGATGGTGGTCCAGGCTCACCACAGCCGTCTTGACTCAACTTTATGGGGCCATGCAGGCCAGTGGTTTTACTGCAACTGAGAAGAATGTAGAGTTTGAGGACAGGCGGTTAAGATGGGGACACAGACCAACGCCTAGAATTTCTCTGGACTCTTCAGTTCTTTATCTAGCCAAGCTGAGAGTGAAGATGGCCTCCACACAGCTACTCTCTACCTGAAGGCTCAACCCAAATCTAAACACCAGTGGCTAAACTGCAACCTAAACACCTAGTCCCCTTTCACTGGATTTTTGCTGTTTACAGTTTTTAAATTTTACAAATAATATGGTAAGAAACACATCCCTGTGCATAATTCTATAGATGGGCGAGCACAGCAGACCTGGGCTACTGAGTCAAGTGGGTGTGTCTGAATTTCACAGCGACCCAAGGCTTCCCACCAGGCTGTCCCAACCGACACTTCCTGGAATAGAGTAGGACATGTCCCACTGGTCTTTAGCTCAGTACTCAGGAAAATTTGGTTCTCTTGATCGAGACATGAATAATTGGGTAATTTTTCTTATGGTCAATTTGGTGTGTGTGTGTGTGTGTGTATGAAGTGGAAACTTCTGATTTGTTTGGAAAGTCAGTTGTGTCAAATGAGGTTTTGCTGGGGCACACAGGTGAAAGGATATTTGATATAGCAGACACATGAAAGGACACTTGATGAAGGAGTATAAATATGACCCCACAGACAGTGAGAGACTGAGACAAAGCACGGAGCTTTGGTTTGGTTTGCTCTGCCTCACTATTTTTTGCTAATGACAAGGGTGTATTGGTTCACCTTATATAGCTTTGTTGAGCTCCACTTGTGTAAAACGACACCATTGAGAGAAATTCACCAAAGAACTGCTTGTGATGTTTCTGTAGCAGCTTGCCACCCCGTACGTTGCCTGCTGTGATGAGCCTGGTGGTTTCTTCAGAATTGAACGACAGCTGCTGGTTCTTGTGTGGTGTCTGCCTGCTAAGAGGACTGGACTGAAGCTTCTGAGTCATGTTTGATGTTTGCTACGGGACTGAACTGCTAACAAAGAAGTTCAAGCTCGCCCTCACAGAACTACTGATGAACAGATCCACTTCCACCATTATTCTAATAACTTCTCTTCCTCTACCTCTGCTGGGTGGTAGGCTAGAGGAGAGGTTAAGTGTTTATTAGAATAGGCTGCAAAAAATTCATGCTGCACATATATGTAGGTCTTCTGAGTTATTCTGAAAGACTGATGGGAGAGAGACACTGCAGGATGAATTCAATCTTCTCGAGCAGCGGGAGGATCAGCCTCTTGAGAACTGACCTTCTGTTGGGGGATGTTCTTGTGTACTATGTATTCCAATGCTGATTTCTGTACCTGGAAATCTGATTAGAGTCTGGATTTTTGTCATGATCACTATTATGAAGCATTTCCTGACTCAATATTTTGTAAAAATTCCTCACCATCTTCTGATTGATCAATAAAGAGCTTATCAGCCTATAACTGGGAAGGAGAGAAAAAGTGGAACTTCCACATCCTGAGAGCCAGAGCAGGTCTCAAGTGGGACCAGGTCATCACCATGAGGACACTGATAAAGAAGGAGGCCAGGGTAAGACCTAGAAGCAGGTAACAAACAGGCCACTGGCTGGGAAATAGTCTAAGGCCAGCATAGTCGGGTTAGAACAGCAGAGCATCTGCCAGCTATAATACAAGAAGCTTATTAATAAAGATAAAGGTCTCCATGTCTTATTTGAGAACAAGGGCAGACACAGAAAAGCCCTTACTTTACAAACCCCAAACCCTCTTTATTGTTTCACAAAAGGCACCTTTAGCAAGTCAGTTTCTGCATACCAAAACTTTTTATCTGACTTAGGGATTGTCTTGAAAGAACCATCACCTTAAGCAATTCTCAGTCATAAAAGACTTCCTGGTTTGCCAGGCATGTCTAAGACTAAGTTATGCAAAGGCTCTGAGAATCCTTCCAAAGAGCAACCCCATAAAATCTCAGATAACAGTCACTGACAAAAGACTGCTCCAGAGCCTAGGTGCCATCACTCTGGAATTCATGCCAGAAACAGTGGCTCTGCTAAAATCCTGCTACACACACACACACACACACACACACACACACACACACACAGAGAGAGAGAGAGAAAGAGAGAGAGAGAGAGAGAGAGAGAGAGAGAGAGAGAGTTATTTATATAGCATATGGGCTGTTTTTAAAAAATACTTTAAAATATTTTTACATACATACATACACACATATAAATTACATATACATATATGTATGTGTTTGGGTACATACCCAGGAGTGAAAGTGCTGGCAGAGGCCAGGAGGGGCACTGGATCCTCTGGAACTGGGGTTACAGGCAGTTGCAGGGTACCCAACATGGATGTTGTGAACTGAATTCAGTTCCTGTACAAGAGCAGAGCATGTTCTTAACCACTGAGCTATCTCTCCAGCCTTCAGATCTGCGTTTTTAGGTGACATTCTGCAGTGAAAGGACACAGCATTCCTTTGAGAAATAGAGAGTGTGGGCCCAGGGCAGGGAGAGGAGAAGAGCGGGGAGCATCTCATAGCATCAGATGTGAGGACAAAGCAGACACACAGTGGAGGTGTCACAGGGTCATAAGGTCACGGGAACATTCCCCATGGCCCCAAGTAAAACATTCTGAGCAAATAAATAATGTAGTGTTGAATTAGAGCCCAAAGGATAAAATACATATACATGAGTTCACAAGGGTATAAATAAATCATTGCACACATGAATAAATGGGGCTGAGGGACTAATCTTTCCCATAGAATTCCAAAAATGTATGCATTTTCCTTTGCAGAAAGAAGAATTTTGTTTCAAAAGATTTGTTTGTTTTTGTTTGAGATAGGTTCTCTCTATGTAGCCCTGGCTGGCCTGGCACCCACTACATAGACCAGGGTGACCTCAAACTCACAGAGATCTGCTTGCCTCGGCCTCCAAAGTGCTGAGATCAAAGGTGTGCACCACCGTGCCTGACAAAGATTTATTTCAAATTGTCTGTGCATGCACAAGCGTGTGTGTGTGTGTGTGTATGTGTGTGCGTGCACGTGCATGTGTACATGCTCATAGCACCCGTGTAGAGGTCAGAGACAATGTTCAGGAATCGTTTTGGTTTGGTTTGTTTGGTTTCTTCCCCATATTCCACGTGGGTCCCAGGTTCTGAGCTCAGGGCGTCGTGCTTGCCTGTCATCTCACAGGCCCCCTTAAATGATGCTGTTGCTATGAGTTTTGGAAATGTTATGAAACCTTTTATAGGTGCGTATATGAATGTTTGTGGTATATGACTGTTTTGTAGGTGTGCCGAGGCAGAATGTGTGGAGGTTAGAGGTGTCTTCCCCAGATACTTTCTTGGTTCTTGAGAGCCTCACTGAACCTGGAGCTCATCACTGACCAGACCGGCTTGTTGGGGCTTTGGCCCCCGGTGCTGAGGCTCTGGACTCAGGTCCTCACGCATGTGTGGCAGATGCTTTACAAACTGAGCCGTCTTCCCTGCCTAATATTGGATTTTTTTAAAAAAGCTTTTTTGGTTATATTTGAAATCTATTTCTTGCTCATTGATCTAATTTCCTCTTTGTTCTTTAAACAGTTTGAACGGTTTCTTTAAAATGCTACACTCAGTGGAGTAGCCAAGGCAGCTCAGATCTCCTGCCACGGGATGAATCGTGTCCCAGAGATGCCCCTCTCCACAAACGGCCACATTTAGATCCAGCCTTCTATCAGCCTGTCTCAGCACACTCCAAACACCGCATGTCCCCAGTTGCTGTTGCCATTAATGAACAAGCAACTGGACCTTTATGTGGAGTCTCTCTGTTTGAGAGACAATACAGTCTTCCTGATTGGTGGTGCTGAGACTTGATCACAGTCTATGGTCTCTGTTAGAACTTGAAGGTAAGATGCCTCCTCCCACCCCCACCTCCACTGCCAACCTGCCAGCTCATGCCCCCTGTCTGGGAAGTGATCTGCTCCTCAAACTAGGCCCACCATCCCATCCCCATCCTGTCTGTCCGTCCGTCCTCCACACCAACCCTGCTACAATGGACTATAGCTCCTGAACTCTGAGCACAAACGAATCCTTCCCACTAAGATTTTTCCACAAAGGAAGAGTCTCTTCAGGGTCTAGGAACAAGGACGCAGGGCCTTGATCCTACTCCCCACACGTTCCAGGCTTCGTTTTCACTGCCACCATGGTACCAAACCATGGAGGTCTGACTCCACAAACCCCATGCTCATTCTTGCTGCTTAGACTTCTGCTTCATTTATGGTTTTCTCAGTCATTTCTACTTTTTTACAAGTCTCCTGTCCTTTGTGCAAGATGGTTTTTTCTTCCTTTGGAACAGAATCTCGCTATATATTTCTGTGTAGATCAGACTGGCCTTGAACTCTTAGAGATCTGCCTCCTGAGTGCTGGGATACCTGGCTCTGCTGGTGGAATCTTTTCTAGAATATTTAATATTTCAGAGTTTTTGATTAAGTAGTTATTATTTTCAGAATGTGTAGTTCTCCCTGGGCTGGCCCTAGAAACCTTCCTGGTTTCTAACCTTCTTAGCCTGCTTCCAGCAATTCAGGCTAGCCTGCTTCCAACATTTCAGTGTCTTTCCCCTCTCCTCACCCTCAGAGCCTTGGAGGACTGTTTTGTGATTTTGGGGGAGGGTATGAATCCATTCAGGGAGTGGGGGTGCATTCACCTGTGAGGGGGCACCCATCTGATGTGGGAGGGGAGCTGCCATGCCAACCACGTCTACCCTGGTTTGTGTTTTCTCTTCATTTATTTCTTCAATTTATAAATATTTAGCTCTCCTCTGGTCTTTTGTTATTTTTCCCCTTAATAGATTTTCAAAAGATTTCCTTTAACATATTTTCCCCTTCATGCTATGTGTGGTGTGAGGCAGGGCGCTAACCTTCCTCGTTCATGTGGCCAATGAACTGTCCTGGTATGCCTGCCCTTGCCCCAGTGTGTGTGATGCATCCATTAATTCTGGGTGTGTGAGTCCGTTGCACCTGCTGCTGTCTGTGCTTCGAACCAGGTGTGTGCTCTGCTGCGAGTAGCAGGAAAACCCCAGTTGGCACATGAGGGCTTCTTTTTTACACTGGTGTAAATCCATCAGGACCACTTCCAACACAGGCTCGGGTATTTGAACACCCGGTCCCTAGCTGGTGGTGCTGTTTGGGAAGTTATGGGACCTTTAGGAGGAAGAGCCTTGCAGGAGGACATGAGTCCCTGGGGCTGAGCTTTGAGGCTTGCTGGGTATGGGTGCAATGTGACCTGAGTATAATTCCTGAAGGTAATGTGACCAACCTGCCTCTCCCTGCGGCCTCCATGTCTTTCCTGCCGTGATGGACTGCATCCCTCTGGAACCATAGCCAAAATTAGCCCTTAAGTTGATTTTGTCAGAGTATTTTGTCATAGCAGTGGGAAAGTAACCAAGACACTTAACAATGACATCATCGGGGTCAGACTCTGCTCACGTTTCTCCCACCACCTTCATCATGCCTGTCACTCCCTGGGTGCATGGTGGCCACCACAGACTCAGGCTTCATCTCTGTTCTTGGGATGGGAAGGTAGGGCTGGTCTGCTGGAGGTGGCTAGCGGCATCTGCTTCTTTCATTCCAGAAGCACTTGGTTTCCCAGGACTCCAAAAGCCTCCTGCTCCTGCCTGGTTGGACAGCACTGAGTCACGTTCAGCTCTTGCAAGCAAAGGAAGCTGGGGAAGCCGGAAACCAGTGCTCTAGGTGACAGGGAACAATTCTGGTAGTTTGGCAGGGTATAAAAGTGGGCCTTCACCTGGCCATGCAGAGTAGCCCTGGTGGCTTGACCTTGACTGAAATCCTCTGAGAATATAGTCAGGGATATGTGTGTAAGGAAAAGAGAAGCAGACATAGCTACACCTCCTCAGGGTGACTCAGCATCTTAGTGTGGAGTTTCTTAATTGGTTGTGGGAGGCATAACACACCCAGCCTTTTCCAACAGGGTTGAGTGATAGGTTTAAGCTACTCCTCACACCTAATCCCATGAGAGAAAAGCGGGAAGGTGGGTGTGACAGTGACATGGCCTGGGAAAGTCCTCGGCAGTTGCTGGTAAACAGCCACCTCTGTTATTGCTGCGATACAAATGACCGTAAGCATGGCTTAAATGTAGCACGGATGTGTGTTGCAGCTCTGGGGTCCAGGTCTGGACTGGGTCCCACTGAGTAAAAACCAAGGTGGCAACAGGGCTGGCTCTTCCTAGAGGTGGCCAGAGAGTTTGCCTCTTACTGCTCTGTCTACTGGAGAGTCTCTCTCAACTGCAAAGTCAACAAGTGGCACCTCCCAAGGCCTTTGTCTGTACGTAGTGTCTCTAATAAGGACATAATAATGATATCAGTCTCACCTCAAAAAGCCAGGCTAATCTTCCAGGGTAAGACTTTGATTTTTGTGCTACAAAGTATAGAGAAAGATCCTGTGTACCTGCCAAGTCTTTTTGTGTGTATGTGTTCATGTGTATTGCAGGTACATGTGTGTGCAGGTGCATGTGTGTGCAGGTGCATGTGTGTGCAGGTGCATGTGTATGCAGGTGCATGTGTGTGCAGGTGCATGTGTGTGCAGGTGCATGTGAGTGTGCAGGTCATGTGTGTGTATGCAGGTTCATGTGTGTGTATGCAGGTTCATGTGTGTGTATGCAGGTTCATGTGTGTACAGGTGCATGTTTGGATGGAGGTCAGGGGCAACCTCAGGTGTTGTCTCTCAGGAACTGTCCACCTTGATTTTTGAGGCACACTCTCTCACTGATCTGGAGTTCACTAGCTTAGCAAATCTGGCTGGCCAGTAAGCCCTGTGTACCTGCCTGTCTCTGACTCAGAGCCGGGACTAAAGGCTTTTTCTGTGGGTTCTGGGGCTCACACTCAGCTTTGTGTTTGCATGGCAAGCACGTCACAGACAGAACCTTGTCCCCAGCTGCTCTAAGAAGCTCCTTCTGCGTCTGCACAGGTATTTCTCTTGACCCAAGTCAGAGGTAGTAGCAGCTGCTTCCTCCTCCTTCTCCTCTTCTTCCTTCTCCTCTTCTTCCTCCTCCCCTTCCTCCTCCTCCCCTTCCTCCTCCTCTTCTTCTTCTTCTTCATCTTCAGTGTTTTGCCTGTGTATATCTATGTATACTGTGTTTATACCTAGTACCCTCAGAGACCAGAAGAAGGCATTGACTTGCCTGAAACTGGAGTTACAGATGGTTGTAAGCTATCATGTAGGTGCTAGGAACTTAACACTGGTCCTCTGTAGGAACCAAAACTACTCTAAACCACAGAGCCATCTCTCCAGCCCCCATCAGGGCTTCTTTAGGAGGGAAGAGGGGTTTTGAGGATGAGACAGAACTGACTCTTTCCAGAAAGCCCCGAAGTTCTTGGAAGCAGGATCAGCTGCACATTAACTCTGCTGTAGACAGGATCTGGGGCTCAAGTGAGTTCCTGTCTGAAATCTGCCCAGGGCCCTATCAGGGTGCAGCTGCTCTCCCCTCCCTGTCTGATCCAATCAGTTCTGACTTGGAAGGGCTCAGTGCCCTGGGTCCTCCCCTCTCCTCTTCCCTACCCAATGCAGTAGACATAATGGTGCCAAGAGAATCCAAATCTAGGAACTCAGGCCAACAACGTCAGATCTATGAAGTACAGAGGGCAGCCAGAACTGACCTGGGTAAGAGAAATCCAAATGTTGGGTGGGGGGGGGGATCCTAAGGATGAGGAGAAGGAAGAAACTGTGAGGAAAGCTGGGGACCCCAGGGTGCTACTCAGGCTCCTGACCTTAGCCTTGGGGTGTAACCATGTAAAAACCCAAAGCACCAAACCTTTTGAACACTTTATCATGTTTCAATAGACAAGAAAGAGAGAGAAAGGGTAGGGAATCTTTCCAGAGCACATTTCTCATGCCGTTAAGAAAAATACTGAAAATTTAAACATTTTGTTCATTCCTTGTCCCTATGCATGTCTACTGCCTCTTACCCCTTACCAGGCAAAGTCTGGGGTTGGAACACTGCCTGTGGTGGCGTGGGTGTGGAGGGAGTCGGCTGGAGGCTGTGAGGCTGGGGGCAGGGTCTGTGGTGGGAAAGGTTGGGAGGAAAATGAGTAGGAAGAAGTAATTTCCTCACAGACAGCGGCTTCGTAGGGAAGGATGACCAGGTAGTCGGAGGCCCTCCCCCAACCCCCAGCCAGAACCCTGTTCAGGTCAGCAGCTGGAAAGGAAAGTTAGAAAGACCCCAGTGGCCAGGGGTGAGGAAGGAACACCCATCTGTCCTGCCTTGGATGGCCAGGTTGGAGGTGAAGCGTCCACCAAGAGCCATGGGCACCATTGACTTGGTATTTGATATTTGATCACACTGTGAACCCTGAGATGTGTTATTTACCGGAAAATGCCTGTTTCTAGTTGTGGTGTGGTGTTTTGTCATGAGATGTTCATGAAGCCAAAAGACCACCAAGGAGCCGATTCGGATGCAATCACATTAGGGTCTCTTTATTAGAAGTTTGAGCTTGGGTTCCCCACCAACCCAACCCTGACACAGCAGGAAGGAAAAGGCAGAGCCCCTCAGTCCAGTTTTAGGTAAGCATTTATAGGGGCAAGAAGGGGGCATCTAGCCTGGTACACATTGATTGAGAGAGCATAATGGCTTTAACATAATTGGGTGGTGCTGGGACCCAAACCATACACTTAATTTCTGCTTTCCTCCTGATTGGTAGTTGTTAGGCAGAAGCAGACTTGTAACCCGGAGGTGCACATTTGTTGGGGAATAGCCTGGAAACTGGTGCTGTTAACTGGAGTTCAACCTGAGTCAGGTTTTCTAAGATAGAGTCTGAACTTAAAGATCTGATCTCTCAGTAGCTCAGCCTTAGCACACACCTTTAATCCAAGAGTTTTCTGTTTATTGTAAACAGGATTAAAGTCAACCATAAGTCAAGAGGTAGAGCAAGCAACCTGTTGACAGGAAGTGAATATAGGAAAAACCATAGCAAGTAAGAGGGAGTCAGGAGGATGGACAGAGAGACGCACAGGAAGGAGAAGAGAAGAACATAATCGAGTTTGAAGGGTTTTTTAGACAGCAAGGAGAAGGAGATCTTCTTTTGGGGACATCAGCTGAGGAGGAAGGTCAGCTGGGTGCTTCCTCTGCCTCTCTGAGCTAGCAGGCTTTCACTCCAGCATCTGGCTCCCAAGTCTTTATTGGCAAAACCAAATGTTTGAGATTTTGCTAAAAACAACAGTCAAACTGCAGTTAGTCGGCCAAGTCCCAGTCACTCACCAGTGAAAGCCAGCACTTGGAGACAGGAGCTGAGATGTTTACACCTCGCATGGATGAGAGGTTTATTCACAGGGTCTCTTGGAGGGCTCAGGAAACAAAGGGTGTGTGGGGTGTGTGTGTGTGTGTGTGTGTGTGTGTGTGTGTGTGCAACAACGTGCCTGCCCAAGCGTGCTGTAGTGAGTGTGTATCTGAACAATTTGCAGGAGTTGGCTATCTTGTTCCACCATCTGTTATTAAACTTGGAAGTGACAGCTCATGGTGTTCCAAGTCAGGTTTGACCACTCATCCTCAGATTAATAGTGAAAAGAAGAAAAAAAATGTATTCAGTGTGGCCACACAGAGAAGAGGGACAGAGATCCAGGGAATGCTCCAAACCCACTGGGGTTCTGAGTAAGATTAAAGTTTAAACTGAGGACAAGGATTTGCACCATTGGACCCATCATTGCCTGGGCTTCAGTCCCATCCTGCAAGTCAGGACTGTTGGAACTGTGTGGAATCTCTTTCCAGGAGATGGGTTCTTCCCTAGTACCCTTCCTTCTCCCAGAGTGAGGCTCCTAGGGATATTACTGCTTCCTTGGGGGGCACTGTTTCAATAGTCAGAGCTATTGAGAGATGCAGGTGTCTCTGAAGAGCATCTTCGTATCTGCCAGGTCAGTTACAGGTCGAGGGGCAGAACTCTGAGTCATGAGACTTGGTTGACAAGAGGTTTTACCAGCTGGGTCCATCTTGCCACACCACAAAGGGCTTCTATAGGAAGGGAGAGAAGACAGAGCAGCTGACTGTGCGCTGGGCAGGGCGCTCAACATCAGGGCTTGTTTCTCCTCTTTTCTCAAACATCACAATGGATTTCCCACCTCCTGGGGCTGGCTCCTGGAGTTCTTTTTAGACAGGCAGATTATTTTTCCTGAAGTTAGAACTCACAGCAATTTTCTTGCTTTGTGTTAGAAGATACACAGGACTTAGACCAAGGAGGGGCGCTTTGGCTCCTTGACTGCTCTCAGCTCTGCTGTAGCAGTTCACATTTGAATCATTTAGTGCTCGTTCTCTTTGGATGCCAGGCCAGATGTTAAGAGGACACAAAAAGATGGGGGAGGGGACTACAGTCTTGAGGAAGGATAAAGGGAGGTACACTTGGTCACCATGACGTTAGCCCAGGGTCAGATACAGACTGGAGATAGCATGGCCAAGCTGCAGGAAGATGGCTCAGCATCTCGGTTCCGAAGGACTACAGAGTCCAGGAGAGCCTGGAAGCCAGTCAGACACCAGTGTCATTGTTGTCGATGGGAGTCCAGAGACACCTACTGAGATTTCTCTGTTCTTGTGTCCCAGAACAAAGAATTGGACTGGTAACATATGAACAGTGACAGAAAAAGAGGTGGTTTATTAGGAACAAGAAGGACACTCCTGAGCACGGGAGCCAGCTAGAGCTGGGAAAGGGGGAAATAAGTGACAAGCCTCATGACCCAAAAAAAAGGAAAAAAGAAAAAGAAAATAAAAATGTGGATGGGGCTTTGAGACTCTGAAGGGGGAGCAGCTAGAAGCTGAGTTCAGTCATTGGGCCAAGAATCAGTCAGTCAATCAAGTCTGCACCAGGAAACCACAATAAGCATTCCCCTGGCTTAGAGAAGCTTCCGGTACAGAGCACTGGCTTTCACTAGGGAGGTGAGGTAGTCCCCGGTGGTTAGAGCTGTGGGGTCACAGCCTGGCCTGGCATCTCTACCAAGGACTTTTGAGAACTGTCCTCAATAGGTCAGTTGAAGAATCAAGTCAGTGAAATAATGGGCAAGATGTCTTCCTAGCGTGGCCACACTAGGAAGAGTGACAAATACAGAGGTATGAGACCCTCTCCATTTTCAGGGTCCTTTATGATAAAGCTGTCATCCTAAATATGGCACCATGGAAGTTGTCAGGGGGTCACAGATGTCTAACTTAACTTCATTAAGTCACAGAGCCATGAAGGCAGGTCCTCAAGCATGCTGATCTGCTAAGACTCTTATCAAAGACTCTGTCCAGGTCATAGCCTAGCTGACAGTGCAGTCACCATGCAGACAGAAATGCTCTGGGAAGGCTGCCACTCAACCCTCACCCTAGTAGGCAAGGCCTGACTCTGGTAGGCAAGAATAGCTGCTTAGAAATTACTTACATGGCCTCTTCTTTTTATCTTTAGATTTATTTCCTTATGTATATATGTATGTATGTATTTGGTATTATGATATTTGTGTTTATGTATGTATGTTGATGATATGTATGTATGTTTTGTGTATATATATGTATGTATTTGTGTATGATATGTATGTATTTGTGTATATATGTATGTATGTATGTATGTATGTATTTGTGTATATATGTATGTATGTATGTATTTGTGTATATATGTATGTATGTGTTTGTGTATATATGTATGTATTTGTGTATGCATGTATGTATGTATTGTGTATATATGTATGTATGTATGTATTTGTGTATATATGTATGTATGTGTGTATGTACATATGTATTTGTTGTATGTATGTATGTATGTATGTTGTGTGTGTATGTATATATGTATGTGTGTATGTATGTGTGTATGTATGTATGTATGTATGTATTTGTGTATATATGTATGTATGTATTTGTGTATGCATGTATGTATGTATTTGTGTATGTATGTATGTATGTGTGTATGTACATATGTATGTGTGTATGTATGTGTGTGTGTATGTATGTATGTATTTGTGTATATATGTATGTATGTGTGTATGTATGTATGTATGTATGTATTGTGTATGTATATGTTGCCGTTAGAGACCAGAGTCATCAGATCCTCTGAAGCATAGTACATGAAGCTATGAATTGCTCAATGCAGATGCTGGGGAATGAATTTGGATTCTCTGCAAAAGCACAAATACTCATAACCACGGAGTCACCTCTCCAGTCCCCCTTTACCTTTAAAAGGTTGTCTTCATGCTGAGAGGTAGCTTGGGAGGTAAGGTACTTGCTGTACAAGCATAAGGATCTGGGTTCAATCCCCAGCACCCTTGTAAAAAGGTGGGCGTTGCAATCTATGCCTGTAACCTGTGCTGCAGAGGTGGAAAGAGGGATGTCCCTGGGGCTTGCTGGCGAGCTAGCCTAGATGAACTGGCAAGCTACAGGTTCGGTGTGAGACCCTGTGTTTTTTTTTTTTTTTAAAAAATATGTGGGGAAAAAAGCAGGGCTTTTGAATAAGACTTCCAATGTTGAGCTGTGTCCAAATGTACCTGTACACACACACACACTTGTGCGCACGACACACGCATGCACATATTTGCACATACACACACTTTTGCACACACAAAGAGTATCTTCTTTTCTCTCTCTGAATGCAAAAAGCCTCTATTACATACACATCCCAGCTTTGTTCACCCGTAGCCAGTGATGTGGATTAAAGCACTTCCCAGCACAGCTGTGTGTGAAAGCTGAGAGGCGTCTGAGGAGCCAGCCAGCCAGTTGGAAGTTCAGGTGACCTGGAGAAGTTCTGAACTTGTGGTTGGCCTCTAAAGTCATAACAACCTATTGAAAACTATATTATTTTGTCATGGCTGTGGCCCAGTACCTGTCAAGAAGCTGGAAGAATGGTTTATTTTGGCCCTAGGTTTGAAAGGATGTAACTCACCATGGTGTCCAGAGCTTCAGGTGGTCTGTGCACGTCTCGGTGGATCAGACCAAGCCCAGGCCATGCTATGCTATGCCTGTCCACCCAGGGATCAGTGCCTTCAGGAAGACCTCACCTTCTGAAGTTTCCAGAAGCAGCATCAGTAGCCAGGGACCAAGAGCTCAAACATATGAAGCTGTGGATGGGAGACAAGGACATGATCGGGTCTGATGCTTGCTCTAGGCTGCTCACAACTCCCTGGCCACACACCATGTGACGTTGAGGCAGAAGCCTCTCTCAAGTGGACAGAAAAGCACTGAGAAAGAAACCTAAGGGCCAAGGAGATGGCTCAGAAGGGAAAGGGACATGCTGCCAAGCCCAGTAACCTGGGATCAATCCCCAAGGACATCACAGTAGAAGGGAAAAAAATAAACTGATCCCAGAAAGAAGTTACCCTCTGACCTCCACATGCTTGCTGTGGCATCTGCATATGTATGTACATGTGCATGCATATGCATGCATGTGTATGTGTGTGTGTGTGTGTTTGCGCACAGACACACACACACACACACACACACACACACACACACACATGCACATACACACGCACATGCATGCTACAACATAATGTGCATTTACTAAAAGAGATGTTTTGGGGCTAGGAAATGACTCAGTGGTGAAGAGCCTGCTGCTCTTATAGAGAACTTTAGTTCAATTCCCAAAACCCGTGTTGGGCAACTCACAACTGCCTATAACCCCAGCACCAGGGGATCCAGCGCCCTCTTCTGGACTCTGCCGCAGCTGCACCCACACATGCACAAATCTCACATACATACACATACTTTAATAAAGTCTATTAAAACTAAAATAAACAAAATATAAAGAGATCACAGATGTATTTGGAAACAGTTTTAATCCTAGGGAAGTTTAGAATTGAGTACAGAGAGATACAAAAGAACAAAAACAATGTCTGTTTTTGTGCAAAGTTCAGAAGCACAGGTCTCTGGTTATTTGAGGAACGGTTGGAGTCTCTGAGAGTTTAGTGTATCTGAGATTAACACCACACTGTGCTCCTGATTCAAGTAAGCCCTTAAGTCACTGATTTCGATCTGTGATTGCAAGTTGAAATTTCACTAAGTTGGTAAACAGCTCCTGAATATTTAAAAATCACCGTAATTGTACATTTAATGTATCTGAATTATCAGAATCATGTAAGGACCAGGGAAGATTCGTTAGTCAGATAATTGAAAATCTTAGAAAATGGAATATAATAAATTTTGATTGCAGCTTAAAATGTTTAAAGGAGTTTAATTAACTAAGTAACTAAATGGTACAAACATTAATCAACGTTCCCTTTAAACAAGACGGTTAAAATCGGCTGTGTCTATTCATAGATTACGATTTCTAAGTTGTCTCTGAAAGCTCAAAAGCTAGGAGGGTGATAAAGAGCTACAGTTAGCAGGAATAAAGGTTCAGTTACACAGAGATTGACTAAGGTCTAGAGATTTACTGCTCAAAAATCAGACCTATAGTTAACAATACTGAAGTGTACAGGGATTGGGGGTGCAGCTCGGTGGTGGCTGTCGGCCCAGAAACCATGAAAGCCAGCAAGAAAGAAGCCAACTGTTTCTGTTAGTAAGAGGGAAGCTCTTCTGTTAAGAGGGCAGAACTTATGTGAACAGATCTTAAAATAATAAAAACTAGAGAAAAAAAATCAGGGAGAACGAATCTTTAAAAGCAATTTTAGAAAATTCCTCAATGTTTTCTGGAAAGCCTTTTTCTCCTTGAAAGCTATCCTCAAGCCCTAAGAGCCCTCAGATCCTGGAAGCTGGACCAGGAAGAGGCTGGGCTGGGACAGACTCTCCCACGCCCTCAGCTTCAGGTTTCAACCACAGTGGCAGAGCCTTCCCTGGGTCTCCCTGAGACCCCAAGGACTTGCCTCAGGCCGAGCTCTCCTGTTCAGAGGAAGAGCAGCCAGCATCTCACAGGGAAACATCCTTTGTCCCCTGTGCCAAGTGTGGGGGCATCACAGGGATCTGCTGGCTTTGTTCTCTGCTCCAGGATGGCTACCTCAGCTGCATTCCCTGGGCACAGTGGCTTGGACCATAACCTGAGCCTCTATGAGTTGCAGAGGCCTGGCAGTCCTTTCCCATCACTACCCACCCTTAGAGACTCCCTTGCAGTGGGAGAGTGCTTTGCAACCTGGATCACACCACGCATGGTGTCTATTGTTAACCAGTCACTGCTGGTACCTCACTTGCCCCTCCCTATCAGGCTGTGCCCTCCGCATGGTTGGGAATTGATTTCCACGTAGCTTTGTGGTGTGTTCAGTGAGCCAGAAGAGGGACGCAGACATCTTAGAACTCACATCCACACCCATTGTGTTAGTTACATTCTTATTGTAGTAAAATGGCAGAAAGAAGTGACCTAGGGAGGAAGGACTTGTTTTGGTTTAGGTTAAAGAGACAGAGCCCATCACAGCAGGGAAGGTGTGCAGCTGCCTGGCTAGCCCCAGGCCCTGGCAGCTGGAGCTTGCTCTTCTGTAGGTGGGTCAGAGAGCAGAAAGCCAATGGGAGTTAGAGCCAGGCTGTAACCCTGAAGGTCAGTCAGTCCCCCAGTAACCCACTTCCTGTAGCTAAGCTTGGCACCCAAAGGTTCCACAACCAACTCACATTTGGCAAATTCCCAAAAGGTGAGTCTGTGGTGAGAGTTCACATTTAAAGCATATTCTCAAAGCACACAGTTAAGGTTAATAGTCAGTCGGGCCTGTCTGCAGACTGCTTTCCATCGAGAGGTCTCCCAGAATGCAGTGGGAAATGATCTGTAGGAACATGGGAAAGGGTATCGGAACGAGCATTTACATATTTTAAAATTCATTCTTTTAAAATCTTCCATTTCTTTCTGTGTATTTATGGTAGGGTATATATATATATGTGTGGTGCATGCACGTAACTGCAGAGGTGTGCATGCACGTGACCATGCAGATAGACACATATGCAGAGCCAGAGCGGGACACTGGGTATTCCCCTCTCCACCTTAATGCTTTGAGACAGGGTCTCTTCCTGGCCGAGACACTCACCATTTTTGCTAGGATGTCAGGCCAATGAGTTGGAGGGATCCTTCTGTCTCTGCCCCACATATGGACAGCTCACAACCAGTTGTGACACCAGTGCTGTGTTATGCTGCTTACACAGAGGTCATATTAGGAAAGCAGCTGGGGGCTGGAAAGGGGACTCAGTGTTAGGGGTGACAGAGCTATAGTGAAGGGCCTGAGTTCCAGTCCCAGCACCTGTTCACTGGCTCACCTCAACCTATAGCTCCGACTCCCGGGGGAGCCTGAGGCCCTCTTCCGGGCTCACTGACACTGCGCTCGTGCACAACCGCACACCATACATGTTTAAGTTGATAAGAAAAGTAGTCTGCATGTGTTCAAGACAAACATATTTTTTTCTCCTGAATATTTTCAACCTGTAACTATTTGGTTGGATCTAAGAAGCCTGTGGGTCCTGAGAGCAGACGGTACTTGACACTCTAGAGTAGGAAGAGGAGCTCATGAAGGGCAAACAGGATGAAGGTGGAAGTGCTTGAAATCTTGACAAATAAAAACATGAGTAAAGAAGGTTTCACACTCGTTCATCTGGGGACAAGCGTTTATTGATTATCCACTATATGTACGAGCAGTGTTAGACACTTTGGGATGTGAAAGAGAACACAGTGTAGACTGGAACAGAGGTTAGAAGTGGCCACTGTGAGAGGCAGCAGAGAGAATACCTGTAGTTCATATCACAGCCACATACAGGGCTCAATAAGCAAGCAGCCTGCAGCCTAGCCAGGAGAAATGGGCAGAAGCAGGCACAAAGGGAAGCCACAAATGACTGCTAAGTACGGAGGCAGATGCCACTCATGGCAAGGGCTGTGTGGTCACAGCACACAGAGAGCCAGCCTTCACCATGGGGTTGGCCAAAGTCAGATGCTCTGCTAATGAGGGCAAGGGCTCACACCCTCAAGGTGGGTACTCACCTTCTGAATTATAGGTACACTTACCTGTGGAAATGTAGGGGTGCCAAGTGTGGGTTTAAAGGACCAGCATCATTAAATTTATAGCCATTGCCTGATACAGGAAGGAGAGGAGGCCGGGAATGGAGTTCAGCTGGCAGCGTGCTCCTCTCACCAGCACGAAGCCCCGGGAACTATCACCAGCACCAAATAAACCAGGCTTGGCGGCAAATGCTGTGAGCCAGCACTGAGGAGGTGGAAGCAGAAGGGTCAGCTCAGGTTCATTGCTGGCTGCATAGCACATCCCCGACCAGCCTTGGCTACATGACGTCAAGCTAAAACACCCACTCCCAGCAGCTCTATGCATCAGGTCTGCAATGAATCCTGGGAAACGCTGTTAGTGGAAATGGACAGGGGTCAGCAAAATGGCTCAGTGGATAAAGGCACCCACTGTCAAACGTCATGCTCATAGCTCAATCCCCAGGACTCACGTGGCAGAAGGAGAGAGCCATCTCCCACAGGTTGCCCTCTGACCTCTACATGGGCACTGTAGCACATGCTCAGAAACAAATAGATGTAATTAAATGAATTATATTATAAATGCTATTTATTATGTCAAATATACATTATATGCTATATATAACTTGCCCATAATAACAAATAAATATAACTTTAAAATAAAAGAAATGATCAGGGGCTAGGAATGGTTTCAAGAACAATTCAGTGAGAAGCACTTATTCATCAGGCTTGGCCCTAGGTTCCAGCTCCAGAGGGAAGCAGGAAGGAGGAGGGAGAGGGAGGAGGAAGTGGTTCTTGTCTTGTTTTGTTTTATTGTAGACCAGGCTGGCCTTAAACTCATAGAGGTTCACCTGCCTTTGCTGGGATTACAGGTGTGTGCCACCTCACTGGGCTTCATATGTATCTTTAGACATATGCCTTTAGACTAATCTTTGAGAGGCAGGGTGCAGGCTGAAGTTGGGACAGTCTTCTCTGGGACAGTGTCCTGGCAGGGAATCTGTGAGAATCCCCTGAGGAACCCAAGAGTCTGCCCACATCTTCAGTGAGCCCTCTAAGCTCTCCAGACTCCATTTCCTGCTGTCCCTTCTTGGGGTGTTTGGGGTCCAGGCTCCTTTCTCTGAGCCTCACACATGTACTCTGCAGGAATCACGAGGACCTAGGGAAGGACTCACATTTTGCACTTCAATTTCCAGGTGCTGAAGGAATGGCTTCCAGAAGTCATGTTATGGGCTTTGTGTCCTGCAGTGGCAAGAGGGCTTTCACTTGGGCTGACCCCTGCCACAGCTCTGCTAATTCTGTTTGCAAAGGGTAAAATAGCTAACACCAGTGCAGTGGAGTCTCAGGCCTTGATTCTACCTCAGGGGTCCCAAAGTGCTGGGCTCCCTCTGGAGCTGTGGCCTCTGTGCTCTCTGCCCCAGTGGGGTGCTGCTGGGCTGCCCTCCATCTGTCCTCCTGGCCAGGAGGCTCTGCAGGAACTCCGGACCCCAGCATGGAGCTGGACAGGGCTCATGAGGTGGCTCCTGGCCCTGAAGGGAGGACGGAGCTGGATGCAGCTTCAGAGGAGCCCCCCTTGGTTTTCCTCGAATTGCTCCCACAATCTCAACACTGGAGCCTCCCTGTTAGCTACTGGCCTCTCCACAGAGAGCCCGGAACTTGACAAGCCAGGCCCATCCACACTGAACTCTGAGCCTCAGTCATAGTGACTAACCCTTAACTGTTTCTCTTCTCAGTGGAGCTGCTGGCCCCAGAGGGAGGCCGGCTGAGGTAGGTCCCGAGAGCCCACCACCCCACACCTGTGCCCCAGAAGGTTGAGGAAGAGAGACTGTGGGAGGCAGGCAAGAGGGAGGCTGCTTCATAAATAGACCAATCAGCAGTAGAGACATCCCCATGCAGGGCCTGGCAGGACAGCTTTAGATCTTAGCGGGGAAATCATTACTCCAAGGGTCTCCTCGGCATAGGGAGAGCTGTTGGGAATCCTGGACAAAGGCAGAAGATTGTAACTCACATGCTCTTTGCTGGTGTCTTACCATCTTTCTGGTCATGTGTCACAGTCAGAGCCAAGGAGCTCTGGGATGTGGCCAAAGCGAGGGAGGAAAATTCACAGAGGTTGTGAGGGGACTCAGACAGGCACACTGCTGCCTCTGTATCTCCATGACTAATCTTTCTAGTGACTCACTCATTTGTTCATCATTCATTCATTCGCAAATGCTGTTGATTCTTTATGTATCTGGTACACACAGCCACAATTCAAAGGCTAATGACTACACCCTGCTCTACCTATCCCCAGCTTTCACACACACACACACACACACCAATGCACACAGGTAACATATACATGTACATACACACACACATACAAACAGGCACACATATATACATTTATGCACAAATACACACACATGTGTACATGCCCACATACATATAACTACACATGTATACATACATGTACACACAGACATGTGTGTATATATGCATATATACATATCCAAAAAAAGAACATACATGTACAGTATGTATGCACACATATATACACATATGCACATGTACCTGTGCATACACATATACATGAACATGGACAAACAGGAATATACCCATATACATAGATACATGTAGTTAGAATTCTGGAATTTTGGTTTCTTTAAAAAAAAAAATACAGCCAGGCAGTGGTGGTGCATGCTTTAATCCCAGCACTTGGGAGGCAGAGGCAGGCAGATTTCTGAGTTCAAGGCCAGCCTGGTCTACAGAGTGAGTTCCAGGACAGCCAGGGCTACACAGAGAAACCCTGTCTGAAAAAAAATATAAGAATATATTTTCATTTTAATCCCAGGTGTGGGACATGGGGATGCTTCTGATTTTATTTAATCAGCTGGCTGTGATTTATTTGCCTTGTGCTCTAGCAGGGTCGTGATTTTGCCAGCAGCAGATAGTTTCTCTGAGTGTGTGCTGTTTGGAATTCCGAGAACTCTTCAGAAGGTGTATAAACGCCAAGGCCCTGAGAGGTCCGGTAGTTGGGTGTTGGTACGTTGTTGTTTGGTTGCTGTAGGTTGAGATTTGATCTGTATTCATGCGCAGAAGAGGAAATGATAAGAAGTTAGATATTCTGATGGTGAAGAGTAAACTTGCCCCAAGGAATTCAACGTCCCTAATCAGCAGGAAGTAGTCTAACAATAACGTCTCCCTCCCCCCACATCCTTTTCTCTCCCCTATCTAATGTTAGGGGGTTGAAAGGGTGGGAAAAAAAGGTGGAAAAGGGAGGAAGAAAGAAAAACCTAGGAAGTAGCCAAAGCCCGGCTACACATACACACATGAACACGCATATATACATGTGTGTGTGTGCATATGCATAACACATGTACACATGCACACAGAAATATACATAAATGTGCACAAACATATACATGTGTGCATACGCACACATATATGCATACACACAAACAGGCACAGATGCATACACAAGGCAACTATAGATACATGTGGACATATACACACAGCACTTGTACACACATAAACAGGTACACATTTATGTAATGTACACACATATGCACAGCTTACACAGGTCCACAGATGAGCAGATAAATTTTTTTTTTTTGCTAAAGCTAACAAAAATACCAAAATATTTTTGAAACTTAAAAAGCTAAAGAAAACAGGAAAATGTAGTTCAGAGGTATCTATATGCAAACAGTGCAGCCAACATTTACAATTTCCGCAGGTAACATTTTACAAATTACACTTTTTTGAGTAGCTATTTTGAGCACTTTGCTGGGCAGGGCCAACTGTGTTGCCTGGGATTGCAAGGCTGGGACAGACTGACGTTGGGTCAAAGGTCTGTGTGCTGAGATTCATGTGCAGGTAGACAGGGAGTACATAAATGTGCACAACAAACAACACATAACAGATGCCACGCATTACGGAATAAAAAGCATACACATAACAGTACAATTTGAGCAAAATTACACAGTAGGCAAAAAGCAAAAATACATTTTGAAATAAAAGCTAGAAACGGAAATGTAGCATATCAACACAATATTACATGATGCTGACATTAATCCCTGCTAGCACCGCTTTATATCTAGCGATCTCCTTAGCTATGCCATCCCGTGATGCTGGAGTGCCTCCCCTTGATCTGAGTGCCTGCCCTATGGAGCTGATGCCTCTGTGGATGTGGATCCTGCCCTTGGATGCTGAGTCCTCCCCATGGATGCTGAGCCTAGCCTAGATGCTGGATGCCTGGCCCTTATGCTGGAGTCCCTGGCTGTGATGCTGGAGTGCCCTGGCCCTGGATGCTGAGCTGGCCCCTGTGATTGGAGCTAGCCCACTTGATGCGGATCCTTCCCCTGTGGATGCTGAGTGCCTATCCTGGATGCTGAGTGCCTGGCCCTGTGGATGCTGGATGCCTACCCTGTGGAGCTGGAGTGCCTGGCCCTGTGATGCTGGAGTGCCCATGGCCCCTGTGGATGCTGGAGTGCCTATCCCTGTGGATGCTGGAGTGCCCTGGCCCCTGTGGATGCTGGAGTGCCCTGGCCCCTGTGGATGCTGGAGTGCCCTCCCCTGTGGATGCTGGAGTGCCCTGGCCCCTGTGGATGCTGGAGTGCCCTATCCCCTGTGGATGCTGGAGTGCCCTGCCCCTGTGGATGCTGGAGTGCCCTGGCCCCTGTGGATGCTGGAGTCCCTGGCCCCTGTGGATGCTGGAGTCCTGCCCTTGAGCTGGGCCCTGCTGTGGATGCTGGAGTGCCCTCCCCTGTGGATGCTGGAGTGCCTAGCCCCTGTGGATGCTGGAGTGCCCTGGCCCCTGTGGATGCTGGAGTACCCTGGCCCCTGTGGATGCTGGAGTGCCCTGCCCCTGTGGATGCTGGAGTGCCCTGCCCCTGTGGATGCTGGAGTGCCCTGCCCCTGTGGATGCTGGAGTGCCCTATCCCCTGTGGATGCTGGAGTGCCCTGGCCCCTGTGGATGCTGGAGTGCCCTGGCCCCTGTGGATGCTGGAGTGCCCTAGCCCCTGTGGATGCTGGAGTGCCCTGGCCCCTGTGGATGCTGGAGTGCCCTGCCCCTGTGGATGCTGGAGTGCCCTGCCCCTGTGGATACTGGAGTGCCCTATCCCCTGTGGATGCTGGAGTGCCCTGCCCCTGTGGATGCTGGAGTGCCCTGGCCCCTGTGGATGCTGGAGTGCCCTGGCCCCTGTGGATGCTGGAGTGCCCTGCCCCTGTGGATCTGGAGTGCCCTACCCCTGTGGATGCTGGAGTGCCCTATCCCCTGTGGATGCTGGAGTGCCCTATCCCCTGTGGATGCTGGAGTGCCCTGGCCCTGTGGATGCTGGAGTGCCCTGGCCCCTGTGGATGCTGGAGTGCCCTGGCCCCTGTGGATGCTGGAGTGCCCTACCCTGTGGATGCTGGAGTGCCCTATCCCCTGTGGATGCTGGAGTGCCCTGGCCCCTGTGGATGCTGGAGTCCCTATCCCCTGTGGATGCTGGAGTGCCCTATCCCTGTGGATGCTGAGTGCCCTGGCCCCTGTGGATGCTGGAGTGCCCTATCCCTGTGGATGCTGGAGTGCCCTATCCCCTGTGGATGCTGGAGTGCCCTGGCCCTGTGGATGCTGGAGTGCCCTGGCCCCTGTGGATGCTGGAGTGCCCTGGCCCCTGTGGATGCTGGAGTACCCTGGCCCCTGTGGATGCTGGGTGCCCTGGCCCCTGTGGATGCTGGAGTGCCCTATCCCCTGTGGATGCTGGAGTGCCCTGGCCCCTGTGGATGCTGGAGTGCCCTGGCCCCTGTGGATGCTGGAGTGCCCTGGCCCCTGTGGATGCTGGAGTGCCCTATCCCCTGTGGATGCTGGAGTGCCCTGGCCCCTGTGGATGCTGGAGTGCCCTGGCCCCTGTGGATGCTGGAGTGCCCTTCCCTGTGGATGCTGGAGTGCCCTGGCCCCTGTGGATGCTGGAGTGCCCTGGCCCCTGTGGATGCTGGAGTGCCCTATCCCCTGTGGATGCTGGAGTGCCCTGGCCCCTGTGGATGCTGGAGTGCCCTATCCCCTGTGGATGCTGGAGTGCCCTGGCCCCTGTGGATGCTGGAGTGCCCTGGCCCCTGTGGATGCTGGAGTGCCCATGGCCCCTGTGGATGCTGGAGTGCCCTGGCCCCTGTGGATGCTGGAGTGCCCTGCCCCTATGGATGCTGGAGTACCCTAGCCCCTATGGATGCTGGAGTGCCCTGGCCCCTGTGGATGCTGGAGTGCCCTGGCCCCTGTGGATGCTGGAGTGCCCTCCCCTGTGGATGCTGGAGTGCCCTATCCCTGTGGATGCTGGAGTGCCCTGGCCCCTGTGGATGCTGGAGTGCCCTATCCCCTGTGGATGCTGGAGTGCCCTATCCCCTGTGGATGCTGGAGTGCCCTATCCCCTGTGGATGCTGGAGTGCCCTATCCCTGTGGATGCTGGAGTGCCCTATCCCCTGTGGATGCTGGAGTGCCCTGGCCCCTGTGGATGCTGGAGTGCCCTATCCCCTGTGGATGCTGGAGTGCCCTATGCCCTGTGGATGCTGGAGTGCCCTATCCCCTGTGGATGCTGGAGTGGCCATTGGGAGGACAGGAGAGGACGATGCTGTAAGACATCAGCTCCTGAAGGACAGTGGGGAGAGTCCTTGCTACCTCAGGGCCGGTTCCATCTGATTCCTCCTCAATTAGAAGCTGAACGAACGTATGGACGAGGACAGACTTCGGGGCTGGGGAATGGCTCAGTGGCTAAGAACCCTGACTGCTCTTCCAGAAGAACAGGGTTCAATTCCCAGCACCCATACTACAGCTCACGACTGTCTGTATGTAACTCAAGTTCCACAGGATCCAGCACCCTCATACAAACAAACATGCAGACAAAACACCAATGCATAAGAAACAAAAATAAATAAATCATTTTTTTAAAAAAGGACAGACTTCAACACAAGCACTCTGCTCACTTCCTGGGAGGAGGATGGGTGGGATTTCATGTGCCGTGAAGGTTGCTACTCCAGACTAGCACCCAGGGCTCCTACCTAACTGGGTCCAACTGTTGTAGGCTGAGTGACCTTGGTGAGTTTCTTTCCCTTTCTGAACCTGAGTGTGTGGATGAGGAGCAGTCTGATATACAGTTAGAGTGTTCCTCGTGTAAAAGCCCCAATAGAGATTAGCTCTATCCAAAATCCTCACACCACACACAGGAAGTTTGTTGACATTTTCACTATTGAGAAAATAAGCAAAGACCAAGCAGATGGGACCCAGTTGAGTCTATTTATTCATAATCTGCTACAGCCACAGAGCGGCCTCCCTGGATCATGTACACTGGGCAGAAACTCAAAGGCAGGCAGGGGTGGAGAAATCTGTGTGGTAGGAAGGGAAGGCCAGGGACAGCACATTGGGAGCTGCTGGTCTGGAGGGGCAGTGGAAGTGTCCTGATGTGGTTGGTCAGGGCAGATGTGCTTTGTCTAGCTGGTCCAAACTTGGGGATGAGGGGAATTAGGTCAGCTGGTAGTCACTAGCCTATCGTGGTTGTGTGCGGAGGATGGATCCAGAGGGTGTAGTTGGTCCTCCAAACTTGCTGGATGCTTGCTGTTCCAAGTCCCCTTGTCCCATCCAGTCTGGCCTTTGTCTGTGTGTGTCTTTGCATTCACTACCCAGGGTTGATGGATTCTTGCCTTGTGTGTGCTCAGCTCTTTCTTCTCTGCTGAAGTAGGCCGCACTGTGGCACTGGGAGAGTGTCTCCCAGGCAGGCCCACTGCTGTCTCCTGCTCCTATGACCTGCTGCTGTTTGGACATTGACTTTCAGGTGTTGGATTTCATGGAGGCCTGGCACTGGACCTGCTGCTTCTACAGGGATAGAGCCTGTAAGCCAAGTGCCACCCCTTGGCAGGCCCCCATACTTCCCCTCATGGCAAGCATTTGCTGCTGTACTCTGATGGACCCTGTTGGGGTCTGATCCTGGCTGGGCTTAATTTTTGTTTGTGTCTGTATCATCTGTGTGTGTCATGCACATTGCAGTGCCGTAGAGACCAGAGGGCCAGACCTTCTGGAGCTGGAGCTCCAGGCCGTTGTGAGCCACTGGATGTGGATACTAGGAAGTGGATACTTGGGTCCTCTGCAGGGCTCCAGGGTAGGTCAGTGAGGCCCTGCTGCCAGGTGGATCTGGCAAGGAATGAGGCTAGTGAGCCACACCAGTGAGGGGACTCTGGGATGTCACAGGGATCTGCGCTCACACAGGTCCTCTAGCGGTAAAGGGCAGATGGGAGCAGTCTGCCACATCTGAAGTCCATGTAGTGATTGTTTCTCCAGAACCCTGCTACTCAGCCCCATGGGGTGCTGGAACTCTAGTTGCAGGGGAGCCCAGGTTATCGTCCAGCCTGGGACAGGAGGATCCTTCTTTCCCCTTCCTCTCCCTGTCAGGAGGTCTGGCCCCTTGTGCACTGCAGAGGGCAGTCCTCCCTCGGGCTGGCTGACCCCAGGTCAGAGTGAGGATGGAACTGGGACTTGTCACAGAGTGCCACATGCACCTTCAAGTGGCAGGGAGCTTAATACCTCTCAGTATTTTTGTTCCTAGAATTCATCCAGCAGGAGAGCATCTTGGCCTTTGATGACTATCCTCCTTTCTTTATCTCCTTCCATCCCTCCTTGTATCACTCCACCCCATCCCTCATTTTCATAGGGTCTCATGTAGCCTAGGCTGGCCTCAATCTATGTAGCCAAAATAACCTTGAACTTCTGTCCCTCTTAGTGTTGGGATCCTGGGCATGCACCACAGATACGACAATTAATGATTCTTAGTTGCTTTTTAAAGGTTCTTTTTTAAAAAAAAAAATAGCACGTATAAATTATACATAATGGGTTTCATTATGACAGTTTTACAAATGCACATAATGTATTTTGGTCACCTCACTCTTTTGTTCTCCTCTCCCCAGATTGTCTCATACTTCCGTGTGTTTTTATATGTGTGTGTGTGTTGTGTGGGTGTGGTGGTTTGAATATGCTATGTCGAGGGAGTGGCCCTATTTGGAGGTGTGGCCCTGTTGGAGTAGGTGTGTCACTGTGGGCGTGGGCTTAAGACCCTCACCCTAGCTGTCTAGAAGTCAGTCTTGCACCAACAGCCTTCAGATGAAGATGTAGAACTCTCAGCTCCTCCTGTACCATGCCTGCCTGGATGCTGCCATGCTCCCACCTTGATAATAATGGACTGAACCTCTGGACCTGGAAGCCAGCCCCAATTAAATGTTGTCCTTATGAAGTTGCCGAGGTCATGGTGTCTGTTCACAGCAGCAAAGCCCTAACTAAGACCCCTGGGGTTGCTTATGGTCTCATTTCTGAAAGGAAAGGAGCTGGTGAGGTGTCTTGGTGGCAGGTGATTCCATCCCAGTGCCAAACCAACCCCACTGTCAGGCGAAGGTGAGGTACACGGCAGGCGGAGCTCTTCAGACTGTTTCAGTGCTGTGGTTTTCAGGCCTGGCTGTGGATACCAATGTTCTTGTGAAGATTTTCTTTTAAAGATTTACATTTATTATTTTTTTTAAAAATTAGCATATATGTACGCCTGAGTGTGTATACATTGTGTGCGCAGAATCCCCTGGAGCTGGAGTTACAGGCAATTGCAAACTGTCTTTGTGGGTGCTGGGAATCAAACTCAGGACCTCTGGAAAAGCAACTAATGCTCTTAACCTCTGAGGCATCTCTGTGCCCAGTATGAGACATCTCAGTTGACTGAAAGAAACTATGAACTAAGCCATAGCATGGTGGCCCGAGGCTAGAAGGGAGTCAGAAAGGCTGTTGGGGTCAGACAGTGGCCCAGCAAGGCTCCGAGGCAGGGCCAGCTCCCCTCTGTGTCTTCAGCGTGTTATCTCTGTTACTGTCTTAGCTTTAGCCTTTTTCTGTTGCTCAGATAATTTTGGAAGCCTGAATGTGTATCCATTCACAGGCTGTGAGGTCAGCCCAGTGCCCTCCCTTTACAGATAGGAAGACTGAGGCACAGTACGGCTAACTTATGGCTGCATGTCTGTAAGTGGAAGGTCCAGGGTTTGTGTCCTGGTCAGTTGGCCCTCTTTGTGCAGTGAGGTCCATCAGAACCTGGGTCCATGGTCCATCTGTGCCCGTAGTCGGTCAGTCTTCACCTGCCTGGTGCTCTCCCCAAGGGAATGTTAGGATTTTGTCCTTCGAGTCCCAGGGACAGTGGGGACCACATCATCAAGGAAAGCCCTTGATGCCTGGGGAACAAGATAAACTCACAGCTCTGGGGGGTAGAGATCCCCTCCTCAGAGTAGGGCAGCGAGTCCTTGGCTGCTATCAAGGGTGCAGGGGAGCTGGCAGCATGAAATGTGACTGTCACTGTCCTCCCGGCTGAGTCAGGGGAGTTCTGGTCACTGATGCAGGACACAGGCATGGCCAGGCTCTCTCAGGGATGAGGTCCTCTAGAGTTTCCTGTTCTTTTTGGAACGGTAGTGGGGGAGTGAGGCAGACACAGATGCTCAGAGCAAGGTCAGAAGCACCAAGGGCTCAGAAGCAAGTCTCCTTCCAGCACTGCCAACCCGGGGCTCACTTCCTCCTCCTGGATTCCACTTCCGACACCCACCTTGAACACAGAAAGACAGACAGCCAAGTCCCAGGGAGAAAGGAGGATTCTGAGGGGGAACCACAAGAACGAAGTTCTTAGGTCAACCTCGGGATAGGGATTCCCGACGACCACAGGAACCCGGGAGGCACTGGAGATCCTGGAGCGTTCCTCGCATCAGTTGCCAGAGAGCTCTGGCCACTGTCAGACCCTTGGCTGCAGGTCTGAGCTCTAGAAAGGGGTGTGTGCTTTCTGGATCTGGTCTTCCAGAAGCAAGAGAACACTACACCCTGCCAGAGCTGAGGGTCAAGCGAACCTGGTGGTTTTCCTCTTTTGGGACCTCAAAGAGTCCAAAATTCAAATCCTAGCCACAGAAACTGGGGAGATGGCTTAGTCAGAAAGCACTTCCAGTGTAAGACCAGTGACCTGCATTTGATCCAGAGAATCCACATCAGAAAGAAAAAAGCCATGCTTGGCGGCCCACAGGGGTGCTTGCTGGCCAGCCAGTCTAGTCTACCTGTGAGCTGAGTCCCCAGTGAGAGATATTGTGTGTGTGTGTGTGTGTGTGTTTCGTTTTTGTTTTCTAAAAGTGGGCCTGGGGAGATGAGGAAAATGGGTAAAAGGCTCACCACACAAGCGTTACTTGCTGAGCTCGAATCCCCGGGGCCCGCATAAAGCTGTGTGTGGCAGGGCACATCTCTAACCCATGTGCTCCTTTGCTGAGAAGGGAGACAGAGACAGAACAAATCCCAAAAGCTCATGACTTTGTCTTGGCTTACACAGCAGTGATCACAATATACCTATATCAAACAAAGTGATAAGAGCCAACACCTGCTTTCTTCTGACCTCCTCTTGCATGCTGTGGTACACACGTGTCCCCATGCATTCACATACTACACACACACACACACACACACACACACACACGTACGCACATACACACGTACTCACATACACACGCACACATGCATGCACACATGGACACATCCACACGCACACATGCACACACGCACACACACGCATGCACTCAACTACAGCAAAAGGCAGTGAGATGGCTCAGTGGTGGAGGAGCTTAAGGCCAGCCTGAGTTTGATCCCTGGGACTCACTTGGTGGAAGGAGAGAACCGGTCCTCCTTTATTGTCATTTGCCCTCTCCACATGAGCTATGGCATGCTTGCATCTCCCCCTGACCCCCACCTACACACAAGATCAAACAGAACCCAAGTGGATAGTGGCTGAAGAATGAATGACACTTGAAGTTGACCTCTGGCTGCCACATACATGTGCATCCATGAGAATATGGATCCACGTAGACATAAACATACACTTATATATACAGACAAATCCTCCCCTAGGGTCCCTTGTACCCTGCATCTCTGAGTACAGTCCTGAAGGAGATGGCCTCATGGCCTTAGTCCCCAGAGGACTTCTCTGGCCACCTCCTTGTCTCTGCCTGTGCCTCATGACTGGATCTTCATGCCCACATGTTGGCCCTGGCCCTAGGCCTTGGGGGCCAAGGAAGCGTGATGTGCTGACAAGAAATCAGGTTAGGGATGAGCAAGACTGTCTAATAAAACATGAAATATCTAGTGTGTCAGGAAGCTTCCTGCAGGCCCTGGTGACAGAATAGTCCTCGTCAGTGTCACCCAGACAGGGTGTGACAAGCCCAGAGCCTGAGGCAGCAGCCAGATGTACCTCACAGGGACCGAATGAACACCGAGGCCCAGACCCAAGGAGGCAGCTCTGGTGCCGTCCCATGTCAATCCAAATCTGGAAACTTCTTCCTCTGAAGTCACACCCAGGCCTGGCTGGTCAGCCCCTTGTCTTCAGGTCCTCAGACCCCAGACGACACTTCCCACTGATACTCCCCGACCTCCACTCACTGGCGTCTTCCTGAGTTTGTCCAGTGTGTTTCTACAACGTGGTTCACTGTATGTCCCATGCTTTGTGAATGCCCTTTCTGGTGGCCACGCTGCATCAAGCCAGCCTGTGAGCACTGTCATTTGCCCAACAGCTCAAATGGGTGTTTGCAACTTTTAGCCATGAATTATTTTTAATTAAGTTATGTAGAGTCTGATTTGAGATAAGGTCTTATAGATGAAGCTGGCCTTGAACTCACTATGTAGCTGAAGGTAAGTGTGAAGAAAGCTAGTGAGTGAGCAGGTAGACTGGGTGCATTCACTTGGCCCTGCTCTTGTCTGTGGATGTGAGGTGACCAGCTGCCCAAGTTCCTATCTTGCTGACTCCACAACATCAGAGCGTAAGGTGGGGTTGTGAGGTAAAGTAAACCTTCTCCCCTAAGCTGTGCTTCTTGTCAGAGTGTATTTGTCAGGAAAAGAAAAGAAACAGGGACAGAAGCCAGCCTGGCTGTACAAGACTCTGCTCAATACATACATACGTACGTATGTACATACATACATACATACATACATGCATGCATGCATGCATACATTCATAAACACATATCCACAGTGCACACATTCCTACATGCACACATTCATACACTCGTAAGTGCACATGCTTGCACATAGTGTGTTCTGTCCTCAGGTGCTGTCCCAGTCCTTCCTGCACTGCCTGACGACTCAGGAAATATCAGAGATTTGGCTGCAGACCCTGTAGCTTCTGACACAATGTCCTCTCCTTCCAGCTGAGGAGGTAGCTCAGTGCATAATCAGGCTCAGGTGGATGGAGGTTAGGAGAAATTTTCACGCCCCTGGAAAGTTATTGTTCTGTTTTTCTTCAGAGCCAGAAATCAGAGCAGACCTGGGGCCCTGGGTGCTCAGGAGGCCTTTCAGAATAGGCAGAGGTGTTGGGCAGCTGTGACTCCACAGAGTGTTCTAGGCCAGCACTTCTCATACTTCACTAGGCACAGAGACGCCTCAGGGTCTTGGTAAGGGCAGATGCTACCCAGGCAGGGCTGGACGGGGCCTGAGACTGCCTTTCCCTAGGTGATAGTTCCTGGATTGTCCTGAACCAAGACTTAGAGCCACAGTTGTCCCCTCCCTCCTGGTGGGGACCCAAAAGAGCCCATGGCAGCACCACCATCCTAGAGAGTCTGACAGAGGCCTTGTCCAGAGCTCGCAGGTGTCACCAAGATCAAGGCTAAAGGCCCATTCAGTGAAAAGGTCTGGAGTGGCTTTGCCTAGTCAGGACACCACTCAACAGCATGTGACTTGGACAGGAAGAGAACTCTCTAGAATTTGAGGCTGGCTCTGTTCCCACACGGCTTCGTGGGTTGAATGAGGTCCCAGTGTGATGATCCTGCTGTGACATACCCATGTACCCCTCGGATTCTCTTCTTTCTTTCTTCTTTTTATACCTCCTCACCCCCGTGTGCGTGTACATGCACACACAATATGGTGTGGTGTGTATGCCAGTGTGTGTGCACATGATGATGTGTGTGCATGTGGAGCCCAGAGGTGGATAGATACATGTTCAGTGTGTTTCTCCATTGCCCCTCACCTTATTTTTGAGGCTGGGTTTCTCATGGAACTGCGACTCCCCCTTTCATTTAGATGTGGTTGAGCAACAAGCCCCAGGAATCCATCTGTCTGTGCTTCAGCGCTTGGGTTACAGAGGTCCAAGGCTTTGACCAGCTTAACATCAGTGTGTTGACTCAGATGAAGGTCCCCATGCCTGAACAGCAGGCAATTCACACAGAGCCGCCTCTCCAGTACATCCCTCAGACTTTGGACTATGTGCTGGGTTCCTCATAAGCCCCAAGTGAGACTGTCGCATACAGTGCAGACATGTGGCCAGTGCCAGGAACTCTTAGCTGTCTTTGGGGACTGATAAGTGTGAACAGGGTTTATGTTGCATGACTACTCCCTCAGGGTCATTCTGGGTCAAAGCAAAATCTCCTAGGGTGCTAGGGTCACATTTGGCTGCCCGTGATGCTGATGTGGGCACCCACCAAGCTGTGGTACTGTAACCTGCAAGCTGCTCTGAAGGTCCCATTGAGAGCCAGGAGGTGCCAACTCTTGGTCAGTGCACTTACTGTTTAGTCCAGCTGTGACCAGTGCATACTTGTTCTGCCTTGCTGGAAGCCAAGGGAACAAGAGAGGAGCTTGTTCTAGCTGGACACTAGGAAACCTATTCTGAAGTCTTTTTTGAAGAGGTCATATGTCACTCTGCTGATGTTCCTGACCTCTCAGCTCATTGATATACGTCAGCCAATCTTTGTGTCTGTGCTCAGTTCCGGCCCAACACTGAGCCCTGCCCAAATCTCTGAACTGTTTTCCTCTTTCTTATGTAAACCCATTTCTGCTCCCCTTCATCTCCCAGTACTCACGTTCTTTCTCCTCTCCCCCTGGTCTCAAGACTCTTGCACATGCTCTAGCCTTTCTGGAACAATGTTCAATCCCTCTCTCCCTCTCAAACCTGAACCTCTTGCTTTTACCCCAAGCCCCCAGTACTGTCCCCCACCTTGGTCCACAGCATGTTGGGCCCAGCTAACGCCATGTGACCCTCGTGACCTAGTAGGGCGTACCTCAGTGTTGTTGATTCTCTTCAGGTCCTCGGGGGTCAGCATGGCACCTAATATCTGAGAGGTGTTTAATACAGACCACGGGGCTCAGGTAACAGTGAGTTCCTTCACAGCCATCAGGACCCCAGTTCTTGAGAAACATCGAGAAATTTACTAGAAAATAATTTCAAGAAAAAAACTGGACTAAGGATGGGCAATGGGCTCAGGCCCACACAGTACTTATCCTTCCAGAAAAATCTTCGTGACTTTTCAAACATATACATAGACTTTAAAAATGGTTGAACATGTGCATGTATACACATGGGCGTGTGTACACATGGGTGTGTGTGCTTACTCATCTGCCACCCGTTCTTCACTTCTTCAGCCTCCTCTTTGTTGACGTATGCTCACTATTCACCTTACTGACTGGGTGTGGAGTCACGCACCTTTAATCCCAGCACTCTGGAAGCAGAGGCAGGTGGATGCCTGAGTTTAAAGCCAGCCTGGTCACCACAATGAGTTTCAGGCCAGGCAGGGTACATAGTGAAATTCTGCCGCAAAAAAGAATGAAGGAAAAAAAAAGTTATAGGGACAGTAAGTTCACGACCAGAAACTGTAACATACACTGAGAAGGCTGTCTCCTGTCCCATCTTCTTCCTCCCATAGCCCACAGGCAACTGTTTCTGCTTCTTATCCATCTCTCCAGATTTCTTCTGAAGATGCAAGCAAGGTTAAACACACAGCCTTATTTCAGTCTTCTGGGCCTTGCCGTTTACCACCCACATTCCTCGATGCCTTTCCCGGTTGACCTGAGACCAGCCTGTCCATGCCTCGAAGATACATAGCATTCTATTAAACAGATGGAGCCAACTGGTCTCCACTCCTGACTCCTGGATTGCGTTAGACTTTGATGTCGAATAATCCCAAGATGAACAGCTTTGCATGCGTCCTTTGTAGTGAGCGCTGCCACCTGTGTCAGATGAAGTCCCAGGAGGGAGTTCTCTCCAATGGGAAGGGATGCCAGTGGTGGCTTGAGAGGCAGCCACTGCTCTCCCGAAGGACTTGTGGCAGAGAAGGGTTGTCTCACTTGTGGGCCTCCCCCTCCCTTGTCGTGTGAGCTCACCGGTACTTGTGCTTAGCTTTTATTTTGCAATTCTTTGGAGGGAGACTGAAGATGAGCTCATGGTCTTTCCTGTGCCTCTCTTGTTGCTGTTTTCACCTTGATCGGATCCTGCTTCTCCTACAAGCTCTTTATAGACTAGGGACGTGGCCTCTGCTATGATCGGAGTCGCAAGTATAGTCTGTTACACTGGGCTCCTATTGATTTTTATTTTTGGCATGTAGACTTATTTCATAATTTGAGTTTCTCAGTTGTATTCTTTGTTGGTTTGGGATTTTTGAATTATAATTAAAAAGAAGAAAAAGGAATTCTCATGGCTTTTCTCAAGCCAAAGGCTTTTGGCTGGATGTAGCTCACACCTCCACGGCGCTGCAGAGAGACAGTGTGGCTTTTCTTCTGTTGTGTGACAGAAGAATCAACACTATGGCAAAATAATGTTGTATGACACTATTTTGAGGTAGACCTGAACAAACATCTACTTATCCCAGATAGGACACCAACGGCACACCAAAGCGTAGATACCACCCAATTCTAATTGGTGACTCAATGGGTTTTATGTGGGGTCACTTACAGGAATGTGGGTGAGGGATTACTTACAAAAGCAAAAATGACTCAAAGACAGATGCATCACCAAAGCCCACCCCAACATGGGTGATGGCTCATGAAAGCTGGGGACCTGAAGCACAATTTACAGGAAGTGCCAGAGTTTGGAGTCTCATTCAGACAGCTCAGCTTGCCTGAGATGCTTCTAAGTAATTTATCTGGTGTCCATTTCTTCCAGGTAGCTTAGCTGTTCTGAGTGTGTCTCACCAGTCCTTACTGTTTATATATTCTTGGGAAGAGAGAAACTCAGTAAATCTGATCATTTTCAGGGATTTCCTGAAGTCTTTGAGTTGCTTACTTCTGAACTTAATGCATTTCTCTCCAAGATGAAAATTGCTACACATCTACCTGTGAAGATGCTCAGCTGTGCTAGTGGTTTGGGTTTTGTTGTTATTTTTTTGTGTTTTGGTTTCATTGTTAAGAGTACCACAAGAAGACAAAGGTATACAACCATACGCAAAGGGCCTAGGTCAGATCCATGCAGACTCCCTGATTGTCAGCTCAGTCTTTGAGAACTCCAATGAGCCTAGGTTCGTTGATTCTGTGTGTGTGGGGGGGGGGGTATTTTGTTTTATTGTTTTGGATTTTGTTGTTTTTTGGTGTCTTTGACCCCTCTGGTTCCTATAATCCTTCCCCCCCACTCCACAGGATTCTCTAAGCTCCATCTAATGTTTGGCTGTGGATCTCGCATCTATTTTCATCAGTTGCTGGATGAAGCCTCTCTGATGATGATTATGCTAAGGTCCTGAAGTGGAAACTTCTGGTTTATTTGGAAAGTCAGTTATGTCAAATGATGTTTTGCTGGGGCACACAGGTAAAAGGATGTTTTGCTAAAGCAAACACATGAAAGAATGTTTTCCTGAAGCAGACACAGATGAAAAGATATTTTGCTATAGCAAACACTTGAAAGGAGTTTGTGTGTGTGTGTGCGTGGTGTGTGTGTGTGTGTGTGTGTGTTGTAATCACACAGACAGTAGGAGCTTGAGCATTGGTTTGCTTGGCCCAACCTCACTATTCTTCACTAATGACAGGCATGTATCAGTTCGCCTTACACTGCTGAGCTCCGCTTGTGGTGATGCCATAGAGAGAAACTCACCAAAGAACTTCTGTGAGGTTCCTGTGGTCTGACTGCTTCCAAGGCCTCAGGTGGTTGGCAAGCTTGCAGTTTCTGGATAGAACTGCCCTTGCTGGCTCATGTGTGGTGACTGCCAAGTGAACTGGACTGCAGCTGCTGACCCGTATTTGATGTTAGCTACTGGACTGAACTGCTGATATCCTGACAACAAAGATTAGATTCACCTCTAAAGAACTATTTCTAAATAGTCTACTTCCCTGTGTCCTAATAACTGTTCTTTTCCACTATCTCTAGTGGTGGGCTAGAAGGGAGACTGAATGCTTATTAAAGTAAGTGAGAAAAAATTTATGCTCGCTCCCCTAGGGGACAGCAGAATATCATTAGAAATAATTTCATTGCTTTTTTTTTTTCATTGCCAGTCCTGTTTGATTCTATCCTTAGTCTATGGCTTTCTAGATGCTGGTTCCCTGGATCAGCATGACTCCTTTGTGGTGTGGGTTTAAAACTGGACCATCATTGGTTGGCCACTCCCATAATTTCTGTGCCATCTTTACCCCAGTATGCCTTGTAGGCAGGACAAATTGTATGTCGAAGGTTTTGTGGCTGGATTGGTATCCGAGTCCCTCCACTGGAAGTCTGGCCTGGCTATAGGAGATGGTTCTTCAGGCTCCATAGATACCATTTCTAGGAGTCTTAGGGCCACCAGTAACTTTAATTATTTCAACGCCTATTTTAATGATGGTTCTTAAATGCTTTAACCTCCCTTGTAGCTCATCACTCACCAGAGGTAGCAAGAGAGAAAGGATATGAGGGGGAGGTGTTGGGAAAGTGGACCTGTTTAGAAATGCTTCTTTGGAGCAACTCCTGTCTGTGTCATCTGGAAATCTACAGTTCAGTTCACAGGTCAGCAACAGCAGCTCAATCCACTTGAGAACACTTCACAGATACACCAGCATTCCAGTTCTGTGGAGTAGAGATAGCAAACACGAATCAGCAGCAGTAGCACTACCTAGCAAAGACAGCCAGGCCTCAGCGTTGGCTTGAGTCAGCAGGAGGGAGCAACAGAAACTCCAGGAGAATTCTCTGCTGTGCCTCTCTCAGGGAAGCAAAGATCAGTGAAGATGAGAGACACGCAGCGTTGCACAGCTAGCTCTATAAGCAAGCCTAGCTCAACCCCCACCCCCCTGTTATTATCCATCGAGTTCCACCTATATATCCTCCCTTCAAACATCATGTGCCCTCCATAAGTCTTGCCTCAGCACGTGTGTCGTCTCAGCTGGCGTCACTCTGCCAATCAGCCCGATCTGCTGAAGTTGCAAGAAACTGCAGCACACCACCAGAAGTTTCTTGGTGCGGTTTCTCTCTATGGAGGCCCAACAAATGCAGCTCAACTTTGCAATGTCAGGCAAACCAATACATGCATGCTGTTAGTGAAGTCTCCTTCATCACGTGTCTTTTCACTGCTTGCTTTAGCAGAATGTCCTTTCACCTGTGTCTGCTTCAGCTAAGCACTTCTTCAAGTGTTTGCCTCAGCAAAACACCATCCAACCGACTTTCCAAAGAAGCCTTAAATTTCCACTTCAGTAACCCTTGTAGATCTGGGAGTTCCCATTGCACTAGGTTTCTAGCTCAACTCCAAGGCCCCTGATTCCAGCTGTCTCTCCCAGGACTCCCTTGGACCTGGCAGGTGCTGAATAATGATGCAGAGACATATTAGTTTTTTGTAAATGCCTAGGCACTGTAGCAAGGCTACCTCCTAGCCAGCTCATCTTACTCTATTACCCCATCTACTCTAGTCCACATCTGCCACTGGCCACATCTCTCTCACCCTGTGCACATCTCACCCCATCCCTTCCCCCATCTTGTCAGGCCCCTTTTGCTCCCCATTCTTCTCCCAGAGTCCCTATCTCAGCAGGAAGTTCAGCTTTCCTTTCCTGCTTCTGCTATTGGCTGTCAGGTTTTCATTAGGCCAATCAAAAGATAGGGGATTAAGAGTGTTTACAAAATATGATACCAGTGAGAAGCCACAAGAATAACAATATCAAAGTCCAGACAGTACTCAGCTCTCTTCCATTACAGAATTAACAACTGAATAATACAAAGATAATCTTCACACAGTGCACAGAAATGTCACCCCAACAACTCTCTCTCCCTCCTTTCACGACCTGATTTCTCCTGCCCCCAGTCCCTGAGATATCTATTCTCCAGCCCTTCCCAGGGGCATGATCCCCCTTGAGCCCTTCTTGTTGCTTAGGCTCTCTGGGTCTAGATTGTAGCATGGCTGTCATTTACGTTATAGATAATAGTCACTTAAAGTGGGTATATACCGGATTTATCTTTCTGGGTTTGAGTTACCTCACTCAGTATAATTTTCTAGTTTTATCTTCTTGCCTGCAAATATCATGTGTTTTTTTTTTTTTTTTAACAGCTGAGTAGCTGAGTATGATTTCCAAAGTGGCCATACAAGTCTGCACTCCCACCAGCAACGGAGGAGAGCTGCTGTTGTCCCACATTCCTGGCCGGCATGATCTTAGTTATTCTGACATGTGTAAGATCTCAGAACAGTCCTGATTTGTACTTATGGCTAAGGATGTTGAATACTTCTTTAAGTGCTTCTTGGCCACTTGTGATTCCTCTGTTGAGAACTCTCTGCTTAGATCTGTACTCCATTTTTTAATTGGATTATTGGTCTGTTGATATCTAGTTTTTTTTTTAGTTCTTTATTTAATATATTATTTGAAATTACCCCTCTGTCAGAAGTGGAGTTGATAGAAATCTTTTCCAATTCTGTAGGGTCTTGTTTTGTCCTATGACATGTCCCTTGCCTTACAGAAGCTTTTTCATTTTATGAGGTCCTTGATCTTAGTGCCTGTGCGACTGGCAGGAAACTGCCTCCTGCGCCAGTGCATTCAAGGCTCTTCCGCATTCTCTCTTCTATCAGCTCCAACATATCTGGGTTTATGTTGCACATTTTAGGATCCACTTGCAGTCGAGTTTTGTGCGGGGCGATAGATATGGATCTATTTGCAGTCTTTTACATGCTGACATCTATGTAGGCCAGCACCATTTGTTAAAGATGCTTTCTTTTTTTCATCGTATAATTTTGGCTTCTTTGTTTAAAAAAAAAAAAAAAAGAAAAACCACATCAAGTGTCCATAGGTGTGGATTCTGGGTTTTTTTATTTGATTCTATTGATCAACGTGTTTTTATTCCAAACCCACGTGGTCTTTATTACTATATCTCTGCAGAACAACTTGAGATCAGGGATGGTGACACCTCAGAAGTGCTTTCACCTACAGGGTTGTTTTCACTATCCTGGGTTGTTGTTGTTGTTTTTAATTTTTCCACATGAAGTTCAGAATTTTTCTTTCAAGTTCTATAAAGAATTGTGTTGGAATTTTGATGGGAATTGCATATAACCTGTAGTCATTTTTACTGTGCTAATTCTACCAGTCCATGAGCATGGGGAATCTTTCCATCCTCTGAGATTTTCTCCAATATTTTTCTTCAGGGACTTGAAGTCCTTGACATGCAGGTCTCTCACTTGCTTGGATAGAATTATATTACTTGTGGCTACTGTGAAGGCTGTTGTTTCCCTAATTTCTTTCTTGGCCTTAGATCATTTGTATAAAGGAGGACTACTGGTTTTTATTTATTTATTTTTTATTTTGGTTAAATTTGTATCCAGCCACTTTATTGAAGGTGTTTATCAGCTGTAGGACTGATTTTTTATTATGTCCAGGTATGTCCCTTGTATCTCTGATCTCTCCAAGACTTTTATCATAAAGGGTGTTGAATTTTGTCAAAAGTTTTTCAACATCCAATGAGATGATCATGTGGTTTTCTTTTCCTTTCCATTGTTTATACGGTGGATTACACTGACAGATTTCCATGTTGGAGCATCTCTGGAATGAAGCCTACTTGATCATGGTGAATGATCTTTTTGATGTCTGTGGATTTGGTTTGTGAGTATATTATTGAGTGGTTCTGCATCAATGTTTATGAGGGAAATTAGTCTGTAATTCTCTTTTTTGAGTCTTTGTGTGGTTTAGGCATCAGGGTGACTGTAGCTTCATAAAGTGAATTTGGCAATGTTCCTTCTGTTCTATTTTGTGGAATAACTTGAGGAGTATTGGTATTAGCTCTTCTTTGAAAGTATGGTAGAATTCTGCACTGAAACCATCTGGCCCTGAGTTTTTTTTGGTTGGGTGACTTTTGATAACTGCTTCTATTTTCTTAAGGGTTATAGGTCTGTTTAAATGGTTTATCTGATCTTGATTTAACTTTGGTAAGTAGTATCTATTAAGAGAATTGTCCATTTCCTTTAGATTTCCAATTCAGTGAAGCACAAGTTTTTCTGCAAGACATCTATCTGCCCATGCCCTTCTGGCCTTTAGAGTCTCCATTGAGAAGTCAAGCACAATTCTAATGTTTGCTTTTATATGTTACTTGGCCTTTTTCCCTTGCAGCTTTTAATTCTCTTTGTTCTGTCTGTTTAGTGTTTTGATTATTGTATGGTGGGGAATGGGGAATTTCTTTTCTGGTTCAGTCTATTTGTAATTCTGTATGCTTCATGTATCTTTAAAGGCATGTCTTCCTTAAGGTTAGAAAATTTTTCTTCTATGATTTTGTTAAAAATATTTTCTGGGTTTTTGAGCTGGGAATCTTCTCCCTTGTGTATTCCTATTATTCTTCGGTTCAATCTTTTCATTGTGTCCCAGATTTCCTGGATGTTTTGTGTCTGGAATTTTTTTTTTTTTGATTTAACATTTTCTTTGACCAATGTATCATTTTCCTCTATCATTTCTTCTATGTCTGAGATTCTGTCTTCCATCTCTTGTATTCTGTTGGTGATGATTGCATCTGTAGATCCTGTTTGCTTACCTGAGTTTTCCATGTCCAGGGTTCCCTCAGTTTGTGTTTTCTTTATTGCTTCTATTTCCACTTTCAGGTCTTGAACAGTTTTATTCATTTCCTTCACCTGTTTGGTTTTTCTTAGCTTTCTTATGGGGATTTATTCATTTCCTTTTTAAGGAGCTCTATCTTCTTCATAAAGTTGGTTTTAAAGCTGTTTTCTTGCACTACAGCTGTGTTGGAATATTCAGGGGTTGCTGTATTAGAGTAGCTGGCCAAGATATCCATATAGATGTCTTGCAGATGCTAAGAGACCACAGATGCCAGCCTAGACTATTATAACCAGCAAATATTTCAATCACCATAAATGGAGAAAACAAGATATTCCATGACAAAGTCAATATTAAACACTATCCACAAATCCAGCCCAACATAAAGTACTAGAAAGAAATACGGATGATGCCATATTGCCCAGGCTGCTGTTGGTTATGGTCTTACACTGCTGTCTAGGCATCTCATTTTGGGGTGTTTATAATTTAGGTGCCAATTTATGAATTGATCTTTGTTGGATAGATTTTTTCCTTTTGTTTTTTTCCTTTCTGGTCTTCTGAACTGAGTGGCCTATGAGTCCTCAGGTCCTGTATGTTGCCTCTGTTGGGGTTTTGTGTGTTGATGCTGCCTCTGGGATTCTGGGGTTCTGGGAGCTGGCATGGCCTCTGGAGTCCTCGATAGTAGAATGCCTTCCAGTAGAGCAGGGGACTTCTGCTGGAGTGTGGACATGGCTTTCTGTCCTCTGTGACATGTGACAGCTGACACATTGAAGCCCACTGATGCCGTGCTCACCCTACATGGTCAGAACTGGGTCCTGCTCAGACTAACATATAGGTGGAATGTCCATAGAACAGCAAAGCTCAGAAGACTCCAATGTCATGCCAGCCCAACAGCTGACACCATGGAGAGGTGATCCATGCCCTCTGAGCACACTCTCACTACACTAAGAACTGTCTCCCCCAGCAGCTGCTGTTTGCTGGCTGGCTCCTCTCTGTACAGCCACAAATAAATGGAACAGACATGGGGTGGAGATTTGGTGAAATGGCGCTCTGAAACTCTCTCCTGCCTTTATCTTGCTGCAGAGGCAGGGACCTGAGTTCCATACCCAGAATGCTTTGAAAACGGCAGGTATGGTAGAGTGTAGGCAGCCGTGTTTAAGATAGCACCTGGGACAGTTGCAAAGTCGTATGACTAGCACCTGACAATATAGGCAGCTGGCTTCCAGCGTGGCCAGCTCAGCTAAACTGGTAAACAAGTTCTCGTGCCCCTCCTGAGCGGGCTTATGCTAATGAGGTATTGGCAGTCTAACCTATCCTGAGAGAACACATCACCCAGCCCGCCTTGGGCAGATATATAAGCAGCTCATTTCTGCTGCTGAGGGTCCCCAGTCCCTATCCCTAGGTCCCATCCCCGTCCATAAGTCAAGAGTCGTTCCTGGAATAAAGCTGACTGAGAAGGATCCGATCGTGTCGTGTCTTAATTGCTGGTCAAGGCGGACGTGACAGTAGAGCACACTTGTGATGCCAGCACTGGGGAGGAAGACAGGCACATCCCTGGGACTCGCTGGCTGACAGCCTAGTTCCAGGTTCAGAGCAAGACGCTGTCTCAAGGGAACACGGTGGAGAATGATGACACCTCCCCCCATACACACACACACACACACACACACACACACACACACACACACACACGGAGGGACAAGGGCAGGGGTATGGCTCAATGGTAGAGCACTTGCCTAATGTGTATGAGGCCCAGGCTTCCACCCTGCACCGCTCCCCTCCCCCCAAAGAGGATTGAGTATTGAGTAAGAAACTTCCTCCATCTTAAAAAAAAAAAAAAAGGCTTATATGTGAATATGTGAATTCTGGAAGGTTTGAAAAGATGAGGTTTTGTGACAAAAGATTCATGATGATGGTGGTGGTGGTTACTGTGAGGACGGTAATGAAGGTGGAGTTTATTGTAATGGTGGTGAGGGTGATGGTGATGGTGGAGGTGGTGATGGTTGTAGCTGGGGTGGAAGTAAGTGCTTATTTGTTCATTATCTCATTTAATCTTACCACTTTAAGTGGAAGACCTCATCTTGGAGACAAGAAAAGGACAGGAACTAGCAAGGTCATCTGAGAGCCTTTGGTTTCACTGATGGGCGCCCTCGAAGTGACCCCAAAGGCAATCCTGGTTCTGTGAAGAACAGGTGTTCACCTCATCTGAACGGGTATAGTGACACTCCCCAGAGGGGTGAGCAGCCACCACCTCAGGCTGCCTTTCTCCTCAAGGGCGCAGGGCTAGGAAATGTTGCAGTCCCGGATGTAACCACCAGGTGGCGAAGCAGCAGCACAGCGCCCTGCCCCCAGCAGCCCTAGAAAAGCAGAAAATACAAATTAAAAATTCCTTGGCCTGGACATGGAAGTCAGTTGGAGATTCCGGGAGCCTTCTGGCAAATCCTGGAGGTTTGACCTTCTGCTAAGCAAGCCTGGAGGAGTCCGTGACAGGCAAAGGGCAGGGAGTGAGTTGGAAGGGAAATAAATTCCTCCCCACAAGCTTTGGATTCCAGCCTCCTGGAACCCAAGAGACTCTCAACACAGTGGACGCTCCAGAGGCTCAGGGGCAGGGCAGTGCTGTGCATGTGAGCCCAGCCTGTTTTACAAACACTGCTCTGTTTCACAGACTGAAAACCAAAGTGCCAGGGAGTTGAGGCCAAGCCTCAAGGTTAACTCTGGGTTCCAGCCCCTATGGCTGGGCCTGGTCTAACCCTCTCCCATCACCTCCCATGAGGTCCTCTGGCCTGGTTACTCCATCTCTCTGAATCCTCTAGGGCAGACAGTACAATGAGCCCTTGCTGAGGCCCCACATCGACCCCCAAATACACACGGGAGGTTCCTGGAAGTTCAGGGTCTTCACCCATGCACAACTCCCTCCAGACACCCCCCTCTCTCACACAGAGCTGTGACTTGGCTGAGATTCTGACCCATATCCTGTATCCCGGGCCAGCTGGGGGCCACTCAGCTACTGCCCATGAGGCATCCAGGAAAGCACAGGCTTTGGTGTCTGGTTCGAATTTGGGCTTGGCTGTGTGATCTTGGCCAAGTTGCCTGCCCTCTCTGAGCCTCATTCTCTTGTTAGAAGGGGAGAACACCCGTTTCTGTCTCGGACTGCTATGAGAGGAGAGTGAGGGCACACGAGGACAGCTGTCACCTAGGGGCACAGCTCAGATGCTGCACTAGGCTCAGGCTGGCTTCATCCTTACAGGGAACATAAGAGAAGAATTTTGCTTTGGGTGACCAAAGAGATGGTGAAGTTCCACACATGCACATCCACTCGGCCCTTGAGAAACTTCACAGAGATTCTGAGAAATGGCAGCCAGGGTTCACCCTAAAGATTTCAGTCTGATAAAGACAGCCTCAGACCGCCGTCTGGATAGATGGCTAGATGGATAAAGTCCTGAGGACCGAGTTTAGTACCTGGGTTCCATATAATGGAGGGAGAGAACCAACCCTGCAGGTTGTCTTCTGACCTACACACATGTTTGCACACCGATGGAAAGATTCACACACACACACATACCCCCAATAACCAAGTAAGCAAACATGGTTGCCAGCAGCAGCCTCTGAACTCACTGGGCTGGCGAGGCCAATGGTTTCCTGCTTGGACAGCCCCACAAGAGTCTAGACTCTGGAGTGAGAAGGGTCAGGGATAGCAGCCCAGGGTGAGGTTAAACTTTTACTGCCCCCAGGTAAGGAGCAGCCATGGCCAGTCCCTCTGTTCCTAGAATTCAGTAATCACCCAGCCTGGCGCTGGAGGTTGAAAAGGTCTGGCTTTTCTCTCTTGATGCCAGAGAAGCCAGAGAGAGCTTGGGACTCCCCATCCTTGGGATGCTTTACCATCCAGGCAGCCCAGCGCAGTAAGCCCTCTATCTTACCTCCCCTCCGCAGTGCTGGGACATCCCAAAGATGCTCCTGGAAACAGGACAAGATGTTTATTCCCAGTTGGTCCCCACCAGCAGAGCAAGGAGGGGCCTGGGGGCACGTGGCATCGGAGAGGACTAATGAGGACTAGCAGGTCCCAGTGCTCGCCTTTCCTGAACAGCTACCAGCAGCTCCATCGATAACAATCAAGAAGCTTCTGGCCAGGGCTGGGGTGTGGGGCTCTTCCGGGTCCTGCAGATTTGCACCTTGCTTTTCCCCACCCCCATGACACATCCTGGACCACCTCTCGGCCTGTGCTGGACCAGAGCTCTGAGATGCCCACCAACCTGGCCCTTGAGGCCCTCCTGGCCACCTCCATCCCACCCGGCCCCACCCTGCAGCTCCACCAGTGCCGCCACCTCCACCATTCACAATGGCAGTTCCTGAGACCCAGCGCCACAGCCACAGAGCCATGTGTGGATGGCTGGGTCTGTGACTACAGTACTTTTACATCCACGACTGTAACCAGGGTAAGGGTCCCCAAGCCTGTCCTGCAGAGCCTTCCTCCTTCCCAGCCTTTGATGACTAACAATGTGTGAAAGTCTTATACAGGGCTGGGGAGGTGGCTCAGCTGGGAAGGTGCTGTTGAAGGCCAGAGTGAACCCCAGAGCCCATATAAAAAGGGGTGCTTGTGGACAGTGCTAAAGGGCAGGGACGGGAGGATCCCTGGGGCTCGTAGGCCAGCTTGTCCAACTGAATTAGTGAACTCCAGCTTCAGTAAGAGACCCTGTCTCCAACTATAAACTGATTGAGAAAGATGTCTAATGTCAGCTTATGGCTTCAGCAGGCACCTACATACATGTGCACCCACACACATGTACTCGCACACACGTGTACCCCCATACAAACGAATCCACACAGCAACACACAAAACTATACAGTTACCCAGTTGATGTATGAAGGCAGATTTGGCCTCTCCACAGGTGAAGGACCACTGAGATGTGGTCTTGCCACGGGGGAAAGACTGAAGACAAAATGCAGTCACAGCCAGACACCTGGGAGGGTCAGGGGCGGAACATGACGCGGACGAGGAGGCTGCTAAACCAACCTAGGAGGATTCCCAGCGTCAGAGTTGGGCATGTGTGCTGAACAACCTTAGCGGAGTTCTTAAACCAGAGCGTACAGGAACAGGGATGGACCAAGGAATAGTTTGCTCAAATGGAGAGAGAGACAGAGACAGAGCAAGCTTGCTCGCACACTCAGGTCTGCATACATTTGCATGTAGGAGCATGAGGAAGCCGGGATCAACCTTAGAGCATTCCTCAGGAGCCATGAACCTTTAAAAATGTGTCTATTTGTGTGCGTGAGATATGTGTGTGGTGTCTATGTGCATATCGAGGCACGTGCACACCCCTGCAGAGTCCACAGAGGGTGTCAGGTGTCCTCTGCTGCTCTCTGCCTATTCCTTTAAGGCAGGTTCTCTCCCTAACAGGGCCTCACATTTTCTCAACCAAGCCAGCAAACTCTGGAATCCCTCTGTCCCTGTTCCCTCAGAGCTGGGGTTACAGGCATGATCCAGATGCCTGGCTTACTGTGAGGGTGCTGGTACCCTAACTGTGGTCCTCACAATTGCATAGCAGGGGCTCTTAAGTCTCTGAGCTCCTTTGTTGTGACACAGTTGGCTCCCAGACCTGGCTAGAGTAGCTGGCCAGTGAGCCCCAAGAGTCCCGTCCATCTCCCCTGTATCGGGATTACTGGATACACTACTATACCCCTCTTTGTATGTGGGTTCTGGAGACTGAACTTCCAGATTTAAGCTTCTGCAGCAAGCATATTCCTACTGAGCCCTCTCCAGACACCTCCCTCAAGTGGAGAACTTAATCATCTGGCTCGGACTTCTGACTGCTTATGGTGAACCAGGTTCAGACGTGAGCTTGGGGACCGGTCCATCCATGCAATAGCAAGGCTGGCTTAGCACACTGTCTCTTGTCCTGTCACCTTTTGGTGACACGAACTGCTCCACAGGCTGGCCTTCTAGTCATGCCCTCACATAATCCTGTCACTGTCCTATTGAACAAATCAATCTTTCACATGCAAGGCGGATTGTGGCCTTCCAGTGGGGCACACAAACCCTACCTCCCACAGTCTTTCCCTGGACCTTTGTGGGGAATGTGCCCTGAGGCCCAGGCTGAGCAGGCTCCTGGGAGAGACCCTTAGCTCACCCTTCCTCACCCATCCCTTCCATGTAACAGGGAAATTGTCAGGCTTCTCTCTCTTCCAGTGGGACCTGCCCAGTGTGTAGCTCCCAAAGCCTGAAGGCTGAGATCCTGGCAGGAGCCTCTGTCTGGAGCCTCTTCTCCCACGGGTGAGCAGTTCCTCTCCTCCTGGCTCCCCAGGACAGAGTAACTATCTGGGAGCAGAAGGCATTAAGGTGTTAGGCAAATTCCAGTGTTCCAACCAGAGGGGCTCCCTCTCAGGACACCCATGCATTGCCACTGAGGTAGCCCCAGGGGACTCAGATCTGGGTCCCCGATGCCAAAGCCATATTCTTGACCACAAGTTCTCACTGACCCTAAGAAAAAGATGCTACCATTTTAATACCATCTCAAAAGTCTTCCATGTTCCTAGAAGCTCTGAGAGAACAGAGCTGGCTGCCCTCCTCTCCTTTGGGGAGGTGCACCTACCCCGTGTAGAGTCCCCTGTACCCCATGTGTTCATCTTCACAGGCTGGGCACAAACCAATGCTAGGCTGGTGCAGGGGCTGGGGCTGGTGACACCTTGGCCCCCAATTCCTTATCTGGTGTGGCCCTGTGGCCTTCAGTTCCTGAGTGCCTTGGGACTGGCCAGCATCACTCTGCCCAGTCCACACTAAGCAGGCACTGGAAGCCTTCGCTCTTTCTCCTGTCCTGGAGCAAGAGGGGCCTGTACCTCACTTCCGTGGCTGAGTGGACCACAACCCGCAGGAGGGCTGTTACCATGACAATCATGGGCTACACTTACAGCACAGGCCAGATGGCCTTGGCTGGCCTGGCCTTTGCCCTGCAGGACTGGTGAGACCTCATCTGACCGTGTCCACCCCCTTCTTGGCCACCTCCCTGATGTCCTGGTCATTGCAGAGTGAGGCTTCTTTTCGTGGGAGACTTGTTGGGGTCCCACTGTCAACCACAGGAGGACAGTGACACTTGCCATTTGTGAATGTTTCAGCCAGAAGCTTATGGTTTCTGCCAAATGGGGAGCTGAAGTGGAAACTTCCGGCTTCTTTGGGGAGTCAGCTGTGTCGAATGGAGTTTTGCTGGGGCAAACGTGAAGGAGTGTTCTCCTGAAGCAGACACAGGTGAAAGGCTGTTCTGCTAAAGCAAGCACGTGAAAGGACAAGTGATGAAGGAGTCTTCGATAACGACCACTTACGCTGCATAGTTGAGCTCCATTTTTGGGACGCCATAGAGAGAAACCACCGAAAACTTTGGGTGGTGTGCTGCTGTTTCTTGCTGCTTCCAAGGTCCAACTGGCAGAGTGATGTCAGCTAAGACAGACTCATGTGCTGAATGAGGCAAGACCCATGGAGGGCACATGATGTTCGGAGGGAGCATAAAAAGGACCCCACGGACCGTGAGTGGGGCTTGCTTGCAGAGGTAGCTGACAAGGCTTCTTGGCTTTGTGTCTTTGCTGATCTTCGCTTTGCTGAGAGAGGCACAGCCTAGAACTTCCCCTGGAGTTCCTGTTGGTCCCTCCTGCTGATTCAAGCTGAGGCTGAGGCCTGGCTGTCTCTCTCTGCTAGGTCATGTCACCACTGCTGATTTGTGTTTGCTATCCTGAACTCTCCCAAACTGGACTGCTGGTGTATCCGTGAAGTGTTCGCAAGTGAATCGACTGTGATCTGATCTGCGGATTTCCAGACAACACAGACAGGACTTGCTCCAAAGAAACTTTCTAAACAGGTCGACTTCCCCCCATCGTTTCTTTTCCATCACATCTGGTGGGTGGTGGGTTACAAGGGAGGTTAAAGCCTCATTAAAAGTAGGCTTTGAAAAAGTGAAAGTTACAGAGACCACAAAGCATTGGCTTGAGAAGGGGCATTATCAACACTTAAAACCAGGAGTTAGTTAAAAACAGAAATAAGCAATACTCACACCTTTTATTGGAAAATGAGAAGGTTCTGGGTCCCACCACCTCCTCCACCACAGTGGATCTCCTCTTCAGCACAACTGTACTTCCAGTAACATCATCATCTGTGTCTCTACAAAACTATCACCATCAATCTCTTGTACTGCCTTCATCATCACCATCTCCACCATCTCCATCATCTCCATCATCACCACCATCACCATCATCTCCATCTCCACCGTCCCCACCATCATCTCCATCTCCACCGTCCCCACCATCATCTTCATCCCCACCACCATTGCCATGCCCACCGTTCCCACCATCAGCACCATCCATCACTACTCTCCCCCCACTATCACTGCCAATCACAATACCACTGTTAACACCCTTCTCGTCTGGGATCTCAACCTGTGTGTCTCACACGTGCCTCATGGATCTCCTTGATGTCTCCAGGGAAATGAGTTTGTTATTTGAGGCTAGCTATTTTAAGAAAACACGTGATGGATATTCTGCAGCGGACGGAGGACAGCGCTCAGTGGAGACACCAGGAGAAGCTACAGAAGCAGGCCAGCTAGCTAATGGCATGTTAGGAGAGCCTGAGGAGCAGGAGGACTGTGCGAGCCTTGGAGAACTGTAAGGGGCTAGCTTGGCCAGGGTGGGCACGCCACGGTGCCAGCCATCAGGCTTGAGAAGGAAGGTAGGGCTTTGTGCAGCGCCTGGCACGCGGCTCATGGCTGCTCCTCCATCCAGTTCGGGAAGCCAGGCCTGCGGACGGGGCTGCAGAAGTCAGAGGGAAGCTCCGCTACCCTCCCCATCCATGCATTGAGGCCTAGGCCAGGCTAAGCCCTTGCTTGAGTGCTGCTACCTAGCACCGAGGCAGCGCAGGCCCATCCCTCTGACATTCACGCCTGCTTCCCTCCCTCCTGGAGGTGCTGACATTCAGCAAGGCCTGAGACTCAGGGGTCTGAGCTGGATCTGTCCCATGATCCTGTGCTCTGCCAGAGAACCGGCACCATCCTGCTGGTGAAGAGCGATGTCCTGGTCAGCCTGCTCAGAGGCTCAGCTGGGGCACGAGCGTGGTGTCCAGGGAAGTCCCCAGCACCCTCAGGCCTTCCCGGGCGTCTGAGAGACTGGAGTCGCAGCAGGCTGGACTGAGACAGATGAGAAGCTGGTCTGGACACGGCTGTGTGCAGGAGGCCAGCTGCAGAGGCGCAGCTGGAATGGCAGTCCCTGCAGGAGACCAGGGCTCCCCAGGAGATGAACCACGACTGAAGAGGACACTGCGTGCTCCCAGCCTTCCAGCTCATGGGTAGAACAAGGCCCCAGAGGTGACAAGTGCTTTTGTTTCCTTATGAGCCATTTCACAGATGGGTAAAGTAGGTCCTGGGGGCTTGAGCAGTTGCTGGAGGGTAACTGGACTTGAACTTTGGCCAAGTAGCTTCCTGTTCCCCATCTGTCACCCACCATGCCCTGCACAGAGAGGCCCTGCCTTGAGAAGCACTGTGATTAGCACATGCCCCTGTGAGCAAGCCGAGTTAACAATGACATCCAAAGGAACCTCTGAAGAATGAAGGTCCGGCTTGCCTGGAACCTGGTCTCCATTAACACCAAAACTGAGGCCGGAAGTGTGGTACAGTGGATAGGCTCTTGCCTATCACACAGGAAGCCCTAGGTTCGATCCCCAGCACCACATAAAACAGAATGTGGTAGGCTAGCATGGGCTACCCCTGTCTCAAAACCAAAAGCTAAAAAAAGCCCCAAAATCTAAGGAGGAAAGCGTTTGTTTTGCGCAATAGTTAACCACCTATAGGTTATAATCACAAATAATACATCTCTGAACAAAAAGAATGAGATCAAATACTTTTTTTTTCAATCTCTCATTTTTAGGGGGTTTTTTCCTCCCTCTTCTTGATAAATTAGAAGGAAGCCAACATCCAGAGCCCACCCCCTCCACCCCCACCAACCTCTTCAAGGCTTCCTGGCTCTCCCAGGGGCCACAGAATATCTTTTGTTATTCAAATCAGAAGCTTTGAAGTTCTAACCCTGCCATTACCCACAACTCCGTTGTTCCCTTGGAAGGCTCAGATCCTTTCCAGTCCTCAGTCAGTGCTCACACTGGAGACTGCTACGCCAAGCTTTGCCTCTGCAGCCCCGGCCTGGCTGTATCTACCTGGCAAAACCATCAGTGTCTCTGATGGGGATGGGGACTGACTTTTAGAATGGTGCAGAATCACTTCCCCTTGAGGCCAATGCTAAGTTCAAGCACCGTGGAGCTGGGGGATGTGGCCACTCTGTCCTTGCGAGGGACTGAGTCAGGGGCTTGGGGGATCCTCCAGGCCCCTGCGGATCCGCTCTGGGATGCTCCCCCAGGCTGGGGGACATGCTCCCAGAAGCAGGGGCATAAAACCGTCTGAGGTCCCTCTGCTGTTACTGTCCCTGGAACAAGCCCAACTCTGGGAGAGGGGTCCTGCATTCAACGGGCCACCTCATGTCACTAGCTACTTCTGACAGGCAGGACACTGAGCTGGCAATGGCCTCTGGGCAGCCAGTGTGAGACGATGCTGTGTGCTGCGGTCACTCCTAGGTGGCATGCACCTAACTCTAGCTCTGCCCGCAGCTTCTCCTTAACGTTGCTCTGCTGTGGCCTGGCCCTAGAACTGCAAAGCTTAGGCAGGGATGTCTTCCTCTTGCAGACCTCTTTGTGCAGTGGACTTGCAAGGCCAAGCCACAGACACCCCACTGCTCAGGTGCCTGGGCCACCGCATGACCCTGGTAGACTCCCAGGCCCTGGCAGGATTTTGCATCTTAGGCAAAGTGCTGGTGCCACAGAGTGAGGCAAGAGGCTGAACAGGGAGGGCCAGGGCAGAGCCCTGCTGCCTGGCCACACCACCCGCTTCCAGGACTCCTCTTCCTTTCTCTCCACTTAGGCTATGGCCACAACACTTGAGTTCTTCCTGGCCTACTGTGACCATCACAAAGCCCCTGTGCATTTTCCTGAGGAGGAAACTGGAGTTCAGAGAAGTGAACCAGAATACACAGTGACACAGCCAGGGCTTAGACCTGAGTGTGTGTGTGTGTGTGTGTGTGTGTGTGTGTGTGTGTGTTTCTTCTTGTTACTTTTGGCTTCAGTTGTTTTGAGAAGGGTTTCAAGTAGCCCAGGTTCCTACACAGCCTTAGATGACCTTGAACTCCTGGTCTTCCTGCCTTACCTCCCTGCTGCCGGGGTCACAGGTGAGTACCATCATCTCAGGCAGCAGCAGTGGCTGCTGTTTCTCCTCCTCCTCCTCCTCCTCCTCCTCCTCCTCCTCCTCCTCCTCCTCCTCCTCCTCCTCCTCTTCTCCTTTTTCTTCCTTTGAGACAGAGTCTCACTATGTAACTCTGGATGGACTAAAACTTGCTATGTAGACTAGGCTAACCCTTGCCTCTGCCTCCCAGGTACCACCACCCCTGGATGCTTAGTTAAAGGTGTCTGCCACTGTCCATATCTCCCGAGACAGGATTTCTCTGTCTTCCCACACTGTCTTACCCTGTCTTAGGGGCCGGAGGTGCACCTTGGTGTGCGCCTCAGTGGCACTATCCTTACCTAGCCATCCCCAGTCCCAGGGTGGGGAAAAATCTTACAGAGGCTGTAGAGAGGGCCCAGCTTGGCACAGTGTTTGTCTCAAAAGCACAAAGGTCTGGCAATCGCACTCCTGTTAAAGGCTGGTATCGTGGTGCCCTTTACAGTCTTAGTGCTGAGGAGGGAGACCATGGGTGCCAGGGCTGGCTGGCCGGAAGTAGCTTAAAAAGCAAACTCCAGCCCAGAGGAAAAACAAAACATGGTGTGGGAAGACAGTAGGGGAAGTGCTCACTGTGCCTGCCGGGGGACCTAAGTTCAGTCCCCAGAACCCGTGGGGAGGAAAGCCAGGTACGGTGACATGCCCTTATAATCCCAGCACAGAAGAGGCAGACACAGGCAGGTCCCCAGGACTCACCAGCCAGCCAGTCTGGCCTGATTGGCAAGCTCCAGGCCAGCCAGAGATCTGTCTCAACAAACAAGCTAGATGGACATGGGGACATGTACCTTTAATCCCAGGGCCAAGTAGAACTCTGAGAGCCAGGCCAGCCTGGGCTACATACAGAGACAAAAAACTAAAACAAAAAAATAAGATGGACGTCATCTGAGGAATGACACACAAGGTTGAACTCTGACCTCCACACTCATGCTTACAACATGCACACACACACACACACAGAGAGAGAGAGAGAGACAGAGAGAGAGAGAGAGAGAGAGAGAGAGAGAGAGATAGGGAGACAGAGACAGACAGGAAGAGAGAGACAGAGAGGGGAGGGGCAGGCAGGCAGGCAGAGGAGTCATCTTCAGGATGAAATGGATTAGTCTAGAGTCCCAGCGCATGGCTCTCACTAGATGGACTGTCCCTACAGCTGCTGTATCCTTGGGGCCCACAGGGACCTCCCCCGTTGGGCAGGAACCAAAGTTACGGCTATAATCACCACAGTAGTTGGTACTTTGATACTTAGTAAGCCACTCTCCTTTTTGTTCAGTGCTGGGCCTGGGTGCTAGGAGCTCCTGTGTGCTAGACCGGCACTCCATCTCTAAGCCACATCTGCGGCCCCTTACTGTCTTAATATAGCACCGTATCAAAGCTGACTAATTTCCTTGTTAGGGAATGGCAGCTCAGACAGGTGATGTCGTTCATCTAAAGACCCCCAGCTGAAAAGCAGGGAAGCGCACTAAATTTGCTCATTTTAAAACACGATTTATGTCTTATTTTTATTTTACTTGTATGAGCATTCTGATTACATGTATGTATGTACACTGTGTGTAGGCCTGGTATCTGAGGAGACCAGAAAGAGGCATTGGATTCCTTGGGAACATGAGTTACAGATGGTTGTGAATCACCACGTGAATGCTGGGTACCAAGCCCAGGTCCTCTGCAAGAGCAGCCCGTGTTCTCAAGGCTGAGCCACCTCCCCAGCCAGAGTATCACAGCGTAGCCACCCCGGACTGGAACTCAGGGTTCACATCAGGCTGGTCTTGAACACCAGGCAATCCTCATATCTCAGTCTCTGAGATCACAGACTTTCATCACCATGAAGTTAACGTATTATGTCACTTAACTCACTTCTGTTATGAACCTACTGTGTTTCAGGTGCAGTTCTGGGCACGGGACTTCAGGGCAGGGGGACAATACTAGATATTAGAAGTGATTATTATGGAAAGCACCTGGCTCTAAAAATGTCACCAGTGGCTGGCTGAAACCTCCAGGGAAGGACGCGGCCTCTCCTCCAATCCAAATGAAGAAGCACGCGGATGACCGGCACGGCTCACCCTGGCAGCGCAGGCAACATGGCTGCCTCCTGTAGTCAGAGGGAACTCTCACTCCAGTTCTCTCCTTCCTAAACACAGTCTCCTCCGAGCAACCTGGCTTCCTTGCCTCACCTCCACTCAGCACCCCAACTCAGGATTAGCCCTTGAGACTCCCACCACGTCCTCACTGTGTGATAGGAGAAAGGCACTTGTGCCCGGGGGTTGGGTACGGGGACAACAGATCTTAGCTCAGGAGAGAGCTCAGTAACCAGTCTGCTAGCAGCAGAGTGTCAGGTTGTGCACTATCTCACGGCACTCCCCAGAGGAAGCCTGTGGGAGCTGGGATCCAGCCCAGGGCTGGCCTGGCCTGCCACCTGCCCTATAGGGGCAGCGAATATTAAGAGAAAAGGACTGCTTTAATCACTTCTTGTTGCTCATTGGTGAGGGAGAGATTCTTGCCTCTTCTGGGTTTACACATGGCCCAAACACTGGACAGACAAGATCAATGGCAGTTTAATTCATCATAGTCACAGCCCAGAGAGGACAGCCCTGCCACCACACAAGGCCACAGGGGCCTGCACCCAAGGACAAAATAAATATCCAGGAGCTGGGGGACGAGACAGGCTCTGAAGCACTAAGTGACTCCTGGCTTCTGTGGAAGATGTGAGCAGCTCGCTTTGCTGGTGGGCAAGGAACTGAAGACTACCAGATTAAAGATACCAGAAGCTACATGTGTTCCTTTGGTACAGAGGGGACCCCTCTCACACTCTAGACTGTTCTAGTTCCTTGAAACTCCCAAATCCATCTGTGCCTCCTTAGTTCTGGATGCTGCTCAGGACATGAATTGGTCCCTGGAATCCACATGGTTCCTCCCTCCCCCACACACACAGCCACCCCAGTTACCCCCACCTCCCCCCACATACACAGCCACCCCAGCTACTCCCACCTCCCCCAACATACACAGCCACCCCAGCTACCCCCACCCCCAGTCTCAAGACTTATGAAGCCCAGCTGAAGAGGAACACGGTGGCACACATTTGACTAGGAGTCTGAGACAGGAGGATTATTGCAAGTTAGAGGCCAAGCTGAGATACATAGTGAGCCCCAAGCTGGCCTGCAATGAGATCTGGGGGTGGAGAGGGAGGGGGAGGGGAAGAATGAAAACCTTTTGCTTAAATTCTCCCACAGTTCATGAAAAGATCATACTCTGGGCTGGCAAGATGGCTCAGCAGGTAAAGGTGCTCGCTAGCAAACTTGATGACCTGAGTCTGATCTTCAGAACCCACATGGTGGGTGGGAAGAGAGAACTGACTCCAGCAAGTTGTTTTCTGATCTACACACACACACACACCACACCACGCACGCCTACACACCCACACAACCACACACACCACGCACGCCTACACACACACACACACACACAACACTCATTGGCACAATCGCAAAGAGCTCCACTTGTTTACGCCCCAGAGGTCCCCAGCCTTAGTTATTGTAATCCATGTTAAAGGATTCAACTCCTCTAAGGAATGTTTGAGAGTCGTCCTGGAATTAAGTTAGAAATCAGTAACAAGAGTCAGAATGCCTATTGCATGATCACGAAGCCCAGCGTTCAGACCACACATAACAAGCCAGGCGTCTGTCCAGTGTGCACTAGTGACCCCAGCTCCACGAGAGGCAGAGTCAAGAGGATGGCTGGGCGGCTTCCAGGCTGGCCAAGAAAACATGAGTTCCAGGTTCAGGGCAACAGTCTGGCTGGAAGGAATAGGCAGAGAGTGACAGAGGAAGACACCCAAAAGCCCTTTCTGGTCTACACACACACACACACACACACACAGAGAGAGAGAGAGAGAGAGAGAGAGAGGCACACACACACACACAGAGAGAGGCACGCACATCTGCATATATGAACACAGAAGTAAATCTTACTTTTAAAAAATCAGTAACAAAAAGAAATCTAGATTCTGGGTATAGAGACACATGCCCTTAATTCTAGCACCCAGAAAACTAAGGTAGGCAAATGTCTTTGAGTTCAAGCCCAGCCTCATCTACATAGCAAGTTATAAGCTAGCCAATGAGATAGAGTGAGACTCTTGTATGTGTGTTTGGGGGGGGGGTGTTAAAGAGTGACTTTAACCTAAAGCAGCCAAAACAAAGGAAATGACAAATAGAAGAAACCCAAGAAACAGAAGAACAATAAAGAAAATCAGTAAAAGCTTACGTTGATTCTTTGGAATGATCAATAAAATTATAAACCTCTAGCTGCTGGGAACAGGCGGTAGAGCCGTTCCATTCTCAGACTCCATTTCATCATAGGGAGAAGCTGAATTCCAGGTCCCAAGCCCTAAGGGAGCTGGGGATTTCCCAGTAGCTGAACATCTGTTGTAAAGAAACAGTTGTCTGAGTCCAGACATCTCAAAGACAACGTCTCCATCTTGCTGGCAGGGTCAAGCTAAGTTCATGCTCCCAGGCCCTGGAACCAACTCCTATCTCGACTGATGGAAACTTTCTTGCTCAACCGCTTAAGTCAAATGTGATTGGCCAGTGCTACAGCCCACCCCACCTCCCCTCATCCTTTAAATATGATGTGCAATTTCTCTTCATGGTCGTAGTTCAGCTCCTGAGTCTGTTCTGTGGCCCTGCTCGATCAATGTTGGCTTGGTTACAATATATTTTTGTCATCTGCATTGACCTGGTGTTTGAGTTATGTTGGATTATGGGGACCCCACAACACAGCTATACAAATGATGAGGCATTCTGCCAATGTAGCAAATAAGAGATGAAGCAATAGTACAAACCCCACAGATAGCAAAGAAGCCACCAAGACAGTTATGAGCAATCCTGTAGCAATAAATGTGATATTCAAGTGAAACTAACAAGTTTCTTAAAAAACAGAAAATTCACAAGAGATGCTAAGACTAGGGGTATGACATAATGGTGGAGTGCTTGACCAGCATGTGCAAAGCCTGGATCTCTATCTTTGGCATAGAGAAGGAAGAGAGGGAGGGAGAGGGGAGAGAGGGAGGAAAAAAAAGGAGGGAGGGAAGAAAGAGGGAGGGAGGAGAGAAGGAAAAGGAAGAGGAAGGAAGGAAGGAAGGAAGGAAGGAAGGAAGGAAGGAAGGAGGCTGGAGAGATGGTTCAGTGGTTAGGAGCACTGGCTGCTTTTCCAGAGGACTCAGGTTCAATTCCCAGCACCTACATGGCAGCTCACAGTCATTCTTACCTAACTCCAGTTCCAATGCCCTCTTCTGACCCCATAGGCACTGTGATGGTTTGTATACGCTTGGCCCAGAGAGTGGCACTATTAGAAGGTATGGCCCTGTTAGAGTAGGTGTGTCATTGTAGGTGTGGGCTAAAGACCCTCACCCTAGCTGCCTGGAAGCCAGTATTCTGTAGCAGTCTTCAGAGGAAGATGTAGAACTCTCAGCTCCTCCTGCCTCATGTCTGCCTGCCTGGATGCTGCCATGTTCCCATTTTGATGATAATGGACTGAACCTCTGACCCTGTAAGTCAGCTCCAATTAAACATTGTCCTTATAAGAGTTGCCTTAGTCATGGTGTCTGCTCACAGCAGTAAAAATCCTAAGACAGGCACCAAGCATAGGCATACTATACATACAAACATGCAGGCAAAGCACTTATAAAAATAAGCATTTTTAAAAGAAGGGGCTGGAGAGATGACTCAGTGGTTAAGAGCACTGGCTGCTTTTGAAGATGACCTTGGTTTGGGTCTCAACACCCACACAGCAGCTCCTGCACCTCCCGGGGATCTAATGTCCTTTTCTGGCCTCCACAAGCATTGAGCATGCCCAGGTTACACACACATAAGTGCAGGCAAATACTCATACACAACAAATAAGAATAAGAAAAAGAGAATGAAGCCGGGCGGTGGTGGCGCACGCCTTTAATCCCAGCACTTGGGAGGCAGAGGCAGGCAGATTTCTGAGTTCGAGGCCAGCCTGGTCTACAGAGTGAGTTCCAGGACAGCCAGGGCTACACAGAGAAACCCTGTCTCGAAAAAAAAAAAAAAAAAGAAAGAAAAAAAAAGAAAAAGAAAAAGAGAATGTTGGGTGACAAAACTTTTCCTAGGAACACAACACACACACACACACCCACAGCCCAGAGGGGGAACCTGCAACACACCAAATCACAGATGACACCGAAATCCCACTTGGTGAACCGATGAGTTCTAGTGGAGTTACTTATAGGAATATGGGTCAGGAGTTACAGGAGCAGAAATGACTCAAAGACAGCTGCATCACCAAGGCCCACCCAGCATGGGAGACAGCTCACAAAGCTGGGAACCTGGAGCCCACTGCACAACCTGCAGGCAGCTCAACAGCCTGGAGAATTGCTAAACTTCTTCTGGGCAGTTCAGCTGGCTTCTGCTTCTTCCCCACAGTTGATCTGGTCTGAGTTTCAGTCTTTTCTTGTCCTAAGAGTCTTCTTGGTGGTTCAAACTAACTCCTCTGAGAGAAACTCATCCTCATTTATTGTTTACTCTCACAGAGAGGAGTTTAGTGAATCTCATCAGTTTCAGGAACTTCCTGAAGCTATTTTAAGTGGTTTACTTTCTTTCTTAAGGAGCTTCCCTGCAGGAGAGAATGTTTTAATCTAGGAGGAAACTGTTACACAACAGAGATAGAAAAAGAGGAGGGGGGCGGCTAATTCTGTTAGCCTTGTGTCTATTAAAGAAGTTTAATTTATGGTTAACCTCTCCTCACAGATAAAACTCCAGATTTAGACACCTTTACTAGTAAACTTTGCTAAATTCTTCATCAAGAAACAGCAGCAATTTTAAACAAACTCTTCCAGAAAGCTGAATAAAGGCAACATTTCCCTGAGTTCATCCATGAGGCCAGCATTACCCACAATGGCAAACTCAGTGAAGGAAAACTGTGAATCAGAACCACAGTCAGTATCCCTGGTGAATGCAGACATTAATTCTCTTATTTATGGTGCAGAAGAAAAGGGGCCTCACAGATGCCAGATGCCAGGCAAGGACTTTACCCTGAGTGACTTCTATAGCCTGTGACCAAACCACAAAACAGAACAATTTAAAAGAGTTAACAACTGAACCTATTAATGATAACATGCTGCAAAACAGAAGCTGCAACCGAATGAGCTCTGTTCCAGGAATGCAAAGTTGGTTGAAGATTTAAAAATCAGGTTAAAAAAATTCAGTTATTAACCAACTTAAAACAAAAAGGATGGAGCTTGGCCTGATGGTGTGTACTGGTGACCTCGATGCTTGTGAGACTGAGGGGGTGATTACAAGAAGCCCGGGTTACAAAGTCAAATCTTGTCTCAACACATATTCACCCAAAAAATCTCAAAATAAATAAATAAAATGGTCCTCTCAATAGATGTACAAAGAGCCTTTGCAAAAGTTCAAAATCCATTCCCAGTAAGCAACATGGGTAAAGCAGGACCTACAGAGGCCGCCTCTGGTGATGGACATCTGTGCCCCAGGTGTCTGTCCTGCTGTCCTAGTGGTAACTCTGTCCTGAAGAGAGAGAGGCAGACACTTCCTGCTGACATGGGCTTCTACTCAGCAGAACCCCTCAGCAGAGCATAAGGCAATAGGGAAGCGTGTGTGGTGACACACGCCCGTAATCCCAGCAACCCAGAGGCTGAGGGGAGAAAATGGCCACAGGTTTGAAAATAGCCTGGGTGGTCTGGTTGTATTTCTGCAGCAAGGATAAGACACTTGAAGGAGAAAGGGCTTCACTGGGCTTTTAATTCCAGGTCACAGGAAAAGGACCTCAAAGTTCGTACAAGATGCCCCAGCACAAAGGAGATTTATTTGCTCCAGAGGGGCAAAGGGCAGGGAATAAGAGACAAAGACAGGAGACAGAGGACGAGGGAGAAGAGGAGGGGAACAAGATAGAAGGGAGAAAGGGGAAAGGGAGATTTGCCCCAGAGGGACAAAGGACTGCCTCTGGACAGAGAGGAGACAGACATGGCACATAGGCAAACAGCAGATCATAAAGGAAAAAAGGGGAAACTCCTGTGTTGGGATGAGTTGTTTAATTGTAACTGGGCGTGTTAATTAGGTGAGCCAAGGGGGTTTGTAATTGCTGGACCCCAGTACTTTGATAGTTGGACCTTGGTGGTCAGCCTCAGGAAGAGGAGGATGGCCAAATAAGGGAATCACTCTTTGGGGCTAGCTTTAGGAGTATAATGGTGTCTAACAAGGGAGAGAAAGGGGCTAAAAAGGGAGAACCTGTCTGTAATGTTTGTCATGCCTGGGCCTGTGTTAGCCACACTCAGACCTGTCTTAGCCACACTCAGACTGTGTTAGCCACACTCAGACTGTGTTAACCATGCTCATGCCTGTATTAGCATGCTCAGGCCTGCTAGAGCCCTTCATAGAGTCCATTATCGAGGGAAAGTCATGGCAGGAACTCAAACTGCTAGTCATACCATATCCATAGTCAAGAGCAGAGTGAGAACAAACCACCCTTGCTTCCTGCATCCTACTTCCTACTTCCTGCTTCCCACTTCCTGCTTCTGCTCAGTTAGCTTTCTTTGCTCTTGTATAGTTCATGTTTAGCCCATGAAAGGGTGTCCCCACTTTGAGGATAGGTCTTCCTACATCAACCAAAAATCAAGACAATGACCCACAGATACGTCCACAAGCCAAGCTGATCTAGACACTTCTTCAGTAATTCCCTCAGGTGATTCTAGGTTGTGTGTAGCTGATAGTTAAACTAACCATCTTACCAGGCGTTAGTGAGGCAGAGGCAGGGCAATCTCTGTGAGTTCAAGGCTAGCCTATTCTACATTTCCAGGATCTAAGGCTACACAGAGAAACTCTGTCTCAAAAACAACAAAAGTAACCCGTTCACTGGGCTACATATAAAACAGTATCTCAAAACAAAAGTTACTAAAATAATTGAGATTGGCAGGTTGAAGGCTGTGAGTTGATGATACATGAAATCCAACTGTATTTCTGGGAATCAGTAACTTACAGAAAGTGAATATGTTAATACAGAAACCTACTCAACAGGCTGGAGAGATGGCTCAGTGGTTAAGGGCACTACTGGCTGCTCTTCCAGAGGACCTGAGTTCAATTCCCAGCAACCACATGGCGGCTCACAACTGTCTGTAACTCCAGTTCCAGGGGATCTGACACCCTCACAAACATACAAGCAGGAAGAACACCAATGTACATAAAATAAAAATAAGTAAGTCATGTTTTTAAAAACTCCCGCTCAGAGGAGACGTAGTCCCCAGAGATAAGTCAACGAAGGCAAGGTAACTATGGATGCTGTGCAGAGGACCGTGCATGAGCTCATGAGGAACCAAGGCCCAGATGACGTGCGTTGACCTGCGTTCAGGGTTAGGAAGTTCAGTATTATTAAAACGCCAATTCTCTACAGTGCGGTTCACAGAGTCAGTGTAACCTCCACATCAACATTCTCCTTTGTACGAATGGACAACACAGCCACGAGTGGAGGCACGCCTAGAATTCAGGATGTAAGGGAAGGGCGTGAAGATGAGGGGTGCAAAGTTATTGTTGGCTACACAAACAATTTCCAGAGTAAGCCTGGGCTACATGAGATCCTGCTCAAATACACCAACAAAACACTGACAAGTGCATGCTGATGTTTACATGAAAACACAAAGGACCGAAGTAGCTCAAACAATTCTGCAAAAAGAAAACAGGATTGGGCTGTGGCTCAGTGATAGACACTTGTTTCATGTGCCTATATTCCAGGGTTCAGTCCCCAGTACTGAAAACATTTATCCTGCAGAGTTCGGAAATAGGGACATGCCCATGTGAAAGGTGAAGGAGAGAGCAGGGCTCACAAAGCTCCCTGACCGCATGTAACACACACGCCCCCCATAACAATTCAATTTTTACAAAAAAGATTATTTTAACCCACTCTCCATACCCACCCAGCTCCTGGTTCCAAAATACCTAGGCTATCCTCAGCCTTGGTCGAGCAGCTTCTCTCTGCAGTGGGCAGTGGTCAATGGAAAGACGAGTAATTGGTTAAAGTTTAGAGAATAGGAGACTGAGTGACGGCCCTAGACAGACGCTTGTGTTAACCCATCACCACCGAGGCTCAGGGAACATCAAGGAAGAGGAGGCAGAAAGAACATAAGAGCCTGGAACGGGAGGAACGTTGTGAGGCGCTGGCCTCTGGACAGGATGCAGGTCCCAGATGCATGAACTCACAGCTGCAGTCACCCACGTACAACTGGGCAGACAGATAGAGGGGAGAGATGGGGAGGCTCCGTCGGCCCAGCTCCTCACTGAGGAATTCTTGTCAGTGGATAGTTGGGAGAGGGAGAAAACCACATTCTTTATGGAATATGTGGCTACTGACCCAACACCCATGCAGGTGAGGGCAGCACTAACTGGACTTATTGGGGTGTGTGTGTGTGTGTGTGTGTGTGTGTGTAGGTGTGGAGGTGTGTTGGGGGGGACCTGGAGAAGTTGATGGCCAGAAATCAGAAGTACATATGATCACATTTTATTGTATGCACATATGCAATTCTTAGAAATAGTACAAAAGACATACTTCAGAAAGTTTGTTTTTAATATATACACATATATGTGTGTATATATATTGTTTTCTGAGAAAGAGTCTCACTATGTAGACTATGTAGACTATGGAACTCACTCTGTACCAGGCTGGTCTCAAACTCACAGAGATCTGCCTGCCTCGGCCTCCAGGGTGTTGTGTTAAAGGCGTGCACACTCAACTCTGGCTTGCTTTTCAATTTCTTTTTTTTTAATTCTAACTAATCTCTGTCCTTTGCATTTTCAGGCATACTTCAGGGTATCTTATGCTTATCTGGGCAAGCCTCTCCAGAAACGATGAGACTGACCAAGGGAAAACTGCAAACATGAAGCTTCTGTGTCATCTCAGCCCCAAGAGGCTGAGGCAAGAGAATCACAAGGTCCAGGCCTGTCTGGGCGACTTGCAAAGCCCAGTGCCAAATAACAGCACTAGGATAGCAAAGTCCACAACACCGGGAGCGGCTGGAATGGGGAATTTAGCATCCACCCACCATGGGGCTGCCATTCTCTCCTGTGTACTCAGCAAGAGGAAAGGGAACATGGAATACTGTGACAGTTAATACATAAGCGTTCACAGAAACTTTGTTTGCAATGACCAAGAGCCAGAAGCAACCAAAACACCAATCAGCAGATGGGTAGACAATGAAGGGCCTGCAAGATGGCTGAGTTAAAGGTGCTCACTGTGGAAGGATGACAACTGGAAAGGCAGAAAGAGAAAACCGGTGCCATAAAGCTGTCCTCTGACATCCACATAAGCAAAAGTACATGCACGTGCACACACACACATGTGCACACATGTGTGTACACACACACACCCATGCATGTACACATGTGCACTCACACACATGCACACACTCTCACACACACCCATGTGTACACACTCACATGTACACACACACACACCCATGCGCATGCATGTACACATGTGCACTCACACACACATGCACACATGCTCACACACACACACACACCCATGTGGACACACTCATATACACACACATACATCCATGCACACACACACACACACAAATAAATATATAAATATTAATAAGCCAGATGTAAGCTCGAGGCCAGCCAGGGCTGTACAGCGAGTCTCTTCTCCCTAGCTCATCTCTGAAGCAAACTGTTAATTTTAGTTAGAATCGCTAGGCTGAGCGTGTGGGTCAGTGGGAGAGAGTCTATCTGCCTGGTGTACATGAGGTCCAAGCCTCCATCCTCAGTCTGAAAAAAAAATCAGTTATAATCAAATAAACCTTCACATAACCACACTGAGTTGTGGAGATAGAGTCCTTCAGCACTGCCAGCCCCGTGTCCCCAGGCGTGTGCCGCTGTCTGTGAAAATGGCCAGCACTCCTGACACTCTTACCTTTGTCGTCCATACACCTTGGTCTGCAGCCTTCAACAACGTGCAGCTCAGCAGTACTCGTGGGGGTCTGTGGTCTTTATACATCTCTCAGATGAATCCCAGCGTGTGGACCTGTCCTCATGGGGTCTGATGGGGAGGGTGTGGAGGGGAGATGGGGAAGGGCTGAGTGCACGTGGAGGAGGGGGAGGTACAGGACATGGGGACGGAAGGGCTGGGCTGGACCGTGAGCAGTATGAGTTCTCTCCTGAGACTCCAAGGAAGGAGTGAAAGCAGGGAACAAGAGGCAGTGGGCTTTCTCAACTGAACTGTGCCGTATTGTGTGTGTGTGTGTGTGTGGGTGTGTGTGTATGTGTGTGTGTGTTCATGTGTGTGTGTGTGCATGTGGTGTGTCACTAGGAATGGAACCACACAGTAAGCAGGTGTCGATGAGCTGCCCTGCCTTAACTCTGTGCTTGTTTTCCACACATCTGGCTACCTGGCACAGGATTCAGAGTACAAGACGTTCTGAGCAATGGCTGTGTTAAACAGGAAGTGAGCTCTGGGAGGAACTGGCCAATAGGCTCTCAGAACAGGACGTAGGGAATAGTAGTCAGTGGTGATCCCGCCAGCTGTGACAGCTCAGGGTCCCCAAACAGGGTGTAGAGATAGCAGGATCTATGAGACAGGAAGTAAAGAATAGTAGCAGAACCACCAACCAGCGGGGTCCGCTGTCTCCCAGGAATCTCTGGCCTGGGGATCTATGCAGTGCGCTGTTTTTCTCTCATCAGTGAACATAAAACCCCTATGTGTTTTCCTTTTTTTAAAAAAAGAATTATTTATTTTTAATTTCTGTGTTTAGGTGTCCGTGTACCACATGCATGCAGTGCCCACAGAGGCCCAGATAGAGCATCAGATTCTCTGGAACTGACTTACAAAGGGTTGTAAGGTACAGTGTGGCTGCTGAGACTCAATCCAACTCTGGTCCTCTGGAAGAACGGTCAGTGCTCTTAACCAGCGAGCCATCTCTCCGGCCCCTTTCCGTGTATGTTCTGGCATGTTTGTTTGTTTGTTTGTTTGTTTGTTTTTCGAGACAGGGTTTCTCTGTGTAGCCCTGGCTGTCCTGGAACTCACTCTGTAGACCAGACTGGTCTCGAACTCAGAAATCCACCTGCCTCTGCCTCCCAAGTGCTGGGATTAAAGGCGTGTGCCACCACTGCCCGGCATTCTGGCATCCTTTATGTCTCCTTAAAATAAACTGAATTCTGGGTAAAAAGAATGTGCTCCTTTCTCAGGAGTGCCCACCCTGGAGAGCAACCAGTGAGGAGATCTGAAGAGAGGAGAGATGTAGCCCATGTCTGCTAAGATCAGAGTCCTTGCCTCCCAGATAGCATATTCTTACTTCCTTGCTTGCTCTAATTAAACCTTGATGTCTTGGCCTGCTACTGTGTCCTGTCTGAACATAGGGTGCTGCTGCCACCAAGACCAGACAAAACCAGAAACTGCTCCATAAACAACCTAGTAAGGGTCCCTAAGACACAAGGCAGATCACACCTTGTCCCACATTCCTGATGGTTCCTAGTGCATATCCGCACCACTGTCCTCACATCCACAGGAAGGATACAAGGAGCGAGCCTGATCTTCCTGAGGTACGTGCCCTGCCTGATCACAAGACAAACATCAGGAAAACCCAAACTGAGGCTCCCTCTACAAAACGCCTGTGTGTTATTCTCCAAAACTGTCAAGGTCATGATATATAAAATAAGACAGACAGAAACTGGGACTGAAGAGATGGCTCAGGGGATAAGAGTGTGCGCTGCTCTTCCAGAGGACCAGAGTTCAATTCCCAGCACCAACAAGGGGACTCACATCTACCTGAAACTCCAGCTCCAATAGAATCCAACACTTCTAGCCCCAATGGGCTCCTGCACTCACGTACACACACACACACACACACACACACACACACACACACACACGAAGGAAGGAAGGAAGGAAGGAAGGAAGGAAGGAAGGAAGGAAGGAAGGAAGGAAGGAAGGAAGGCAGAAATCAACAGTGCAGCAAAGGAGAACAAGGAACACACTGGTGGGTAGACGGGCAGTCTGAATAGAGGGTAACTTTTAATAACTGCATCGGCCTGCAGAGAGCAGTGCAGGGCTCACTTGCAGTGGGGCAATGCAGGGGTTGGCCTGAGGGGACAGTACATGGATGGCCTGAAGGAAACTTTCATGGCTCAGCCTCCAAGGATCAGAGCAGGACTCACCTGCAGAAGGCAGTATAGGGCTTGCCAAGACAGGGCACAGTCCTGGGCTCACCTGCAGAGGGGAGTGCAGAGCTCACCGGTACAATTGAGGGCATTAACAACTCAGGGCCATCCGGCCATCCAGCCGTTGCCATGGAGCTCATGAGCCCAGAGGTTTGCTTTAAAAAAAAAAAAAAAAAAAAAAAAACTTAGAAAAGACAGTTTTTATGAGAAATCTCCTGTGTTCAACCTTGGCTGGGTTGTTTCAGTCACAGCCTGTGGACCACATCAAACACGTCTTGGGGCCAAGCCACACAGTTCAACCTGCCAGCTCAGCCACGTGACCAGCTCTGGCCAGAGCATCAGGCCAGACTGCAGGCAGTTGCTTCGCAGGCCCTTCTCACCAGGCTCCCAGAGTCAGGGACAGCCACGGCACCAGAACCCTGCCAACATCAGCAGTGCCCTGACACACCTTCACAACTTCACTGCCTTTGCCTCCAGAACGGCCTCGCTGAACTTCCAGTCTTCCCCAGACCTTGGGCTTTCCTGTCTGGGTCAGCAGCAATGAATCCACTTGGCCATGGACTCTGGAAGCTACGGGGTATTGTCAGGCCCTCCTTTTACACCCAAACCCCACTCTGTGACTGGAGTTACAGTTGACTTGTCCAAACACTATTAAAGGAACAAAGAATAGTAAAAGTAGAAAAGGAAGACATAATTATTGCCACCAGGAAGATAAACAGTTAGGATGGCCCTAACATCACCACAGGGTGGTGGTGTAAGCTTTAGCTTTAAGAAAAGGAAGACTCAGGGCAGGGAAGAGAGGTGTGCATCATTAAGGTCCTGCAAAGTGGTCCTTAAGTTATTACAGGGGTAGAGTCCAGCCGCTGAGGTTTCAGACTGCTCCTGTGGAGGACCCAAGTTCGATTTTCAGCATACACATCACGCGGATCTCAAATTCCAGCTCTGTGGAATCCAGTGTCTTATGGCCTTCCCAGGCACACACACACACACACACACACACACAACAGACAAGAGAGAGAGAGAGAGAGAGAGAGAGAGAGAAGAGAGAGAGAGAGAGAGAGTAAAATAAACCATTGTTTTAAAAATCCTTAAATGAGTTTGTTGGTTTGTTTTTTAAAGAAGATATTGTTATACATGTTAATCATCCCAGGGTACCAACTGGGTTGCTACAAAACAATCAGCTCTAGGGTACAACTTCCCCATGACAGATAACCGTTTTCATCCTGGGCGTGGTCTCTCTTGCCTTTAGTCCTTGTTGGGCCAAGTGAAGAATTGATGCTCTTAGTAAAGACAATTTCTAGATGTCTGTTGCAATCTCATTCAGAGTTTAGTTCTAAAACCTTATGAGATGCCCCCACACATTCCAGGGGTCTATATGGAAGGACGTGAGTCTACACAGGCCCCCTACCCCTCCCCACAGGCCCCCTCTCCCTCCCCACTGGCCCCCTACCCCTCCCCTGCAGGCCCCCTACTCCTCCCTGCAGGCCCCTACCCCTCCTGCAGGCCTCCTACCCCTCCCCGCAGGCCCCCTCCCCTCCCCACTGGCCCCTACCCCTCCCCTGCAGGCCCCTACTCCTCCCTGCAGGCCCTCCCTCCCTGCAGGCCCCTACCCCTCCCTGCAGGTCCCCTACCCCTCCTGCAGGCCCCCTACCCCTCCCCTGCAGGCCCCCTACCCCTCCCTGCAGGCCCCCTCTCCCTCCCCTGCCCCCTGCTCACTGTGCACACAGTGCTATGAACTTGGCAGATCCAACCTCACACAACAGTTTACTGAACAAACCTTCCCAGCCCAGGGTGTGCATGTGTCCTTTCCTTGAGGAGACCAGGCTGCCCAACTCACTCCATTCCATCACTTACCCTGACAGACTCTGTCTTCACAAAGAAGCAGGTGGGTGGCTCTACACTTGAGGCCCTCTACCTCATCTTCCCCGGACACATAGCTGGGACATTCATCCCCAGTGTGTGCCCAGAGCTCTGTGCCAATGCAAACTGTCCTATGTATGTATGTATGTATGTATGTATGTATGTATGTGGGCATGTATGCATGTATGCATGCATGTATGTGTGTATGTATGTGACATAGTCTCTTGTATCCCACACTGGTTCTGAACTCTCTATAGCCACAGATGATCTTGAACTTCTGATTCTCTTTCCTTCACCCCCATTCTGCTGGGATTACAGACTTGCACCACCATATGATCAAACCCAGGGTTTCGTGCTGAGCAAGCGCTCGGCAACTGAGCTGTATCTCCAGCCCCTCAAGCTGTCTTTTCAGTAACCAGCGGGCAAATGAATTGATGATTGGATGGATGGATGGATGGATGGATGGATGGATAGAAGGATGGATGGAAGGATGGATGGAAGGATGGATGGGAGAATGAGAGGAACAAGAGGTCAAAGGGCCACCTGGCCATGTGGTCACAGCCTCACCCTCTCTGATTCCATCTGCTCAGAGCTCTGCCCCTTTGTATCCTTCCAATATGAGGTGAGTAGTGTAGGTATGTGTCTCCTCACATGTGTCCATGTTATACACCTGTGTGTACACATGTGTGAGCATGCACATGTGTGGGTGTGGCTACAGAAAAAGGCGATTTGCAGGATGAAGACTCATCCAGAATCGACACAAAGGAAGCGGCACAGGCATTAGCTGAGATATCCCTGCAGGGGACAGGACATGGAAGCTTCTAGCTCATCCCAAACCCTCTTTTCAATTCTGCCAAAAAGGCAGGGCTGGGAGAGAGCCAATTGTGTTTAGTTCTCAGGATTCCAGTTCCCACAGCATCTGCCTCACAGGTGTCCTCAATAGACAAAAACAGAGTTCTCTGTTAGAGCCACCAAGCACACATTAGCCATATGTGAAAAGATGAGTCACACAACCCAGATTGTCACCTGCCTCACTCTGTGGTGAACAGCGTGCAGCTTTCCAAACCCTGATCCAACTCTAAGCCAACCAGAGCTCCCCAGGAGCTCTTCTCAAGTTCAGCCTCAGAGGCTCCCACAAGTTACCTACAAGCTGCCTTATCAAAACAATTAAAAATAATGACGGCAATAATCATAATCTCAACAACGGCATGAACAGTGTGCTCCCTGCATGCCAGGGTCAGGAGTAAGCTATTGACACAAACTCTACCCTCTCAAGAGCTTCATGAGAGCAGAACTATTATCAGTGCTCTGGGGTAGGACACTGGGATGTAGAGGGGGTAAGTGACTTCTCCGAGGGACAAGTAAAACAGGCACTGAAGCCACACAGGCTGTCACCTGTGCGCACAACTGTCAGACCTCACTGGCTCAGGAGAACCTGTGGGCTCTGTTGAAACCCCGGCCAGCTCTGGGCTCTCTCATCTTGGTTGATGTGGGTTCTTGGTCCACAAAATGCAAGAAGAGAGACCCAGTCTGTACCTGGGTTGGTGTCCTGCCAGTTGAATCCCACCACTCTGTTTTCTGGTGATACGAGCTTGCCTGCCAGAATCGACTTTTGCATCCCCTCCCACAGCCAGTCTGGGCCTGGTACCTTCTTAAAACCCTCCCTCGGAAGAGGTGTCCCTAGCTCCCTAGCCAACCCTCCCAGCAAACCCATATGTGTGCCCTGCCATGAAAGCAGGGGATCCTCCAGGACAGGCTGAGAACCTGGAGAGCACCACAGACAACACAGGGACCAAGGCAGTATTCCCTCGTAGCCTTGTCCAAACACACCAGCTGGTTACAGTGTGGGCAGGACCCTTGTCAGAACACAAGCCGGTGTGAAGTTCAACCTGTTTGAGCGGCCCTTGTCTTGACAGCCTCGTTCCGACGGCTGGTTAACATCCTGCGTTGAATTTTAACATGAAATATCTTTTTGACATGGCAAGGAGAGCAAAGTCCCTTTGGAGCAGAGAGGCCAGACTTGCGGGAGCCGCTGGGCACATGAAAGAAAAAGCGTGGAGCCAGCCACTCAGAGCTCTCCTTGACCTACTTAGGGCAGATCTGTTCAATGAGCCACAGGCGCCTTCCATGGTGGCAGAGAGCCAGGGAGTGGGGCAGAAAGGGCTGAAAGGGGCACTCCCATGACGGGGGAGCAGTTAAAGTCACAAGTACACTTGCCCCAACTACCTGTCATCCAGCTACCTGTCCAGCTGATGCCAAGCTCCCCAAGTCTGGCCACCCCAGCCACAGTCCCCAACGTATGACCTCCAGGTGGGCAGTAAGACACACAGGAAGCGGGCTAGTGCCTGGGCCCAGGGAAAATGCTCTGTAATGCTGTAAAATGCTACTAGGAACAGCAGAAAATGTCGTGGGGACCCTGTATCTGTTGGGTGCTAGCCAGGACCACAGACACTCAGGGTGCAGGGAGAAAGCTGCTGCTGGGGTGGGTGACCCTGGAAGTCAGCTTAGGGAAAGGGCTACTTTTGTCTGAGGAAGCATGTTCGGGGTCCCCAGGCTAAATCCACACAAAGCTGCAATCTGCTCTAGGGACTGAACAGGCCAAGTGGGTGGTTTATGGAAGAAAAGGTGGCCTTCCCAGCCACCAAGGACACTGTGGGGAGTTTCCTGGAGCTCCTTGGGGAGGTGGGGGATCAGAAGAAATGGATCCTGGAGCTTAGGGAGAGAGGATGGTAATGGCCCTCAGGAAAGCCGGCAGGTGCTGGGACAGACATGCCGTGTACAGCTCCGTGGCTTCTCCATCCCACTCCCCTACACAAGCCTTCTTTCAGACCAACTGGTGTCTGAGGGCTCAGACAGGAGGGCGGGACTCTGCCACAGGTTGCAGATGACCTGGTCTCAGCCTCAGGATCCACGTCTATAAATATGTGTACAGGAATGCTCTGTCTGCTCAGGAATAACGTCAGAATGAGTAAATAGGTCAAGCATAAGAAAAGGGACTCTGAATAGTGGCCAGAACATAGTAAAGAGTCAGCGACCATTAGCTGCCATCACCACCACCACCACCATCACCACCACACCACCACCGCACCACCACACCACCCACCACCACCACATCATCACCACCACCATACCACCACACCACCACCATCACAATCCTCTCCTTCACTTACTATCACCGCCCTCCCTCACCCACACAGCCACCGCCTTCATCTGTACCTTGACCTTTGTCCACTAAGGTCATCACCATGTTCACCATCATGACACTATGACATCACCGTCAGAACAGCCAGCACCATCGTCACCCTCTTCCCCTGGGATCACCGCCACCACCATCATCACCATCATTAACATGGAAGATAGCAGCTCTTGGGTGCTCTGTAGGTAATTTTGGGGTGACCGTGAGGTCATACCCAAAACACAATCAGTAGCCGTCAGAGTGGAGCCAGTGGTGTTTTACGGAAGGGCAATGTCCCGGATTTCCAGAACATCCCAGAAGAGCCATCTAGAGCAAGCAATACGGGGGAGTGCCATGCTTCAGAAGGTCTGGAGGAACTGTCTGAGGCCTCACGTCATCTCATGTAGACACTGGACATCTGCAGGAAGGGAAAACGAGAGACCAGGCTTTCTCCTCTAGACACCCTGGCCTTTTCAAAGGCAGGCTGGCCTTTAGTTCAGCCTGGGGCACTGTTAGAAAACTAGTGACTGGGCCCTGACCCTGAGGGACTGGAAGCCCGTGGCCTGACTCCGGCACCTACCTGGGCCACACGTCTACAGGTGCTTCTTCCCCGACAGTTAGATGTAGAGGAGGCAGCAGGGAATAGGTGTGGGAGGACATGGCTGACTCTAGTAAGAAGGACAGAAAGGAACAGAGGTCCCCAAGTGTGTCTATGTGCAGGAAGGAGTCAGTGCTCAGAGGGTCGAGACCAGGCTGAAGAGTGAGGGAAAAAAGACAGTCAAGAGCTGTGACCTTCTCTCCGAAGCACTGGACAGCCACAAAGAGCTCTGCTCAGGGCTGGGCTGCAGACTCGTTGGTAAAGTGCTTATCTAGCATGCGTGACACCCTGGGTTCTCTTCCCAGTGCAACATAAAACCAGGTGTGGTGGTGTGTGCTCATAATCCAGGGCTTGGAAGGCGAAAGCCATCCTCAGTTATACAGTGATTTCCAAAGCCATGGGCTACAAGAGACCCAGTCTCAAAGCACATGCCTCAAGGTGACAAGCAGTAGGCTGGAGGTCCCTTCTCAGAGACCATTCCAGGAGAACCATTCCATTGTAGAACACAGTGCGCTGAGCCAAGATGCCCCTATCCTGCAGTGAGAACTCAGCTTCCCAGGAACCGGAGGACACAGCCCGGAAACTCTGGCAGCGCTCTGCTCAGCAGCCCTCAGGGTGTTGCCTCCTCCAGCAGCCTCCTGGATTTACTAGTCTTGCCCTGGTCCCGGGCTTTGCTGAGTCACCCACAGTCAGCTCTCCCAGACTGGCTTGCCCTTTCTCCTGCCTGGCTAGAGGCCAGAGGCAGCTGCCATCACCGCAGGATATTAGGGACCAGGAGGATGCACACACAGAAAAGACTGTGCTGCATGATCAGGCCAGAAAGTCAAGATGTCCATCCTGTACCCAGGTCCAAGGAAAGAATGATGACAACGAGGAGCCGGAGCTGGTGTGTGGCTCCCATATCCCAGCCTGATGCGGCCCAAGGCAGCAGGAACACGGAGGTCTTTGGCTACTCAGTCTCCCTCATCTCTTCTGGTCTAACCTGGTCTAACCTCCTCACTTATGCTCTTGGACCTTTCTTTCCCAGAAAGCCTTTCCTTACCCTGCATTCATATCCTCATTAGAACCAGACCAACAACAGCTGCCTCGGCTTCCTTCTGAGCTGAACCCCCAAACCCCTCTTCTCATTCCTCTCTATCTCCTGGCATCCTTAGACCACTCTGCCCTCTTGAACAGACTCAACTCCAGGATCAGGGACAAAAGGAACCCCTCTCAGTTGCCGCTGGGTATGCACACTTCCAGGTTTTTTGGTTGTGGGGCCAAGTCATCTAAGACAGTGCCAATCCAAAAGGTAGTGAGGCTGCAGAGGCCACTGGGCTTACTTACAAAATCCTATCACAGGCCTTGAGAGAACACTAGCTGTGTCCTCCAAGGCACATGTCTCTCCTGTATTCAAACTTGCAGTGTCCCCATTCCCCACCGCCTGTCTTGCTTCTTATGTCACCAGCTGTCCTTGTCTTCCCAATACCACAGGACAGAGAGCAATTCCTCAGGGCCCCAGGAGCACCCCCTTCTGCAGCTGGGCCATGCCCTCCTGAACTCAAGGCCTGTCCCTCTGGGGCTCAAGGACTTAGCTCCAACCAACATCTCTGCTTATACTAGTCACCACGGTTCCAGTTCTAACTAGGGACCCCCACTGGCACAGGAGCTAGCCATGCTGTCTTCTCTAAACCAAGCACTAATGACCTTTTAGCCCCAGAGTGACAACAGCTCACCATCCACAGATCCTCCTTTTGCTTCCCAGTGTAGAGCTGGAACCATGTCTGCATCCAGGCATGACTATCTAGGGGTGGCCTTGACTAGCCCCCTCACTGAATTGAGGACAGAATGATTGTATGTCACCTTCATCTCAGGCTACAGGGACCAAATCAGGTTGATTCACCATCCTCTCTTGCCCTTCATTGAAATAGAAATTTCTGGATTCTTTGGGACTCAGTTATGTCATGTGATATTTTGCTGAAGCAGACATAAGTGAGAGGATGTTTTGCTGAAGCAGACATGTGAAAGGATGCATGATGTTTAGAGAGAATGTAAATATGACCCCGCATGTCTGTGGCGAAGCTCTTGTATTGGTTTGCCTTGCACTACGTTGCTGATCTTTGCTTCATGACTTCATAGAGGGTAACTTGCCAAAGAACTTCTCGAGATATGCCAGTGGCTTCTGTGGACTCCTGCCAATCGGCAGAGCCTGTCAGTTTTTCTGGATTGAACTGCTGCTGCTGTTTGGTGCTTTGTCATTGCTGATTTGTGTTTGGTGTTTTCATAGTGGACTGGACTGCTGATATCCTGACAACAAAGACTAGGATCTCCCCCCAAAAAACTACTTCTAAACATGTCCACAACCCCCCATTCTCTATTACCCATTCTCTTCCTCTACCTCTGGTAGGTGGGCGTGAAAGGAGGTTGAAGTGTTAAAGAACGCTAATTAAAGTAGGTGTTGAAAAATCCAAGCCTGCACTCCGTGGCTGACACGTGAGACCAGTGCCTTCCAGTGACAGCTCCAGGAACACATACAAGATGGGGCTACATTCCCAGACTCCCCTTGGAGGACGGACAGCCACCCATCAATAGCAACCACCTGGACACTACAAAATTAAGAAAGAAGCTTCTGGATTGGAGAGATGGCTCAGAAGTTGAGCATGTCCTGCTGCCCTTTCAGAGGACAGGTGCTCAGATCCCAGCACCCACATCCTGCAGCTCACAACTGCCTGTAACTCTAGCTCCAGGGCATCAGATGCCCTCTTCTGGCCTCTGTGGGCACTGCACTCACATGCACAAGACACACACACACACACACACACACACACACACACCAAATATTTTATTTTAAAAGAACGTCTGTATCAGGAATGGTACAGACACCTCCATCCCATCATCAGTCACCTGATCACAGTTTTTCCTCTTCCAATCTCAAAACTACCTTGAACCAAAACCAGTCAGTGTACTGGTGCCCACAGACTTCTCTCTGCCTCTCTGCACCAACCCTCACCAAGAACAGTTCCTGTTCACATGCTCTCTCCCATGGCTTCCTGGGGGACACTCCCCCTTTGTTGGACTTTTCTCCCCCAGGGCCATGGAATCTTTCAAATGGAAGTGTAACAGGGCTGGAGGGACGCCTCCTGGTTGAGCATTTGCTGTTCTTCTAGAGGACCAGGGCCCTGGTGTTTAAGGCAGGATTTAGTGTGAGGTTTTGCAGTGTGGCAATAGGTGGAGGGGACAGAGCAGAGGGAGACAGGTCAGGAGGGGACAGAGCAGAGCAAAGGCAAAGGGAGAAGTCCTCAGAATGAGTCAGCTTAGGGACATGTAAGACTAGCAGCTGAGTTGCCAGTGTGCAAATTGTGACTCCGTTCCAGACGGAGGGCCATGTTTACAGGCCAAAGAGATGGGTCCTGGGGAAGGGACAGAGGTCTCAATACTTTAGGATATTTGTCTTGAATGTACAGGGGTATGTGCTAATGTCAAAAAGGCTTAGTGAGGCTCAGGACAGGGAATCAATAAGGGAGGGCAGAAGCAGTGGCAGCTTCAAGAGGCTAGTGAGGTCCAGAGACTGGGTGCCATGGGACACACAATCTCAAGCTAGGATCATGCCTGCTCTGAGTCTGGGAGGACCCCCAGGCTCAGCCTCTCCTGGGTTAGCTCACAGCACAGTCACGATGTCCCCTGGAAGGCAGGCAGGAGCACTGAGGGGTGGCAGCCCCAACACCCTTAGTGGCAGAGCCAGTGCCCAGATCTTGCCACACCCTAACAGAGACCAGAGCCATGAAGACAGGGGGGGGGAAGAAATTGCCGCTTTCATCTGCAGTGGTGTTGGTGGTGTTGCCCTGGTTAAACTTTGAAGAAATGATTACTAAACCCTCTTCTATTAAATGGCTCCTAGTCACACTTTAATTCTAGCCAGAGTGACTTCTCTCTCCACCCTCTTTGCTTCCCAAATTTGGTTTTTCCTGGGAGTCAGAATCTGCCGTGTCTCTGAGAGGTCCCCATGGCCTCCAGATTACTACAGAGGGGTCCAGGTCTCGAGGTGACAGCCAGCAGGCAGATACACAAGAGCCTGGGCTGGCTGTGACTCGGCGACACAGCTGTGTGACATGCATATGAAGAGGCTGGTGTGGGCAGAGCCTCGGGAGAAGCGGGCTTATCACACGGACCCTGTGGTCCTGGGCCAGCCTCTGTGAAGTGAAAGCTGTGTGCTGGCACCCAGGAGAGATCCATGGCATTTCCTGAACTCCTGGACCGAGTGGGGGGCCTGGGCAGGTTCCAGCTCTTCCAGATGATAGCTCTGGTAACCCCTATTTTGTGGGTCACCACCCAGAACATGCTGGAGAACTTCTCAGCTGCAGTACCCCAGCACCGCTGTTGGGTGTCTCTTCTGGACAACAGCACCTCCCAAGCGAGTATCCCTGGGGACTTTGGACCCGATGTTCTTCTGACTGTCTCCATCCCACCCGGCCCTGATCAGCAACCCCACCAATGCCTCCGCTTCCGACGACCTCAATGGCAGCTTATAGAGTCCAACGCCACAGCCACCAACTGGAGCGACGCTGACACTGAGCCATGTGAAGATGGCTGGGTTTACGACCACAGTACCTTCAGTTCCACAATCGTGACCACGGTAACAGCACTTGGGAGGCCAAAGTCACGGTTGGCTGGACTTAAATGTTCCAGTCTCAAACAGGATGCACCTCCCCAGGCCTCCACAACCAAGTAGGCTTACAAGGGACTGGGCAATGGGAGTCATCTGCAAACTCCTATTTAGTGGTTCATGCCTGCGACCCCAGCACTAAGGAGACAGGAGGATTATCATGAGTCTGAGGCCAGCCTGGGTCACACAGTGAGGCATGTCTACACAGACTGGCCTGGGGTGGCACTCCTGTTTCTGCATCACCCAATGGCTTCACCCACATTTGAACCTCAGCCATGACTCCAGGCCACCCAGACACAGGAACCTGTTGTCTGTCTCTGGGCTGAGCACAGAGGACCTGAACAAACCCTGGCCTCTTAGAAGAGATGTGGGCAGGCGGGGAGATAAATCCGCAAACTGCCGGCCATGTTTAAGCATGAAGACCTGAGTTCAGCCCTCCAGCACTCAGGGAAAGCAGGCCCAGTGGTGGTGTGACTGTAATGCCAGCTCTGAAGAGGCAGAAACAAGGGGGTCCCTGGGGCTCACTAGCTAACTAGCCAGCCTAGCCAGTGAGCCCCAGGGTTACAGAGGGACCTTCTCACAAAAACTATATAGGCAGCTCCAGAGACTGAACTCTGACCTTCACAAGTACTGCATCATGCAAAGGTGCGTACACACACACACACACCGTACACACACACACAGTACACACACACAGTACATACACACAGTACACACACAGTACATATACATAGTACACACACACAGTACACACACACAACACACAGTACATACACACAGTACATACACAGTACATACACATAGTACACACACACATACAGTACACACACACAGTACACACACACAGTACACACACACAGTACACACACACACAGTACACACACACATACAGTACACACACACACACAGTACACACACACAGTACATACACAGTACATACACATAGTACACACACAGTACATATACATAGTACACACACACAGTACACACACACACAACACACAGTACACACACACAGTACATACACAGTACATACACATAGTACACACACACAGTACACACACATAGTACACACACACAGTACACACACAGTATACACACACACACACACACACACACACACACACACACACACGAAGATGAGGAGCCAGATGGTGGTGGTATATGTTTAATCCCAGGACTCAGAAGGCAGAAGCAGGAGGGTCTCTGAGTTTGAGGCCAGCCTGGTCTACAGAGTGATTTCTAAGACAACCAGGCAGAAACACAGAGAAACCCTGTCTTCACATGAAAAACCAAAAGAGAGTTGGGGGAGGGGAAGCCAGCTAACCCAAGCCAGTGGAGAAGGACAGCAGCCCCAGCAAGCAGGAAGGACACTGAGGAGCGAGAGGCAAGCCTCCAGGGAAGGGGGGCTTCTCAGCTAAGGGCCAAGGCTCAAGAGAGAGCAGGAAAAGCTAGAGGATCTCCACCTCCGGCCCAGTACAGGGTGACAGGACATTCCTTAAGAACCCAGGCTACTAAGCCCGGGGTGCCCGCATGGTCCCACAGGGCCCAGCCAGCACCCAGCTCCATTCTCGCTCCTCCGCCCCTCCTGATGTCAGCTCTGCCCCTCTTTCCCTCCAGTGGGACCTGGTATGTGATTTCCAGGCCCTGAGACCCATGGCCCAGTCCATTTTCCTGGGTGGAATCCTGGTAGGAGCCGCAGTGTGCGGCCATGCCTCAGATAGGTGAGTATACACACCTGGGGCAGGCGGGCTCTGCTGAATGAACCCCACATCCTTTCCAAGCCAGAAACTTTCTCCAGGGTTGGGGGAGGCACTGTTTCTCTCTGACTATTCATTCCTAAAATCCTCTCTGCCACACACCCAACATTTTAGCTGTTACTTGGTGCCTCTACTAAGGGGGAATTCATTCACTAACCCGCCTCATGTTCTTGACCCTCCCATGGGTCATGTGACTTTCTGCCTTCCTCAGGGGGCAAGGACAGGAGCGTCCTTGGTGGTCCAGATCTGTGTTGCTGACCAATGGCATGCCTCCCCATGTGTACCGTAGGTTTGGGCGCAGAAGGGTGCTGACCTGGAGCTATTTTCTGGTGTCCGTGTCCGGCACAACATCTGCCCTCATGCCCACCTTCCCCCTCTACTGTCTGTTCCGTTTCCTGGCGGCCTTTGCATTGGCAGGTGTCATGATGAACACGGCCAGTCTCTGTATGTCCCTGATTGGCGCTGGGTTGGGAAGGCTGTGTGCAGGACCCAGGATTGACCCCGTCCTTGCTCCTTGCAGTGATGGAGTGGACATCAGCCCAGAGTAGCCCTCTGATGATGACCTTCAACTCCGTGGGCTTCAGCTTCGGGCAGGTCCTGACAGGCTCTGTGGCCTACGGTGTGCGCAACTGGAGGATGCTACAGCTGGCTGCCTCTGCCCCCTTCTTCCTCTTCTTTGTTTATTCATGGTGGGTGCTGCAGCCCCCTCCTTGAAAGAGGTTCTGCCCACTTTCGGGGATTAAGGTGGGCAACCCCTTTTCCTGCAGGGGTTTAGGAGTTCTGGGGACAAAGACCTCTGAGATGTTCACCAATGCTGCCCAAAATCCAGGTGCCCCCTGCTCCAACTCACCTGCAAAAGCCAGGTGCCATCTTTCTGTGGCCCAGCAGCAAACTGGGGTCACAGTCCATGCTCCCTCCCTCAGGAGGGGTCTAGCTCCAGCCCCTTTGACCTGCTGCAGACCCTAGATCTCTAATTCACCTTGTCTCATCCCACCCCTGCCCAACCCTCCCCACCCCCATCCTCACCTCGATGGGACTCCTCCAGCCTCAGGTCTCCAACTACCTGCCTGATTTCTCCTACCCCTGACTCCTTTCACCTACTTCCCAGGATGCCTTTCGCCCCTCTGCTGCTTCCCAAGTCCAAAAGGCCACTGAGAATCATGGCACTTATCTGTACTCTCATTCCTGTCCCCCACCGGCGTTCAAAATCAGGGGTGCTCCGGGTCCTAGGGGTATGAACACATGGCTACTCCCACTTGCTGCTCACAGGGGACCGAGTGTTCTTCTGGGTAGGGAGGAACTTTTGTAATCATAGACCTGGATGTGTGTGGTGGTCACTACCAAAGGCTCAGAGGACTGAGCAGTTTAGTGCAGCAAGTGAGTTTGTGTGTGTGTGGTGGTGTGTGTGTGTGTGTGTGTAGAGAGAGAGAGAGAGAGAGAGAGAGAAGACGAGACAGACAGACAGCACAGACAGAAAAAGACACAGAGAGACAGAGACAGAGAGGTTTGCCTCTGAGACAAGGAGAAGCAAGTTGGTCTGAGGCAACTGTATCCTGACACAGAACCAGGGGAACAGTCAGGCACAACGGGGTCAAAGGGCCAAGGATCAGTGGCTGCCAGGGGTGCAGACAGAAGGAGCTTGGTGATGTTACAGACACTGGTTCTAGCCTGAGACAGGGCTGGGCTGGTGAAGCTGTTTGTAGCAGGAAGACAACACAACTGTGGGGCAGGGCAGGAGGGAACATATATGGCATGAAAGACACCATGATGATGAGACACCCCGGTAGCCATTGTGGTCCTTACTGCACCCAGGCCTGACTCATGGGTGAGGCTGAGGAGAGGCCATGGGACAAGAAGGTGGAGAGGGACAACAGAGTCACTCCCTATCCTGCAGTCTGCTCAGGGACAAGAGAACACTGGGCTCCCCAAACTCAGAGAGGAGGGAGACAGGAGGGTGTCCTGCTGGTACAGGTGGTAATCCAGGTGGCCTGGCTACATATACCACTGTGGTCCCATTGTCCTTTGTGGCCTCCACTGACGTCAGCAGCCTGAGACTGGAGTTTACAATGCCCCCTGAAACCACCCCCTTAGGCAAAAGACACAGGACAAGGAGTGCAACACAGACCAGCCAATGGTGGCTGCAATCAGCGACCCCTTCCACATCCCTCCCCCTCCCGCATCCTTCCACTTTCAGGTGGTTGCCAGAATCAGCACGCTGGCTCATCACGGTGGGCAAGCTGGACCAGGGCCTGAGGGAACTACAGAGGGTAGCTGCTGTCAACAGGAGGAAGGCAGAGGGAGACCATTGACCATGGAGGTAAGCCAGAGCTAGGCCTTCCCTCAACCCTGTCCCCTTAGATACTCTGCCTGGTTTTGTACAGAAGCTCCCTCGGAGGTCAAGTAAAGGCCCTTGGGGTGGGCCTGTGGGTACCTGGTGCTAACAGGCCCCTACTCCCACAGGTCTTGCGGTCAGCCATGCAGGAGGAACCAAGCAGGGACCAAGCCGATGCCAGTCTGAGCACTCTACTCCACACACCTGGGCTGCGCCTTCGAACCTTCATCTCCATGCTGTGCTGGTAGATGCCCGATGCCCTTCTACCTGAGGCTAACAGCCGCAGGGAAGCCTGAAGCCAAGCCAGCTGCCCAGTAGCCAAGGACGGGGCCTCTAGCTAGGGATGTCTCTAGCATGACCTTTAGCTCAGGTCCTTGCTATCTATTAGGCTCTGGGAAGAGACAAGCCAGGCTGGGTGGGTTGGTGAACAGGGATTGCAGGTCCAAGTGCCTAGAAAGGATTGAATAAGAATCAGAACAGCAATGCTGGAAAAGCTGGAGTGGTGAATCAGACACACACCCCAGCCGGCAGGCTGCTCCATCTTGATTAGAGGTAGTAGGCATAGGCAGGCTATTGCCCAAGCTTGAAGCTTAGACAGCTCAACGAAGATCTAATCCATGACGACTCTGTAGGGAGGGTCTATTCAGTGGGCGCTAGAACCAATGGACTAGCATCCCAAATGGCGTGTCTGGGCAGACAGAAGCAGAGAGAAATACCCAGTTTCCCATAGGCTGGCCCTCAGAGGCCACCAGCCTCTCTCTCCCAGTGCCTAACTAAGGTGAGCCTGGACAGGGCCAACAGGGAAGACAGAAGGGCAGCCAACCCAGGCTAACCCAGCCACCCTCACTCCTAGGTTTGCCTTTGGCTTCACCTTCTTCGGCCTGGCCCTTGACCTGCAAGCCCTAGGAAGCAATACCTTCCTGCTCCAGGCGCTCATCGGGATTGTGGACCTCCCGGTGAAGACAGGCAGCCTGCTGCTGCTCAACCGCTTGGGCCGGCGCCTCTGCCAGACCAGCTCCCTGGTGCTGCCAGGACTCTGCATCCTGGCCAACATACTGGTGCCCCATGGTGAGCTGTAGCCTGGCTGTGGGGAAGCAGGAGGAGGTAAAAATGTGGTGTGCTAGCTGAGGCTGTCCCTGGGGGTTGGGGTGGAACCAGAATAGAGAGTGAGAGATGTGACAGAGAGAGGGTAGTAGACAGAGCAGTGGGGGGTGCCAGAATTTTAGTGGAGATCAGCAAAGCTGCAATAGTAATAGATGAGGGTGAGAGAGAAAGGGGACAGGGGACTCCCCAGATCTGGCTCTGAGGGCCACAAATTACTTACATAGGACACAGTATGGGCACTGGAGGAATGACTCACAGACAGTTGACAGACCAGCCTATAGGACAGGGAGCAGCCCAGGGAGTACAGGACCCTACTCTGCTGATGCCATTACTGTTCACAGAGATGGGGGTCCTTCGCTCAGCCCTGGCTGTGCTGGGGTTGGGGAGCCTGGGGGCTGCCTTCACCTGTGTCACCATCTTCAGCAGTGAACTCTTCCCCACCGTGATCAGGTGAGGCTGTCACGGGCTCAAGAGAGCACTCTAGCCTAGAGGGAAGGGCTGCCCCCAGGTCCCTATGGGTCTCTACTCTGCATGATGCATTGGGCCTCCCTCGATCTAGTGAGGCCCAGGTTGTAGATAGGCTGAGTGTGACTCACAGGCAAACATGTTTCCACAGGATGACTGCAGTGGGCCTGGGCCAGGTGGCAGCCCGAGGGGGAGCCATGCTAGGGCCTTTGGTGCGGCTGCTGGATGTCAATGGTTCCTGGCTGCCCCTGCTGGTGTACGGAGTGGTGCCAGTGTTAAGTGGCCTAGCTGCACTGCTGCTGCCTGAGACCAAGAACTTGCCACTGCCTGACACCATCCAAGACATCCAGAAACAGTGAGTGGAGCAGTCTTCGGACCATCTCCTCCCTCCCTCTCTTCCTCCCAGCTCTCCTCCCTCCATAGAAGCCCAAAGCAGGTTGGCCCGGGAACTCACCCTTCTCACTGAACAAAGGAGAAAGCAGAAACCAAGGGAAGGCTAGGACGGCCCAGCGCCCACCCAGCGCCCAGCGTTATACAGCACAGTGGGAGAGCAGAGACCAGGGCTAACAGGTGGACTTTAACTCTCTGCCCTCCATCCCACCATGTGAAGGAAAAAATAGCCCAGCCACTCCCAGGCCCACCTTGAAAGAGAGAGAGGTGGAGGGAGAACATGTGAGCGAGCCGGTGTTTGTCAGGGGGAGGTCCTGGGGGATGAGGGTGCTTCTGGGGGCTTCACAGGCTGCAGACTCTGCCACTAAAGCCATTGGGTAGTTGACATGATTGAACAACCCACCCCACCCTGACATGCTCAGTAAGTTCAGAACTGAGCCCCAGGCAGGGTGCTCCGTCCTGAGCATGGACACGGGTCAAAAGTCAGGGGTCATTCTGCTCCTTAGAGTCACACTTCTCTGTCTTTCCTGAACAGGTCAGTGAAGAAAGTGACACATGACACACCAGACAGCTCCGTCCTGATGTCTACCCAGCTGTAGAAGGACCATGACAACAATGAGAGGAGGAGAAGGGGGGAGGGGAGGGCTGGCGATGGCAGGTAAAGGTGCCTGCCTCCAGGTCTAACTGGAACCCACAGGACAGTAGGAAAGAAAACTACAAAGTTGTCCTCTGACCTCTGCATGGACACATGCCCCTCCCCCCACCCCTGTGATACACACAAATAAATCATTTTTAAAAGAATGAAAAGGAGGAAGAAGAAAGGGAGAAGGAAGAAAGACAGAGGAAGAGAGGGGGACAAAGAGGGAATGAGGGAGGAGGAGGAGATAGCTTCTTCAGCCCCTGAAGACAGCCGTGGGAAGCAAAGAGCTCCATCTCCAGGGATCCCTTTACAGGGCTGCCTTTCTGGACCTCTCTCTAACACAGTCTGAAGGATAGAAGGCTGCCCTGACACCACCATTACCTGACTCCCCCAAGCAGCTGCACACCCGAGAGAGGCCAAGACTAGGGGCACCTTCTTGCTGCCCACTACCCAACTTGGAACTGAGGGCCCTCCTCTTTACCTCAGCACAGGCAAAGAAGCACCAGCATCTCGGGGTCACTGAGGGCCTCGGTCAGCTGGCCTGGTCTCTCTCCATCCTCTCTTCACTCCACATACCTGTCCACAATGGCCTGGGTCACCTTCCCACCTGATACCCTCCTAGGCCCTCCAGAACCAGCCCAGGGGCTTGATTCCAGGGTTCAGGGACAGCCCATGACTCTGGTAGCACTGTGAACCATGGTTAGGGCCACACACCTGCCACTCCTCACCCTCTGTCAGGTAAGTTCCCTAAGGGTCACTTGTCCCTTGCCCCACATCCTCACTCATACATAGGGCCTGCTGGAGGGACTGGACTACATGGATTGGCTAAAGATAAAAAACCAAATGAATGACAGCCCCTCACAGCTCAGACAATCTAAGAGTCTGCAGGGTAGGAGAAAGGACTTGGGGGTGTGGGGGCTCCCTACCAGATAGACTACCGAGGCCCATAACACACAGACTGCCCCTAACATCCAGCTAGGAGGAGGCAGGATCAGAACGCATGTATCTGCCTGTAGATCTGCTGAGCTCTGCTCGGGCCTCCGTGCCATCTAGGCAGATAGAAATGCATGCAGCATCGACCTCTGTCCCTCTCGGAATCAGCCAAGATTCCAAGGGTCCACTGGGGATGCTCACAGGAAAACCATGAGTGTCCTGAGACAGTGTGCTATCCACAGCGGGTCAGGAAGTAGCACACCAGCTGCACTGCCTGGGCCATACTTAGATGGTCTCTGTAGCTACCTGTGTGGCTGCTCCCAGGCACCTCAGAGGAAGGCTGCAACAACAACAGCACACTAGCACACACAAACATACACACAACACACACACACACACACGCAAACTTCCTAGTGACACCCCCACCCAAGACTGCCTGATGCCTCAGGACAAACAGGTTCTGTTGCTCTAGGCCCAGCTGCACTTCTTGGGGCTAAAGGGTTCCTAGAAACTTCCAGGACACAAGCTTGGTGGAGAGGTGGATGCTCCTCTATTCTAGGTTAGAGTTGTTCATCTGTATTCAGAATGGCCACCCCTGGCTGAGAATTTTCAGGATAAACAGTTCTGTCACTGGAGAGTGACAGCATCACTGTCTAGAGTCACTGGACAACACTCTAGGCTTCAGCCCACACCCATTTAGACACGCCCTCTTTTTAATGCCTACTTTGGAGGTTTCTAACCTCAAAGTTGCTGAGATACCCCCACAGTGGAGGAGTCAAGAGAACTCTTTGGAAAGGTAAACTGAGTCAACAGCCACATCTAGAACTCTTTCTTTAGAAAATAAAGCCCTTGGGTGGGAGGTCTTCTGATGCAGAGAGGAGACACAGTTACATGGCAACCAGGGTGATGAAGCCATCCTTTCAACTCCTAGAGTACATCCTGCCTCAGTCAGGGTCACAGTAACAATTGCTGATGTGAGAGTAAGGGCATTCCTTCCAGGCTTGTCCCGACAGAACTCCTGCTGTGTTTTCTGTGACCAACAAAGCAGGTGGGAACAGGGGGCAGAGTCTGGGCTTTGAGAAGCAACAGTAACACAGGTCCCAGGAGGGAGGCCATGACTAGCTGGGGACAGGACACCTGGCAGTGCTGCCCCATGTCAAAGCTTCCCCCCCCTCCCCCCCCCCCCCCCCCCCCCCCCCCGCCAAGAGTCGGTGTGATCTCCCCAGGCTCCTAGACCAAAGTTGAGGGAAGGCAAGAAGGGTTAAAAGCCAGTAGGTTCAGAAGGCCAAAGAGAGGCCACACTCACAGAGCGCCACCCCTGCAGTCAGCACTCCAGGCTGGTGGCGTGCTACAGAGCTAGGAAGCAGAGCCAAGAGGTGCAGGCAAAGTCACAGGACAGAGGAACAAGTCCTCAGAGGGGCTCGGTCACTGCTACACTTGAGGTCCTGAACCAGCCACTGGCAGCCACCCTGGCCACCAGGAGAGACTACGTCCCTCCAAATACTGGACAAGATGTCAGCTATCTGATACGACATGAGTGGCAGGTGCACAGCAAAGCGGGCAACATGCTGCCATGGATCCCAGCCAGGTGCCAACCCCTCCCTCCCACACAAGCCACGGTTGTCTCCCACCCTCAGCCCCACCCAGCAGACACCTGCAAGCAAGATATACAACAGTTGTCCAAGAGCCCAATGTTGTATTCAACTCAATAGTCTGGGGGTCTGGTCCAGGAAAACGGCTCAGTGATGGTGCAGTGGGCAGAACCACTTGTCATCAAGATGAAAACTTGTATTTCATACAGGACCCAGTAGTGGAAGCCGGGAATGGCCTCCTGTAAGAGGTCCTCTAATGGCACACACATCTCCACACACTAAATTTAGAGGGAACTTAGCAACTGTCAGATGCACCCACTGAGACCTGAACACAGGCCAGGGCCCTGACCTAAGAGCACCCACCAGGAACAAACTACACAGGACTGTTGGAATTTGGAAAGTTTTTGTTTTCTTTTTCCCACACATTTCCGGGTTTGGGGTGTTTTCCAAGACTCAGACACATTTGTTAACAAAGAGAAAAAAAACTGGGGGAGCAGGGAGCCCATGGGCGGAGAAGTGACCCCAGCCATCCGCAGACACAGTGTCACTCCCTCCATCCTCTGCACCTGCAGCTAGCTGGTGCCACAGACGCAGCTCTGGTACCTCGATTATTTGTTTTTAATATATATCTGCATTTGCCTTTCCCCTCCCCCGCCCCCCACCCCGCTCCTCCAGCGACTTCCCGGCAATGCACGTTGCCCGGCAGCAGCGACACACACAACAGGCCTTGGCCTGGTCCAAGCCCAATCCCTGGGCAGCCCCAGGCAAGAGTTTCTCCTCATGAGGGGACTTGGGGCACTAGGGGAATGAACCCTACTGCCCGGCCCCAGCCATCCAAGCTGGGCCGCTCTGGGTTCACCCGCCCACCCTTCTTCTCCCGGCGACTCTGTAAACCCAAAGGAAGGGAAGCAGAGAAAACAGAATTTAAAAAAGAAAAGAAGAAAAGAGAAAAGAAAGGAAAGAAAAAGAAAAGAAAGGAAAAGAAAGGGGGTGGGGTGGAGGAGGGTAGGGACAAGAGACACAGCAAGCCTGAACCGGGACAGGAGGGCTGCGAAGAAGGAAGGCGGGAGGAACCGGGAGGAAGAAGAAAATCGAGGGAACTAAACGAACGGCGCAGTGGACACTTTACAAAACCCCAGCCTTCCTTCCCGCCCAGCCCCACCAAAATAAAACTACCCCCCTTAAAAAAATAAATCAACCCAGGGCTGTGAGCACGTGCCCTGCGTGACAGGCGCAGAGCGGAGGACAGCCAGCCCCAGGGCTGACAGTGCGGCGCCGAGGGCAGCGGAGGGAAGGGGATGAGCACGTAGTAGTTATATTCCTTTTCTTTTTTTGCGTTTCCTCTTCGTGGGAGAAGCCTGAGGCAGCCGGGGAGAGGGTCCCCGGATCCCCCTGCAGGGAGAGGGCCGCACCCTCCTCCCTCCCGGGAGGAGCAGCTGGCAGTGGGGCGCGGTGCCTGGCCTGGGTGCTCAGACGTAATACTCTTTGTCTTTGTTCTTCTTGGCCTTGCTTGGCGTCTTGGGGGCAGCGGGGGCCTTCTCCTTCACCACCGCCCCATTGCTCTGGGCCGAGTTACTGATGTAATTCCGGCTCTGGTCCACCTGGTAGGAGCCCTCGTCGCGGTTGCGGTACTTGTACATGGCGTAGAGGAGGATGAGGATGCAGAGCGCCGCCGCCGCCACGATGCCCACCACCATGCCCGTGGTGCTGCTGGATTCGCGGATCACCTCCACCGCGCCCGGCGGGCCGCGCTCCCCCGGACCCGTGGGGTTGGCTGTGGGCAGACGGGGGAAACCGGGGGCTGAGGTCACGCCGGGGCGCAGGGGAGGCGGCCGCCGCGGCTCAAAGGCCGTGGGGACCCCAGGCCCCAGGGGTGGGTTCTCCAGCAGCGGCTGCAGAGGGTCTCGGTGGTTCATTTTGCCCGCGGGCAGGTTGGGGGCTGGGGCGGAGGGCGCAAATAGCACCCCGGGGGCGCCCGTGGCCCCATCTGTCCTGAGGTTGGGTCGGGGCGCGGGCTTGCGGGGCGACAGGAGGGTGGTGCGGTCCGTGACCAAGGGGAAGGTGGTGTAAAAGTCCTCGTCGTCCGTGGGGGGGAGGCTGGAGTCAAAGACCTCCCCAGAGGCGAAGCCCGAGGCTTCCACGGGCTCCTCGCAGTCGCTGTCGTCGCGCTCGGCCTGACACGGGCCCCCGGAGGACGGGCGGCGCGCGGCGGGCGGAGGCAGGGTGTCTTGGGTGGCACCCACGCCCGTGAGAAAGGGGTAGAAAGTGGGGGGCGGGGGCACGAAGGGGGACCGGGTGGCCACGGGAGGGGGGTCTAAGGAGTCCTCCGTGATAATGGGCAATATTAACTCTCCTCCTAGAAAAAGAAAGAGAAGAGAGAAGAGAGGGCGTCAGCGAGGGCCGGGGCGCGGGCGGCCGGCACAGAGAGAGAAACAACAGCCTCACACCCAAATTGGTTCAATTGGCTTTGGCGGAGACTACGCGGGCCGGGCCCGCCCGCCAGCCGGCCAGCGCCTGCGCTTTAAGCGGGCTGCGGCTCGGATGCCCTGGGCACCCCACGCGCGGGCTCTGTGACTCTGGGTTTTGGTCTTTTTGTTTCGTCTTAAGAAACCAAACGGAACAGAAAGGAAAGGAAATTGAAAAGAAACGGAATTTCTTTTTCTACTGGTTTTAAAGCTTTAAAAACATACAACAGCAGCATTTAAACAAACCTAACAACAATATCTTTTAGGGTTTTTTTTTTATATATATCTTTTTTGCTTTTTTTTGCTTTTGTTTTTAAAAAAGAAGATAGCATACCACGGAATTCAGGCAACTTACATCAACAAATAGGCCGTGTGATTTTAGCATGAAGAAAAGAATTACAAACAGAGCTGTGTAAGCGGGTTCTCCCGAAAAAAATAAAAATAAAAAAAAACAACTTTCCGCACAACGCTCTCTGTCTATCTGTTCGGCATCTCCCTCCCTGATTGACTCCCTGGACAGCCTGCTTCCTCCAGAAAGCTCGCTCTCCTCCCTCTCGAGCCCTCTTCCCCCTCATGGGACACGAGGCTGACATTTACACAGGGCTTGCGGGTTGGGTCTGGGGAGGTGGCACCATTCAGTGACATCGTGGGAACAGGAAGGGTCAATGGAGAGGCCACGGAAAGGAAAGACTTTTGTGGGTATGACTCACGGGGACGGGGCTGGCCGTGGAAAGGACCCCTGGGGCTAATTCCGGTGGGCCATCAGAGAAAACTGTCAACGGGAATGCTTGTGTGGAACAGTGGGCACGGAGGGTCAGACACACTGGAGCTGGGCTTTGTCCCTTAGGATTCTGGGAAGTAGTGAAAAGCTCAAAAGATGCATGGGGGTGGGGAGGATTGGGAATGAGTGCGGGAGGACGGAGAGTGAATGAGGGCTGAGGTCACGTGATTACTGAGCTAAACCTCTCTCTACTTTCTTCACCCACCTCTGACCCCCACTGACTTCCCCCCACCCCCTCCCCAAAACCCCCATGGACCGCCAGAACCTGGCCAGGTTATGACTGCCTCTGGCCCTCTTATTATTGTTAAAACAATAATAAAACAACGGAAAGAAGGAGAAAGCAAAAAAAGAAAAGAAAATACATACACAGCCATCTGGGAGGGACACGCTAGCTAAAATAGGGCCCAGGATAACTAATTGGGAAGGCCTGTGGTAGGGAGTGGGTATTGTCTTCTCTTTTAGTCTGATAATTCAAATACCCTGGGCAGAAACTGCAATTCCTATGAGCTCCCTGTGGGCGGGAACTATAGGTTCCATTAGCTCTTCAGGGGGCGCGACTACAATTCCCATCTGTCTCTGGGTCAACAACCACAACTCCCATCAGCCTCCTGGGCCTCTTCACTATCCAAAGCGCAGCAAGCCTCTGACCTCTTTAGAGTAGATAGAAGCCGAGTAAGCAAGCTCTAGGTTGGAAGGAGGGCTCAAACTCTGGCTTTGGAGGTTGCCTCTGGCTCTTTCCTGTATGGCTCTACCTACAGCTCAGCCTACGCCCAATCCCTACCTGAGCACTTCACTTGGTGTTTGCACCCACAGTCTTCCACCCCTCTCTCGTAATCATTCCAGAGCTTCCTTTAGCAGATCTGGCAGCCAGGCCAAGTCTCACATTCACAGCCTTCTCTGCTCTCCCTACTCCAGCCTTCAGGTTGGCTTAACTTCTCATACACCTCTATTGAACGTTTTCTCCAGCACCTCCATCCATCTCACAGAGGCCACGACAAACCCTTGCCACTGAAGGAGAAACCTTACCAAGCTTCTCAAGCGTACTTCCCATCAGGTTCCCTTACACCACGTTTAGAGTCCCAGAGTTCCTAGCTCTCCACAGACTTAGCCACATGAAATGTTAACCCAAGAGCAGAGAATGTTTTGTGCAGCCAGGATTGCCCAGTTCCACTGATGGAAGCCAGAACTTCATGGGTACCAGACTCACTCTGGCTCTCCCACTAATAGATCCCAACCCTCAACCCCAGCTTCTAGTGAATGAGAATACTGAACCCTAGACAGGGCAGATCTTCCAAGTGAGGTAAATGAATGAATTGGTCAGTTCCTTCTGTGACTCCCTGATGCTCAGAAAGGGATCAGGAAAGCCTGGGCTATCAATCACCCTCATGCCTCTAGGAAGCTGGCAAGGCGGCTCACCCCAGAATCCAACCTGGAGGCTACATGTGTATCAGCTGAATTCCTGTGACTACAGACATATCGTGGCCCCATTGGGCCCCAGTCCTCTATAAATCTAGAATATTGTCATGCATTGTGGCACAGACTTGTGATTCCAGCACTCAGGAGGTGGAGGCAGGAGGATCAGTTCAAGGTCATCTTCAACTACATAGCAAGTTCTGGCCAGCCTAGGGTATGTGGGACTGTCTCAAATAACCAAAATAAATAAACTAAAGAAGTGAGCTCCAGGCCCAGTTAAGCCTGGCAATGCTTTGTTCCCATCCCGGCCTGGCCTGGCTCCTACCCTCCACCAGCTCTGCCTTCACCTTTTCTATCACAGACTGAACCATGTTCCCCCCATTCCCAGTGTCCTCATCCCTGCACAGGGGCAAACTGCTTACAGGAAAGCTTGTGGTCCTTCCAGTAGTAACAGTGTGGGCCTCCTAGCAGGACCTCCTCCCTGCATGAGTTCTGAGCTCATTTAGTCCTTTCTGCCCATCCACACTACCTCTCGTCTCCTGACCTTTGCCCTCTATTCAGAACAGGCACTCTATGGATAGCTCACACACACTCAGAATCCAGCCAATACCTCCTTCTCCAGGCTGACCCCAGAAGACGCCCTCTACTCCTGGTGCCTCTGACACCGTCCTCCTACTCTTGGAGGCTCAAGTTTGACTCACTGCCAGGGCAGGCCCACAGGCCTGAGTCCCATCTGTCGATCTTACTAGCAGCCAGCAGCAGACCTGGCACGGAGCTCTTCAAGGGGAAGTGGACAGCAAGTCCCCTAGCATTCCCTCTGAAGTGGGCCAGGTACATGGGTAAGCACAGAGCACCTTTTACAGGCTGAGTTTACACAGCCTTGTCCCACCTTCTTGGGCAACAGGCACTGCTGAGAGCTACGCCTGGCAGTCTTTCCTCCATGTCCTCAGGCCTGCCTTCTATCCTCTAAAAACCTGCCACCTTTTGCATCTTAGACTGAGTTACCAGTGCCCTCAGGAACTCCAGGGTCAAAGCTTTCCCTAACCCTACTTGTGAACTTCAACCAGGGGGTCATCACTAGGGACACAGTGAAGTATCATTAATACAGCTCATCAGAATGACCAGGGCACAGATCTTGGCTCTTTACCAACCTGTTGCCTCCAGCTGGGTGAGGGCAGATGGTGGATTCAGACCTGGACCACACATATCCTGCCCCGCCCGTGCAGCTCCTACAACCATTTGCACTAGTCCTTGGGACACACGGGTGTTCTAGATCACCTTCCTCCAGGCCCTACAGCCCTTCCTGGCTCCCTTTCCAGATCTCAGCCCTTATCCCTTCAGTCCTCATCCCCTTGGAGGCTTTCCCAGCTTGTCTCTATCCGTGGGCTGTGGCCATATCTCCCATAATTGCACCAATGCGCTCTTTGCAGAGAAGCATCTTTCTCTGATACTACTTCCTCTGTGTGCCCTATACCCCCACACAAACCTCTTCCAAAGTGATAGACCGTGGAGAATCTCACATGGCTTCCCACACCACCCTGGCTTGCACTATGGGGCACTGGAGTCATCAATGTAAGAGCTTCTCTGGGACACTGGCCCAGGAAGGATCTAGAAAACTCTACTGGGAAGGAGTCATTAGTGCCTGAGCAACAGAGGATGCCCCAGAGGCGTCTGGCTGGGACGGTCCCACTGCTGGCCTTCCCACTAGGCTTCTAAGTAAGGGGAACACTCAAGGTGACTCTTGATGTTGGGGGGTCTGTGACCCGCTCTGCATCACTGGGAGACAAATGGGAGACTGTGGCCCCTGAAGGCATATCAGACTCTGACGAGGACCCCAGGCAGCCCCTCTCTCACATCTGGCAGCTGCAGGGGTTGCAAAATACAGGTGCACACTTATCAGAGCCACAGCCCACTCACCTCTGCTCTTCCTAGCCTAAGGAAATGGAACACTTCAATGTACACTGGGTCCACTGGCCAGAGAAGTCCATCTGACTGGACATGACCAGCCACTCCCAAGCAGCTCTTCCCTCTCTAGGGCACTCACACAAAGTAAGCCGGGCCCTTTCAACCTTCAAGGCACAGGAGCCTTGATTAGAAACCTATCCACGAAGCTCAGTGCAGTGGCTTATACCTGTCAATTCCATTCCTCAGGAGGCTGAGGCAGGGGCATCACCATGAATCATAGGAGTCTGACGTCAGCTTGTGCTACAGTGTCTGACCCTGTCTTAAAAAAAAATAAGCCTACCTATGAACCCTAACTTCTATCCAGTCAGAACATGTCTACCCCAAAGCAGAGTCTGAAATTGAGGTTCTTGGTGACCCAGGCTAAGCCACCTGCTGCCGTAGAGCCCATCCACCAGTGTTGAGGGCTCTACCCAAACTGCCAGGGGCAAGAACGTTAGCATTTCAGTGGATTAGGGGAAAAGGCAGCTCATACCTGAAAACAGCCCTGTAGGTCATGACTTACCAAGCCACATGCCCAACTTTTGATAAAAGCAGCCCAACTCGGGGCCCAGGATACACTGCTAAGCGAACAGAAAACTGGCTAGATTTCATCCCTACTCACCTGCTGGAGCAGAGAAGAATGCCACTGTGGGCTGTAGCCTGAAGGATGGTATCCCTCCGCACCTGTAACACCAGCTTGGCAAGAGCGGAGGCCACAGTGGTTTCATGGTCAGAGACAGTGGGCTACTCAATAGGAGGATGTGTACACGTGTTTATGAGCACACACACTCAAGTGTAGACCTCCTATGAAGGTTTGTGTTTCTAGATTCATAAGCATAAATTCCTAAGCACAGTAGCCTTCACGGATCTGAGATGCCTGGGTGCATATCAGTAAGTGTAAACAGCTGTGTACATGTGAATGGGTCTCTCACGTCTGCCGCCCATGAGTCTGAGGCATGTACTATGTGTCCATGCTGTGTGAATGTGTCCTTCCGAATATGCAAGCAAAATACCTTGGCTCTGAGCACAAACCGTATATTACCCCATAAAATAAAGGCATTCATTCTGAACCTTGACATCTAGACTACATTTCCCAGTATCCCTAGCTATTGAGTATGGCTCAGTTGTTGAGTGTTAGGCCCTGTCCAGTGCCTAACAGCTTCCAGTGCACCATCCTCCACACTCTTCTCCAACAGTGACCTTGGACATGCTGTGTTAAAAATGGAGGTGCCACAGATGGAAGGAGGGTGGATTACTAGCCTGCCCTCTGGGCAGAGCCCAGGAATCAGACATCTGAGTGAGGAAGTTCTCTTGCTTTAACCACTAAGATCCAGGGCTTATTTGTTACAGAGATGACTGTTATCTTATACAGGCTTTGGCCCCTACAGTGGATGTCATAATGACAAAATGCCATAGCATTCAAGTGACAATCGAGGGAAAGGATGAAGTTAGAAAAGATGAAGACCCACATACCACTGTGGCAAAACATTTGGTACAAACATTGCTCGTGCCAACCTGCTGTGGTACAAACACTGCTTGTGCCAACCTGCTGAGGCAGGGGTGCCGAGGGAAAGTGTAAGGACAGGGCACAGGACTGCCATTTCTTACTTTCTGCTTTTAGCAACCTGTTACAACATAAACTTAAACTAGGGTTGGCTGTCTTGCAGGCAGGGAGGTGTGGAGGAAAGGTGTGACTCCTGTGGGGGGTCAGAAAGGCCATTGCTCTCAGATGCCACACAGGGTTAAAGGCTGAAAAGGCACAAGGGTCAATGACAGAGACCTTCTCAACTGAGTAAGGGTCTTTTTCTGCCCAAGGGTCAGATTTAGGAGCTGTCTCTCCACCTACCATTTAAGGGGTCCTCAAGACAGTCACAGCTTTGTGAAGAGGGCGAGGCAGAGAAATGAGAGAAGCCATGGGAATGGAGGCCGGGCTTAGGAGGGGACTGTGGGGGACTGTGGTGTGACTGCTGTGACTATGCCTGGAAACCAGAGGTGTGCAAAGAGGTGTGGGATGTCTGCACTCACACACACCTAAGAACATGTCTCCCAAAACTCGCTTCTGAAAGGACCACAGAGGATAAGGATGAGACATTCTTTCTGCGCAGCAGAGCAGCAGCCTAAAGCCTTCCCAGAGACAGAAGCAGGAGTTACTGGTGACTCTGTCCTTACCATTGCAGGAGCAAAGCCCGCCCGCTTGCTGGATTTCCTCTTCCATGCTCAGGCGTGTGTGTTGTGTTACCCAGCTTTCCCTACCCTCAACTCTTTTGCGGGGGTGGGAGTAGACAGGTCTTGTATAAACTCCAAGTTGACCTCGAACTTGCAATCCTGTTGCCTCGACTCCATAGGTGCTCACCACTACACCCGACCTCTTCCTTTTGTGACAAGCTTTAGTTGTAGGGGCTACCCCTACAGAAGCGCTCTACTCTAGGATATGTTGGAAGTAGTGAGATAAATTATCTTTCAGTTAATAGTCTGCAGACCAGAAGCAGCAAGTCTGGGTGAATCAGAGTAAGCCACCATCTACTACTTTGAAATTAACAACTTCCTGAGATGAGATGTTTGTCATCCTTGGAGTGGCAGCAGGGAATATTTTGGGACAGAAGGTAAAATAAAATAGATCTTTGGTGGCTGGACATCTAGACTCACCCAAGCAAAACATTCTCTAGCTGGCCCCCCATATCTGCCTGCGCCTCTGCCTAGGGAGTGATGGTGAGGTGGTGGTTCACGACCCTCTCAGAAGCTCACTGTGGTCCTAAGATCGAACTCTGGGTTTGGAATGCAATGTGGGCTGGAGAGCCTGTCTGGGGCCAGCCTATGGAAACCTCCCACTCCTGACCCTTGCTCATTCTTGCACCTTAAGAAGTCATAAGTTAAAGATGATACAGTCCAGGATAAAAGGAGACCAGGCTCTGAGTCATTACTAGGAGGCTCCCACCAATCAGAAGCATTAAGCCAAGTGTCATAGCACGTAGTGTCACTCTAGAAGCTCCTAGGAATCCGAACTCATGCTTTTGTGCATCTGATCAAATGTGTGTCATATGCCTCTGAGGGTCACTCATGGGTGGGTGACACTGAGGGGGGATGCATGTAGGGTAAATGCAAGATGCTGGCGTTCATCTAGGCACACATGAACCTGTATGCACAGGAAGGCTTGTGTTTGCATGCTCCTAGGCACACACCCCTAAGGACATGTGTGTATGTCTCTACAAAACTAGGTGGCCCTGAGCATGTTGGTATGCCCTTGTGGGTTTAATAACTGTGTATGTACCTCTGAGAGTGAACACACAGCAGACACTATTCTGAACTGGGCCTGAATACACACACAACCTATAATTCTAAAGATAAATACCTGCCCTTTTATGTGTCACTGCAGGGGTACCATGGAGCACACAGTTACACCTGTTTCTGTGAGCATTTGTGTGGGACATTTTAGGCCTCTGTGTGTGTGTGTGTGTGTGTGTGTGTGTTTGTGTTCTTGTGCACCCCCTCTTTGGGGGTCTGAATGAATGTGGACATACATCAACATGTGTGTCTCTGTGGAGTATACACCTGTGAAATATGTCTCTGTGTACATATGCTCCGAAGGGTCTGAGGATAAATGTGTAAGTATGAACATATGTGTGAGTGTGCATCTTAGGGTCCCCTCTCAGGAGGACAGTGTGGAAGGGGTGCAGGTCCATGAGGTTGAACCAATGTGTACATATTCATAGACTTCTGGGATCTGAGCACTTACAGCCCACTTGGACAGCATATTCCCATGCTCCTTCTGTCTTAGTACATACTTACGCCTCAGTGTGTAGAGGCCCCTTCTGTGGGGACAAGCATGTGGGCCCATGAGTACATGCTTCCACAGATAGACATGCGTGTCTTGGTGAGTATCCATGGACAGAAGTATAAGTCCTGTGCACAGAGACACAAGGGACAGGTCCGTGGATATATGTATGTGTGTGCTTCCATGAGTGCTGAATTGTGTACATGCCTGAACACAAATGTGGTGTCTGTGGTTAGGAAACATGTGACCATCTGATAATCTGAATGTATATGTGTACTGTGGTCTGTATACATTTGTGAGCAAGTGTTACACAGGGGACTCAGTCCACAGATGTGTGCCTCTGTGAACTGAGCATGGAAGTGTAACCCTGAGTCCAAGGACATGTCACAAGACATGTGCCTCTGTGAGTCTTGAGGACAAATAGCATACACACAAAGATCTGAAGGTACAGTGCATGCCCAGAGTACATGATGTATGAGGAGGCTTTCTGGCTCAGAGCAGGTCTGTATACATCAACAGATGCCAGCAAGTGGGAGTTGCTTCTGTGGGTTTAAGCACGCACTTCCACGTAGTATATGTAGGATGCGGAGTGGGTTCAAGGCTCACAGCGCTGAATGCAGAAGCCTTTGTGCAGCTGAGCATGACGTGCGCAGGTGTGACTCTCTGAGGGCTGAGCAGGTAAGCAGCTGTGAGTCTCGGCATCTCTAGGTGCTCAGGAAGCTCTGAGTATGCACATGAGACACTGTGACTCTGCTGCATAACATGCATCATGGGACTGTGTACGCCACACCCCTTGTGTTTCTCTGGATTTCTTAGGAGTTTACTGGATATTGGTGTCAGGTATCTGGGCACACATGCGACTCTTTGGGTCTAAGCCTCTGTGTGCCTCTGTTGATCGTAGTGTAAATTGCATGCACTCTTCTAAGTTTGAGTGTGTGTGTGTATGCGCGTATGTGTGTGAGAGAGAATGAATGAATGAATATGTGACATTCTGGGCAGTATGTGAATCTGTATGCATAGGTGTACAAGTGTGACCCTGGTTGGAGCACATATGTGTGCAATGGATGTGTGCCTCTGTGGATATACGTCTTTGCATTCTTCCTATGAATCTCCGGGGTGCAAAGTCCACAATCTTCTGAGGGCTGGGCTAGAAATACAATGTGTGGGCCAGGACAGCTGGGCTAGCAGGGGTGGTGTGTCACATTACCAACTGTAGGTGTTTGTCCCTTAAAGGCACTCCCACTAGGGAGAATTCTAATAATATTCTGTGTGACTGGACCTCCAGCCTCCAGGAAAATAATGTGCTAGATGACAGGCTCACTGAACAAGGAGGACAGGGCCTGGAGCCTGTGGGAGGGATGGGGAGGTGAAGAGGCCAAACAGGGACGGTTCCAGGGCACATACTCCCATCCACGGTGATGATCTGCAAATGCGGAGGGTAGACAGCCTAGGAGGTCTTCCTCTACCTCCACTATCTTCCCCTCACATGGTGGCTCTGTCTTACAGAAGAATGGCGCAATGCTCAGTGACCTCTGGGAGCCCTGACTTGGGGGCACTGACCCATCCACTTCCAGTCTACCTTACTCTCCTATTCTAACAAACCCTGAAATGCTTCTAGATAAGAGTCTTGTCTGGGACCCTCAACCCTCCCAGTATGGTCCTAGAACAGCCTGTGTGTGTGTGTGTGTGTGTGTGTGTGTGTGTGTGTGTGTGTGATATACCTGCGTTCTGTACTCTGGCTCTGCAGAGCAGAAATCTATCAGCACGGAGTTTGTGTCCCATAGCATGGCCTCATCCCAGAGCTCTCACAGTTTGTCCCCTGCAGCCACTTAGAGTAACCCTTGCTGGAGGCTGTGTCAGCCTGAAGGGATTCCCAGACACTGCCTGTAGCTTTGATGGATTAGGCAGTGCTGAGAGGTGCTGTGGGCAGACTCTGTCACATGCCCAGAGTCTCCCAAAGTAATAGTTGGGCTGCAGGGTAAAGAAATGACTCCCAGCAGAGGGGCCTCCTGCAGAGGACAGCATCTGTTCCCAGAGGCACAGGCCCTGAGCTGTGGACAGTGAGGCCTTTCCTGCCTAGCAGCTGGTACCTCCATGAACGCTCCTTGGTCCAGGACCACAGAACAATCCCACTCAGCTCCCAACTACTGGGGAGGAAAGGGATGGAGGCAAGGGGCATCAGCCTCTGGTTATGGAGGCTTCCACTGCTGGTCTGTGACCAGGACACTAAGGTTCTGCTGTCTAGGCTCCACCTATCTCCCCACATTCTATCTGGGGCAGCCCGCTCTCAGCTGCAATGTCTCCTATGGAGCTGCTAGGCCCTCCAGACCCCTGACCTCAGGTCAGATTCACAGCCTTTCTCCATCCCTGCATGCACTTGCCCCAGCCTTGCTGAAACCCACAGCTCGGGTGCCACTATGGTATGGTAATATAAGAAGCCTCTGGAAGCCAAGCAAGAGATGTGGGCGGCCCCTCTGCTCCTATGTCATCCAGGCTGCAGCCAAGGCCTCTGATCCCCTACTAGGAGCTCCCAGCAGCTACATCCAGTCCTTTTTACCAATCCTGCTGTCAACCCCCAGTGACCACCTCCTGCTGTTCCTGTCAGCCACTGCCAACCTGCTCAGATGAACAGCAACCACCAAGCCACCCCACTCTCATGCTCTCAGCCAGCATGCAAAGCTCACCCCCAACTTGCCCAGTTGCTCTCTGTAGCTGTAGCCTTGGCTCCAGCTGGCAACATTAAGCAGAGTCCCTGTGTTGCCACCACTCAGGAGGCCCTTTCCCATAGCTTCTTCTGCAGTGGCTCTCAAGCTAGGATCTCCCCTAGGGGACTACATGTCTGGATTAAGGGGTATCTCCACCTAGTGCACTGCCAGATATAGAGGTCTCATGTAGCAACTGCCCTGCTTGACCTGGCATCCTGGGGACCCCTTCAAGAATACCAGATAAGTCCCTGAGGTTGAGTAGGAGGCCAAAGGAGTGCCAACAGAGACCTCTATGAGTGGCCAAGAGAGCTCCAGGCTTCAGGGCTGATGGGAGTTGTAGTTCTGGACCTGAGGGCTGATGGAAATTGTAGTTCCCCACCTCCCGTTTCAGGACTCATGGGAGCTGCAGTTCCTCATGTTTCTATAGAAACATCTCCCTCTTTTCTCCCAGTTCCTCTGGCTCTCCTCCCCTAGGAGCCCAAGCTAAAGGCTTCACTATCTCCAAGGATGGGACACCAAAAGGCGCCTTGTCAGAGGGCATGTGAGGGACCTGGGGTCTTCTAAGTTACAAAGGGACTGCAGGAGAGAGTAAAGCCTGCAGGACACCCTGGGCTGGGGCCAGGTGGCAGAGAGTCGCCCCCCTCCCCAGCAGCGTCGCAGGGGCCCGGGGAAGGGGAGGGGGGAAAGGCACTCACCAGTACTAGGCTCACACTCCTCCAGGTCCTCATCATCACTTGGACACTCAGCCGAGGCCACCAGGAGGTCATCTGTGTTCTGGGGGTGGGGGAAGGGATGGTGAGAGGAGAAGTGGGGAAAGAGAGGGTTCCAGTGGGTGAGCAGATTCCACAGCTGCTTCCCAAAGTATGGAACATCACAGAAGACAGGCCCAAGGCCACGCCCAACCCCTCGCCATGTGTTGGGTGACTTGGCCTCTCAATTTCCCATGCTAAAGGATAACAAACAGCCATCCCTGTAGCTCCCAAAGATCAGACAAGTGTTGAGCCCCTTACGCCAGGGTGCCAACTCCGGGCTGCAAGGTGTTTCCCAGAGGTCCAAGGCGCCTGGGGCAGGGACAAGGGGTACAGAGGAGGTTCAGACACAGAGAGGGGGACAGCGTCTGGAGGGTTTCCCATCTCCAGCTTCCCCACCCCATCACATCTCAATCTTTCCCAACCCCCTTCCACTGAGAGAACCAGGCTCTGCACAATAATTAGGACTATGGTTGCCATGACAACAGGAGTCGACTTTGTCAGCATTTTCTCTACTGATTGCAAAGAAAGAGGATCCCTGAGATGAGTGAGCCTGAGGGGAAGGGAAGTTTAGCGGGGGTTAGGAAATAGAGCCAAGGCAGGAGACCCAAAGTCCAAGGAGTAAGGAAGCTGAGAGATGACAGATTAGCAGAGAGCCACTATGGAGGCCAAGGATCCCAGGGTGAGAGGGTTCCAACCTGCAGCTCCCTAAGTTCCACTTCAACCCAACAGCCCTTGCCCAAGGACAAAGTCATGGACTCCTCTTGCCTTCCACATCCTTGACCCTCTCTCTTTTCCACCCAACCCAGAATCTCTCTGGAACCGTCCACTCTCTTTAGCACATGGTTGGTCTGCCTACCCTCTTCTACTAAGATTAGATAGGATTTGGAAGGCATAGGTAGCCAGCCTAGGCGAGCCCAGGCCTTTCTCTTAGGGCTCCCAACTCCCTAGAGGAGAGCCCGTGAGCATCCAGGTCCCTCAGATTTCAGGGCACTGGCGATAGATAGGAAGGCTGATATCTTGTCTCTCTCTCCCAGCCAGTCCAGCCCTGAGACAAGTTGAAGACAGACTGGTGCAGAAAGACATGTCCCCATGGATACCCCAAGATTCCTCTGGGCCTTGTTGGCTCAATAGCCAAGGCAGTGACATGGGGAGGTGGGAGAGACAGAAGCACTGTGGGGTTGAGGTGGCCCAGCTAGGTCACTGTGGCAAGTACAAGCCCTCCATAACCAGTCCCCAAGACAGACAGTGGTAACAATTAGGGAAGCCAGCTACTGGGCAGTCCTGTCTTCAGTTTTGACCAGCCAGGACGCCAGTCCTGACCGCTCCCCAGAGCTTCATCTCCCACGTGTGGCCCTCGCTAGAACGCTCACCAGATCCAGGGAGCTCCTGAGTTGGCAGATGATCTTGTGTGGGGTAAAGCACAGAGAATTGTGCACAGCCACTCAAAACACACACAAAGGACAAGGCAGAGGCCAGCCAAGCTGTGGTACTTGATACTTGGTGCTTGCTCAAAGTCACGTGCAGGAGCTTTGTGAAGCCAAAGGGCTTACAGTCTTGAGGTCTCACCTCCAGCACAGGGAAAGACTGCCCCTGGCCTCTACTGGCCTCTGAGAGGGGCTGCCCACCCTGGGAGACTTCATGTCACCACTTCACTGTATCATCTCTGCCTAAGATGCCACTATCCAACCCTAGTTGTCCCACTGAGCTCTGACATGGTCACCCTCCTCACTGTTTACACAGTCTTCATCAAGACTTCCCTTCTCCTGGCTAGGGTGGGCAGGCTTCTCCAGTTAAACCACCCACAACTCTAGACCTCCTAGAGATGGTGATCCCTCAATAGTCAGTATCCCTGATCACTATGTAAAGACTCCCTGTCCTAAACCATCACTGTGACCAGAACCAACCACCCCAAGGGCAGCACCCCTTGGACCTTCCCAGACCCGGAAGGGGGTCTCACCTGGGTGGTGCTGTCCCTCATTGTGGGGAACGGCCCCGGCGAGTAGTGGTGGTGGCCATGGTGGTGGTGGTCTCCATGATGGTGGTGGCCATGTCGGCCAGCAGAGTAGTGGCAGTGGTCTCCGCACTGAGCAGCACAGACGGCCCTTCACCTACTAGGCGTAGGTGGCCTTCGGTCCGCACATTGGGGTCGCTCTCGGCGGCCAGCGCCAGTACCTTGAGCCCATTGTAGTAGAGGCCGGACACCTGGCCCTGGAAGGGGCGGCCCTGATCCCGGCCCCCTATCTTGATGGCAGCCTGGCTGTTGAAGATGGTGAGCTGGCGTCCTGAGGGATGGGGATGGGGTGAGGGGGCAGGCAGAGGAGAGGCAGGCAGTCCAGGGAGGCCAGGAAGGGGTGGAGAGTGGAGAGCAGGGGGGAGGAGTGTGGAAGCCAGGAGGAAACCAGCACATGGGTGGGGAAGGAATGAGGAAGAGGCAGACAACCAAGGGAAAGTCACTGTTAACCAGAGCCCCTAGCCCGGCCTTGTGGGACCCCCACAGTAGAGGGTCGCCAGGGCACACATGGGCTGGGAAAGGGTCACCCCCTATCCCCACCACGCACATGCCTCTCCATCTACACCCGTACCCCACTGATCCCACTCTGGGGCTAGCACCCCTCGTCCTTATCCTTCAATTCCACCTCCATCTTCTCTCTCTGTTCTCCCAAGCGTCCCACCCAATGTCCCACCCAATGTCAAGCCATAGTGTCCTCTGAAGCAGTAGGCAGTGGCGGCAGAGACAGACAGGACTGCATCCTGCCAGGCCAAGGTGGAGTTTCTGAGTGTGAGCAGAGGGACAGATTGTATGTGTCTGCTCCAGGCTGCCCCCGCCCATTAGCACCCCAACGGCTGGCCAGGCTCTTAGCTTCCCCTGCCCTGCTGAGGCCCAGCCACTGTCCTGGGAGCAGGCCCCGTGAGCTGAGCCCTTCCCCCAGTATAGACATGCAAGCCCAGATATGGAAAATGTTAAAGGGACCTTGCTTCGCTCACTGACAGCCAAAATAACTGCTCCAGCTCCAATCCGACCCTGCACTTGGCAGTGTTAGATACCTCCGAATGACCCCTGTTGGGGCTTGGCTGCTTGCTTTGGTTTTAGTACACCTGGGGGTCAGTTTAACCCTCTGAGTTTTTTGGTTTTGGTTTGGATTTTTAGAAAAGACAGTTATTATGTTTAGGTTTAGATTTAACTTTGGTTTTGATGTTATTAGGGAGGGGCAGATGGAGTGTGATCAGGCCCCATTCTCCCATGGACCTTCAGCTGCTTTCATTTAAAACCTGGCTTAGCCCTTGTTAGTGTCTGGTTAGTGCCTCGTTAGAGATCTGGTTTAAAGTTAGGATCCTGGGAGCCCTGCCCCCCAAACCTGGGCTGAGACAGTCCAACTTGTGACACACATCCTCTCTAGGAGCACAGGCTCTCCAGGACCCCCAAACCCTGGTCCAGCCTGGGTCACTAGTGTTTCCTTGGGCTCCTTACTCAGACGCTCCTCCCCCAGGACCCTCCTACTTCTGGCTCAAGTAAAGATGTCCCCTCTGTGCTTTCTCATTTATGCTGGGCCCAACCCACAAAGGTGGAAGGCTGCTGCATAAAAACTAGAAGAAAAACCAAGGATAGAAGGGTCAGATGAGTTCTCCACTAAGCAGATTCCCTTCTGAAAAGCCTTCTCCGAGCCTTTACAAAACGAATGTGCATGTGGACTTCGAAAAGCCCTGTTCCAGTCCAAACCCATCTGACTACAGGTCTCTTTATTGTGAGGCACACCCACCCCCCCCCAGAACTGCTGCTCCAGGCATGTTTTGGAAGTACAAAATGGAGTCCACTCCATAAACATTTATTGAGCATCTACTGTATCCCAGCAACTTAGAACAAAACATCCGCTCCAAGAACCCCAGCCCTGCTCTAGACTAGCCTATTCCTATTCCTCTCATGGTGTACTTGGAGTGGGCTGAGCAAAGACCAAGGAGGGAGCTAGGCTCACAGGGTCAGTACTGGGCCAAAGGCCACACCAAGAGTGAGTTCCTTCTCTTTGGGAAGGTCAACCTGCCATTTTCTCGATGAGTAGATACACGTTTTTAAAAAAAGGTATGTCTGCCGCAGTGGGAGGCATGCAGCTCTTCCCTTCCTTGGCCCCTGATTATCTTCTCCAAACAGCACCCCACCCTACCCTGGGTGTGTGGGGGGTATCACAAGTTGTCCCAGCCTCAGCCCAGGTCCTCCCTCAGCCTCTTTGATTCTAGGAGGGGGGGTGGGCAAAGGAGAGGAAGCCATGGCCTCTGTGGCCCCTGCCCCTGCCTGCCATGAACGCCTCAAAGGGTTAAAGTTCACCCCGCTGGAGAGAGCGGCCCAGTGTGGCTGGGGGCTGCAGGTTTTAGCGATATCTGTTACAGTCCCTTTAACTTTTTTGTCCTGCCGTGGGTTTATGACACCTGGTTATCAGCGTGTTTAGGCCCCTGGGTGCAGGGGCTGGAGGTTACATTGGGGATTTTATCGGGAAAGCCCCGTGGACATTTAATGCACAGTTATCAGCTGGTTAAGTGGGCTTTAGCACTTCTCCCCGCTAGAGTTTAGCCTTAGAGGTACAGAGCTTGCCCCTCCTCCACAGGAATGACTTGGCTGTGCCCTTGGCCCCAACTTCTGCTGACAAGGACCCTTCTTCCTCTCACAGAGCAATACCACCTCACTTGCACATAGGGGCGTCTCAGGGACCTGCTCTGTCTTCCTCGTTAGAGCAGCAGGCTGAGACCTCTATGAATCCCTAAGAGACAACCACCTTCCCTTCCTCCCCTAGTCCGGTCAGCCTGCGCTACTTCTAGAGGGCCTGAGACCAAGCAAGGCCTTTGGGATCTTTCAGTATGATCTGAGGCTCCAGCCCTTCCTTTCTCCTCCCGATAGCCCTTCTGAGCCCTTCACTGTCTCTGTCCCCCTTCCTTCCCAAACCTCCCTACCTCCAGGTGCCCTGTGGCCCTTTACTAAAAATCCCTGAGGTGAACTTGGCCAGAGAGCCCCGACTTCTAGCCTGTGTTCCCCTCCTACTGCAGATGTCTTAGCTCAGCACAAGCTGAGGGCGCTTCCGTCTCCAGGCCCTGAGGGTCACTCTAGAAGACAGCAGGTTTTTCTCTTCGTTATCCACCACCTCCCAGACACAGACTGAATGTAGGGGCGGAAGGGAGCATCCTGCCCGGAAAAGACCCTCTGCGTGGGACTGGGTGTGACAGAGGGGCAAAAGGGTGGGGAGAGAGCTCTGCACCTTTAAGATCGTGTTTTTAAAGTTAGTTAGTTAGTTAATTAATTAATTAATTCTGGTTAATTACCTTTGTCGAGCAGCCACTCATCTACTACTCGACCAAGCCGGTAGGGGATTCTCTGTCTAGCAATCGCCAGGCGCTCGTTATCAAAGTTTCCTTGGAAAAGTTTAGAAAGACAGTAGGTTTCTCAGGCAGCGCAGTCCACAGGCTTTAGAAAGTAATTATGCAGTTCTCAGGAGACCCCAGCAGGCAGCCACAGTCAACCCAAAGGAGGGAGGCAGGGACAGAACGCTGGGCCCCTCCTCTCTCAGGGCCCCCTCCCTAGGCTCCATTCAGAGCCAGCCCCACCCTTGGGGGTGAGAGTAACCCAAAGGAGAGGGGAAACCAAGAAAAGGGAAGGGAAATGTAAAAAGAAAAAATAAAAATAAAAAACCCACAGCTGGAAGGTCAGAGGTTAAACAGGTTTATCTAGTCAAGCTGTTGAGGCTGAGGCCCACTTTCTTCACCATCCCAAAGAGGGGTGGGGGTGGGGGCGGGACATTTAGCAAGTTTAAGTTAGGGGACTGTCCAGCTGGTTACTGCGTTTAGAGGGTGGTTTAGAAGTGGGAGGGATGGGTTAAGCAGAATTTATGCAGCATTTAAGGGGGTGCCCGGCACACTCATGTCAGAGCTTTAAAGTCATTCAAAGTCATTGCCAACTCTCATTGTCTGCTGGACTGAAGTCCCAGCTGTCTCCTCACGAGCTCCCTCTTCCCTCCACAGCCCTGGCCCACCATTCCCTTCCACCCCGTCTCTGTTCCCTCACCCTACACCTCCCTGCAAGACTACTTCTGCCTGCTGACTGGTCCTGTCATCCTGTACACCTGCCTGCTCCTACAGAAGAGGGCTGAGGATGCCCACAGGCAATGGGGAGAGCAGGTCACAGGGAGGGGGGAGCTAGGTGTTTAAACTCTCGACTACTCCTGTTCACCTGCGCAGAGACCAGACACTGGGCCAGCCTATGTATGCCTCCCATGAACCTTCAGGAACACCTCCAGAAATCCGCCCTCCTACACTGGTGTGAGCACAATGCAATGGCTAAGTCCTCATGAGTCCATGAGATGGTCTTCTCTACAGATCCAGGACCTCATGCTGGTGTCCCTGACAATGCTGATCCTCACCAGACCACACCCCTTTCTCCAAAGCCTATCTCCTATCTCCTGCGGGGAGCCTCTGACCCTGGCTGTGCCCTGGGCCCCCTTGCCTGGCCTGCCTTCTCCCTCAGACCCTCTGTGCAATGCTAGCTTCTGCACCTCTCGGCCCTTAGAACCCAGCCCTGGCCCCACTCTTCTCCCTCCACTGCAGACCCTGCCCACTCCTCAGCCTTTCTCCTTCAGACAGCTTTCCTTCCCCAGTTTTAGCCCCGCCCTTCTTCTCCATCCTTGGCTTCCCATCTGGATTCCCACCTGTTCTCTCCACACTCAAGCTCCAACTCCTGAGACAAGAAAGGAGGGTGTGTGGTGTGTGTGTGTGTGTGTGTGTGTGTGTGTGTTGCATAAGAGAGCATGCACATCTATACAGAAAGTGTCTTTCGGTGCTCCTAACCTACCACAGTGGACAGGGACATGATTTCCTTTGAAAACATGGCCACACTGTTCATTTAAACCACCCATGCAGGGGTAGGAACAGTCTTCCTGTCTGCACCACATGGCTACACTAGCCTAACCAAAAACCAGGGCAGGCCTGTGCCTGCTTATCAATGGCTGATGGGACAATATATGCCTGAGCTCATGTGGACATGCAGGACGCCTTCTTAAGCACTTTCAGGCAATGGCACCCTGCCTTCCCTATGGATTCAGAGAGGCTGGAAGGCTTGACATGGGTCACATGGTCGGTCAGTAGAGATCCAGGGTTAAATGTCAGGTCACACTGAGTCAGAACCCACAAGCTATATCTGTGTTCTTTAAGAGTCAGGTGAGAGGCCATGTATGGTGATACACACCTTTAATGCCAGCACTCTAAAGGAAGTAGACACAAGTGGGCATCTGTGAGTTCAAGGCCAGCCTAGTCTATATGGCAAGTTCTAGGCCAGCCAGGGCTACAGAGTAAGGCCCTGTCTCAAACAAAGGAACAAACAGTGACAGGACTGGGTCCATTCTCACTGCTGCAGTGACCTCTGTGGCATCACTCAGGAGCCACCCCCACAGTGCACAAGGCAGCAATCGGGCCCTCCCTCAAAATACCCAGATTTAGCTGGGTGTGGTGGCACACCCCTTTAATCCCAGCGTTTGGGAGGCAGAGGCAACTAGGATCTCTGGGAGTTTGAGGCCAGCCTCGTCGATATAATGAGTTCTAGGACAGCTAGAGCTATGTAGAGAAAGTCTGCCCTACCTCACCACCCCAAAACTTTAAAAATACCCAGATTTACAGGGAAGGGATGACAGACGGCCTTTCCCTATACCTATTCAGGAGTCCTGGCCGAGGACAGCAGACACTGCGCCTTCCTCCTAGCCTCTGCCTGATGAAGTGAACGTCTGAGCATAAGGCCTGACTGGGAATGGAGAACTCTTCACACCCTGTCCAGCACAGGCCAATGTCCCCACTACTACAAAGAGACAGTTCCCCAGAGACAGAGGGAACTCTGATTCCCAAGGCTGTCAGGGTCTGCTTGTGGGTAGGAGAGTTGGTCTGTCTGACCCCTTATGCCCAGGGCTCTGGGCTAGCCTACTGTCCCTCACAGAGCTGTTTTCTTGTGGATCCATCTGACCTTGGGAGTGTCTGAGGTGATCTAGTGTCAGGTAGTCTGTAGGTATGTCAGCCTGTGTATTAGGAGAATGTGGGAAGCTCTTCTTATCTCAAGGTTGCCCACAGCCATTCAATTCGGGCTTATGCCTCCATGACTGTGAGTGAGCCCCAAGGGCTTACAGGACAGACAGCATGCTCTGTCACTCTGGCTAGGAGCAATGGAGATCACAGGTGGTCATCCTGCTGCTGTGACAGGCACCAGGCACCTGCAGCGCTGATCCCCCTCCCTTCCTCCTTTCTCCCTGGTCTGCCTCTTGCAGGGCTCTGTCCATCTCTCCCTAGCTGAGTCTGTGTCAGCGGTTCCGCATCTCTGTGCATCAATCCTGGAGCTGCCTCCATCTCTGCAGATGTCTCTGTGACTATTTCCAGAACCTTCCATCACTCCTCCTCTGGCTTCCTCTCACTAGGCTCCCTCCTGAGTCTCCTTTCTTTTCTCCCAGAACCTCACCCTCCTCCCTCGCCTGGGTTCCCAAGACCTTGATTTGTCCTTGACCACCACAGCTGTAGCCCTAGGAACTTGGGCTCTCTGTGTCCTCATCTCTGGGTTCCCAGGCCAAGCACAGGTCCCGGTACCTTGAAGGCTGCTTGTGAAGGTTACTGAGGGTGTCTGACCCTCCTTTGCACACTTGTCCTGTCTCTCTCCTTTCCAACATGTCTCTTACAGGGATCCCGTCTCTCGGCATCTCTAAGCTATTTTCTCCAGCATCTACAGGGGCTAATATGGGTCCTTGACTTTGGGTCTTTGGCTGTTCTGTTTTACTCAGCCTCCTGCCAAGATGTGTTCATTTCACTTACAATCTTTCTTAGGCTTCTGCATGGGTCTCATCATTTCCACCCTGCCCCTCCTTTCTAAGTTCACCCTTTCCTCAGTGGTATGGATACTCCCTCATTCCACACTTCTTCATTTTCTCTGCCCATCCTCAAACTGGCTTCTGGCTTTACAACCTCATCCTCTACCACCAACTATCATCCTCTCTTCATCACCGGCCTAACTTTTCCTTAGCCACGCCCCCACCGGGGTTCCATCCACTCTTTTCCGGAGCCCCACAGCGGAAGCCTCTCCCCTTAGCCACGCCCCACAGCATAGCAAACTCCGAGGCTGCCAGGACCCCACCCTGTCCCACCTTGTCACTGTGCCTCCTCTGTGGACCTGTGTCACCTACCTGCCGGGTACCGCTCGTTGACTGGCCAGCTGTCCACCTGCAAGGTGGCATTGCCACCACTTCGAGTAAAGCGCACCACGTGATATTTGCCGTCGCTCACGATGGCGTTGGGCTCATCAATTGTAATGTCGTCCGTGCCCACATTAAAAATCACCCCAACAGTGCCCTGGTCCTGGGGACAGGGAGATAGGGGTCAGCAATGGGGAGAAGGCATGTATCCCTGTAAAATTGTCTGAGGTCCCCAAAATCCTCCATCCACAGCCTTTCACAGGTTTTATAAGACACCTCTCCGGGTCTCAACTACTCAAGGTGGTGGGCAGGTTTGCCCCTAACATATGCAGGCAATAGAGTACCCTGGAGGCTTATCAGTTGGGGACACCACCTAGGACTGCAGAAACAGGAGCTCTTTCCATTAATCATGTCTGTCTCTTGCCCTCAGGTTCATACAGAATATTTGAAAATGGGTGTCTATGCTATGCAAGGGCCCCTAAGTCCACGTAAGGACGACAAGAATGTAGCGGCCTGTCTAAGAGATCACAATAGGCAAGTTCACAGTCTCAGAAACCAGCCTGACAACACCCTCCCCCCCATCCCTACCCCAACCCCCACCCCCCCCCGCCCGCCAGACTCCAGCCTGAGTCCCAATCCCCAGGTCTCACAGCTTCTGTGCAGTTGCAGTGTCAGGGGTAGCCTGGACCCTGGAAGTGTTGGGAGTGATGGGCAAGGAAGAGCACAGGGCTGCAGAGCTAGGCCAGCTTTATTAAGGGAGGGGGATCTTGGGGTGTGGGGATGGGATGGGATGGGATTGGGGATTCGAGGGGGCAGGAAGAAGACAGGTAAAGACTTGTAGTGAGGAAGCAAAGAGCCTGAGAGGCCACCTGAGGTCCAACCCACAAATAATTTGACCAGTAGTGCTGGAGTGAGAGGAGGAGCTTTGCTGAGATCTCAAAACATGCACCGTGACCCTGAGGAAACTTGTGGTGTCACATTTTACCCAGGAAGAAAGTAAGAGCTGGGGGTGAAGTAACACCTCAGCCTCACAGCACTTAAGAGAGGACCTAGCATCTGAGTCCCCACTGGCCTACCTCCAAAACCAGTGTCCTCGTCCCCTGTCCACTAGTCTGGGGAGACACTCACTCAAAGAGCTGAGGGGCAGAGCATGAGAGATGCTAAGATCAATCTTGTCTTCAGGACCAGCCTGCCTCACCAAGCCAGTAGAAGGCCTACTAAACCCAAAGCTAAGCCTCAGTTCTACTCCCCTGCATCTCCCAGTAGCTATCACACACAGCCAGAGTCAGCCTGACCCTCTCTCTCATACACGGCAGACACAAGGATCCTCTGGACCCCTGGATCTCTCAGAGACCTAGCCTAGCACACAAAACCACACTGAAAACCTCTCAGTCCAGCCTGAGCAAGAAAAACCCTTTAGTTGTTAGCCACCCTGAAAGAAAGCTCGAAGGCCTGGCAGTGGGGGCAGGGGAGGCTCAGGGAAGTGAGGGGTAGGTTAAAAAGCAGGACATGCAGCCATGTTCCCCATGGTTGTCTATGTGTGGGGTTCAGTACTCCTCTATCCCAAGATCCTGCACAAGCCACACACACCTGTATCACAGACACTGTCATCCACCCCAAGGAGGTAAAGCAAGGAAACTGAGGCTGCCCTGCCTAACCATCTTAGCAAGCCCCACCCTGCACCACCCACGGACTGACAACATCCCCAGGAGACGCGATCATCATCTGCTCCTCACACAGGCAAGGGAACAGCCAAGCCTCCCGGTTACTATTGTTAGTAATGATACCACCCAGAATAGTATCAGCCCCTTGGATGTCTCTGAGGGTTTCTCCCCCTCACAAGACTCTGCCGGGCAGTGACAATGGCCAAGGGCACTGGCAGGCTGGGAGCTGGACCAGCGGAAGACTGGCCAGGGGAGCTAGAAGGCAGGACACCTGGGTTTCCTAGGAGGCAGCCAAGCTGGAGCTGTGCACTCCGGGGGAGAGGCAGCTCCCCAGAGCTGCTCCTGATGTGAAGTCAGTTGTCACTTCTGTTAAAGTCATTAATTCCTAATTCCCCAATTACCTCATTAGGCGGCGGTGGGGAGAACGCGGCCGCTCCTACAGCAAATAATTATGGGAGTCAAAATTAATTTGGCAAAGTGGAGCGACGCTTTATTAGAAACGTCAAATTGCTTTTCTCTTATTTTGCTGCCGCCTCCCCACTCTCTGAGAACTGCTAACCATGCTGTGGTGGGAGCTGATGTGTCACTGGGGGAGGAGGGGGCTTGGGGGCTGCCCCCAAGGGGCTGTGGGCCCATCTGGTACCCAACTCCCCCTCAGTGCCTGAGTCTCTTGGGACCTCCACCCTTCTCAGAGTCCTCCCCATCCTCTGCAGCACCTAGGCCTGGCTCCCTCGCAGCAACGGTACCAGGGGAGGCTTGAGGGGAGAAAGTATCTTTCTCGCCTCACAAATGTCTTGCCCTTCCTGCTCTGGAAGGAAGCATCATCCCCTGAACTTCCAAGCCCAGGTGGCTAGTCACAGGTTACTGGGATGGTGAAGACCCCCACCAGCCTGGCTGTGCGATGAGCACACTACATATAAGATCTCATTTAAGACTTCTGCCCTCTCAGTGTGGGCACACTTAGGGAAAGAGGCTCAGAGAGCTGCCAGTGACTTGCACAGACACAGAGCAACACTAGGGGAAAGTGCTGGGGTTCAAACTCACACTGTCAGCTCCAAAGCCACACATGCCCTCACAGGACAGCATGAAGGGACAGCTCAAAAAGACTCAGGGAAGCATGGTGACACTCAACCACATGGACAACCCCTGAAACTACAACAACCCCTGAGGAAATGAAAGCGCACAGCCATGCTCAGCCAGGAGCACTGGCACACGGCCTCTCTGGTCACTCGACCTTCAGCCATCTCTGTCACAACTGGCACATGCCTCCACCACACTGCTGTCCACAGTTCACCATCTCTCTGCATAGGCTGCCACACTGCTGCAGTCCTCCCCACGCCTGGGCCTCTGCCTCAGCCTCTGCTCTTCCCTCTGTGCCCTTTCCCTCCTGGGAACCATGCCTGTCACCCTTCACAGGATGCCTTCCGCATCACGACTTGGTGTTGGGGGAGCTAGGGTGTGGGAGCGGCCAGAGCCCCGTCCTTACTCAGATGGGGATGGTCAGAACCTACTCTAGCCTCCTCTTGTGGTTCTCTCCCCCTTCCCAATCCTTCCCTCTACAACCCCAGTGCTCCCACACAGACCTTTCCAACTGAGACACAAAGCCTGCTCGGCCTGCTCGGCCTGGTCACCCTCACAGCTCACGGCTCGGCCAGGCCCAGCACGTGGGCTACAACCGGCAAGCAAGGGGAAAGGGCCCAGTACAGAGCTGGAGGCTGATGTCAGAGGCTGCAGCTTAAGAGCATGGGGAAGGAAGGGGTGGGGCGGGGTCAGAGTTCACAGGGAAGGATGTGGGTGGGGTCAGAGGTCACAGGGAAGGGTGTGGGGTGGGGTCAGAGGTCACAGGGAAGGGTGTGGGGCAGGACCAGAGGTCACAGGGAAGGGTGTGGGGAGGATCCAGAGGTCACAGGGAAGGCTGTGGGGTGGGAGGTCCAGGAGGTCGGGACAGGGCAAGAATGTGGGGGAGGACAGAGGTCACAGGGAAGGGTGTGGGTGGGGTCAGAGGTCACAGGGAAGGGTGTGGGGGAGGACCAGAGGTCACAGGGAAGGGTGTGTGGGGGAGGACCAGAGGTCACAGGGAAGGGTGTGGGTGGGGTCAGAGGTCACAGGGAAGGGGGTGTGGGGGAGGACCAGAGGTCACAGGGAAGGGTGTGGGGGAGGACCAGAGGTCACAGGGAAGGGTGTGGGGGAGGACCAGAGGTCACAGGGAAGGGTGTGGGGCGGGGTCAGAGGTCACAGGGAAGGGTTGTGGGGAAGGACCAGAGGTCACGGGAAGATGGGGGGTGGGGTCAGAGGTCACAGAGAAGGGTGTGGGCGAGTAAAAAGATAGGAAAAGGAACAAACCAGCAATAGACTAATGAGGTGTCTAGAATCTAGAATCTGTGGGCAAGACCTTGTCAAGGGTCTACGGGGGCAAAGGTCACGGAAACAGAAGTCACAGGTACAGCAAAGGCAGGGTGGGGTTAAAAGTCAAGACAAAGAGGCACAGGTGGCTGCTGTTGGGCCAGAAGGCATGAGGGAGAGGACAGGGACAGCAGTGAACAGCCAGAGACACACCAAAGGTGAGGACATTTCTGAAGGCTACCGTGGACCAGCCTGGAAAGCTCACAGAATGGGGCCCTGAGTCTTCCTCACAAAGAGCAGTACTGAGGTGACATCCCCAGCACTGAGGACTGAGGGGATGGGCGCTCGGGATGGCAGGATGGGCGCTGAGCCCCGGTCCTTACAATGTGCAGCTGCAGGTAGTCCCCGAGGCCGGAGGCACTGTCCACCCGCACCAGCACGGCGTTCCGCTGGTGAGTGCTGAAGCCCACGGCCAGGCGGTCCATCCTTGTGCTGGGCCGGTCATTGGGGGGCCATGTATAGGTGATGAGTGCTCCCCCCTTCCCAAAGATGTATGTGGTCCCAGCTGCAGAGAGAAGAAAATGGAGAGGAAGACATGTCAGTAGGTCCTGGGAGTTGATTGGGGGCCAGAGCCTGGAGACACCAGGGTTAGGGTACGAGGGCTTCAGCTAGGAATTCCACAGAGGGCACCAGCCCTGTAGCTCCAGGTGCCCAGGTGAGGGCCCGTGCATGTACATGCACACTGACAGATGTCGCTGCCTCAAGAATGCTAGCTTTAATTACAGCGATTCGGTAACATGGAGTGTGACCAGAGAGAGGCTGCAAGGAGACCCAGACAGCAAGAATACCCTGTGCAGGAAGGACCTGGGGTCTGCTTCTGACCAGCTCAACTTCTCCCAAGTGCTTCTTTGGGACCTGAGCCAAGCAGCAAGGAGGCGACAGTGAGCCTCAAGTGATGGCGGGAAGATGAGCAGGACTGTGGGCAGCTGTGAGTCATAGCTCTTCTTTGGCACCTTGCCAATGCCAGTCCCGTTGTCCCTCCCAGTCCCCTGGGAATCTTCCTGGTCTGTCCAGGGATCCTTGCTTCCACCCTCAAACAAGGGTACCTGGGTGCCAAAGCCCAGAGGCCTGGAACCCTGCCCAGAAAGAAGGAAGCAAATGTGGGGGGATGGGGAAAGTTGACAGCCAGAGGAGGAAGGAGGCAGAGAGACAGATGGACAGAGAAGGACAGAGAGGGATGTAGGTAAGGGAAGCGGGAGAGTGGGAGCCTGAGATGTAGGCTCCCTCTCCTAGCCCTCCCCCACCCCACCCTCTCTCCTCTTCGCCATCCGGCTGCCGGGGGCGGGTGTTAGGTCCCTAACGATCTCAGCCCCAAAATAAACCCCATTAGTCGCCATGTTCCCTCCTGCGGCTGACTGAGCTCCCTGGGGGTGGAGGTGGGAGTGGGAGGGGGGCTGGTCACCCAGTTTCCGGGAAGGGAGCCTTGACTGGGAGTCCTGAAGGACTAGACTCTTGGGCCTGAAGGCAGGGAAGGGGAGATACTCATCTTGCATTCTTTAGGACATAAAGAGAGCAGATGAGGTTCATAAAATGCTTGATTAAATGATTAGCTACTAACGACTCCTCTCAGGCCCTTCTTGGGACGGGAAGGGGTTCGGGGGAAGACTTAGCCTGGGAAAAAGGGATGCAAGGGAGTATGAGCACAGAAGCCTGGAGCAAGCCAGTAGAGAACACGGCAGAGAGCTCTGAACTAGGGGAGGCAGGGACCTGGGGTCTCTCACCCAGTAGGCACCCAGTAGTCTGAGCAGTCTGGTGGAAAGAGGGATCCAACAAGGAACTCTAGGTCTCCACAGGAGAGGGAGGGGACCTCAGTGCTGCAGTCTGGGCATCAGAGGTGGGAAGACTAGAGCAGCAGCAGAAGGCATTGGTGCCCCTGCTGCTCCCTGGGCATCTTACTTGTCTCCTACCCTCCTGAGTAAGAATGGGGAGGGACGTCAGGGGCAGGGCAGACTGGAGAAACCACTCGGATGTCTGATATTGTCATCTTTTTGCAGTCTCTAGTTTGGAAGGCACCCCAGCAGACAGGGGAAAACCAGCTCTGGTCCTGCAGGCTCAAGTGTACCTTCTACCTTAGGCCCTAGAGGCGCAGTGAGGAAGGTTGGGCCTTCGAGTTGAGTAGAGAGCCAGTTCCGGTGAGGGGTATATAGTGAACATCACCTCTATACTCAAGGCAAGCTACCTGACTGCCTAGAAAGGGCTGGGCCTGGAGACTAGAGTCAAGCGGCTATGCCTCAGCCAGTACAGTCTCTCAGCTCCCAACACTGCAGCACTCCAGAAAATCGGCTGTTTCCATGACAACCATAATACCCAGGGTCCTCCCTCTCCCTTTCACTCACAAACTGCACGTTGAATTTGGGAGATTGGGTTTGGGGAGCAGAGATGTTGACCTTCCTCTACACACTCCCTGACCCCTGAGCTCCAGGGCCTCCCAGGAGAGGGGGTTTCATTGGTCTACTTGGTCCTTTAACACCAGGGAAGAAAACTCCATCTGCATGGAGTCTGGTCCTAAATCTGCCAGGTCTAAGGAGGAGGCCCTTTCTGCCGGCTTTCCCGCGGTATGCCACCAGCATGCTCATCACCATGGACAGCGCCATTCCTGCTCCAAAAGCACCGGAACAACAGTAAGCCAGGTGCCGGGTTAGACAGGAAAGCAGGAGAGATCTGAGATGTGTGCCAACAACCCAAGTCCCAACCCTTACAAGGAGACACAGCTCCAAGTGACGCACGCCTAGACCCTACACCCACGCGCGGGCAGCAAGGCACCCAACTGCACACAAAGCCCCAGTCCGAAGAGGCAGACCCTGCCACAGGAGTCGAGGCAGCCAGGGAAACATGGCGGTAAATGCACAAAGACAGGCCTCCGCGGGCGGCCAAGGGCAGGGGCCGGTGAGATGCAAATGGGCGCCTGCGCCCCAGCCCTCCCACTCCCCAGCCCCAGCCTCCCCCAGGATTTATGATCCAGCTGTTCTCACACTGCATCCAGTTTACTGTGCTGGGCGGACCTGTTAAAGCCGAAGGGCATTTATTATACTGTGGGGGAAACAGGGTGGAGAGACACTTCTTAGGCAGAAGACGGAAAGGATGAATGGTTTATTGGGCTGGGGCTGCAGTAATTACCCCAGGAGACATTTCTCTCCCCAGCACCACTGCTCCCGCTCGGGCGGGGACATAGGGCTTGGTTTACGAGGAGGTCGGGTGCAGGAGGCGGAGCTTCTGCCAAGTCCCGCCCCTTCGGCCACGCTCGGGAGGAGCTTCCCGCAGCTCTGCCAGGCAAGCAAACTCTCTAGCCCTCCCCCAAGAAGGCACGCCAGCCTTGGTGCCCAGGACAACACTCCACATCTGTAACTTCTGACAGCATCCAGAAAGGGCTTGAGAAGCAAAGGGGCCTAAAGCAAGCCCTGGTGTTGCCCAAGACTGGTACAGACCAATTGTTCTTTTCCACACTGGGAAATAGGGAGCTGACTGTGCATGGCATGCTGGTCAGACCCACACCGCTGGAAGCCCATGGCAAGAGTTTCTAATTAGAAATAAGGTGTCACAGGCCCAAGGCTGGCACCTGCGGCACACATCCAACACAGTCACCTCAATGCCTCCTAGACCCAGAAATTCACAGAGCCGTAAAACACTAGATATGATCATATAGTCAACACATGCACGCATGGGTGAACACACACACATGTACACATGTACACGCATACACACACACCTACATTCTAGAAAGAAAACAACTAACCATTAACAATGTTTCAGGAACCCACACTCACAGACAGCATTTATTCCATTTAAAAACTAGCCATGCAGCCATGCCCCAGGGCTAAAAGTACATGTGCAGCGGCTCTGCCTGCCAGTGCTCCAGGAGCATCAGAAGCTAGCACAAAACCTTCTGGAAGATCTAGAGTGGTCAAGGGATAAGGTCTCTGCATAATCCAGAAAAGCCTGGGTCTTAGGTGCTTTCTGTTATCAACAAACCTTCCCAGGAGGACCACCACAACCAGGGGTGGGGCTTGTGCACAGTCCCAGACACCTAAACTCAACTCTCTGTTCATCTCCATACCTCCTCAACTCTTAGCTTCATTCCTGGCCATACACCATTCTGTCAGGAATCTAAGTTATATACCCATCCCCAGAACCAAATTACATGCTAGCCCCCTTCTGCTGGAAGCCACTGACTAGGAACTGAGCGGTGAGTTAGTCTGCCTTTACTGCCTCTTGGGAGAACTAGAAAGGAACCAAGAGCTCATCAAGGATTCAGACACCAGGACTGGCATGAAGGGATCCACAACCAGAAAAGTGTCGTCTCCTCTGTCCATTTTAGGTCCCAGGTGTACTGATCACCCCCAGCCCCACAGTGACATCAGGTACAGAAATGTCAGTGGCAGGTGGGTAGGGGTATTATGTAATGGGCGGGTTTGGGGGATGGGAGGGAAGCAGGGAAGCAGTGAGGAGGGAGGAAGGCAAGGAGACTCAGTAGAGAAGCAGAGAAGCAGGTGTCCACAGAGAGAGCTGTCCTCACACTAGGGAACCTTGGAGCAGGAGGAAAGCCGGCTGGCCTCCAGCTCAGGGACAAGTCCCATGGGAAGCAGGTTCTCTCATATCCCCCATAGTGAGGTGAGCAGAAAGGGGTTCAGTCATGAGAAACTGCTTTCTCCTCCTCTGGTTTTCCTCAGTCCTTTCCTTCCACCCTGAATTCTTCAGATCTCTCCACCACTTCATCAGTGTCCAGGCTGCCCTCTCCTCATCCTTACCTCCTTCTACCCTGAGAAGACACTCCCCAGGCAACACTCATGCCAACGTGTTATAGTTGTTGGCCCCATTTTCTTGACCATGTCCCTGTAGCATCAGGGGCTGTGACAAGAACCTCCTGGGAGACCTAAAACTGTAGCGGGATAAAACATCCTGCACAGTCCAGGAAAGCTGGACTCCTGTCCCCCTTGCCTGACTCCTGCCCCTTGTTAGCTCCTGGGCCCTCCTCTCCACCTGCCCATCATCCCTGAGCCAGCACTCATCTCTCTTGCCTTCTCTTTCATGTCTGCCCCTCTTCTCCCCCACAGGGCTCCCCTCCAGTGCACCTGGGCCCCTTTCCTAACACCTCACACCATTGCCTAGAATGCCCATGTTCTGTCTGGGTGTCTTGAGGAGCAACACTGGGCCTGAGGAGAGCCAGAAGACACCAGCAAGGAAGCCAGGGTAATGAAAGGGCAAAGGAGAGCCTGAGGAGGCAGAGCTGGGATGAGAAGCAAGGTGAGGGTGAGGATGGGGGGGAGAAGTGGAGACTGCTGCCTGTGGACCATCTGAAGGGACTGCTCCTGGGGAATGGAAGAAACAAAGTCGTGGCATATGGGGGGCAGGGAGGGACAGGGGCAGGAAGATGGACTATGACATGGGACATGGAGATCAGGGGGCTTCTTACAGACACAGAACAGTCATGGGAAAACAATGCAGAGATGGGAGGCGCTGGACACAGCAGTGTGGCTGTAGAGGATGATGGAGAGGCAGCAATGGGACTGAGCAGGAAAGGTGAGGGGCAGTCAGAAATAAGGATGGCTTGGACTGAGAAGGGAGGGAGGGGATGGAAGTCCTGAGAGGGGAGAATGGTGAGAGGTGAGGAGGATCCCGAGGTGAGGTGGGGAGTGATGAAGAGCTGGGAAGGGAGCCTGGGTCGAGAGGTGGGAGATGGGGGCTGGCAGAAGAGGAGCAGCGATGGGGTTGGTGGGGGTGGAAGGACAAGGTGAAGAGAGAAGGGAGCTGGGGTGCAGGACAGAGCAGGAAGGAGAGCTGATGGGGTCTCTGGGATGGGAGGTGGCTGCAGCCCTGAGATGGCCTGAAGGGTGGCCTGAGACAAAAGCCACCAAGACGGCAGGTGTGGCAGGAAATGGGGCACCCAGCACAGATGTTATGGGGTACAGTAATGGAAAGTGACAGGCTCATAGAGTCTGAGGGACATAGACAGGAGGTGACAGGTACAGAGCTGGGTAGAGATGGCCTCCTGAGAATCCTGGGGGCAGGGTCTCAGATATGGAGAAATGAAGGCCTGAGATCTAGAGGGGGAAGTGCTGGAGTCAGAAGTGTACAGTGATGGGGCCTGTTTAAGAAGGAAGGGAGAGGGCTTGAAGACAGAGGGTAAGGACTGGAGGGGAGGGGGCAGTGAATGGAGTGGATGGGACTGACACAGGAGAGGCGACCGGGAGCCTGGGAGCAGAGAGACTGGGCTCCCGGAGGTGACATGGGGAGGATCACAACTGGAAGCAGAGCAGAGATGGGGATCGAAGGTGAGTAGGTGCCAAAGACCAGAGTACTAGGAGGTGCAGATGATGGGGCCCGCAGACCGAGTGAATTGTTCGAGAGGTGGTGGAAGGCCAGGAATGGAAGAGAAAAGGGACAGTTGCCAGGTAGGCAGAGGTGGAAGGAAGGTAACACACCAGCCGCGGATGGTGAGGGTAAGACAGGCTGAGAGATGAGCCAGCCGGCTGGGATGGAGGTGCTAGGGAAGAGGGATTCAAGGAGGGCACAGAGAAAGGGTGAAAGGACGGGCGACAGGGCTCTGGGAGAGACAGAGGCTAACAAAGCACATGGGGACGAGTAGGTGCAGGTGAGACTAGGAAGCACTTATGAAGACAGGGATGAGGGTGAGCAGGAGGAATGGAGAGATGGAGGTGAGGGTGGGGCTGGCATGATAGGAGCTGGAGATGGGAGGTGAAGGGGCTCCGCCGCAAAGCCCAGCTCCGCGAGTGCACAGTCGGGGTGCGGCCCTCGGGGCTCTCGGGGCCTGGGTGGAGCACCCAAGACCCCCAAGCCAGTCCGCCGGCGTCGGGGCGCCACTTACCGTGCCCGCTGCGGGTGAGGAAGGGCATGCGGTTGATGGCGATGGGCACGGTGCCGTGCTTGCTGTGGAAGTGGTGGACGTGGTGGGTGGTGCTGAGGCTGGACGAGACCCGGGCCCCCTCAGCTGCCCCCAGCAGCAGCAGCAGCCCCAGCAGAAGCGGCAGCGGCGGCGGCGGCGGCGGTGGCGGCAGGGGCCCGGCCAGGGCGGGGGGGCGGCGCGGGCACCCCCCCTGCCCGCTCCCCCCGGGGGGCATCTCGGCCCGGGGGCGGCCACCTCACAGCCCATGGCCGGGGGCGGGGACGCGGGGCTGCGCGGCCCCGCGAAGCCCCCTCCGGCTGCGAGCTCCGAGAGGGGGGTAGGGGTGTGAAGCGAAGGAAAACCAGCGCCGGAGCCTCAGTCCGGAGCCAAGCAAATCAACTGGATCCCGCCGGGGAATCCGGGGTACGCGCAGCGGGAAGGCCAAGGTCCATGGAGCCTGGATCCATCGCGGACGGCTAGGGGTCCCCCCTCAGGCCGGGGCCGGGCCGGCGCAGAGGGCCGTCAGCGGCCAGCGGGTGGGGGCATGGTGCTGGGAGGGGACGGTAGGGAAATCCTGCGGAAAAAACCCAGCGGGGCGGGAGATGGGGTGCGCAGTAGCGACGGAGGCCCGGCTCCCCCGAAAGCGAGAGCCCCGCGGAACCGACCCGGCGCTGCTGCTGCCCGACGGAGGCCAGAGAAGGAAGGAGGGAGCGGCCGGGGGAGGGGGGGCGGGAGGAGGGGGAGGGAAGCAAATCCGGGTGATGGGGGAGTGAGGGGAGAGGAGAGGAGGGGAGAGAGAAGAGGGGAGCGGGGCCAAGCAGAGGAAAGGCGCGAGCCTGCGAGATTCCGGCGGAGAGATGGAGGCAGCGGAGTGTTGCTGCAGAGGCTGAGAGGGCTAGAAGGGAGAGGGAGGGAGGGACAGAGGGAAGGAGGGAGGGACAGAGGAAAGGAAGGGAGGGGAGGGGAAGCGCAGGAGGAGGGGGGGCAGGGCGGAGGGACCCGAGCGGCTCCCGATCTGCGGGCGGCGCTGGGCAGCTCCGCGGCGTGGCACCTGGCTAGCCCGCTCGGCGCTCGCCTCTCCTATGCGCGCGCCCCGCCCCTCCCCGCGCTCGGGAGCGCGCTTTCCACCATCACCATCACCACCACCACCACCACCACCACCACCACCACCACCGCCGCCACCCCCTCCGGGAGAAGGGGCCCTGCTGAATAATTGAACAGGACTGAGGCTAGCAAGAGAGGCCGATCTCTTCCTCCTCCTCTTCCTCCTCCTTCTCCTCCCCCTACCCTCCCCCATCTGGACGGAACCCAAAAGTGCTTGCTGGTCCAGCTCGCAGAGATGTGGCCACAGCCCTCTTTAGCTGTTCCCCCTTGAAACACATATGCACGCTGGATTGTGGACCGGCTCGGGTATCAAAACACCCACGCGTCCCTATTGGCACCAGTGTGCCAGGAGACACACAGCTCAGACACATATATGCATGTGTGTGATCAGATATTGGTATGCCAAATGCTTGCAGAGAAACAGACACATATACAGGTTTGATTATAGGCAATGAATGGCCAACATAAACTCCCCACTCCCTTAAAACTCAGCCTCCAAGACAGTCATCCATAACCATAGAAACAACCCATCCACAGCCTCAAAGGCAGGAGACACACACACACCTGCCAAAGTGCTTGCCTACCCCTACACAAGGCCCTCTTCCTTTTCTGCAGCCCCCCCTCCCCACTCCCCAGTTCTCTGGTCCCCTAGCCTCAGCCCCTAGCTCCCCAGGGTGCTCCAGGACAGTTGAAAAGGACAAAAGCTTCCAGGTCTGATTACATCCAGCTAAGGAACCTTTCCTGTCTTAGGATGCTCTCTTACACTGGGATCTGCTCTCCAAACTTGGGGCTGGATTAGAAGTATTTGCCATGACCCCAGAGATACATGCAGATAAAATCCCTTCCCCCACATTTGGATGCAACCTTCACATTCACATCAACCTGCTTGGACAGAGGAGCACAAGCAATGCAGGAGGCAGAGGAGAAAAGAGCCGGTGTACAGAGGCCCTGGATTGAGCACAGGCTGGGTAGGTGAGTGGAAAGGGGAGGCGCTGAGAGAAGAGGAGCAGGAGGGGAGGCTGGATCCTACTGGTTGGTTCTAGATTCCATTCTGGTGCAAAATTGTCATGGTGAGCTCACGGTGCAGTCAGATCCAGGACAAGCCAGGTGTGGGGCTAATGCCTAGAATTCCAGCACTTGATACACCAGTACAGAAAAATGATCTCAAGCTAGTCTAGCCTGGGATACATAGTGAGACTCTGTTTCTAAGACAAAGGAAGGAAGAAAGGAAAGAAGTAAGAAAAAAGCAAGCTCCCTCAGGACCGCTGAGATGATGAGGCAGGTCCACACACATCACAGGCTTCAAAAGTGGGGAGCAGTCCTTGGAGATGCCCAAGGGGAGGTTTCAAGTGATGCAAGGCCTCAGAAGGGAGAAGACACAATGGGGTGGGGTCCCATGAGATCCTGTCCATCTGCCCACTCTCTCCCATCCTTGGGGCCCTGGCGCTAGAGTACAGCCCAGCCGGACGCAGCTCCAAGCAGGCAGAAAATGTATGGCCCCAGAGGGAGAGAGGGGGGAGCTGGTGGTGGTGGTGACAGGAGAGGAAGGGAAGCCGCCTAGAGGCCAATCAATATTGGTGAGTAGGAATTGGAGAGAGCTGGGGGGTGGGGTCAGGGAGAGACACAGACAGACGGTAAGAAAGAAGAGAGATGGAGGTACACAAGAGATCAATAGAGGTTGCAGAGATGAGAGATGAAGATGCAGGCATGGTGAGAGGTAACAGGCATGGAGACCCAGGCAGAGCTGCCTCAGACAGCAGGAGCCCAGGAGTTCTCCTCCACTGACCCCTCCTTTCTCTCATTGAGTGACCCCTTTTCATTCTCCCTACTTGTCTCTTGAGTGATCTTTTTTCTCAAGTCGGCCAGAGTTGACTCTTGAGAGCTCCCCCACTCCTGAACCTTCAAAGCTCCCATAATACAGATGAGGAAACAGAGGCAAAAGGCAGGAAGAAGCTGTCTTGAAGGTCAGATCTCCTCTTCCTAGTCTTTCTCCATCCACTCAGTCTGAGCACCCTCACAGAGCGGACTCTGCCCTGTCCCCTGTCCCATCCTCCCCACCACTCTTCACAGACACTCAACCTCCTTACTGGTTTCTGGTTGACAGTGTGCAGGGCTGCAAGAAGGAGCTGGCATGAAAACCCAGACAGAGGAAAGGCCCCAGGAGAAAGGGGAGCATGGCAGACACCCCACCCAGCCTCTCACCCTGCCCTTACAGTAGGGTAGACCCCAGAGCAGCTCCAGCCAGCTTCAGAACAGCATTGAGCCCTGTGGAGGCTCCAGGTTTCACCCACCTTTTCTTTAGTTCCATAGCTTTGCTCAGGCTATGCCACTAGATAGACAGACCAGTGTGTGGAATGATGACGCTTCCTAGAACCCCACCCCTAGCTCTGGTGTCTCTTCTTTCTCCCAGCCAAGAACCTAGAGAACTTTCTCTTCCCACCCCTGCCCAAAAGTAGACCAGTTCCCTAGACACACGCCCTGCCTCCAGCTCTAGGCCCTTTCCTGAAGCCCGTGTTCTCCGTGGGCCAGATTCCCTATATCCTGAGCAAGAAAAGCCCAGCATGGGCATCCCCAGCATTCCCAGAAACCCATGTGCAGCAGGAGTAACCATGACAGTCAAGGCCCCTGGTTCTGGCAGAGCCCCATCACTGAGGTTTGGTGAAGGAGCACATGGGAAGGTTTTGCTGGTGGCACCACCATCAGTGGGAAGGGTTACAGAGAACAGGTTTGTGCCAACTGGAGCCAAGTAGAACACGCAGCAGCTGAGGTGCTCCTAAACTGGCTGGAAGGTTTAGGGGGTGCATAGAACAGCAGGTCAGATGAACTTCTTTGGGGACAGAGCTGGGAGGGGCTGGCCACACCTGAGAAGCAGGAAAGTGCAGAGGGGGCTGGACACTTTATCAAAGGAAATTCAACAGCCATTCAGGAGTCCCATCCTCTGGTAGCACTCGAGACTCCCATCTGATGATGCACAGCCAGAGTAGTGGCAAGGAGGCAGTGGTACCTAGACCTGCTGTAACTACCTCCAGGCATCTACAGGCCTGTTGGCTCACTTTCACTTTGTGTTTGAAAAGCAGAGAAGGATTATGTGTGTCTAGGTGTGTGTCTTTTCTACATGTCACCCACCCCATCCCCAACCATCAGAGAAAAAGGCCAAAGCCTCCACACCCCCACCATGCCCCCATGGCTGACCCAGCTGTCCTCCCTCCGCCAAGCTGTAACCAGCTGATGGCCACCAACCTCTGGGGACTAGAAAATGCTGTCAAGGCTGTTATCTCTGGGGAGGGGCCTCAACAATATGCAAGCTGGCAAGTGAGGAAGCTAGGGACTGACCTTGTGGCTTGAGGGGACAACCTGCAGCTGGGATTCTTGGGGAGAGAAAGCGGGGAACAGCAGGGCCTGTGTCTAGGGAAATCAGATGTCCAGCCAGCTCAGAACTGGGAGAGTCCACCTGCCAATAGATGGCTCCAGAGACTCGAGGCAGCAGTGAGGGGTAGCAACCACCAGCCTCTATGGTTAGTTCCTGTGGCTGATAGGATGGGAGCACCCAGAGCCCGGCCCTGCTGGCACTCACGGTCATTGCAGACAGGGCCTCCATAGGAAGTCATAGTACAGTCACAGGTAAAGCCATCCCACTGCTGCAGGCAGACGCCCTGGTTGGCACAAGACTCTTCGGTGCAGGTGGTGCTGGGGCCTGGAAAGAGCAGGAAGGCGAAATGCCCCAGGCTTAGCCACGTGCCCAGGAGCTGCAGAAGTTCCCCAGCCAGCCAGAGGCTCTGCCCTTGATCCACCAGACTAGAAGGGCCAGATACTAACCAGGGCGATAGGAAGAGATAGGAACAGGGAGCACTCAAAGACCGCTAGGCTTATGACTAGTAGTCAGGGAGGGAGGCAACAGGGAAAGTATGTGGTTCGTCCCTGGCCTGTCCCCCTTGTCCCAGAGCTCTTGGGACAGCCTCAGAGCCACACCTAACTGCCCCACACTCACCATCACAGCCTCTCTCCACCTGCCCGATGCGGTGCAGGGCGTCGGCGATGAGGTCTGGGAGGCGTCCGTTGAGGTCCACAGAAGCTAGGCAGCCCTGAAAGCCATCCCGAGAGGCCACCAGCTTGGGCAGGTTGCTGAACATATTCTTGCTCAGGCCACCGATGTACAACTCCCCTGCAAAGGCAGTGGTGTCAACACCCTGCCATCCTTGTCCCTACCCCCATCCCAGGATGCTGACATCCTACACTGGGTCTTCCCAACACCTGAAAGGCTCGTGGTATCCCTAACAGACAACAGCGAACCTCAGACTCCCCACCAACACCACCTCTTCGTCTTCCCTTCCTTCACCATCTGTCTGTTCCCCTCCCTCAGAAGCCAGATGCCTGGGGTAGTGGGGGTGGGGGGCAGCTGGAGAGACCCGCTCCATGTTCTCTCCTACACATTTGATTCCAGTTCCGGCCTGTAATCAGGGCCTTTCATGGATGCGTAGCACTGTATCCCTTCCACCCCCGCTGCCTCCTTCCCAAAGACTGCTTCCCAGAACTGCAGGCCTTTCCTCATTCAGCAGCCTCCTCTCTCCTCTGATAGCCTCCTGGCAACTGGGCTCTTGGAGGAGGTTGTCCTCAGAGATAATATCCCACATGGCCTCTAGTTCTTCTACATGTCTAGTGGAGGCAGCCCTGGACATCACAGCTGAAGCCTGGCCCTGGGTCTGCTGTCACTTCTGATTCTCTGTAACACATCGCCCTCTCCTGGGCACAGGGAGAATCTGCAGCACTGCCAACCAAGCTACTGGGTCTGAGGACTCAGGAGGTGAATTCACTGGGCTCTGAAGATCTTCCCCAGGTTTTGACAGTTTGGGTTCCATGGACACACATGGACCCAGTGGAGCTAAAGGGATGCTACAGGCATGGGTGTGCAAGGAGGTCTCATGGACCCCAGACAGCTCTGAAACAGCTGCAGCCTACGTCTTCTGTTCCAATGCCCAGTCCACCATCTCCTTCTCCCCCCACCCCTCCTGTTATTCTTTTCCCTCCTCCTCCTCCTCCTCCTCCTCCTCCTCTCTCCTCGTCCTCCTCCTTCTCCTCCATTTCCTCTCTCTTAGCCTCCTACTCTGAGGACTAGCAATGACAATTTCAGGGACTGCTGTAGAGTCATTAGAGAAGGTGGGACCCTGGTGGAAAATAGCCTGGCCAGTGCTCCATTTGAGGAGGCTTCACAGAATAACCCAGTGAGACGCAGGTGGGAGATGTCAGCCAGACACAGTGGAGAACAGGAAAGAGGGGTTGGGGAAAGCAGCCTTGACCCCCTTATGAGGGGATTGATCTTGCTGGAAAAGGGGGGCTGGGGTAAGGCTGGCCTTCTCCAGAGGTTCCAGCCCCACCTTTGAGATCCAGATTTCGGGCACCGTTGGAATGCTGTGTGACTGTGCGGGAGTCAATCTTCAGCGTGTGCACGTTGCCTGGGTCCCTGGACACCACCACATTGTGCCACTGGTTGTCATTGACTGGTTTGTCTGAGTTTCCCTTCATCAAGGACGGGCCATTTCCCAGGTCAAACACGTAGTGGATGTACCTGCCCCACAGTAGGGAGGAAACACCAGATCAGACAAGCACTGCTGAGATGCCAAGAGAGAATGAGCTACTGCTGGCAGAAAAACTAGGGGCCCGGGAAGGAGGGTAGACAAGCAGATCCCATGGGAAGGAACCAAAAAATGGCATTGGAAGGTTATGGCATGAAGTCTTGTCCCAGGGAAGTCCCAGAAGTACTTGCTCTTGGGTCCCAAAAGAGGACTTGATAGAAGGGGGAGTTTTGGTAATACAGTAGGGGTCCCCTAGAAGCATGGTCTGAGCTACTTGAGGGTGCAATTCTCCAGGGCAAGAGAAAGACTAGGCTTACTTCTGCCATAAAGATGACAGTGGCCAGAGAAGGGATGTAACTGGGAGCCCTGGCACGGAAGCAGCCGAGGAGCCAGCAGCCTAGAAGCAGGGTTCGGCTGCTCCATCTCGGCTGTGGAGGGACCCTCCTGGGTGATGACTAAGGATGTGACTCGACCTGATGTCTGGGTGCCTTGAACCTTCCCAAAGGCCAGGGAAGAGCTCTATCTGGGTCAGCAGGGGAACACCACAGTGCCCGTCCCCTCACCCCTTGACCAGCTCGATGACAATAAAGTCATTGCCGTTGCCCGAGTTGAACAGCAGAAGTCCATCGGGGGCTGTGGTCTTGAACTGGAAGAAGAGATGCATGGAGGCGTAGGCTTGGAGTGTGGCCAGAGCCAGGTAGCTGCTGCGACTCTTGAAGGTGACAGGATCAGCCACGATGGCACGCAGGCCAAAGCGGGCATTAAGCTCACAGTAGGTGATGTCTCCATCTTTGCACTGGTCCATGTAGGGTTGACCATTGAACACCAGCCCACTCAGGTGCCCGATGAAGTTGGAGGGCACCACAGAGATAAACCGCCGCTCTGTCATGATACCCGTCTCAATATTGTGGAACTCCAGCCGAGTGTGGGCTCCCGCCATCTGTCCTGCTCAGGACAGAAGACCAACATGAGGGAGGGGAATAGTGCACAAAACACGGGGTCACCGCTGGGACAGGGCCTCATCTTCCCAGAAAAATCATCTCCTCAAACAAGGCCACAGGAAGGGATCTTACTAGATGTCCCGGGCCAGCATCACCATCCCTCCACTCTGGGGAAAGCTGCAGGAATACACTGGAGGAACAACAAGCTTCCAGAAGATGCTGCCTGTAAGGAGCTGAAATGGTCCCTGGGGTCCAGACCCATAATAATAACTTCTCTGGATATAACAACCCAGGCAGAGGTTACCAAACACAGCTCTCTAGAAATATGCCAGCATGTTGGGTCTAGGCCACCTACCTTCCACAGTCACGTTGTCCACAGACAGCTGCAGGCTCTTGCCGCGCCGGACCACCCTCACCGTGTGCCACTCATTGTCGTTGAGCTTGTGCCCCGCAAAGAGTGTCTCGGGGCCTTTACCTGCAGCACCAAGGGGGGAGTGAGCACAGCACGACACATTGCCCCAGGCAGGAGGCAGCCTGCCTGCACATGGACACACTCAACTTCCAGTTCACACCAATGTGTGTGCCCCGCGCCTCACACCTGGAGTCACAAACCCCATCCAGTCCTGGCACTCGCGTGACTGCAGAGGATATCATTGGCTACGGAATGGTGGCCATGAATGGACACACCTTCCTCTGCTCTCCTAAGGACCTATAATGTGACACTGGCAGCTGAACACTCAGGCCTAACACTCAAAACACTACACACCTCAAAGGAAGGGCACCCACAGTTTCACCTTCCACATGCACAAGCCAGTTTGGCCCCACGAAGACCTTTCCTGTATCTCCTGAATAACTCTACACCCTGAAACTGCTACCCTACAAAGCGCTCAAAGAGCCTGCATGGGCACAGACATGTTCTGTTTCTTGGGATCTGTGACCATTTATTGACCGTTGATTGACATATGATTGTCAACATATACATCTGTCAGGTGTTGCTGAGTTTTACAGCACCTCTGGACCACCCCTGGGTCCCTAATGCTGTCTGTCTGGGGTTCAGGATGCTGACTTTAAAGGGCCTTAGGTGTGTGCACACACTATGAAACAAGTATGTAAAACACAGCACACAAACTCTCTACTGTGCCTTCCATTACAGTCCACATCCTCATTTAGGTGATCTGACTGTAAGGCACACCTTGCAGAAACTTGAGGCTGAGCAACTAGCTCAGTGACAGAGCAATCTGAACCTCTATCTACATTGGCTCTTCTTCCAATTCCTGCTTACAGCCCTCGCTGACAGCTCTGAGTTTGGCAGGAACTCTGCAGATTCAGGCATTACAATGTCTTAGACTTTGAGGCTTTGGGCACGCCCCTCCTACACCGCCTACCCAAATCGTCTTTCCCATGTACTTGGCCTGCCCCCTGGTGGCCACTAGTGGAGATGCATCATTGTTTCCAGATTTTGTGGTCTTGCAGCAGGTGCTGCCTAGCTCCAGATTTCTTCTTCCTGCTACTGACTTGAGCAACAAGGTGTCCTGGCCCTCCCTTTCTCAGAATCCATAAGCATCCTTACCAACTACCTCTTCCTGGTTTTGCTGTGTCTTGTCCATCCTGCCCTCCACAATTCCCCATCCCACCCCCATATCTGTTCCCCTCCCCTCACAAGCCAATAATGAAACTATGCCTTCCCCCTCCCTCCATCCCTTTCTCCCTAAATCCCAATGTCCAGCCTCCCAGACCTCTTGGGTCTCTGCAGAAGAAGAGGCAAGCCACTTACTGGGTGCGCAGCCGACGCGCAGGCAGTCTGGGGGGGCCATGGGGTGGGCAGAGGGGGAGGGAGAAAAAAGGCAAAAACAAGGTTTTGTGTGTATTTTTTTTTTAACATCCTTCACAGGGAGGGGTATCTGCAGGCAGGGATTCCCCCTAGGGCCACTTTCTGGGGACCACGCGTGCCCAGGTGCCCTCTCCCCGTCCTCAGTTGGACCTTTGTCCTTCATGCCCTCAAGAGGGCTCCAACCCTCCCTAGAGCCAAGAGGCACGGCAGTCAGGTAGTGGGAAGAGGACTTGTGTTCCCCTCTTGGAGGGGCCCAGGCCTCTCAATGTCTAAGGGAGACGGGCACCTTGGCAATCCCAGCCGTACAGGGGATATAGGGGATGCGGGCTTGACCAACCCCACATCTACCCAATCACTGGGAGGGAGATGGGTAAGGAAGGCCAAGGTCCCTGCATCCCCTGCTCTGGGACGACACCCTGCTTAGAGCTCAGGTATGACATGTCACTCCTCAAGCTCTGAGCTCAAAAGAGGGGTCTGCCCCAGGGTCCCCTTCCAAAGGCCATAAACCTCCCAAAGCCCCAGAGGCCAGCACCACCTGAACAGGAACCTTCCCCTGTCTGTCCCTGCCCTGGGGACACCAAGCTACCACTAGGGGTCAAAGAAGTAGCATTTTGTCAATTTTCCTAAGGAGCCAAGGCCTCAGAGAGATCTGCAAATGTGACTTCTAGGCACAATGCAAGTCACTGGTGAGCAAAGGCCCTCAGTCCTACCCGGGGCTTGCCATTGCTGTTCCCCAGTTTCAAAGCTGGAAGGGTTTCTCGGGGTTAGAAAACCCATGTCAACACAGAGCCAGCATTCCAGGCCAGGAGCCTCTGATCAACCCTTGGGTTGGCGGGAGTCAGCTAGCTCTTCAAGGAGACAGCCTTGGGTCATTTGAAGTTTGAAATGCCCTTAGGGTACCATAACACTTCATAAGGCCAAAGCCCTGGCCAGGCTTGGAGTGACAGGACTGCCTGGGGCTTGGGAGGGGGGGGGTGAGGGTGGGTGCTGGGTCCTTGCCTCAGTCCTGTATACACTCACTGAGTGACTTCAGACATCTCTCTGAGCCTGGGCATCTCTTCCTCACTGCTGAGAGGCTAGCAGTTTACAGGTGTGCCCTGGTCTGACCTGACCTTTCAGAGTGGATAGTCTCTAACCCTGGTTAAGAGTGATACGTTTTCCATGAACAAGCTCTTCCCAGGTGCCCCATGGCCTAGGATGCACCTGGCATCCCTTGGGCCTCGGAAGGTTCCTGCAATGGTGGTAAACAAATACCCACTGTGGCTCTGAGGGTCATGGGCCCTGGGGCAGTACAGCTGAGCTCCACGCGTTGTCAACCACAGCACAGTGGGAGGAGCGGCAGGGACCCTGAGCCATAGCCTGAGCACCCAGGAAGCAGTGGAAGGTCAAAGGACAGACACAAGAGGAAGTGAGGGGTCACAGAGAGGGGAAGAAGGCTGAGAAAGGGCAGAGAAAAAGAAGAAGAACCAGGATCAGAGGAGGGAAGCTGGAGAGGACGAGGGGGAAGGGTGCCAGGCCCTGGGGTCAGGTCCCAGGGGCTCTCTCCAAGCCAGCAGAGTCTTCACCAATGAAGGGTCCAAAAAAGAAAAAGGGGGGCTGGAAGTGCAGGTCAGTGTCCTGTAAGGGAACAGAGCCAAGTGAAGAGCTTTCCTGTCCCGAGGAGAGGAGATACAAGGAGTGTCGGAGTCCATCTGTCCAGAGAAGAGGTGACAATTCCAGCCTACCCTGCAGTGATTCCCCTCAAGGGTCTCCTTCAAGATGGGTATCCAGGGGCCAGGGCCCTCCCCAAGGAAAGCAGGGACAGAGCTGGCTGGAGAAAGCAGCCCTTCCACCACATATTCCAAAATGCTATTCAGAGCGTGATAATGAGTAACCCACTGGCCAGCAGCCAGTGCCTCAAGAGCAGAGAATGGGTGGCCATGCTGATGCTGGACATAGAGACTGGGCTGATGGTGTGAGCATGGGATGGGGGAGGGGGGGACAGGGGAGGGGAAGAAAGGGGGGAGGTCAGGGGAGGGGAGGGGGAGACAGGAGAGGGGAGGGGAAGACAGGGGAGGGGAAGAAAGGGGAGGTCAGGGGAGGGAAGACAGGGAGGGAGGGAGACAGGGGAGGAGGGGAAGACAGGGGGGAGGGGAAGACAGGGGGAAGGTCAGGGAGGGGAGGGGAGGAGGAAGGCGGAAGAAAGGGGGAGGGGGAGGAGGACAGGAGAAGGAGCACTCACATGGGGAATGAAAGGTCCAACTCACTTCCAGAGGTGGGGGTGGGGTAGAGACATAGAGCGTCCAGCTCCATTCGAGGAGCCTCAAAACCACACAGCACACCTCTCAAGAGGCCCGCACAGTGCACTTGTTCTGGTACCATCTTCACTTAGGCTCTCAGTCTATAGACAGTCATTATCCAGCCAGTTGGAAAGCAGTGAGCTCTCATGGCCCCAGGAGCTAAAGGGTTTGGAGATGTCACGTGCATTCCTGTGACTTACAACATGAGAAAGGCTCACGAGAGCAAAACCAGTGAGAACATAGGAGCAAGGGAAACTTTGAGAAGGGCCCCAGGACACTAAGGAAGAAGGACCCAATGACAAGAATGTCCACCTCAGAGGTGGGCATCTCTGGACACCAGCAGCTTCTGAATGGAAAAGGAGATCCTCATGGGTCGGGGCTGAAGGAGGGGATGCCCTGTGGCTCAGACTATGCCCTTCATGGAGACATCATGGCACTTCCTGGGGAGAGGACAGACCCAGGGTAGGCAGCAAGGAACAGGCCACCCTGTAACAGGGTCAAGAATCCAGGGGACATTAGCATTCCTAGAGGCAGAGACCAGCTCTCCTGCTTGGGCTCGTGGCTTGCTCAGAGGCTGGGCTGCTGGGGAGGCAGTTCTCCAGTCCTCTGGTTCCTCTGTCTGCAAAGAGTTTTTCAGACCTTTCTGGTCCTCTCTTTTTTGTGTGTTGCTTTTTGTTTGGTTTGTTGGTTGGGGTCTTTGATTTGTTTTAGTTAGTTTTGTTTTGTTCTGTTGAGAGAGGGGTTCTCTGTGTACCTTTGGCTCTCATGGAACCCTCTGTAGACCAGGCTGGCCTTGAACTCACAGAGGTCTGACTACCTCTGCCTCCAGAGTGATGGGATTAAAGGCTTGGGCCACTGCCACCACCACCCAGCTGCCCCCTCTTAAGTAACAAGTAACCATCCCAGAAGGCCGCCTTCTACCAGGGCCTTCTCTGGCACCTCAGCTCCTCCTTCAGGCCAGCTGAGTTTTCTTTCCTGCGAGCCTGCTGAGCTGAGTGGCTACTTATTGAGCCTCTGGCCTCCTTGCTTACAGACACAGACCATAAATCAGAGACCACCAGACCAGTACGATGGCCTTCACGCAGCTGCCTCTCCGGAGCCCGGCAAGCCCTGAGTGGTTCACAGGATGAGGAACAGAGTGAGGTTGGCCTGGATTGGACTAATGGTGCTCTGTGGAAACAAACCCCTGCAGCTGGCTCCCTCCCCCTCCCAGGCTGACATGCCACACTGGAGACACCGAGGTCAGCCTCAGGTGTCCACTCCTCAGAAGCTATCTACCTTGATTGTTAAAAATGTCTCACTGTGATCTGGGGCTCACCAATTAGGCTATGCTAGCTGGCCAGTAAGCCTGGAGATCTTCCTGTCTTTGCCTCCCCAGCTGGAATTCAGGTCTTTATGCTTGCAAGACAACATTTTACCAACTGAGCTGATTCCTCAGACACTTGGGTGAAGATTCTAGCCCCATTTCAAACAGGGGGGAAAAAGCAGACTTAGAGAGAGGAGTTAAACTTACCAAGCCATGAAAAATACCAGGGTTAGACACTGAGTCTTCTGGCCCCAAGCCAGAGCTCTTCCCACCTCAGCTCCAGGCTGGACAGCTGGACAGACACGGCTTGTGACTCTAGTGCCTACACAGAGGAAATGAACCGCTGGGCCGTGATCCCTTTGAGATTGAATGACCCTTTCACAGGGGTCACCTAAGGCCATGTGAAAACACAGGTATCTACATTACAACTTGAAAGTAGCAACAAAAATAATTGTACAGTTGGGGGTCACCACAACATGAGGAACCAACTGTATTAAAGGGTCTCAGCATTAGGAAGACTGAGAACCACTGCTCTGGCTCTTTAGCAGCGAGTCCAGCCCAGCCTCCATGCTACCGCCCTTCTAGAGCACGGCAGGCCCTGGGTGGTTCACAGGATGGGGAATAAGGAATTCTGGGCTGTACTGGTAATGCTATGTGGAAGCAAATTCCTGAACCTGGCTCCAACTTGGGTCCTTCTCCCAGGCTGATATGCCTGTATTTGGTGCCTACACACATCTGTGCCCTTATATCAAGTGGAATCTGCAAATAGGTATGTCTGCACCAAGTGTCTGGTCTCAGCTTTGTCGTGAGCTTTGCTAAAGATTAACTCTCAGCACCTATGTCTCTGTAGAGGGGACAGGGTATAGCCAGAGGTGTAGGGCAGAGGGTGTTGTTGGCTGTCATCAGTCTGAGACATCCAAACTAGATCTCTCTGGATCTTGTTCTGACTTCTAAGATTCATGAGATGCAGACAGAAAGGCAAGCCTGTAAGAAGAAGGCTAAGCCTGTAAGGAAGAAGACACAAAGGGTTATGTCCCAAGGGTTCACCAAGATAAGTTTTCCTGGCCAAGAATGCCATCTCTTGTGTAAAGAAACTCCGGATTCTTCCCAGGGGATCGAGAACATCCAAAGAGGCCAGAAGCATGTCTTCTCTGAGGATCAAGCACTCCAGGCTTCTCCTGCTCTGTCCCACCAAACAGAGCAGAGCCAAGTGCTAGCCATGTGAGGCCAAGCACATGCTCAGGAGGAGGGGATCACGTGTTGTGTGCCCAGTCTAAGGACTGAGAGCAACAGAATGACACAGGAGGCCCTGGGCAGGACCTTCTTCCTAGAACAGTGTCAAGGGCATAGCTGAGGTGAGAGGTCTGTTGTGTCTCCTGCCACCCATTCATTGAGCTGTTAGCCAGAGCAGAGCTGGAGAAACCTCAAGTCAACTTGAGGTCCTGGTCATCCGCTCTTCTCCCAGCTCCTGCCTCTCAGCAAATCCCTGACCAAAGAACACAAAGGCCAGGAGAGCAATGTGTGGAGCCAGCACAAGACTCTAAACAAGGCCTCCAAAGTCCATGATCTATCCCAGAAATGCTCTGGAGATCAAGGCTAGGATGAGAATCCAGGTCCATGTTTGACAGCTCAGAGCTCTATGTTCTGGAGAGCACTCCTCCCCTGTGACCAGAACACATGGTGCTCTGTTTAGACTCTGGGGTTTGAAGGCATCTATGGGGCAGTCCTTGGCTGTGGCACCTTCAAAGTATGCAATGGACAGCTGCATCAGCAGCCTGAACACTGTAGGGCCTCTCCACTCAGGGTGTCCTACACTGCAGTCTGTGAGGTGTCCTCCTGGCTCTGGCTCATGACCTGGCACATAGCTGACCCTCATAAGAAGTCCCTTTGAAACCAGCCAAATGAGTAACTCTGCTCTCCCTTTCAAAACCCATGGCCCACGACAACCTAATAGGATAACATAAGAGTGTTATCCCTAAGCCCCTGAAGATGTGTAGGCAAGGCCTGTTCTTACCCATGAGCAGCAGCAGAGAGAGTGGGTAGTCTGATGGAGAGGGCCAGCAGCCTGACAACCCCCACCCAAAACTCTGAACGCTAAAGCCCATGGACTGGGTTTAACACAGGCACCTCCCCCAGCCATTACTAGCTTTGTTATGTTGGCCAAGTTAACATAAGTTTCATAACTGGGCCAAGAGTAGTGGTTCACACCTTTAATCTTACTTAGCATTCAGGAGGCAGAGCAGGTGAATCTCTGTGAGTTCAAGGCCAGCCTGGTCTACATAGCGAGACTATGTCCCCCAAAAAAGTTTCATAATCTGTAAGCCATGCCAGCCTGGAGAACTGGTATCTTCCCAGAACAGCCATGGGACTCAACCATGAACACAAGATGCTAGACAAGTGTGAGGTAGTATGTTCCTGCGCCCAGAGTACACACATGAACCTGTACACTGCATCGAAGAGACAGCTCTACTCTAAGCTAAGGCGGCTGCATGCAAAGGCCGGCTGTCTGCTGTCCTGATGTCTGCCACTGGGCTGCACTGAGCTGAGCATGGGTTTGTTGCCAGCAGGTGTTAACAAGCAATTCCATAATGAATAAGCCAGTGAATGAGCAAATGAATGTGCTAGCAAGCAAGAATGAGTTTGTGCCATCTTGTGTATGCAGGATGGATGCCACCAACACTCCATGGGAGTGACTTGGGAGGACAGTTATCACACTCAGATGCATTCTGACAGGTATGTGGCTGTGCTCTGGGTCACCAGCCCACAGTATGGTCAACCATGGAGCACTGCTCTAGGTTGTATATCCTCAACAGAGACAGCCCTTGGGAGCTCATATTTGGGATCTTACTACCTATCTCTAAACTGCTGAGGTCACCTCGGGCTGGTGCCATCACCAGCTTCTCCAGACAGAGGGGGGTGTAGATCAGAGGCAGGCCAGGGAGAGGCCAAGAGGCCTGGGACAGGGTGGTTACCGAGGTTGACGGTGAGCTTCATCTGCCCCCCGTCCAGCTCGAGACGCAGAGTGTCGGCCGACTCCCTGGAGGTGGTGGCCATCATGAGTCCATAAGCCCTCTGGGACATGAAGCGCAGGGACACATCCTCCGCTTCCGTGTGCATTGCATTGGGCAGCATGATCTTCATGTACATGGAGCCATCATAGCTTAAGACCGTGGCCTCTGGCCAGGAGTGGAGAAGAGAGGCAAAGAAAACAGAAAACATGGAAAGGGAAGAGAGAAGACAAGAGAGTCATTACTAGGAGAAAAGTCAGGGGCTGGCCTGAGGATTACTCTGAAGGGGAAGGAAGCATGGGGGTGGAAAATTGGGTCCTTCTGACGACACATGACCAGCCTCACCTCTCTCACAGACCCGACCCAGAAAGCCGGTCCCGATGCAATCACAGACGAACCGGTTCCAGCCCTCTCGACAGATGCCCCCATTTCTACAGGGGGCCGATGCACACTGCTTCAGGGTCTCCCGAGAGCAGAAAGGAGCAACGCCCACAGCCCCCTGTGCCTCAGCCAGGCCCCGGAGATCTCGACTCCGTCCATCTATGAAGAGGTCTCGCACACAGCCCACGTAGCCAGCCCGTAGAGCAGCTGTCCACACTTCAGGGGGCAGTGGCAGGTCCACTCGACCCCCTCAGGGAGGCCGCCCAGGTACAGCTCACTCTCTAGGTCCAGGACCTCGCTCTCTCCTGTGGCCAAGAATGGTGTGCTGCGGCTGTTCACAGAGATGGAGCCTGGGGACCAAGGGAGAGCAGGCCTCAGTGTGGAGGGAAGACACAGTCTGGAAACGGATGTCCTGAATTAACTCTTCCTAAACTACCTAACTAGTTCACAAGTTCAGGAACTTGCGATACAGATGTAGAGCCATACCCAGCCCAGCGTGCTGTAGGTCTCAGTGCAGACCCTTCCTAGCCACCTAAAAGAGACCTCCAAACTATACAGGAGGCATATACACACCCAAAATCCTGCCCCTAAAAACAGTCAGATCATTCACCAGATTATTCCTACCCCCACCTCTGGGACCAGGAGCTGGAGACAGAGAACCTGAAGGAGACGGAGATCATTGAGCCTAAAGCTCTCTACCTGAAACAAGCAGCCAGCAGCTCTTACAACCGTGTGCCGGGCAGCCACTGCTTCAGACACGTACTGAAAGTCTCACGGCCACTCCGGGGACCTGGTCCTTCACTAACCGGCTTTGAACCAGTAGATAAGGCTTACAGAAATTGAGGAACCTACCCAAGGGCCACAGCAGAGGAGGAACATAATCTAAGTCCCATGTAAGCAGCAAGACCCCAGAGACTGCCTTTTCTACCCTTCAGCCCTATGGCACTGCCTGGAACTGGCTCTGTGACCAGCAGGCAAGATGAACAGGAAGCCAGCTCTACAGGCCTGGGACACAGGCCGGGGCCAGGAGGGAGCAGGGCCTAGAGCCTCTGAGTCAGAAGAGCCATTTTGTCTTGTTCTGTTTTGGCAGATACTGATTTTGTTTGTTTTGCTTTGCTTTTTTTTAAAAAAAAAAAAAAAAAGGGTTTTATTTTTACTTATGTTCTGTGAGTGTTTGTATGTTCATGTGTGCATGAGGTACTTACAGAGGCTGGAAAAGGAAGGCAGCTCCCCTGAAGCTGCAGTTACAGGAGGCCGGGACAGGCACTAAGAACCACACTCCAGTCCTTAGCAAAAACAGTAAGACTCTTAACCACTGAACTGTCTCTAGACCCTTATTTTGTTCTGGAAGCAGAGACTCACGTAGTAGCTCAAGCTGGTGTAGGACTCACTATGTAGCCTCAAACTCATAGTAATCTTCCTTCTTCAGAGAACTGAAATTTCAGACATGCACTCCCAATCAGCAGGCTAGAAGAGTTCTCTGGGAGAAAAGACTGATAGTGTGGTTTAAATACGGTTTGTTCTCTCCAAAACTCAAGTTGAAATTTGGCTACTATTGTGAGGGTTGTGGGACATGAGATCTTTAATAATGAGGTCACTAGCTGTGACTTTCCTTCAAGGGTAGGCTCAGGAGTGGGTCTCTCAGGAGAGCAGGGCGCTAAACAGTGAGGCACCTGCTCCTTCTTGCCTCTTTTGTGTGCGAATGCTCACCCTTCAGTTTGGCTCTGTGTTAGGACAGTACAAAAACCTCCCCAGAAATTGACACTACACTCTTGGGCTTTAAAGTCTCCAGAATTGTGAGCCAGCTAAAGTTTCCTTTAAAAATGCCTGGTCTCCGATGCTCTGCTGCAGCAATAGAAAACAGATTGAGACAGGGCTCCCATCAGAAAACAATCTGGGATCTGGTGGGGGTCCTTATTGTAACCTTAGGCTTCGGACCACCCCTTCCTTCCTGTGTGTGCTGCGTGTGTGTGGTGTTGCTTGTGCTGGTTCAGGATTGGGGGGTTATCTTTTTAATCAGGGTATCATGCATCTCAGAATGGTTTTCTGTAACCAAAGATGACCTTGAACCTCTCAGCCACTCTCCCAAGTGCTGGGATCAGAGGTTTGTACCGTTGTGCCTAGCTTGTTTAGATTTGTTAAAGTTTTTTTTTTTCTGAGATAGTGTCTCACTCTATAACCCTGGCTGCCTGAAACTGTCTCCTTCTCCTAGTGCTAGGATTAAAGACATATACCACCATGCCTGGTCTAAGAATTTTTTAATTATGCATATGTATGTCTGCGTGGCGGTATGTACTCGTGAGTACAGATACCCACAGAAGGCAGAAACTATCAGCAGACTCCAGGAGCTACAGGCAGTTGTGACTCGCCAAAGAGAGTGTAGGAAACAAGCTTCTACAAGAACAGTACACACCCTAAACCACTGAGCAACCTCGATATATACACTGAGACAGGGTCTTACTAAGCAGCCCTGACTGGCCTATAACCCAATCTATAGACCAGGCTAGCCTTGAACTCACACAACTCTACCTATTTCTGTCTCTCAAATGCTGGGATAAAGGCAAGTCCCACTACACCTGAAAGCCCCAAAGTTTTATTCCATGTTTTCCTTTTTCAGGTTTTGACAAACTCTTAAAAGAACAAAAGAGGAAGAGGATGAGGAAGGGAAGAGGAAGAAGAGGAGGAAGGAGAGGAAGTGGAGGAGGGGAGGAGGAAGAGGAGGCAGCAGCTATGTGGTTTACAATCAGTGGCAGAGACAGGATGATGGCTACATGTTTGAGGCCAACCTGACTACACAGTGAGATCCTATGTAAAAATATAAATAAATAAATAAATAAAAGCAAAGTCAGGAGCCATTGGACACCTTAGGCATGGACACAGCCAGAATCCTGAGAGAGAGGGGCTTGGAGGTTGAATATGAACACAGAAACAGGGGTGGGGACAAATGGGATGGAGAAAACCCCTCTACAGACACAGCTCTGACTAAAGCCAGTCCCTCCCTCAGAACCTAACTGACCTGGGCTCCCTTGTAAAGTTTTTTTTTATATTTATTTATTTTTACCTTATGTGTATATGTGTGTGTGCCTGCATGTATGTAGGGATGTGAGCCACCATGTGGGTGCTGGGAAACCAAGTGTAGGTCTTCTGCAATGTGCTGAGCTGTTTCCATACTGTGTGTGTGTGTGTGTGTGTTGTGTGTGTGTGTGTGTGTGTGTGTGTGTGTGTGTCTGTGTGTGTGTGTGTGTGTGTGTGTGTGTGTGTGTGTTCAGAGGACAACATTTAGGAGTCATTTCTCCTTCCACCACGGGAACAAACTCAGGTCATCAGGTCTGATCAATAAGAAAAGGCCTTTACCTGCTGAGCAATATCACCAGCCCTAGGCTCCCTTCGATACTGTGGCCCCAAGCCTGTTCTCTCATGACAAGGCATCACCGTCTTCGGGGTCCTGCTGCTGGGCCCCCCTCCTAGCAGCATCCCAAATGTGGCCCCTGTGATCATCTATCTTCCTGTTTATGGCCAGAGTCCCCAGAACCTGCTGTGACCCATCTTTTGGCTCACTGCTGGAACAAGAGTCAGCAAGAGCCGAGTGCTGAGAGGAAGAAGGAAGGAAAGGAAGAGTTCTGGAGAGGGAACTGAAGTGAACTCTGACCTCTGCTCCAGGGTCACTCCCCAGTATGGAACAGAAGCCACCTGACTCATTCATTGACAGAAGAACAGATAAACAAGATGTGGGCCTGGCACTAAGAGTTACTCAGCGTTTGAGAGGAAGGGAGTTCTGACTCACACTACAACACAGATGAACCCTGAAAGATACCCCACTCCTTGAAACAGCCAGGCATAAGAAGACAAATATAGGAGCTGGAGAGATGGCTCAGCAGTTAAAAGCACTGGCTGCTCTTCCAGAAGACCTCCGTTCAATTCCCAGTAACCACATGGTGGCTCACAATTGTCTGTAAGTCCAGTTTCAGGGGATCCAACACCCTAAGATATAAAACACCAATGCATGCAAAATAAAATAAATAAATAAGTCATTAAAAAAAGAAAAAGACAAACATACAGATTGGATATAGTGGCATATGCCTTTAACACTCTGAAAGGCTAAGACAACAGGATCTCCGTTCCAAAGTTATTTCAAAGTTAGACTGGACTATATGGGAGACTGTGTTGAGAGAAAGAAAGGAAGGAAGGAATGATGGAAGGAAGGGAGGGAGGGAGGGGGAGGGAGGGAGGGAGGGAGGGAGGAGGGAGGGAGGAGAAGCTGGGTAGATGGCTCAGGGTTAGTGTGTTTTGCTGCTAACATATGAGGCTCAGATTCAAATCCCAGAAACCACAGAAACGCCAGGTGAGTATGCTGGCCTCACTATAATATCAACCTTAGAAGGCAGAGACAAGGGATCCCCATAGCAAGCTGGCCAGCCATATCTATGAGCTCTGGGTTTGATTGAGAGACCTTACTTCAATGAATGAAGTGGATGGTTTCCTCCATCAGCCATGCATCTGCACATGCACATACATGCACATATGCATGCCTCCACACACACAAGCATGTACACGGACACATGAAAATGGAGAAAGACGAGAAGGCAAGAGAAGTTCTGTATGACCTCACTTATCTAAAGTCCCAGAGTTGTCAGGTTCAAACAGAGATGGTGGCCAGAGGCTGGACACAGGGAGACGAGAGCTTAAGTTTAATAGAGACAACTTCAGTTTGGGAAGATGGGAAAACCGCACTTGGACCGCAGTGGGGACTGCGAAACAACATGAGTGTAATCAGTGCCCCAATCATGAGTAACAACAGACTGGAAATGTGTGTGATGTGCAATTTCAAAAAGAAACAAAAGCAAGACAAAGTGGGAGGGCTCCAGCGTCAGGCCAGTGTGCGAGGCTCTGGCTATGCAAGGTGGACAGCCCAAGTTGTATCCCCTGAACCCACAGAAAACATGTGAAGTGTGTGGCCAAGATCCCAGTATCCCTATGAGAGGTGGAGACAGGGCAATCACTCAGAAGACAGCTAATCTGGGCTACAGTGGGAAACAGCAGAAACAAGAAAGATCCTTTCTAAAAGAGTGGAAGGCCAGAACCAGCTCTCAGAATGTCCTGGGACCTCTACACACGTGCTGTGGTGCAAGAGCAAAGCATAAAACACCAGTAAAAAAACATAAAAACAAGAAAAAGAAACCTGGGTGGGGCTCAGCAGGAGCAGGCTTCCATTGTCAGCACTGGGGTGTGGGGATGCAAGAAAACAAGGGAAGGTCGAAACAGCTACCCCAAGTTCCTGGATGGGTTGCTGACCACCTGTGTGGAACCCACAGTGCTGTCATGAGGTAGAGCCAAGGGCTAAAGTCCTTTCTCATGACTTTCTCTGGCATGCCCAGGAAAGAGGGGAGGTGGGGGTGGGGGCGTGATGGCATGGCCTCAGTTCTGGGAGCCTGGCAGTCCCCTCCTCCCAGGCAGTGAGCAGAGGAGGTCATTGCCTGACTCGCAGGCCAGCAGTGGTGACGGCTGCAGGAATGAGAAATTTTAGTTGACGTTGATAAGCACTTAAATTGGATAATGTGTCAGGCCTCATTTGTATCAACTCTCTTTCCTGGGTTCAACAAGATGGAGGCAAGCACACAGGAATTAGCAGGAGAAAACAAGAACCTGAGAGCAGGAGGCTGAAGGGGAAGGGTGGAGGAGAGGGTGGTCAGAACAACAGAAGTCCTGAGAAGTCGTGCAAAGCCATACCACTCTGAATATATTCAATGTCAGCCAACCCTGGAAGCCACACAGGTGAGGCCTGGCTACTTACAGCCCACCAGCTCTCCCCTCAGTTTGGAACCCTCATGACCAGCCAAATGTGGTGGCCTAGTCACTGCGTCTCTGATGGCCAGAACGAGGTGGACAGTCTGTCAGCTCACACACAGTTAGTGCTCAGAAAACCAAGCAGCTTCTGTGTGCTCTGGCTCTGCATTCATTCAACAAACATGGATGGAAATATTTAAGAGACGAAATGTCTGTATTAACATAGACTGCTGGTCCTTATTCACCAAACAACTTAATAATGACCACCATAAAACTACTATGTAACTACTATATAGGGTTATGTTCTCTCCCTCCCTCCCTCCCTCCCTCCCTCCTCTCTCTCTCTCTCTCTCTCTCTCTCTCTCTCTCAGGTCAAAGCTAGCCTCAAACTCCTTATGTACCTGAAGATGGCCGATCTTCCTGCTTTACCTCTCTAGTACTGGGATTACAGGAGAGCACCGCCATGCCTGGAACCTAGGCACTGTGCTATCCCACCCCCAGCATCTTCCTCCCATGCATTTTGAAGACTCTAGAGATAAGAAGTTACCGAGGAAGATGTGTACAGGTGATATGCAATACTACACTGTCTTTCATCAGGGGTTGAGCATCATGGATTTGGGTGTCTTTGGGGGGTGGGGTCCTAGGAGCAACCCTCCCAGGCAGTGAAGGATACCTGTTTCCTGTTAAGTTAAAGAAATAAGACTCCGGATGCAAGGGTCCAGTGACTGAAGAACAACTTTCTTTGTCTTGTTCTGAGACAGTGTCTCACTATGCAGCCCGCGGCTGGTCTAGACCTCACTGTACAGTCCAAACTGCCCTCAAATTTATGCTGCTCCTCCTGCCTTTGCCTCCCAAATGCTGGGATAGCAGGCATGAGCCACCACTCCTAGCTTGACATGAGACATTAGGTGTGATGTCAGCGTTTCCAGACAGGCTCTCTCCTGTCCACAATGACCTTGGGTAATTGTTCCTGACACAAATAAGGAGGAGTGGCATACGAATTCAGATCCCTGTGCCTTCTGCCAGCTCACCATGACAGAAGGGACAAGGGAGGACTGGGAGAGGAGACTTGGAGCAGGAAATGAAAGCTCAAGAGGGTGAGCAGGTAGAAAAAGGTGGCCAGGGGAAGGGAGGGTCCAGAGGCCTCCTGACCTTTGCGCCCGTCCCTCTGGAAGTCCACGTGGCACCATTCACCATCATTGACCTTGCGGCTGGATGCCCGCAGCTTGATGCCCCCAGAGCCCATGTCCAGCAGAAGATAGAGGTAACCATCCAACAGCTCCATGGCAAAGTAGTCGGCCCTCTGGGTAGAACTGTGGCTGCCTGCCCCGGCCCCAGCCCGCCGGCCCTGGCTGAAGAGCAGAAGCCCATTGGGCTCAGTGGTTCTGAAGTCCAGGGAGATGGACCCAGTGCGCTTGGCGCTCCAGCGGGGCAGTGCCACAAAGGCCTCCGGACTCTCAAAGGTCACAGGGTCCAAGGCAGCCACATCCTCACAACGAAAAGACAAATCCCCCTGCAGCTTCATCTTTGGGTCTCCTTCCTTAGCCAGTCGGGATAGCTCCAGCTTGAAGTCATTATTCTTGTAGACCACCTGTAAGGAGCAGAGGGGTCTGGGTAAAGAAGCGGAAGCAGCCTTGGGTCTGACTACCAAGGGTTCCCCTCCCCGGCTGCCATGGGCTGTCACCCACCCATCCCAGTGGCCCCAAGCTCAGCACTCTCAGCCCACAAGGCTCACTCAAGCTATACACTCCCCTTGCTGCCTCTGTCCTGTCTTCCAGCTCCACGCTGGCCAGGAAGCGCCTTCTGTGGGCTCCTGGGTCTAGCTCAACTGTCACTCACAATGACAGAAAGGTGGGCAACTGTTGCCACTGTCACTATTTTTCTGAGGCTGAGTCTCAGAAAGTTCAAGATGGTTTCAAACTCACTAGATAGCTGAGGATGGCCTTGAGTTTTTATCTTCCTGCCTCCACCTCCCACGTGATGGGATTGCACCACCGGGCTCAACTGAACCCCTGCGTGCATGTGTGCTGGGCAGGGGTTCTGCTGATGTCCCTGTCCTGCTCGCTATCTTCCAATGGATTAACATCAGTCTGTGCTCTGTATGAGGACTGACGTAGGAAACAACCCTTCATCTACACATCAGACAACTCACGAAGTGGAGGGACTTGGCCAACAGAGCGGTGAGGGAAGGACATGTGTCTGAAGACTCGTGAAGACATGTGATTTGGCCTTCAGCCTTCCCCGTGGACCACAGCTCTGAAGAGCCTCAGAGGGGAGGGAGTTCCAAGGCCAAAGAAACAAACAGGGGTGTCGTCCCTCGATTAGAGTCAATAGCTTTCGGCTTTAATGAAGGGTTACATCCCACCATAGACTCACAAGGAACAGAGGCCAGGGCCAGCTGGCCAGGGCAGACTAAATCACAGGGCAGGCTGGCCAACCGCAGCCCCACTCACGTCCTTGAGGCAGCCCATAAAGTTGTTGCTGACAGGCGAGCCAGGCAGGTCGGCTGTGTTGGGGCTGCCCCCAATGTAGAAGAAGTCATCAGAGCCCAGCATGGTGTAATCCTCCTGCGTGTAGCCTGTGGTGGTCAGGATCCCGTCCACCGAGATGGTCACCTGCCCAGCCCGAGGAGGGGGAGAGACAGGAGACAACCGGCATCAACGCCCTGGGAAGAGCCACAGGCGGGCAAGGGAGGGACCAGGGGGCAGTGGGGAGGGGGACCCCATTTTTATGTCTGCTTGTCTTGGAGGTGGAACAGTGGGGTTGGAGAGGAGGAAGAGGGAAGAGGAAACAGCACAAGATTTGATGGTTTCAGTGTGGGTTACGGCCCGCCCTGCACGACCCATGGCCCAAGCTCTGTTGGTGAGAGTCTGAAGGTGCATGGGGCGTTCACCATGATAGGCTCAAGATGCAAGTCCAGGGAGGGGTTCTGCACTCTGAGACTCTCCCACTAGAGAAGTAGGGAGAGCAAGTTGCACCCTCAGCTTTGTCTCAGCGGAGCCCTGTGGCCACACGTGTGGCTTCCCAGCCTTTCTAAGGAAGAAGAGACCTTCCTTCCCCTCCCTTCCTTCCTGGGTAGCAGTGCTGGGACTCACTGGTAGCCCCTCTGTCTAGGCGCTGTGCTCTTGCAGCCTTGGCTGGGGAGCAGGCAGAGAAAGCAGGGGTTGGGGTGGGGGTTGTGTGACCAGTTAGCCTGCTAGTCTTAGGACAGGAGTTGTATGACTTCTATCAGGGTTGGCTCTTACCTCTGCTACTCAAGGTCAAAGGTATCCTGATATTTGAGTCAAAACAAACAAATAAACAAACTAGTCTAGAAGTTGTTCTAAAGCCTAAGCTTGGCCTTGCCCTTGGCCTTATGCCTCCTACCTCCTGCTCTCATGTGCTGAGATTATACACCTGGGCAAGTCACTGGTTTGCTTCCAAAGGGAGCAGTCCTGTGCCGTTTCCCAGGTCACCTTAATCCTTCTCTTGTTCTACCCTAGAACTCCAGGCCAGGGCTAACCTAAGGAAACACCCTCCCAGGGTGGAGAATTCATGCAGGAACCAAGATGCTAAGAGCTGGAGTGTGAACGGGTATCCAGAGGTCTGTGCACTGGGCTGGTGGAGGCAGATGTTACCTGTGGGGCAATTCAGCAAATGTTCACCTGGTCCCTGCAAGGTTTAGTCCCCAGAAGAGCTCAGGGAGGCTTCATTCACAGCAAGGTTGAAGGGGAGGGGCCAATGGCAGCAGTAACACCAGCTCCTCTCTAGGAGCTGTGGCTTGGAGAGTCAAGGAGGCCATTAAGGACCTGGTTGGGGGCAGAAACCACCCTGCACTTCCACAGGCTGCACCTTGAAGCCCTTCTTGCTCCCCAAATATGCCTCAGAAGTACTCCCTTTACAGGTAAACTACTGAGGTAAGGATCTGCCAGTCACACACTCTGATGTCCCCTACTCTAGTCTGCAGCATAGGCCACCAGCCATTTCCTAGCTCCTGGTCTTCAGTATTCTGTTGTCAGAAGGGTGGGGTAAAACTCCTAGAGCAGGGGGACCCAAAAGTGCCCCTCCCCGTGCTTGGCTGGAGCCTTATGGTGAATAGGGTGGAGCTGAGCAGGGCGCAGACTGAAGAAGCAACCTCCTGCGAACCATCAAACCTGGTGCTAGAAGAACTGGGTTCAAGGACAGGAGGAGACGGGTGTCTTGGGAGGGGGCAGTCTGAATGCTTCTGAGTCTTGTTTTGAGGGACCATCGGTCATGATCATTTATTTCTCCTCCCCTCCACCTTGTCCTGGGTTTGGGTTTGGGTAGAAAAGGAAAGGGTCAGAGAGGTTAGTCACAAAAGCATGCAAACAAGGTTAGAGATTAGACTGGGCAGAGGGGAGAGGGAGAGGAAGAAGGAAGCAGAATGGAAAGGTGGGGTGTGTCAGGGAAGGTGAGGCAGGTAAGTGGCTCTCTCTAGGGCAACATGGCTACTCACTTCCTCCAGGTCCCCTGCTGCTGTCCTAAAACACTGAACTGGGCTGCCATTCAGCTCCTGAGCCTAAGTGAGCTCAACCCAACCAGGCTGCCAGTAAACATGGCTTAACATGTCCCAGGAATCACCACTAACCTCAGCACGGCCCAGGGGACATAGACATGGTCATGAAAGGTCTACATGGAGTTGCCTCGTGACCTAATGCTGGATCTCTAGCTGAAAACCTAACCCCCAGCAGCCTATGACTTGCGAGCGTCTCCCACAAGTGAGCATGCCCAGCAGTGCTGGCAGCTTTCTCTCCTGGTCTCAAAGCACCTCAGGAAGTCTCCCCTCCTCGGACTCCGAAGCCAGGGTAGCATCCTGGAATCTCCCTCATGCTACGATCTCTTCATCCCACTGTATTTGTCAAGATCAAGGTTGCCCTTTCCTGATCCTATCTGAATTAGAAGGATCCGACTTAAAGCAGACTGTGGAGGCCCAAGACATCCTCCTGAATTCCTTCCAGGCTGGGGTAAATCTCAATTTGTCTGCTATCTGTACTCAGATCAATCATGGAGGGCTCTTGCTGTTGGGAAAAGTTGGCCTTAATCTCCCTCTCATGGCCTATAGCTGGGGACAGGCTAGCAGGAGGCAGGGCACACAGGGAGGGTTGCTGAGGAAAGGATCAGCCAGGTGAGTGGGGAGAAGGTGAGACAGAGGAGAGGACAAGGCTGTGGGTGGAGAGGAAGTGGAGACAGAGGGACTGGAGGAAGGTGTCTGGGGAAGGCAGGGAGGGAGATGACTTGGATTAGTGAAACCTGACTGTTCCCCGAGACAAATCAGTCCAGACACAAAAATGGCAGGTTCGTTAGTAAAAGCAGGAAACAGGGAATAATTCCCCTGCCCCCCTCCACCCCAGGGGTTCTTGATGCCCCTGCCCCCCAACCCCCCCCATGAAGCTTCTGGAAGGGGTGGGGCCAGCAGGGGAGGAGGGGAGGAAGGGAGAGCATGCCACACAGAACAGCCACTGCAGCTGGAACCCATGCAGGTTAGAAGAGCAGGGTGAAGGAGCAGGCACTGTCCAAGCAGGCCAGAGAAAAGCGGCCAGTAGGTGAGAAGGCATGCAGGACAGGGGAATGGGGAAGAGCAAAGATGGAGGCAAGAGAGCTGTGGAGTGCAGGAAGAAGCTTCCTTCCAGAGGAGGAGAGAGAGCAACCACTGGGTCAGAGAGGTTCGGGGACTGACAGTGAAAAAAACATCGGACCTGAGCATCTTCCTCACACACTCCTCTGCCATTCACCACAAATCATCAGCCCACACACATCTGCACACACACATACACACACACCACATACACACACACACATCCTAGAAGGCTCCTCTCCACAAAGCCATGAGGACCATAGCTAGGTCCCCAAGACACAGCAGAGGACCTAGGACCAAACCACATTAACCCTCTCAACACGGTGGGTTCTGAGGAAGCCAAGGGGAACGAGTGGAGTGTTTGCCCAGAAGATAAGCCTAGGCCCATCACCACATGCTCTCCAGGATCAGGGAAGGAGCTCAAAGGGCCTCTTGTGAGCTGAAGGGAACTGCCAGTCCACTCCTCTCCTCAGCTCAGTGCAGGAAGGCTGGATAGGCTGGGAATCCAAGTCCTAACCACAAATATACCCACTGCACCCCAGGAAGAAAAGCTAAAGAAAAAGGGAACTCTCATACTGCCATCAGGAGCCACTCCCAGGGGCCTAGCGTGATCATAGCTCATGATGCTATTAGCATCCTTTGTGGGTGGCTGAGTGGACTTCCTTGAGCCGTGACAAGGTAACACTGAGCCAATGGGCTGTTTGTCTCCTGTTAGACCACACTGCTGTCATCATACTCTCCAAGGGCCCCACAGGCTTATCGTGGTTAAGAACAACTAGTCCACAAAAAAGTTCCCAGCATCCTCTTAGGGAAGTATGGGCAGAAATGGGGCAGCAAACAGGAGAAGCAGCTTCTGGCCCAGAGGGGTCACAGGCCTGCTAAGCTCACCTAGTGTTGTCTCAGGCACAGGCAGTATTTATAGCCCTGCCGTGAGCCCTGAACTCAGACTTCAGGAATTTTAGAAGGGAAAGACTTCAGTCAGAAACACCAGGTTCTCCTTTGTCACTTGCTGTTTCCCAGAACAATTTTGCCATTCTGACTCTCATCTTTAAAAGAGCTAAATGACTTCCGGTCCTCTGTTTCCAGCTGACTGAGCATCTGATGAGTTAACTGAAAGTGATAAACCCCTCTGTAGTACAAAGGGAGGTGCTTTCTCAGGGTGCTAGCTTCCCCATCTGCTAAGCGGGGATAAGCTCAACCCCTGCTAAAATCCAGGCATCATCAAACTGAAATGAAATTCAAACTGTTAGCCAGGAGGATAGCTTATCTAACACCTAATAACCTTTAAGCTTTATCCCAAACCCAAGTGTTGGAAAAAGAAAACTAACCCTTATAAATTGGCCTCTGACCTGCGCACACACACACACACCATGGCATGCTTCCTATACACACAAATAGATTAAGTAAATAAAAATGTAAAAAGAGAAGAAAAGGAAACCAGGCATCATGGCATGTGCCTTTAATCCCAGTACCTGGGAGGCAGACCCAGGGGGAATCTCTGTAAATTCAAGACCAGTCCTGGTCTAAACAGTGAGTCCCAGGGCTAGAGAGAGAGACCCTACCTCAAAAGGTGGGGAGAAAGCTGGAGAAATGACTCAGTGGTAATGAGCACTTGTTGCTCTTACAGAGGATAGGGTTCAGTTCCCAGCACCCACACGGCAGCTCACAACCATCTGTAACTCCAGTTCCAAGGGATCTGGCATCCTCTTCTGCCCTCCTGGGGCACCAAACATGCAAATGGTGGACAGATATATACATGCGGGCAAAATGCCTATACATATAGAATAAAAATAGATATTTTATGTAAAAAGTTTGAAGAAACTCCAAATGCAAAAGCTATTTTGAGGCCCTAATGCATGCATGAGCAACGTTAGCTCACAAGCCAGCATTCATCAGCCTGATGGTGCTCAACCAGCGGAGCTATCTGGGCAAGCCTTTTCTCTTTCCACTCTCCTCACCAAGAGAAAATGCTCACACTAAGAAATCTAATAAGTGAGTTAAAAAAAATAAACATGAAACTACATGAAATCGGTGAGGGATATGCTGAGAATCAGAACCTGTGGAACCATTTTTCTACTTCAGTCTGGGCCTAAAGGAGCCAATCCCTTGGGCGGGTTTGAAGGGGTTTCTGGGGTCACACAAAGCAACAGATTTGTTCTCCTATTTGTGCTGACGATGCAGGAAAGTGTGGACCTTGCAGACTCAGGAATTAGCAGGTTCTTTCTTTATCAGCGCTGAAACCAGGCAGGACTGCTGGTTTCTTGACCAACTGAAGTAAGCCCTTTGTCTTCTCTCCTCCTCCACATCCCTGAAGCGTTCTGAGGCTCATGAAGTTATTTTGAGACTGGTTCCTAACAAGGGATTGCAATAGGATCTCAGTGGGACCAGAGATGTCTATTCCTCAGGGTCCGCTACAGGAAGGGAACCACTTTTTCACATAACACCCCTGCCCTGGTAACAGAGGGAATTGGCCAGCACTTTATTAAGCTTAATGAAATTATAATTCCTTTCTAGAGAACGGAACTTGCTTTGATTGATCTTTGCATAGACCTGTCGTACAAGCCGGGCAGGTACACCATCAGCCTGCTGGGAGCTGAGGGAACTGAGCTTTTCTGGTCTGGGCCCTTGTGGTAAGCATTTTACCATGGACACTTGGATGAAGGTTTATTGGCTCCTAATCCTAGGGTGGTACATCCCCCCACCCAAGGTACTTGGACATATCACCTGGGTTGATCCTTGGCTCCCTGTCCCCAGAGTAACAGGTTGGCTATCCAATAAAGGGAAAGTTCTTTTTTGTTTTTAATAGACAGGTTTTTTTTTTTAATTACATTTATATAGTGGTGTGTGTGTGTGTGTGTGTGTGTGTGTATGCGTGTGTGTGTGTGTGTGTGTGTATGTGTGTGTCTGTGTGTGCATGCATGTGTGCGTGTGTGTTCTAGCAATAAACTCAGGCTATTAGATTTGGTGGCAAGCATCTAGGTGAGCCATCTTGTCAGCTAGTAAAGAAAGTTCACAATGGCAGGTTCTCAAGAACAGTGCAGTAGGTAGCAACTAACCCACGAGAGCAGCAACTGAAGAAACAGCATCTGTGAAATGCTAGTATAGATCTCAGAGCAAGAGCCATTTGAATCATGGGAAACTAGTGAGCCTGCACAAGGTATCAGATTGCCTATGGCTGGGGAGGCACTAACCAAGGACACTAGCCTCTGTGGGTGAAGGAAAACATGTACATACAATTGTGTCAGCAAAGGCTTGACACAGTTTCAGAGGTGAAGCCTGGTGAGGGCATAAAGGGCCTCTCAGGCTAAACAGTCCAGCTTTGATACCTCCCTGCTCTCCAGCCTTCCTGCCAGGCAGACCTGGCAGGCTGGGCAAGCCAGGCAGCTGCCCCAAACTCCTCCCACCCCATGAGAGCAGACACGTCCATCTGCAGGGTCCCCGGCCTGGTGTTCAATCACTCTGCATTATTAATAGGCAATGACTAACCGGCTGCCGTGGAGCCGGAATTGGGCAGGCATGAGGGAATCCCATGGGATCTCACACTGCAGGGCCTGAGGGCACACACTCTGAGGCAGGCAAGAGGAGGAAGAGGAGGCTCTCCCAACCGTTTGTCTGTCTTTCTGCCTGTCGGGCATTGCACCTGCACTGAAGAGCCAGCCCCCTAGTCTCCCCAGCCCGCCTCCATACAGAATCCTTACCAGGTCCCAGAACCCATCCAAGCTTGTAGCCCCCATTCCCACCAGCACTTACGCAGGCAGAGAATCAGCAGTCTCCCAAACACACAGCACGGCTTCCCACTAACACCCCTAAATATCACACCAACATTTACACACAGTCACACCCACACACCAACACACACCAGCTGCCTTTACACTGACACCCACAACAGCATTCACCAGGAGCGAGCCCAACCCAAACAGGGGAGCTTGGCAAAGACAAGGAGAGCTGTCCCATTGTATCCCTGCTGGGACTCCTCTTCTCATGCCCTCAAAGGGGAAGGAAGCCGAGCCCTGTCAGAGGCCATGCAGGAGAGGCAGGGGACATAAAGGAATGGGGCTGGAGGGGAAGGAAGACAGTGTGGAACACAGTGTTAGTCAGAGCAGCAGAGCGGTGGGGGGATCTGGACGCTATCCCTGGTGGGGGAAAAGACCACTCATGCCATGCAAAATGTGAGGGAGACAGATCTGGGAATCCTCGAGGTTGGGAAGTGGGGGGCGACAGACAGCACAGAGCAGCCCCTAAACTGGTATGAACTGGTAACTTGAAGGAGGTCCCAAGGCCATCCTCCTACTCCTTTGGGGTACATGCCCAGCTGGCTGTCACTGGAGATGGCACCCCCAGCCCTCTTCCCAACTTGAGGGGTCCCTGTCTGGAGCTGACAGAGAGCGTAGCATAGCGTGTCATGGGATGGTGTTTTCCATGGATTTTCAGGAGACCAAGAAAGAAACCAAATCAAAGAGAAAAATAAAAACAAAAAATAAAAACAAAACCAAGGAGCTGGGGGAGAACAGAAGAAAGTAATAGAAAAAGTCCAGCACTGGGCTGGTCTAGTCAGAGCGGATGCTCACGGGGCCGGCCCCAGGTGCCTCAGGCCAGGAGCTGCCAGGACGCAAGAGCTCAGGGCAGGGTCCCAGCAAATGCCTGGATTTCCATTTATCTTTTGGACTTGAGTTTGGATCAAAAAAAAAAAAAAAAATTAGAGAAAAAGGAAAAGATAAAAAGTAAAAAGGAAAGAAAAGAAAGGAGGGAAACTAAAAGAGAAGAAGTAAAATTTAAAGATTGCCTGGGACAAAAGAAAAGAAAAGGAAAAAAGGAAACAAGAGCAGTTGGGGGAGCAAAAAACCAAGTGAGGAGAGGAAACAAAAGTGGGAGAATCGAACAGTTAAAAAACCCACGGCAAACCAAACGGTAAGACAATTAGAGTGATATCTACCAGATAATGCAGTTTGTTTACCATAGCGTGTCCAATGCCTGCGTGCTTCACCGGAGGGGGGAGGGGTCAAAAAAAGAAAGAAAGAAAAGAAACAAGGACAACAAAAGAAAAGAACGAAAAGAAAAGAAAAATAAAATGACCAACTGTGAAACTCGAGGAGAGAGGAGATACAGCTTGTTCAAACCCTCCCGCCACAGGCTCCGTAGACGTTCAAAGAAAAATCATAATGGAGGAAGAACGCACACACACGAAATTAAACCCCTTCTTCTCCCAAAACCTTCCCAGCCCCTCCTCTGGATTCCTCGTCCCCCTCATCCCCTCCCGAAGGGCATCTGCAGAGAAGGGGAACAGTTAGAGACCTTGGTTAGTAAAGAAGAAAACAACAACAACAACAAAAAAAAAAAAAACTGGACCAAGAAAGCAGAGACTTAAGGATGGCCAACATTCCGCAGATGAGACAGAAAGTTAGTTTGGTTTTTCACTCATACCTGGCCCCACCTGTCCCTGCCCATCCCTTGGTCCCCTGGGTTATAAGCGTGTTAGTAACACACACAGAGTTGGCAACGGGGGAAGGGGGTTTCCAACAGAGTGGGGGGAGGGTTAAGAAGCAGACCCAGTATGCAGGATTAGTAGGTCCTACAGCTGAGATGTGAGGGAGTTAAGGGAGGGAGAGGGGGGAGCATGGGATCAAGAAGGAGTGGGCCACTGACTCAGGAGTGGATGGACGGCTTTGTTGGCTGAATGGTCACCCAGATGGCTTTCCAGAGAACTGGCTGAGGAATGAAATGGTGCTGGCCAACTGGCTGACCAGTGGACGTGTTGGGTTAATGGGTTAACCGGTTGGTGACAGGCCAGCTGGCTGGCAGGTTAGAAGAGTGGGCAACGCCCCTAATCACAGCACTGGCAAGGACAGGAGGCGATTTCATTTGGAGTCCAAAGACAGCATGGGAGGGGACGTGGGTATCTGCTTTTTCTGGGAATGGGGGATAGGCAAACTGACCCAGGGATCATTGGAGGAGAGGGGCTCCCCTTCCATTGTTTTTTTTTTTTTCCTTGAGAACTGAAGAATGAGCCACTATCCCAGTGGGGTTGGGGAGGGGAAGCGAGCCTTCCACAGGCTGCAGAGGGCTCATGATCACACCATCCCAAACCCTCCTCCCTGTCCCCTTCCTCCCACGTCCTGTCCCTAGCTGCCTGCCCACTTTGACTTGTTGGGAGGCCTTATTAGTCCCCTCCCAAATTCCCCTGGGTTTTTTAGACACCCTCCCTGTTCTCTTATTTTCCAGTGAGTAGCTGAGTCTCCCTTTAAGACCCTGGAACAGACAATGGTCTCCCAGGAACCAGACTCCTTCCATAGATACCTATAGACCCCTGGACCTCCACTTCCCATAACCAGAGCCAGAAATTCACTCCCCCTCTACCCACAGGAAAAAAAAAAAAAAAAAAAAAAAAAAAAAAAAAAAAAAAAAAACACAGAGAGAAGCCCTGGGACCTCAGCGTCTCCTATCTTCTCTGAACTATATGCCACAATATTCTACGCCATCTCTAAAGAGCCAACCTCTATGTGTTTCTCCTCTATTCTCTCTCTCATTGCCAAAGACAATATCCACCTTTAGAATCACCTAGTATCAGAGATGGAGGGATGCAGTTGCCTGGTGCCCCATTAAATACTGAGCAGCAGACTTGAGACTATGATTAGGGGAGTGGTGTTCTAGGGAACTGTTAGCTAAAGAGTGCCTGTAACCAGTGGCCACAGGAGTAATTGATTAAGAAGATTAACAAGGGACTCATATAATTAAAAATAACAAAATTCAATACTTAGATGCTAGAAGTGCTGAGTAGCCAATATCAATTATTAGGTATGGGGAAGCAGTTTACATAGGAAGAGAAGAGTCTAGTCACACGTACAATGATTGGAGGAAGGTGATAGCCTGTGACATGACAAGAACAGCTAGTGGGACTGTCATGAAATAAAGAGGCTAGCTAGTCAGAGCAATCAACAATCAACCTCAGGGCAGTCAAACTGACGGTACCCAAAAGAGTTGAGTTGTCTGATATCACTGCAGCAGTTGAACAAGATTGGGGTGAGGACACTACAAGTAAAAATCCAAGAACTGTTCTGACTTGTTATAAAAAACAACATAGTAGTAGGAGAGCAGCATTCACAAAGGAAGTTCCATTGTTAATGAACAGAACAGTAGGTTAAAGCTGGGACAGAAAGGGGAAAGAGATGAGCTCAAGCCCCAGGCCTCCTACTAATTTGTCAAGAGATCCAGACTCTCCCAAGAAACTGCAAGGTTGGGCTAGATGAGAACAGAGCCCTCTAGACGTAGGAATGGAAGATGTAGACCCTGATGATCATGGGTACCCACAGTTAAATACTAGAATGGAGCTTCCGTTAGAGGATCTTCCTGCAGTATGGCGGCCCACACAGAAAGGCCCAGATCTAGAGAAGTATGTTTCAGTCTAGCAAGTAAACCCTAATGTTTCACCCATTTCTAAAGCCTAAAAGCACAAGCAAGAATGAGGAGGGTGTCCCAGCCATGGGGAGTGAGTCACTAAAGCAAGAGAACTTGCCATAGCTAAACAGCTTTGGAGAAAGCTTGAATTCTGAGTGCATCCCACTTGAATTCTGAGTGCATCCCAGCCCCTGCAAAAGTCTGCGCCAACGACAGCCTGTGAGCCCGCACAAGCTCGGCTTGGGATGAAGGAAAGGACTCACTCCCTGAGTCAAGAGGCTCAGACTGTTCAAATGGTCTTGAGATTTAAGAATGTCCAGGAATGTCAGAAGCCCAGAAGACTACAGCCTCCGTGCACTATACATGGATAACAAGTCTCTAAACATCTGCAGAAGCAAAGAAATGAAGTGACTTTGATCCAGATTTCAAGTTCCAAGGTCTCCTAACTCCCAGACAGGCTTGCCTTCTGGGTCTTAGCTTTCTCATCAGTAAAGTAGAATTCATGGCTCCCATTCACAGAATTTTATTAAAACTTGGTAAAGCCAAGTGTGGTGATACAAGCCGTTAATCCCAGCATTTGGAATACTGAAGCAGGTAGATCTCTGTGACCTCGATGCTAGCCTGAACTCCACAACAAATCCAATGACAGCCAAAGCTACGTAAGTCCTCTCTCTCTCTCTCTCTCTCTTCTCTCTCTCTCTCTCTCTCACACACACACACACACACACACACACACACACACACACACACGGTGATAAATGAGACCCTTGAACATGGAAATGCATTCCAGTGCAGTTTGAGAACACCCTGACAAGAGAACACTGAACAGAGGCAGGACAAACTATGCTACTTGTGTGAGGCAGATCAGAGCTCTTTCAGGAAGATAGGAGGTATTCAGGTTTTTGTTTAAAACAGAGTCTCCATACAGAGCCCCGGCTGGTCTCCAACTTATGGCAATCCTTCTGCCTCAGCCTCCAGGTTTTGGGAATTGCAGGCGTGTACCACAATACCCAGTGACAATGTTCACATGGAGTAGTTGATCTGCTCATTTTGGTCATGGCTCCTCACTTCCAAAATCTGTTCAATTGAGTTTAAGGAAGAGATCAAATGAACAGGCTGGGTATTTAACTCAGTGATAGAGCATTTGTCTAGCCTGTGCAAGGCCCTGGGCTCCATCCTCATACTGTGTCTAAAAGAGGGAAACGCTTTTTGAAGGAAACCTGATGAATCAGGAAAAAAACTTAGAAAAACAACTAATAGGCTCAATAGTTGCCGGTATTAAACCTTCAGTCTGCTTAAACCCTGGATGTAGAGATACAAGTTTTCATGGACTCACAGGAAAGAAGAGAGCTGCCTTTGGGATGGACTAAGGGGAGTTTGGGCCATTTCAGCTGAAGAACTCAGAAGAAAGAGAAACACAGCTAATGATCATGGCAGCAGGAACCCTTCAGTGCCCACGTTGTGCCAGGCAGTGTGCTGAGTGTGGTAAGACATGTACTACATCCAGTTAGTCATCAGCAGCTCCTTCCCACTTGGCCTATGGGGAACTGAACCTGGGGGTGGCATAACTTGCCTAACAATATCTGACTCAAATCCCAGCTCTTAGACTTTGCCAGCAGAGAGTGAATGGGTGGCCTGTTTGGGAGAGCTGTGGAAAGCTCACCTCGGGAAGAACAAGGAAAGGCAATGCAGACAGGTCTGGAAAGTTGCAAATCTAGAATCTAAGACAGGTCGTGTGCTATGAGGGATAGGAGGGAAGAGAATAGGAACTCCAAATTGTGTTGGGGACTCTATCATGGAGTGGGTGCTTCGCTCAGCACATAGGGGACTGCATCCTGGAGATTCTCCCCGTGGAGGACTACATCCTGGAGGACCCCATTCTTCAGGACTGCATCCTTGGAGTCTGCATCATCATCTGCATCCTAGAATTTCCATCTTTGAGTAGTCTATCCTGGGAGATCCCATTCTTGAGGGCTCCATCCTGAAGACTCCATCTTTGAAGACTTGATACCTGAAGATAATATCCTTGAGAACTGGAAGATTCCATTTCTCAGGACTCCATCCTTGGGACTTCATCTTTGAGAACTCCATCCCACATTGACTTCATTTGAGGACTCCATCTTTGATGAGTGCAGTCTTGGAGACTTCTTCCTTGAGGAGCCTATCCAGAGTCATCCTATTATTATAGACTCTAGCCCTTGGGGAACTGATCCTTGATGAACTCCATTCTTGGGTCCCAGAAGAAATTCTGAAAGTGTCTGTACTGAGAAAAGGCACCATCTGAGCTGAGCACGAGAAGCATCATGTGATGTTTTGGTAGCCAGGTTGTCTTTCAAGTTTGGTGTTAGCTAAAGATAAATGGGTTTGCATATTCTTATGTGGTAGTTGGAAGTATATGGGGGTATGAAAAGTGAGTGAGTCTAGGATTAAAAACTAGACTTCAAGGAACCCTCAGGGGTAATCAGTTGTTCCTGCCAAGGTCCCCCAAGAGGACTGCCTATCAAAATAGCATCAAGAACATGTTGTGTCAGTAAGGATTCCTCTGGTCCCAACTGCTGTGTTTCAAGACCATCTACATGATTCCAGGGATGATCATCTAAATCAGAGTTTTGGGAGCTAGCCTTTGACCCACTCCCATAAATAATGGGAGCTGATTTGGAGGCAGGCCATTCCAGAAAGCCATCTCCCCAGCCACTCCAGTCACACAAGGAAAATAACAGAGAACCTGCAGTACTCTGGATCCTGGGCATCTGCCATGTCATTTCTGCTTCCTTTTCTCCCCATACTGTATTAAAGATGGAATCCATGGTCTTGTGCCTGCTAGATCATTATCTGTCACTGAGCCACATTCCCCCATCCTGATGTCATTCCTTGCATTTCGTCCCTGACCTACTCCCTACTGACAGAATTTGGAGAGGCCAAGCATTGTTGAAAGCCACCTTGCCCTCTATCACCGGTGTGAATATAGCAGGATTCTTAAAATCCTGGGATATCATCTGGGCTGTCTACATGATTGGATGAATAGGGACAGCATCTTCCCAGAGGTGCTCTGATATTTGAGGTCAGATGGTTCCTGTTATGGAGCTGTGTTACAAACTATAGTGATACTCAACTCTTGGCCTCTACCTACTAGATTCAAGTAGCACCCCTTGAGTTATGACAATCCAAAGGGTTCCAGACATTGGCACAGTGTGAAGGAGTGATGAAGCAACAGGAACTGCTGGAGCAACAGGAACAAAGAAGCTTCTCTTGAAAGTCTCAGAAAAAAACAGATAAAGGGCTTGGCATTGACGAGGCCCTGGGAGAGGGGGGCAACCCCAGAGCATGACCTTGGGGCTAAGCAGAGAAGAATTCCCCAATTGCAGTTCCAGCACCTCTTGCCCATGGGTACAGACTGGGTTCTGGAGTGAAAGAAATTCCTCAGAAGCCCTATAGAGAGAGGGTTCTCCATCAAGATCTTTAAGTAGACATTCTCTGTGGCCCATCATTCCTGCTTTTGGGTCAACATGACCTGCCCATACTCTGAGCCATGCTATAGAACAACCCAGGAGCAGACAATTTCCATCTGTTATCAACTTGTACCCATGACTCTATATGTTCCAGAAAGGGATGAACATGGGTCACTCTACACTGTGTCCTGAGGTCATGTGTCACTGCATCCACAAGTGTGGCTCGGCATTGTCACAGACCTTCCCGTCCTCTTGGAAATCTTCCCAGTTCCCATAGTGCTTCTGGGGTACACTGGGCAAGTGTGTGGCCTTATTCTAATAATTTTTAATCCATTCATTTATTTATTTTCTTCATTTATTTTTGCATGTGTGTGGTATGATATAATATATAATATATATGTTCACACATGTAGGCACACATGTGGCATGAGTGCATGTGATGCATGATGAATTCATGTATAGTCTTAAAGCTGTCACTGGATGATACTAGATGCTTCCTTAGCCACTCTCCCCTTTGTTGAATAAAGTTTCTCACTAACCCAGAGCTTGCCAATTCTGGATAGTCTAGCTAGTTAGATTGCCCTAGGGGTCCCCTGTGTCTACCTCCCAGGTGCTGGGATGGCTACCATGACTGCCCTGCTTTTACAAGGGTTCTGGGAACCTGAACTTTGATTGATCCTCACACTTCTGTGACCAGTATTTTTTTCCTCCACTAGTCATTTTCCCAGCCCCTGTTCTGTTTATTTGGAACAATTCCATCCTGCCTCAAGAGATGCAAGAGCAAGGAGCATGTCCTTCTCCAATCTGTATCCAGTATGGCTCACCCTAATTTTGGCCAAATAGCAGGTGGATGAAGATTGTGGGCTTGCAATGATTTACTGAAGATAGCAGCAGCTGACAGCTCTAGTCCTAGGAACAGTGAAGAAAGGAGCAAAAGGCACTAAAAGCAGCTTGCCTGAATTACCCCCAAATGTGTGTGACACCTGAATGTATCACAAAGGCACTGAGCACACCCAACTGCTCCAATGGGGATAACACTCAAAAGGCGCTCGGACTGGTGATAGAACATGGGTGAAGGGGCTGCATGGAGAAGGAGTGACTCCACAAACATGTCACTCTACAAAGCACGGGGATGGGGAGCACTAAGAATAGTAGCTCATTGCACAGGACTGCAACAGGCTGCTGCAGGCTTCCGGAAAGAACGGTGCAATTAGTCACTCCATTGTCTGAACAAGGGGAATCTCCATTAGATCACCCCCTGGTGATGCTAAATAAGAGCTGGTGAGAGGGACGGAAGGTCAGCCAGAATCTCCGAGTCCCACTGAGAGGCTTCAGTGGGAGAAAGGAGAGGGAGGAATGACAGTAGGTTAGAGACAGGAAGTCCAAAGACAATTCACCAGCAAGAGCCCAGCCACCAAGCCTCCCATGCAGCCTCTGCAGGCAGAACTGCTTGGTTTTCTTGGTCACTGGTGGAAAGATGAAGCTTGCTGCCTGCTGACTACGAAGAATGAAGAACTGCACCCCCACGCACCCCTCAAATAAGTAACTGTGGAGTCCCCAGGGACTGCTACTGAAGAGAGAAAGACCAGCGTGATTAGACATGGGGACTCCCTAGGACAAAACTGTCCACAAGGCTCCTACCTAACAAAGTTCTGCAGTAGCCACCCCAGATGGACCCTGAGTGGCCTGGTGAAGAAGGCCACTCCTAACAGAACATAGGCAGCATCTGAAAGCTCAGGGGACAATGTAGAGAAGGATGCCATCCTATATGCAAGAGCTGACCCCCCAAAACCCCATGTAGGATGGCCTAGCCAGCAGCAGGTAAACATGGACACTGAGGAAAGCCTAGCTTTGTCAAAAAGGAAGAAAAGCAAGCACTCCAGAGACGCAGGACCAGATACTCTGCTGGGTTCTGACTCCCTCACCCACTTGCTGCCTCCAGTCCCTCTCAGTGCATCCCTGCCTCTGCCCTGGGAAAGCCCCACGGAGGGAAGACCATATTCTGCCCTACTTGTATCTCTGTTTTCCTCAGTGTGCTGCTGCCCACCCTACAGGACCCCTCCACAGCCCACAGCACACTAGGTCCTCAGTCAGGCTCCAACTCCCTCCCCCAACTCTGCAGCAGCCTCCTGCCCATCGCCTGATCCCTGAGCACTGGACATCAAAACCCTAGCTGTTCGGCCATTCTCCACCCAAACCTACCCCTGGCTTCAGGCTTCTGCCCAGGAACAGCTCTGGGACCTCCTCCTAGCTCAGTCCCTGGTTAATAAGGTCTCGGAAGCCTGTCACATAGCTGAGGTCACACCTCAGGTTCATACTGCCCCAACCACACCTCACTGCCCAGCCCTGTTCTCTCCCATCCCAACCCAAGACATGCCTCTGTCCTCCATGTATGTCCTGCCCCAGATACAGCTGATCCCTGGCCTTCTCCCTGCTCCCCCTACCTGGCGCAGGTTTCGGGTAACCCGGACGTCGTGCCAGGCGTTGTCGTTGAACTTGCCATTGACCGGTTCCACGAGGGCCTCAAAAGCACCTGAGCCTAGGTTGATGACCAGCCAGACAGCCCCGGACTTGAGGGACAGGTTGACGTAGTCAGCCGACTTCCCCGTGTGCAGCATCAGTCCGTTGCGCTGCAGGGTGCGGAAGGCCAGTGTGATCTCGTCAGTGCTGCTCTGGATCGGGTTGTGGGACAGGTCGTAGCAGAAGAACTCATTGCCCTTGAAGGTTGCCACAAATTCCTCCTTGCCTGGACGCCATGGTTTGGGAAAATGGGAGAAGGCTGAGTGGGTGGGGTATACCAAGGCCTCCCCGTTCACCTCCAGCAATCCAAGCCTGGGTCCTGGACACTGGAGCCCTGTGGTCCCAACTCTAAACTTAGGCCCTCTTCCCCTCCTACATGCTGTCAACCTGGACCTTGCTGTCATTGCCACCAAAAGTCAACTTCCCCCAGGTCCATTTCCAAAGCAGGAGGCTGCTAAGTGGCTCTCACACTGACAGCTGACAATTAAGCTGCCACTGGGCCAGACAAAGCCACAGACTTCGCCTTCTCCTCCTTACCAATCCTCTCAACCTCTGCCACCCAGAACAAAGGCATGTGGGGGAGAAAGAAGAGGCTCTGCCGGCTTCTCCCTGGGATGCCTCTCTAGGACTGCAGCACCAAGTGTCACCTAAGCAGCCCACCCCTCCTCTTGCCTCTTCTTTGGTAACAGCTGTTCTCAGGACCCAGTGACAGGGGTACTCTCAGGCCTCCCCATAAATGATGAGACCAGTGGGTCTGTTGTCTAGCCCTGCACAGATGAGAAGACTGGGGAGCCATGGAGTGGGGAGGGTCAGGGCTAAGACACATGGGGAGGCATTGCAAGTGACAGGGATATGCACCAGGTGACAGGCCACTCTTTTGCAAACAGGACTGTGTCGTGACGGTCTTATGCCACATTTACCCGGGAGCTCATCATGCCAGCTCCCCCTCCTCTAACCTAAGACACCCCAACTGCCAGGTGAGCAGCAGAAGAGGGCCTGGCCCTCATGTATGCATGCTCGTGGACGTACATGACCTGTGTGCACATGCGTGAATCTATGTTTATGTATGTGGACACAGCACTCAGTCCAAGTTCCTTTTAACTAGCATTGTTTAGGTAGGAAGCCACAACTCATGAAAGGGCCATAAGGATTGCGGGGTCTACAAGTGGATGACAAGTAGGAAGACCGTGACTGGAAATAGAGAGTTGGGGCCCAGCCCCTCAATTTCACACACCAGAGCACAAGCCCAGGCAGAGAACCAGTTCCAAACCAAAGAGACAGGTACCCTGCACCCAGGCAGAGATTTCTGTCTCTTGTCAGTAAATACTGATCCTGCAACCTCCCTAGATGGGTAAGGGGCAAACAGGACTGTGTCGTGACGGTCTTTAGGCAGAGACTGAACTCTCTGAGCTTCTCAGGAGATGTTTGTTCTCAAGGCCCAGGGAAGGGTAGGCACTGAGAGATGGGCACAGAGGACCACTACGAGGCGCCTGTCCTCCCCTAGGAGCAGTCCCCTGTGCAAACACAGGGACCTCATTGCAGATTCTGTAGAACTCTTCTCCAGCACACAGCCTGGCTCTCCCTCCAGGCAGGCTGCCCACCCTGCCCCACTGCATCCGGATGCCAAGGCACCAGCTGCTGCCCCAGTGCCTGGCATAGCCCTCACTGCAGCTGGCAAGGCCTTGTGTCCTGAGACCACAGGGCAGCAAGCTGAGGGGGAAGGGCATGGGCCACACTGGGACCATCTGAATCCCTACCTCTATGTAGGGGACCCAAATGAAGTGAAGGTGAGGCAACCAGCAGAGACAAGGACATATTTAATGGTGATGTGAGGACCTCAGTGTAGAAGGGACAAAGATGGACCCTCAGTGGGACAGAAGAGAAATGGAGACAGGCTGTGAGGGGAAAATCGGTCACATGGAACCCTATTGATAAAGAACAGGAGGGAACCCTGAGGGGACAGGTAAGGAGGAGGACCGGCCAGCATAGAAAGGGGACAGGGACCTCTGGGGAACTAAAGCCAAGGCTTTCTGGGGCTTTACTGTTTCCATAGCAACCAGGCCTGCTGCTCAGACACTGACAGAGCCAGGGGGCTCAAGGACCAGAAAAGGGAATGCATTTGACCTTGGTTTACCACCCATACTGTTAGGCCCGCCCAGAAGTCAAGCCTTCCCTCCCACTCCCTCACCTTCATTGCGGTCAAAGCAAATAGCATTACTGAGACACAGATAGAAAGAGAGGAAAATAAGGCAGCCACCTGAAAAAGTGATTGGGACCAAACAAAAGAAGTCAGGACAAAAAGGAGAGGCGGACCTGAGGCTGGACTATGGCTGCCAAGGCAAAGAACAGAAATGAGGCCGTTCCTGGACTCCTCAGGTGGACCCAGGGGAGGAGGCAGAGCCAGCTATGCTGCGAAGCCTGAGCTGACTGGACCTCAGTCCTCTTGACCCAGAAATGGAAAAGTATTTCTAAAATCTAAGGAAGCCTGAAGACATTTAAGAAGAGGGATGGTAGGCAGGTGGGCAATGGTAGCAAGAAAACTGAAGACGAGAAGAGGGGTGGGGGGGGGGAGAGAAAGAACACCTTGAAGGAGCAAAGATGGACCCTCGTGGAGGCTGTTATTTGAGGATCCGAATGTGTAATGTGGCCTTGGGAGCTCCCTGGAGCATTAGCTGGAGCTGAGATGCTCAAATCCTGAAGCGCCAGGGGGCGCTTTGCTCCATCGCCCACAGCGGCCAGACCACAGTCAGGAACTACAACTCCCATCAGCACTGAGAAAACCCAACCCTAAGAGCTCCTAGTGTAGGAAGGGAGTCACTGCCAATACTTGTTTGCTTCTCCATCAGGGAGTCTGTGGCCTCACAAGTGTTCCCAACAAAGCTGAATGTGGCCAGAACTGAGAGAGTGTCTAAGTGCCATGAAAGGGAGGCACACAGCTGCCCCCTTTGCAGACCCAGCTCAAAGGCCTCCTCTGGGAAGATCTCCAGCCCCTCTGACCCTCCTGGCTCTGGGGAGCTACAGCTGTGTGTTCTGCTCATTTGGCACTCACTGCCTAGGGACATCTTGTACAGCTCCCTTGGGAGGAGATGTGATGTGAGAGAGAAGACCTGGGTTCTGGTGCTGGCTCTGCCAACCAGCCCTATGACCTCAGCCAAGCTACAGAAGCTCTACGCAAGCTTTCCCCTCTGGGAGAAATAAAGGAACCACCTGTCAGCCGACCTCCCAGGTCGCTGCAGGAATCTAGGAAGATGATGAATAGGACAGCCCATAGTCCAGCCTGTGAGTTACCCTGGGTGTAACTTCGCGAAGGCGCACATGCTCACCTCTCCATCAGTGAATAAGTAAGTTAACTCTTCTGAACAAAGCCTGCAGTTACCGTGTTCTTACACGGACCACAGTTTATTGCCGTTATTTGTAGGACCATCAGTGAGACGCTGGGAACAGTGACCATTCACTCATTTTAAATAGTTGTGAGCCATGTGTGGTGGTGCACACCCTTAATCCCAACACTCAGAAAGCAGAGGCTGATGTATTTCTGTGAGTTCAAGGCCAACCTGGTCTACAGAGTGAGTTCCAGGCCAGCCAAAACTACATAGTGAGACCCTACTGAAATTAATAATTAATTAATTAAATGTGCTAAGCTCGTGCCTATATATATGTCAATATATATGTCAAGAGCTGTGCAGAACATGGAGAGAGAAAACGAAAATCCGGTCCTCAGGAAGCTTAGGACCGGGAGGGGTAGCAGAGTGACAGGATGTGGTATGACTGATTCCAAGGAGATGCAGACAAAAGGGCTCCCAGGAGAGTCCAGACTGGCCCAGGAGTTCGGGGAGATAGGCAGCAAAGACAGACTAGATGTTTTTTCATGACCTGGCTGTAAGAGACAGCAAGGAGCTGGAGCAGGGCTTGGGATGGCGCAAACCCAGGTGCACAATAGGACTCTAGCTGGAGGATGGAGGTGACACCACATGGCTTTGGCTTGAATACAGAGCTTTGAGAGTTGTCAGGGTGTCCTGTACTTTTCTCAGCAAAGAGTCCTAACAGAAGTAGCCTCTGTCCTAACAAGTGAGCTGGAGTCCCAGTGTCCTTAAACACTAAGGGGCCTCGTGCTGGCCTCTGGGGCTTTGACTATTTCCCCACCTACAAAAGCAATGATGCCTGCCACTAAATGACATCATGGCTCGCTGGGACAATATAGGTGACACACACAGATAACAGATGCTAGCAGCTTCCCCCAGCCAAGGCACCTAGCAGGCTCTCAGAACATGATAGTACCCTGCCACTTGTCACTCCACCGCAGCAACACTTTCTAGAGACGGGTGTAACTGCTGCCATAGAAAAGGGCATCTGTGCTCTGGTAGGTCATCAGGACAGCTAAGCTTTGGGAAAGAAATGGAGGTTGTGGTCCTTCACAGCGGGGCATGGAACGGTGCCCCTGGGAATGGGTACAGACCTACTGCAGGCCTGGAGGCAAGGCAGAGGGACATGCTATACACCTGTGAAGACTTCTCTGCCTCTCAAAACAGTTAGCCTACAGCAGGGCAAGGGCTGGGCTGTCTGGGGACCATGGGATCACTGACCTTTTGCTGGCTGGTGCACATCGCCGGCTCCTCCTCTCCGGCCCCCCCCTCGGAGAACAGTAAGGACCCTACTGGAGAAGCAGAATTGGGGAGTCAGGCACAGGGGCTTTGCAGCCAGTCCCATCCCAGTCTTGAGGTGATGGAAGGCCCTATCCAGGACAAAGGTGCTGCTTGCAGGCATGGGCGAGGGAGGAGAGCTTCTCTGGGGATTCCCTGGCCTTCAAGGTCTCTTGAGAAGGAGCCATGTGACAATCCAAAAGCCACCAGCTGCAAGTGAGGAGTGAGTCAGTCTAGGGTGAGGAGACCAAGCTGGGGGAGAAGGGCAGTCCTGGGGACCAAAGTCCTGAGCATCTGCACCCAAGTTCTCCTATCACCCTGTGGGACCATGGCCACACCCCTGGGGCTCATGCTCTTCCCTCACTGGGCATCTCTGCTCACACTTTCTGCTGGGTTAGAGAATATTCTTGTCAACCTGCTTTTGCCTGACTTGTACCTGTGTTACACCTCAGTTCAGGTACCACAGCCCTCCTGTTCTGTGCCTGAGCTCTCATGGGCCTCCTATAACCACTTCAGTCACTACAGTGGCTGCTCTAAAGGCCTCCACCTGAGCCGGGCGGTGGTGGCGCACACCTTTAATCCCAGCAAGGCAGAGGCAGATGGATTTCTGAGTTCAAGGCCAGCCTGGTATACAGAGTGAGTTCCAGGACAGCCAGGGCTACACAGAGAAACCCTGTCTCGAAAAACCAAAAAAAAAAAAAAAAAAAAAAGGCCTCCACCTAAACTATGGGGGCTTCTGGGATTTGCCCCTCCACACACCCGCAAAAGGGCTGTGCTCACCCAAGGAGTCCTGGCTAGGCAGGGCTCAAGGGGATGCAAGTAAATCTTCCTCAGAAATCAGTTCTCAGCCTCATTCCCTGGCCCACCACACGGACCCAGCTCCAGCCCCAGAGGCACAGGTTGCCATGTCTGGGCTCCAGGATGACTTGAGCTTCACCCAACCTTGCCAGTGAACACATGCTCTCTGGAGCCTGGCTCCCAGGCAACCAGCCCTACTGCTAGGTCTACAGGATGAGGAGAAGTCAGGGATAAAGGGGGAGGTTTCTTTCTGGGCTCTTCCTCCAACACCAGTCCACAGTCCTCAGAACTAAAACTAGACAAATGACAAATATCTGAGCTGCAGAACCTTTTAGATGAGGGGGCATCTCTAGGACCCTTCAAGAGAACTTCCTCAGTGTCTGAGGTGAGCCACAGCCAGCACTCCCTAAACCAAGGCTGTAGAGAAAAGAAGGATGTGAGCAAATCAGCCAGGACCATCTTCCTAACTTCCTGTGTATGGGACTTCCTCCTGCTTACTTCTGGCCATAATTCCCCATGCCTGCACAAATTCCAGGCCCTCATTTATCAGACCTAAATCCACCCCAAATTTCAGATCTTGGCAAAACTCTCTTGCAGCCTAGCTGTGGTCCCACCATCTCTTGGTTAAATACACAACCCTGTCTCTTGGGCAGGTCCAGCAGTGCTGAGGGTGCCCATAGAGATGGATATGGGAGGTGGGGGATGGCAGGGAGGTCACAGCTGGAGGGGGTCAGTCAGAACTCCTAGGTTCCCCTCCAGGTTGCTTAATGCCAGGTTTCCTTGCAATACTGGGATTAGATCCCAGAGCCTTGCGTATGCAAAGACAACAATCGATCTACTACTTAGCTATGCCTCAGCCTCCAACACTGGGGTTTTGGCTGGTGGGAGGGACTTAACCAAGGGTAGGTACAAGCTAAAGGGCAAGTCCCAGCCTAGTCACCTAGTAGGGCTATCATGCCACCTAGTAGGGCTGTCATGCCTCCTGGTGACACTCCATAATCACAATAGCCAGCCATTTGTCTCTGAATACTGTCCTCTGTCAGATAGCGATAAGAAACTCAAAAGATCATGGAGGGGAAGGCAGAGGAAGACGCATTGTGGGAAGGGAAGACCCTACACCTCCAGCTCCATATTTTGCCTTTTCAACCCTTTCTAGGGACAGGGATTAAATGGGGTGTCTTCCACAGCAGCAAGGGAAGAGGAATGTGCTGCCTCAAATCCTTTCTGCAGCCCAGACAGGCCCTTTCCTTTTTTACTCGCATTCATAGAAAAGAAAGAGTGAGCAGAATGAGTGGATGCAAATCAAACACCGGCATGAGAAAGAGAAAGCAAGATGTACCACGAGGAAGATGGAGAGAAAACAAATGAACGGAGACTGGAGACAACGGCAGGAGAGTGTACATCTGACATCAGAAACCAAGGTGACGTGAGGGTGGACGGTGGACCCGAGGGGAGGGGAGGGGAGGAGAGGGGGAGGGAGGGGGAGGGAGGGGGGGGACGGAGAGGGCAGCCCCACCCCCGCCAGGCACCCCATACAAATAAAGAAATGGCCAAGGAAAAGGGAAGGGAAGGAGGGAGGGAGGCAGAAGGGGTGGAGGAGAAGGAGGGGAGAGAGAACAGAAAAGCCAGGCACAGTTTGGGGCAATTCAGTCCAATCCAAACGAAACCAAAACTTCAAACCATACCTTCGCTGTTTAACGTCAGGTGAGCCGGACCTTGGAAAGGGGAAGAAGAGAAAGAAAGAAAAGAAGAAAAGAAAGAAAGAGAAGAGGAAAGAAACAAAGAAACACGAGTCATGAAATCCGCCAGAAAGAAGGGAGGGAAAGTTACTGCTGCCACAATTTAAAACCCTTTTAACTTGTGACAGACATCGGGGGAGAGCCCCAGCCCAGCAGCTGAGGGAAGGGGCCCGATGCAGAAACAGAGGGTAGAGGAAGGGAGGGGTGTCAGAGGGTGGGCGAGACGTGTGAGCCAGAGGAGCGGGGCAGGGCGCTGCTGCAGGGGAGGAAGAGAATTTTTTGGTTTCTTATTTTTTTTCTTCTTGCCGGAAAAAAAAAGAAAACAGAAAAAAGGAAAAGGAAAAGGAAGTAGGCATGGCGGGGGGCGGCTTTTCCCTTTTTCTTTTTTCTTTTTTTCTTTTCTTTTTTTTTTTTTTTTTTCTTCCAGGAGGTGGAGAAAAAAAAAAAAAACGGTCAACGAGAAAAAAACAATTCGGATGGAGGAGAAAATAAAACACAACACAAAAATCAAAGCCACCTGGAGAGAAAGAGACTGTCCCGTTAGACTGGGATTGAGTGGGCAAGGGGACTCCAACCAACACATACACACACATACACACACGCACGCTCACACTCGCGCGCGCGCACACACACACACATATCATGCCACACACAGACACACACAGACACACGCACACACACGCATGCTCACACTCGCGCGCGCGCACACACACACATATCATGCACACACAGACACATGCACACACACGCAGATGCCCATGCACGCACATCATGCACATGCACAAACACACACACGTACACGCACCCACACACACCAGGGGTCTGCATCACCTTGGGGTCAAGTGGGTAGTATAGAAACCTGGGCCTTAAAGGAAACCTCCACACTGGGACTTAGAAAAGCCTTCTCTACGGCCCTAACTCTTCCAGATGCCCATTCCAGCCATTCATGGAGACAGCAGGTTCCAAAGGAAAACCTGCTTGTTTCTGAGGAACCAAGGAAGCTGGAAGAAGGAAACGGAGTCTATGGAAACCCTGGAGCAAAAGATGGTGTGATTCTTTCAGAATCTGAGAATCAAAAAACTGTGTGCCTTTGGGCAGCCAAGACCCCTGGGCAGGAGGCCAAGCACTCGGAAAGATCCAAACTCTTCATGCCTAAATGACCCTACAGGTCCCCTTTCCCCGGCCAGGCCTTTGCCAAGGACGATTTAGCCCAGTGAGTGAGCCCTGGCAACCCTAATCTAAGGTAACGCTCCTTAGCCTGAGTCATTCCAGAATGGACCACACCAGGACCCAGACCCCAGAGAGGCTGACACGCCAGACCAGCAACAGACCAGCAACAGCACTGACCCCCTGGACTCCTGTGGCATGAGATGCTAGACCTTGGGATGGAAACTGAAGCCAGTGTGGAGACTAAAGCATCGCAGGTATCTCTGGGGCACAGAGAGGACCAAGATAGCCAGTGCCCGGGAGGCGGTAAGGAGGCTGAGGATGCTGGGAAGGGCTTGGGTCCTGGGGAAGACAGAGCCACACAGCTCCTGACAGCCTCCTCTCTATCTCCATTGGTGTCTTATTCCTTTATCTCACCTCTAGGTCGGAGGCTAGCTTGAAGGAGGAGGTCATAGCAACTGGAGCAGCATCAGGACAACACAGTTCTCAGGACACAGGGATTATTCAAAGCACTGAAAGGGCCTTTAGACAGCTTTTAGGCTGTCTTTTTATTCCTTGCTTCAAACAGTCTCTACCCTGCCACTCACTCTTACCCCACAAAATTCCAGCACCTCCTTCTAAAACTCAGGCATCAGGCCCTGAACCCTCCTCCCACTCTGCCTGTCAGCAGCAGCCTTGCCCTGAGGCCCTACACTTAGAAATCCAGGCTTCTGTTGCCCTCAGTCCAGTGTCCGAGGGCTCATGGATTCAGTTTCTTGTCCTCTGCCCCTCCACCACCTACAGCCCCTTAGGCCTGACTACTGCTGGGGAAAGCCACACAGCTACCCTGAAGACCCTTCTGCTGCCCAGCTCTCTGCCAGCCTCATTAGCATGCGGCACTCTCCCTCTGTCACCAAGGCAACCAGCTGCTCAGCTCCCTCAGGCGTGACAGCACCAGCCATCTTGGTGAGGGGAGACCCGTTCCCTTCCCGTCTACTCCTGGCTCATCCTCAGATGACCAGATGATGGAGGGATCCCTCCCTACAACCTGTCTCCTCTCCAATCCCAATTATAGCTTGTTCTTTGTCCTGGCCCCAGTACCCCTGAGGTGCCCTCTCCCCCATGACTACCTGTGGCATCTTGCCCCTCCTTCCACTCCTCTTACAGGCTGGCATCGATGGATGGCACTGCCAAAGGCCCTTCCTCTGTTATTCTATTTGGCTAATCTGGGTCTCCTCTCCCTGCTCAGAAGAGATTAAGGAGACAGAGGAGGTGCTCAGGACACTGCACAGCAGGATAGCTGGGTTCCTGGAGGAAGCCAGGCCTTAGGCTCAGCATCTCAGCATCAAGGGACAGAGAAGAGGAGGCACAGAGGACCCCAAGAGATTGAGCCTGTGTCCTCACTTGCAGTCTCACCCCTGACTTGTACCCAGATCCCAGGACAATAGCCAGGGAAAGAAAAAGACAGCAAAATTAAGAGACACAGACAGACATGCCCAGGACACACAGAAGGATCACATGCCTACCTATGTACGCATGTGTGTGAGCACACACACACACACATACCCCACATACCTTATACACCCTGCACTATTGCTGAGATACAGGCCCACATCCACACCAGCAGATTACCAGGATACCCCACACACACCTCATTCCCTCGTCTCCAAAGCCGACCAACTTCCCTTCTTGATCTTATCACCCCTTTCCTCTCTCTGCTCCAAGCTACTTCTCTGCAGCCTCTGCCCTTCCCTCTCAGCCAGGGCCTTCCCTGCTATGTTCCTCTCCTTTCTTCTCTCTCTCTTTCTCTTCCCCCCTCTCTTTTTTTTCTCTCTCTCCAGCTCTTTTAATCCCACTTCTTGCTCCTCTCCCTGTCTCTGTGCTCCCTCCTTCCTCCTAAGCCTCTCCTCTCCCCTGTCTTTTCTCTCTCCCTCCATCCATCCCAACCCTTTGTTCCAGAGGAGACATCAAGAGCAAGTTAAAGTCACTAAATCTTATCTCCAGCCCTCAGGAAGCCATGTCCACCCAGATGTTCAGGCTCTCTCCTTCTCTCTCACATGCATACAGACAGACCTAGGCAAACAGTGACACACAGAAATGCAAACACAGATGCAGACACACAAAGGTCTGGTGGCTCCTCCAGAGACACATGGACACACACCACTCCATGGACACAAAAATAAGCTGGTGCCCAGAGCGCCCACACAGACAGCCAAGCCACGTAAATATATGCACACACAAACACACAGATACAGTCACCGGGCTGGCCTGCTGAGACCAGGGTACCTGAGGAGACCCAAAGACAAGAAACACAGACAAGGTAAGCTGAGGATACCACGAGGAAACGGGTTCCACTCATACCCAGACCTACGGCCTTCACTGCCTGCCCTTGCCAGGACTCACACATCCTTGGTGTCTCTGTCTCAGAGTGCATCCTACCCACTACCTTCCCAGACAGGGGACTGTGAAGCAGGATGACAACCAGGATATGGCCTTCCCTCATAATCACTTAGCCAACTTCACTGTGATGACCTGGAAGATCGACTGTAATCCAGCCTCCAAGTGTAGACCACTCTATCTTCAATCTTAGTCCACCCCAGAGACGGAAAAGAAACAGAGGGGAAAGCAAAGATAGAAAATGTCTAAGGACAAAAGAAACCAGAGCATCTGGGGAAGGACAGGGACAGAGAGAGGTCCATAGACAGAGTCCTGGAGAAAGAGAGGCAAAGACAATGACGAGAGAGAGAGAGAGAGAGAGAGAGAGAGAGAGAGAGAGAGAGAGAGAGAGAGAACCAGCCAGAACAGAAGGCAGGGAGAGAACGGACAGAGATCTGAGAGAAGCCCACTGCCACCCTTGCCATGGACTGGGTTGAATGAAGAAGCTGTCCTCTTCCTCAAGCCATGGGCAGCTTTAAGCAGAGTAGAAGAGCTGGCCCTGACCACACCCCACCCTGCCTGTCCTCTCCACCACACTCCCACTGGCCTGCAGCTGCAGCAGGAATTCTTTCCAGCACAGGCTGGAGGCCGGGAACCAACCCTGCCATCTCCTACTCTCTTTACATGGCCACCATACACTTCCTAAATTTGGCAAAACCGTGTCTACTTCTGGATGCTTCCAACACTATCAGCTACGTTTCTCTCCCACACTCATCATCTCTTCCCAGAGAGCCCCTTCCCTTCACTGCAAGGCAGAAGGCTGGGAGCAGCATGGGGTAAGAAGGAGGACCTGCCCTCTACCCAGCAGCTTTCCCAGTCAATGAGCAAAGAGGCCCAGGAAGAGGCAGTCCAACGGAGAAGACCCCAGACTTCCTTCTTCCTGGGCACCCTGCAAACATGAGCAGGCAGGGAGCTGTTACATGGTCAACAACACCTCTTCAAATGAGCCCCACAGGGAAATATGCATTCCTCTAAAGATGAAGGAGGCTCCACTCACCTTCCATGGGGTGTTCCTCTAAAGTCAGCCAAGTTCAGAGAAGGGAGCAGGGAGAGAAGAGAAAGGAGACCTGTTAGCAAATGTGCTTCAAGAACCAAGGGGTTCTAGGTCCCCAAGCCCCCCAAGGCCCTGGCATGAATAACCCAAACTAGAAACCCCAAATCTCAGGGGACAGCTTTGCCTCGGATGGAGCAGTGACCACATTGTCCCCTGAATGAGTCCTCCCAAGTCAGCCAGTACAGGAAAGCTGGGAGAGACATCTACATTTTGCACCAGATCCTATTATACTAGGAAATGAGGCCCAGAGCAGGAACATGACAACCCAAGATCACAAGGAGACAGGAAGCAGGGCTGCAAGCAGGGCAATGAGCAGCCAGCCGCCAGCCGCCAGCCAGGCTTCCCTACTCCCTGAGGCAGGCTCCTCTCTTGCGTTCACTCCACTGCAGCTCAGAGACAGATGGGGACATGCTCACACCAGAGACTGTCTTACTGAGCTTGCAGAGACACACTCACGCTCAGTGACACACTGACACACATAAGCACCAAACGACCCACTCTCGCATTTAGCTCTTATACGACTCACACTTACGTGTTCCAGTCAAGGATCTAACAACCATAGCCCACTACCCACCCAGGGAAAGAAAAGGCATCCGCACCAAGTCAGAACATAGTTCTGTGGCATGAGCTAAGCCCTGGGTCTGATCCAAGAAAACCCTTGGGTCAGATTCTGCCTCAAACTGCCCAACTAAGACACTCAACCTCTCTGTACCCTGACCACACAGATGAGAGGGTGAGCTGCCCCTTCCGGCCCTGGCTCTGCCTCTATGATCAGGAGAAATATCTTCATTCTGCTTGGCTTTTTTATTTGTTTTCATTTTTGAGAGTGTTTCGCAGTCTTGTTCTATAACCAAGCTGGCCTGGAGCTAACTCTGTAGTCTCTAGCCTCTAACTCAGGGCTAGCCTCCTGCCTCCTTAGTGCTGGGATTTATAGGCATGCACTACTGTGCTTAGCTTTAAGCACTGCTGGAGATTAAACTCAAAGCTTTGTGTATGCTAAACGAATAGTCTACCAATTGAGCTTCATCCTCAAACTCCAGAATGTGTTTGCTTATTTATTTGTTTGCTTGTTTGTTTCAAAATACTGGATAGGCCAGGTTGGCCTCAAACGCATTATCTAGCCAAGGTTGGCCCTAAATGAGGGGCCTCCCAATGAGCCAAAATGAGCCACCCAAATGAGCCAAAATGCCCTCTAAATGGTTGGATGAAGCAAAGCGTCTCCAGCTGGATGGTTACCTTAAGTTCAGTCAAAATCAGAGGACCACATTGAGGACCTCTAGACTGTGCCACACCCTACAGGCCATCAGCCCCACTTATTTAGGGCCTGACCCGGACCTTGCAGAGAAAGAAGGTGGATGTGAGCATTTCCTTCAGCTAAGCCACAGCTCCTCAAGCAGGCTTTGCTCTGGCCTGCTCTGTAAGAGGGCCAAGGCACTCCCAGTTTTAAACACGTCACATGTCCACTGACTGAGAGGATATTAGATGAAGCCACAGGCAGAAGAGAGAAACTCCACAACCTACAAACACAAACGTTCACGGAAAGACACATATGCAGATCCTGAGACAGAGACAAATTCACACATTTGCGAACACGCTGTCTCCTCCCTCCTGTGAGCACATTCTGTGGGATTGGTTCTCAGGGAAGGGCGCTATATTGCAAAAACAGATATGTTATTTATCGTATGTCATTCCACCCTGTGACACACATGAGTGCAAACATCAACCCTGCGCAGCAGCCTAATACATGTTATTCCCCATGCATCCACCCCCACACCACCACCCCCAAGTGAACACAGCCGTCTTGCCACCTACCTACCTCTTTGTCCACCCATGAGCTTCCATGTTACAAACACACTCCATAATATACAAGAGAGGCTTTGGCCTGACAGGTACACAGCCAAAGCTGTATAGATCATGATTCTTCCGAAGCTACTGAGGGAACTGTCCAGTTAAAGCAACCCCTGGGTACTCTGAGAACTGCCGAGCTGGAACTCTCTGGTCCTAGCATGCTAAGGCCCTAGCTAGTCCCAAGCCACCAGCCACCACCTGTGCAAATGAATCGCTTTGATTTCTAGATAATTCCACATAGTAGATATTTCAAAAAGTAATTCCAGGCTGGAAAGATCACGGTTAAGAAAGTTTCCTGCTCTTCCAGAGGACCCTAGTTGGGTTTCCAGAGCCCACTTGAGCAGCTCACCGCATCTGTAACTGCAAAGGGATCTGATGCCCTCTTCCACCTCCTTGGGCAACTCACTCATGCACATACTTATACACAGATACACACAGTGACACATAATCTAATATTTTTAATGGGTTTGAGGAGATGAACAAGTGGCTTGGAGTGCTTACAGAAGACTCAGGTTTGGTTCCCAGCATTCATATAGCAGTGGCTCACAACCACCTACAAGCTCCAGTTCCAAGGGATCTGATGGCCTTCTCTGACCTCTGCTGACACTGCATCATGTGGTACAATACCTGTCCTCAAGGACACACACATACACATAAAATAAATATTTTTAAAAGAATAATTTTTAAAGTATGTTCAAAAACATGAAGCCAGCAAGCTCCTGAGACAGTAAGTCTCTTTCCTTTATCTACACTGTGCTGTCTGAATCCCTCACCCATCATCCCAGGCCCCTCCGGCTCTCCCTACCTGTCCCTCAGTTACATCTTCTTCTCCATGTTCTCCTCACACATAGCTCGCCTTGATGCCTTGGAGCAAAGGCCTGTTTCTAACCGACAATTCTCGATCTCTAAAAAGTGTCTCAGGATGCCATCTAACTAGGCCAGGCCCACTACCTGGTGGGCCTGGTGACTACTCATATGTCACATTCCACATCAGCTTGGCTGCAAGCCTCCTGTGTCAGTGGTATATTCTCTCCTCTCTCTGAGGAGGAGACACATCTGGGCCACTCTCCACTGCCATCCCATTATCCACTTGCCAATCAGAGCCACCACCATCCTTCCTCTCAGAGGATTCTTGCCCTTAACCTGTCTGAGTGGCTTTCGGAACCCTCCCCCTCAAGCCCTCTCCTGTTTTGATTGGACTAGACACCCAGAAAGCACTCCTCCTCCTTTTCATACCAGTCACTAGGACTTGGGGGTTCTACCTTCTAAACCCCCCATTCCCCTCAGTGCAACCCAGCTAAGCCCTGTCTGTTCTGTGGGAGCTTAGATAGGACTCTGAGAGAACCTTCCTTCAGTGAGTCCTGTCACCCTGCAGTTTATGTCCATATGCCACCTAAGTGCCTTGACACCTACTGTAGTGTATATGGCTCCATGCTGGGCTTCACCAGGGAAGGTCAGTCTTCTCAGTAAGTCCCCTCAAATCTGACCACACCCCCTTTTTAGTCTCCTAGCCTACAACAATCCAGGTTCCAGCCGCACCCAGCCTCTTTCCATTCCCCTAATAGGCTATGTTCTATCTACTCTCCCCAAAATACACACACACACAACACACACACACACAACACACACGTGCACACAAAGCCATCTGAGAAAGCCAATGTTTCCCCTTAAGACCATGTGCATTCTGAACACAGGAGAGCAGCAGTTACCTTCTTCCAGGCCAGCTCTGTGATACACACTGTCTTACCAATGCCCCTGTTAAAGCTACATGCAACTGTAATTTCAACTCGGCTTCCTGATGGGACTGCAAAACTGTACGAGACAAAACAATGTCTCATTCATCTCTCTACCTCCAGCTGCTTGCTCTGCTCCTGGCTTGTAAAAAGACATGGCTATGTTTGTTGAGTGAATAATATAATAACACTTCTTGTGTTCTGAGCACTAAAGTAGGCCTGAATCCTGTTGTGTGCTGTTTCCTGTGGCCACCACTACTATTATAACCATTGAATACAAATGACTATTCCTTTGTTAGAGCTGAGGAAACCAAGTGTCCAAAAGCAGAAGCAGAACTGGATACATGGCTCATGCCCACAACTGTGAGGACCAGAGGTCAGATTCCCAGGACCCACATAAAAGCCAGGTAAGCCTGGTGGACCACCTAGGATCCCAGAACACAGGAGGAAGTAGACACAGAATCCCCAGTGCAAAATAGCTAACCAGACTATTCAAAATGGCGAGCTCTCAGTGAAAGAACCTGCCTCTATATATAAGGTAGAGAGCAAGTGGAGAAGACACCCAGAGTCAACATACAGACATATATGTTCACACGTGTGTAACATATATATGCAACCATGAGTAACACACACACAGAGGGGGAAAATGCAGAAGCAACTTATCTAAGATCACACTATTGGTGGCAATCAAATTTGAATCAAGAGAACTAGCAAGACAGCTCAGTAGGTCAAGGTGCTTGCCAGGTAAGCCTGACTATCTGAGTTCCACCCCGAAACCTACACAAAGATGGGAGGAGAGAACTAATTCCACAGTGGTTGCTCTCTGCCCTCCACGAGCACCAGGGCATACACCACCCCAATATACATCATGTACACATGCATGCACGTATACACATGTACACACAGTAATTATAACTGTTAATTACATCTTAAAGGCTGGAGAGATGGCTCAGCAGTTAAAACTGCTTACTTCCAGAGACTTGAGTTCAGTTCCCAGCACCCAGTGGAGGCTCACAACTCTAACTCCAGTTCCAGGGGACTTGATACCCTCTTCTGGCCTCTGGGGGTACCAGACCTGCATGTGGTGCACAGACATACATGCAGGCAAACCACTCATACACATAAGATAAAATGAAATACATATTTGAAAGTTTTTAAATCAATAACTGATTTAATCCAAGGCTGGAAGTGGTGGCACATGCCTTTAATCCTACCAAGGCAGGTGGATATCTGTAAGTTCAAGGCCAGCCTGGTCTTCAGAGTGAGTTCCTGTACAGCCAGGGCTAAGTAGAGAGAGCCTGTCTCAAAAAAAAACAACAGAACTTAATCTAAATCCGTCTAAGTGTTAAGCTTGCAGTGAGGGCTGCTGTGGCTCAGTTGGAGGGATGCTTGCCTGAGCTCAGTCCCTGATACTGTGTAACGAGGCACTGTGGTATATCCCAGAACTCAGAAGGTGGAGGCAGGAGGGTCAGAAGCTCAAAGTCATGCCTGACTACATATCTTACGTGAGCTGAGTCTAAACTACAAAAGTTTAGACTACTTTTCTTACTTCTCCCAGCCTCACCCTGACCCAATATGGAATGGAAACATCTTGAGAGGCTCTCTCTCAACCCCTCCCTCCCTCCCCCTCCCTCCCTCCTCCCTCCCTCCCTCCCTCCCTCCCTCCCTCCTCTCCTCTCTCTCTCTCTCTCTCTCTCTCTCTCTCTCCTGTTTTTCAAGACAGGGTTTCTCTGTGTAGCCCTGGCTGTCCTGGAACTCACTCTGTAGACCAGGCTGGCCTCAAACTCAGAAATCCTCCTGCCTCTGCCTCCCAAGTGCTGGGATTAAAGGTGTGTGCCACCACCGCCCGGCTGAGAGGTACTCTCTTAACCTAAAAGTCAAAACTGCTAGACGCTTCTGGAATGCTAATCTACACTGTATTTTATTTCCCACAAAGCACAACCAATCTTGTCGCCTCACCGTGCTGAAGACACCAATTCTCTCACACCCACACTCCCAGCAAGGAAGTCCTGTCGCTCTTCCTCCCTCTGGCTCAGTCATCCTTCAAGGTCTAGCCTAGGGCCACCGCTTCCTCTAAGCCTCCTGGCCCCTGGAGTGAAGAGCCACAGTAAACCTATTGATCTCTGGAAAGAGCTCCTGGAGCATTTCATGGCTCAGTCAGTTTTCCAGGTTCACACAGCCAGTAAGTAGCCAAACGGGCCTTGAATCTGCCAGCCCAAGCAACTGGCCTGTGTCTCTCCCTGGAAACACCCAGCTCAGCTCTGCGCCACTTCCCAGAGAGGTCCATCCCTTCTGCCTGGCATCCCTTCCATCCTGGAAGCTGTCATTGTCACATTTCTGACCTAATCCCAACTTGCACATGCACAGGTGCTCAATGACCAACCTGGTAGATGACAGAGACAGCATTGTCTTATCTAACTGAACTCAAAAGGTCCAGCGGATTTGTTATGGACATTGATGAAGATGGGGAAACTGGGGAGGGGGGCTGTAAGCAATGAAGCCATGTTCTGAGCCCTCAGAAAAGGACAGCCATGCAGGAAGGATCACATCTAGGGAAGAAACCATGACGAGTCAGTCTGCAGCGTTACCTGAGGGGACTCATGGCCTCCCTGAGTCCTCAGGGGAACACTCAGGGAGGTAGAGAGTGTGATAAGATTTCCCACTGAAACATCCTCAGCCTTGGTGAGTTTTGTGCTATAATGTGATAACCTGACTTGCCAGGATGAGTTCTTCCCAAGAGCTCAGAACACAGGTTCTCCTGCTTCTGCACCTCATGGACACCTCTCTAAGACAGCCCAGCAGGTCCACAAACACACATGTGTCCTGCGTGTACCTGCTTAGGGAAGAAGCTGCAGCCCTGAGATCTGAAGTAGTTACTGGTTTCTGGAGAAATATTGCCCCTAAGAAACTCCAATAAGCCATGGAGCCAGAGAGATGGCTCAGCAATTAAGAGCACTGGCTGCTGTTCCAGAGACCCAGGATCAGGTTCCACATGGCGGCTCACAACTCTGTAGCTCCAGCTCCAGGGAATCCAACATGCTCATCTGGCCTTCTTGGGTACTGCACTATGTGGTACACAGACATACATGCAGATAAAACGTCCATACACAGCCTTACATGGTAGTGCAGGCGTTTGGTCCCAGGACTCTCTGTGAGTTCAAAGCCAGTCTGGTCTACATAGTGAGTTCCAGACCAGCCAGGACTACATAAAAAGATCTTGCCTCAAAAAACAAACAAACAAACAAATAAACAAACAAAACATGTTCTTCTAGCTGGGCTGCTTTGTCTGGCCTCAGTGGAAGCCCCTAGCCTTATAGAGACTTGAAGTGCCAGGGTTGGGGGATAAACAGGGAGGCTGCACCAGCTCAGAAGAGAAGGGGAAGGAGGAGAGGGAGGAGGGAAAGAATGTAGAAGGGGTTGACCGGGAGGGATGCAGTGAGCAGGACGTAAAGTGAATAAGTAAAAAAAAAATTTATAAAAAAAAAAAGAAACGTTTTTTTTTTTTTTTTTGTTTGTTTCAGACGTTCTGTTAGCGGCTGTCTGGAGCTCATGTAACCAGCTGCTCGAACTAGAAATCGCTGCTCGCTCCAAGTGCTGGGATTAAAGTGGCGCACACGCACGAAGAAACAGTTCTTGCCTACACACATACACACACACACACACACACACACACACACACACCAACCCTAGTGATAGACTATAACCTGAAATAAACCCTTTCTCCCTTGAGTTGCTTTCGGGGCATTTCATCACAGCAAGAGAAATGAGAACACTGAGATAGCTGCATTTAAAGAAGGCCAGATCCACTCCACTCCACACAGACCTGATCCACCGTCCCAAACCCAATCCCCTTCTGGACTCCCTCCCCTTCTCACCTCTCTACCACCCTTCCAACCATGCAAAACTGAAGCTTCTTGTCCTCTGAATCCTCCCTTCCCACCTCGACCACACACCACACACCGTGTCTAGCCCACAGTTTCAGTCTCAGCATCTGCTGTCTGCTACAAGAGACAAACCTTACTTAGTGCGCATGTACATCCACACTTGCCACATATACACATGGAGGTCTGAGGACAACTGGCAGGAGTCAGTTCTCCCTTCCACCATGTGGGTTCTGGATTGAACAGATCATCAAGGTTGGTGGCAAGCACCTTTACTATGGAGCCATTTTGGTTTTTGACACAGGGTCTCATTATATAATGAAGGCTGGCGAGGAACTTGCTCTGCAGCCTAAGTTGGCTTCATATGTGTAGTGTTTCTCAAGCAGTGGCCCCAGTGCTGGCAACACCTGGATAGAACTCTATTGTTTAATCACTACACGACTGTGACTGCCGCAGCTCTAAGCAGGTGCCACACTGTGAACTGTGCTTCCAGATTTTGTTTACTTGTTGCTATTGGAGGTTGAATATTCTTTTTTTTTTTTTTTTTTTTTGATTTTTTGAGACAGGGTTTCTCTGTGTAGTCTGCTGTCTGGAATCACTCTGTAGACCAGGCTGGCCTCGAATCAGAATCGCCTGCCTCTGCTCCAAGTGCTGGGATTAAGGCGTGCGCCACCACCGCCCGTGAATATTCTTTTTAAAAGTATTTATCTGTTTCTTTTCATGTTGTGCATATATCTGAATGAGTTCTGTACGTCAAATGTATGCAAGTGTCCATGGAGGCCAGAAGCATTGAATCCCCTAGAACTGGAATTGCTTGAGGAGGATGTGAGCTGCCTTGCATTGGTGCTAGGAACGAAAACTGGATCCTCTGCAAGAACAGTGCTCTTCACTGAGTTATCTCTGCAGTCCCAAGCCGGGTATTACTTCTTATCTGAAGTGTTTGAGTCTGGAAGTATTTTGAAGATTTTGAATTTTTTTAAATTCTAGGATGGCTGAATACATATAATGAGAGATCTTGGGATATGCACTCTTTCACTATACCTATAGCCTGGAGGTGACTTAATACAGTGTTTTCACGCCACCCACTTTTTCTTACCCTTTAGTCCATCAAGTGAGGTTGGTGTGGAATATTCCTCTCCCAATCCTGTCAGAACTCTTCAGCATAAGGGTTTTAGAGCCCTTTAGCCTGGAGGTTTCTGAACGAAAGATGCTCGCCTGTACTTATGGAGCATTTTCTCTGTGCCACAAGTCACTCTCTGGACTTTATATGAACTCACTGAGCTTGTTGCAGCGACTCTTTGAGGCAGGTACCATTATTAGAGCACCTCACAGACAGACAGACAGACAGACAGACGACAGACAGGTGCTCAAGTAAGCCATGAAGTCACTGGCCAAGAGGCCTGAATGCAGACTCCTTAAACCACTCTCTGCCTTTGTATCTACTTCCTCAACTAAACTTCCAACGATGGAGCAATTAGCTCATCTCACTCACTTCTGACTCCCTCGTGGGCTGCAGCACACTACAAAGGGGCCCTTGATCACCACCTGTTAAATTAAATTGCCAGCCAACCAATGACAGAATGTCCCGCTCTCCGCAGCATGCACAGTGACCGAGGTGTGCGCCTGACAGTGCCTCTATGCCTTGACTCCATCTGGGGTCTCCCACACCCACTGCGCACCCCTTCTTCCTGGATGGCTTTTCTTGCTCTTCTCCACACACACAGATGACATGGGGAAGTCCATAGATAAACCATGGCAAAATCCCTGTCTATGCTACTCCAGCCTTGTCACCCAGTCAGCAGCAGGAACACTGATGTTCAGCCAGCCATCCTTAGCTCCGTCAGCAATTACATGTGGCCAGAGCCCCAGAGAAAGCAAGCAGCAAATATTCTGCCATGTGGGTTCTCAGTAACTGGGCAAGCCAAGATCCCAGGAAATTACAGGGGAGATTCCAAAAGATCCACAAATCCATATGTATACCAAACATCTCAAGGCAAATTGGTACATCTCGCCTATAAAGCTAAAACTATTTCTCCTAATGTATATTTTATTAACCACAATGGTGAATACAACATCAAAGTCATCTAAAAGCTTTTCTGAATTCATGAGAGCTTTGAGTCATTTGTTTTCCCAATAAACACATATAAAAATAATAACTAAGTCTTTGGAAGGTTGTACTGTGAATTACTGACTTTTAAAAATGTTCTTGGTTTCAAAAAAAGATGGAAACCACTTAAAGCAGGTAATAATGAAGTGACTACAGCTTCCAAAAGAGTAAAGACCCTGACTCAGAGTGTTCAGAGATCTGCCAAGAGGGTAAGGACCCTGACTCTGAGTGTTAGATCTCAGGACTGTCCAAGTCCTGCCCACCCGGAACTTACAGTGGGTCATGTTCCTTCCTGTGAAAAGAATGTCTAAGGCAGCAAATGGCTTGGTATAAGGTGCTTGCTGCCAAGCTGTGACCTAATTCAATCCCGGACCGAATGTGGAAAGAGATGGCTCCTGTATCTTGCTCTGAGAGCACATGTGTGCTGGCATGAGTGTCCACACAAATAATAAATAAGTGCAATTTAAAAAAAATAAAGGTTTGTGGAGGTGGGTCCATGTATTAGTGCTCTCTGAAGACCTGGAATATGTGTCCCACACTCATTGAAAACCTTCTGTTTTCACTTCAAGAGATCTGACATACATCTTAGCCTTAGCTCCAAGGGCATCAGGCTTGTATGTGGTGCACATCCATAATCAGGTGCACACATCACCACACTCACAGAGAACACTCAACATCATCACAACACACACACTCACACACACACACTAGCACAACACTCATACATACAGACACACTCACACACACATCATCATACACACACACTAGAGACACACACACACACACAAGACACTCATACACACACACTCACACACACAGAGACACTCACACACACACTCACACACACTCATACACACACACACTCATACACACACAGAGAGACACTCACACACACACACAGACACTCATACACACTCACACACACAGAGAGACACACACACAGACATACACACTCACACACACACAGAGACACACACACAGACATACACACTCACACACACACAGAGACACACACAGAGATATTCACACACACACTCACACACACAGACACACATACTTTCACACACACACTAATGATAAATACAATTTTTTTTTTAATTTTAACTTTTAAAACAGAAGCAGATGCTGTTTCTGACATGCTTGGAGCGTGTCTTGGAGGAAAGCCTGACACACACCTACAATCCCAGCACTTAGGAAACTGAGGTGGAAAAATCACCATGAGTTTGAGGCCAGCCTGGGCTACATAGCAAGAGTGGTGCACGCACACATATACACACATACACACACATACACACAAACACACACACACAGAGTTACACACATGGACACACAGAGTGTGCTGTAAGTGACTGAGCACAGCTCATTACAAAAGCTGCTTCAGGACTCAGAAACAAACTAAGGAGAATAAGTAGACTGAGGGCAGCAAGAGGCAGGAGGCGGGTCCGGGGTTCCTGCTGCACCTGCCAGCTCCAGGTGCACACAGTCAGTGTCTTCCTCCCCACGACCACCCTCAATGCAGATCCCAAAACATACACATGTGAGTTTTCATCAACACATATGGCTTTACCACAAGTCTTTGTTCTCTCAAATACTTATTAATATCTCTCCATTCATTCTTAATCAAACACCCACTAGCTGCTGTGTGCTATATTCAGTGCAGAGACACAGACACAACCTGCCCTTTATCAAGACAAAGCACCTCTCTCTCAACTGATCACACACAGTGATATCTACACACAACATCCACCCCTGCCCCTGCCAACTGTCACACACAGTGGGTCAGATGCATGCAGCCATCTTTCTTAGCTCTGCCAACCCAAACATCCATTTAACTCTAGCATGTCCACTCAACAAAACCATCTCTCTCACCTACAAAAACTTCAACCCATCTGGACAATGGATGCTTTCAGAGAATGGATTGGCAGAGATGCCTGAATCCAATTCCCGTATGCATACGCCTAATCCCACAACAACGGGCTGTGCAGCAGAGGCCTAATCCCATGACGGTGGGCTGCAGCAGTTACTATAACCTCTTCATGGCGCAAATTCCTCTCCCTTAAATTAGAAAGGTAGTTCATGCTGGCTTGGGGGGAAGGGTGTTTGGTTGGGGTTTTGTTTATTTGTTTGAGACAGGGTTTCTCTGTGTAGCCCTGGCTGTCCTGGAACTCCCTCTATAGACCAGGCTGGCCTTGGACTCAGAGATCCATCTGTCTCTGCCTCCCAAGTGCTGGGATTAAAGGCGTGCGCCACCACTGCCTGACCCTCATCCCGTTTTCTTGGGAAGGCTAGGTGAGGAGGGGTCATAGGAACTGGAGAATAAAGTTAAGGTTCTGGAAATTTCTCCTAAGTCCCAAATGTCTTACCGAGGTCTCTCAGTGAGACACACACCTAGGAACCTGACATGGGCACAACCCCTTCTGGCTGTGTTCTAGCTGCTCTGTTAGGTACCGGTCTCCCCACCCATCAGTAAGGACAACTCAAACAGACCCATTCACACATAGGCACCCAAAACACACTGGCAGGCTCGCAGGCCTCTGCACACAGTTTCACAGTTTAGGGAGCGCCTGAGCTCCTTGGAGAAAAGGCGAGAAGGTGTCATGTTAATATACTCAGTTCCTAAAGATATATCCCTGAACATAGTTCCACAAAATCCAAAACCCCTCCTTAAATTTTCTGTTTGCTTGCCTTTTGGGTTGTATAGACAGAGTCTCATATCGCCCAGGCTGTCATCAAACTCGAGAAACAGCTGAGAACGACCTGAAGCCCCTGACCTTCGCGCCTCCGCTTCTCAAATGCTGGGATTCTACATGTGCACTAGCACACCTGGCTTCTTCCTCTTCATCTACCGTAGCCACAAATACACAACCAAAAGGCTGAAGAACAGACTTCCCACCACAGGGCTACATCTGCAAACTTGGCTCCTCCCCTGGCTGACTGAATGCACACACCCTCAGGGACACCATCCCCAGGGCCACACTAGTTTGAGGACACACACTCCCTCAAAGACTTCACCTCTTTGAAGGTGCACACATGTACACATACACACACGTACACGTACACACACACACACAATTGCAAAGCAATTCCTGACTTATATAAGTAGAGATAGAAAAACAAATGCTATCACACACACCTGCTGGGTAATGAGCTGCCACCCTGAAATCAATGCAGAAAATCTCTCCTCTGACCAGTCACACCAAAATAAATGCGGCTCTTTCCTTTGTCCCCTCTAAAGCACCGCCTAGCTGCCCTCAATTCAACCTCCATTCTTTCTCCTGCCTGTCAACAGGCTCAGCCATGCAACCTCTCTTAGAAACCGGGGTGCTGGCAGAGGTCCCAACGTCCCCATTCCATATGTTGTCCCATCTTCTAGGGTGTCAGCAAGGTTTATCCAGCCCTGTAATCTCCATCCCAACCCCGAACTGGAAAGGGCTTCCGAGTTGGAAACACAAGCTTCCCCTCCCAGTCTCGAACCTGGGAGAGACTGACTGCCATCCAGGCCCATCACCAAAAAGGTCAACTTTTAGTCAGGAGCCTCAGCCACCTTCTCATGCAACTCTGGAGATTCTGTGACAGAAAACAAACACAATTCCCGTCCTTCTGGTCGGTTGGGTCATAGCCTATCTGTCTCCATCTCCCTCTCTGCCCTCTGGTGTAGTTCCTCAAGTGGATTTCTATCCAGGTCTCACAGATCAGTTCTTCTCACAAGACAGTGGCTACCACCAGCAAACCCCAGCTCTTCAAAGGCCTTGTTCACTCTGATCTCTCCACCACTTATCAAAAACTCCTGCCTCAGGCCACACAAGCCCCCACCCCAGGTACTGGGTCCTCCTCTGTGTCTCACAGCCCTCCCACAGGCACAGCCTGCGCAGGCCCCACCCGCACGACTTTACCATCCACTCACAGGACCCGGATCACCAGTCTTTTCTGGACCTCACCACACAAGCCCCCCTCATGGGTCATGCTAGCTCTCACCCTGACCACGCCCAGAGCCACGCCCACATCATCCGCTGCCGGGTAACCTTGAGCAGCACCCACCCTCACGCACTTGAGCCAGTTTACTGAAACCTAATCTGGGCACCTCCGTGCAACCGTGGTGGGCTGAAGTGCGCTCTCCCTCGGCCTCCCGCCCCAGCACAAACCAGTAGGCCCCGGCCCGCGCACCCTTCCACCTCGCGGCCGCGCCGAGGCTCACCTTCACTGCAGAACTTGCCGCCGAAGCCAGTGTGGCTGCAGTCACAGCCCACCTCGCCGGGGGCTAGCACGGTGCAGAGGCCGCCGTTGGCGCAGGGATTGCGCGCGGGCGCGCACAGGGGGTCGGCGGCCGCACCGCGCAGGCCCTGGCTACCCAGCAGCGCCGGCGGCCGCTCGCCCAGCTTCAGGTTGGCCAGTAGGCCGCGGAAAGGCGGCTCGTACTTGACGGTGCTGAGCGTGAGCGCAGATAGGCGCACGTCGGGTGGGATGCCGCCCACGAACAGGTCGCTGGCCACCTGCATCTCGCGCCGCTTTGAGCGCACCTCGGCGGCGCGGGCTTCGCCGTCCACCGCCAGCGCCGTGCGCCGCGCGTCTCGGGTCAACAGCACCATGTGCCAGCGGTCGTCGGCCACAGGCGTGTCCAGCTGCAGCGTGGCAGGCTCGGCGCAAGACAGCGTGAAGCGCAGCCTCAGGCGCCCGTCCACCAGCAGCAGCTCCAGGAAGTCGCAGTCGCCGCCGTCGTCCAGGTAGAGCAGCAGCGCGCGCGTGGCGTTGGTGCGCAGGCTGAAGCTGAGCTCGCCGGTGCTCGCCGCTCCCGCCCAGCGCGCGTAACGAGCCCACTGCCCGGGGCCGCCGCCGAACTCCAAGCCACGGACGCCCGCCGCCAGCGCTAGCAGCAACAGCAGCGGCGACAACTGGGGTGGCGGTCGCCACCGACTCCCGAGCGCCATGCCTCCGGCGGCCCCAACGCCGCCCGGCCCCCGGCCCCGCTCAGGCTTCAGAGCCGCGGGCGCATGGGGCGGGGAGGGGGCCGGGCGCCCCTCGCGCGGAGCGGGGCTCCCTCGCCGATTCACAATGCCATGGACCCAGCCGCAGGGGCTCAAGTGTCCACGTCCCGGATGGCAACGAGGGCGGCGGCGATGGTGGAGCCCCTCCCCGCGGCGGGCTCGGATGGAAGGTGGGGGAGGGACGCCTGCAGGGAAACAGAGAGGAAAGGTTTAATCGAGGGTTCATATTCAAGGGTTGTCGTTGGTGTCTGGTTCTCCATCTCAAATTAGCAGGTGACCACCTGTTTCCTTTTTGCACTTTTTGGTTTTTGGAGACAGTCTCATCTAGCCCAGGCTACACCCACACCTACACAGTCCTTATGTAGCGGGAAATGACCTGGGATTTCTGATATCCTTCTGCCTCCACCTCCTCTTTTATGTGCTGGGATTATAAGGCTGGTCCAGCATGGCTAGCTCCTTTGAGGTTTTCAGCTGGTCTTGAGCTGCATAGGTGCTCCAAGAAAGAGATACCATCATACTTGGAAGTACTGGGGGGCTAAAAGTTGAGGTGGTGCTCACTATGGCATGATTGGTTTGAGGTGTGGACTGGCGAAAAAGTGACACCATAGAGTCTACACGAAATCCAATGGAGAAGCCCTCACCTAACCCTCTCTGAAGTCCAAGGGTCAGGACCAAGGCCAGTTCCCCAAGGGGCGGGGCTGAGGCGCACTCCTCCCGCAGTTTTAACCCCAGCCACCTCTCTGAGCTGCCTAACCTCTGGGCCTGGCTCCCGCTTTCAGCCAGGGATCAGTCGCTCATCAGCTCTTGATGTTGGATAATGAAGTTGCTAAATAATTCATTGGGATTAATTAAATGCCAATTCGTCAATGGTACCACAGGGTTACCAGGCTGGAAGGGGCAAAGGAGGAAAGCCAGCGAGGACCCAGGTATCCATACACTCGAGAGCACAGACATCCAGTTCTGTGCCTCCATTTTCCCTAAACCACACTAAGCCCTTTCTGGACTCCCAACCTTACTTGGTGGCCCATTGTCAAATGTTCAGTTTCCACTTGCCCAGGTCTTTCTGAAGCTAAGGGTGAGACACTGTCAACCTCCTTCCAGGTTCAGGTCCTCAGCTTCAGGATTGGTCCCAGTAACTGGGGTTCTCTTCAACACTCAGCTCTTCCAGGCCCCCCACCTAGGGCTGGGGGAGCTACCATGAGGCAGGCAGGTTCATTTGCATAAAATTGCCTTTCTGAAATGATTACCCTTGTAACGGGCTGTCAGAGAGCAATTTATACCCCACGACAGGGAGGGGAATTTGCATCTCGTTAAACTCCAAGTCGTAATTATTTATATCCAACAACCCTCCTGAATATTGCATTGATTTTATTTTGGGGAGGGAGGGTGGGAAGGAGGGAGGGATGGAGGTGATGAGAAGCCTGGGAAAGAAGCAAGGAGGGGCCGGAGTTTCAGAGGAGCTGGGACAGGTGGAGAGGAAAGAGGAAGGAGGGGAGCACATGAAAAGTGGTGGAGGGCGAAAGAGTAATGGAGGAGAGAGGAGGGATGGTGGGGAAAAAAGAAATAGAAGGTTGAGAAAATTAAATTCCAAATTCAAATGGCATTTGTCAGGCCCTGGATCCAGGGCATTTTTACAAATGTCGTTTAACTTAATCACTCAAAGAGTTCCATTACTCCTGTTCCCCCTTGAGGGACCCTACAGAGAAGTCTAGGGACCTGGCCAAGGTCACACAGACACCCAACAGCAGGTAGGCTTGAATCCAAGTCTGCCCATGACAGAGACAGAGAGCAGGACAGCCACAGGTGAGCTCCCAGAGGAGAAGAGAAGGGCCTAGGGGGCAGGAGGAGAGCCAGAGAGCTACCTGGGAGGAAGCTGAGGTATAAAAGGAAGCAGGCAGGGCTACGCTGAAGAACTACATTCATGGTGTACAGAGAGTGACAGAAAGGTAGGTGGCTGGAGTGACCAGTGGTCAGAAGAGAGATGGGCAGAGAGGGCACTGAAGCCCTTCGGGAGTGGCTAGGCAGACAACTGAAATACAGCTGTAAAGCCAGTCCCCTGTCTCAGCTCTTTTACCCTTGCTGCTGCTCTGCTGCCTACCCAGAGTCCTACAGGATACCATGGTGCTGGGGAGAACTAAAGTATCCTACCACAGCGCCCCCCCCCTAGGGCTGCCCCTTCCCAGTCAGGGAGAAGATAGCCAGGCCTGCAGCCCCCATTTCCCTGCAAACACTGTTGGTTATATATAGCGAGCCACTGCTTCTCCTCATTGGGTAATGGAGATAATTAGCATGCACGGGCTAATTAGCCAATCAAATTAAATGCAGCACCTGCTCCCAGGCTGATTGACGCCCTCACACCCCCCCCACACACACATATATACACACACATGCACCCCCAGCCCAGGGCAGGAGCAAGGGGCCTTGAAGCTGGAGAATAAGAAAAGTCAAAGCTCCCCTTCTCCAGAAGGGGCAGCCAGACCCCCCCCCCAGCAGAGGCCCAGCCCAGGTGTCCAAAAGACTGACTGTCCCCACTTCATCTCCTCCCGCTCCTCTTCCAGGGTCTCAGTCTTAGTCTGGCCCAGCCTTGCCTCTGTCTGCCTCTTTCCTAGACCCCACCCCCACCTCCGGACACTATTTTGGGGAGAGAATTAATTAGCTATTGATTTCCACTGGTGGAAGGAATGAGATTGTGTGCTGTTGTCCACTCACAAACCCCCAGCTTGGGGGAGGGGTGCCTTTCCTTTGCCCCACCCCCACCCCAGTCCCCAGTCATGCTCACAACCCGGAGACTCAGCCCTCTAGGGCGGTAGCAGAGGAAAAAGCCTAAGGAAGGTGTCTTGTTCTGTCTGTCCAGTCAAGAAGCTGAAGGAGGATAGATGGATTCGGTGCGGGGAGGTGGGAAGGATTCCAGAGGCTACCAGGTAGGGCTTCGGTCCTAAGAGCCAAACACAGGTCTCTGGTTGCAGGGGCAGGATGCAGAATGGTTAAGAGTCCAGATTGGGGTGACTCCAGTTAGTCTGTATCAAGAGGGAACAGAGAATGGCCAGGTGCAAGCGCCTGTCTATAGGCAGCTGTTGGGGCGGGGCTGGGTTTGTGCAGGACCTCTAGGGAGAGTGATGGCAGGGGCTGTTCATTCTCCTCACAGCTCTGCAACAGAGGCCTGACTCTGCACCAGGGTCAAGCAAAAGGAAGCCCAGCCCTCCTGGAGTCCCCTCTCTGGGGACCCAGGGACCCTTGGGACAGCTTCAGGCTTGCGAGGAGGCAGAAACAGCCCTGAGAGAGCAAAACAGACACCTGGGTCCTTTCCACTCCACCTCATTCCACAGTGCCTGGGACACCTGCTGCTCTTGGCTACTACTCCCTGCAGCCTTCCCTTCAGTGGGACCAGGCTTCTGTTGGCTCTTCCTCCAAACGTCTCTACTCCTAGTGTACAGAGGTTCCTGGATATGACAGTCTTCCTCAGGCCTCAGCAACAACCCAGGCTCCAGAGAGCTCCTCCATTACCTTGCCCAACTACATCAAGGTAAAAGTGTTAAGGGAGTTGTGCAAGACAAGGAACAACTGTGTCCTGGGCTTTGTACCCACAGTATGCAGGCACTGTCTCCCCAAGACCCATGCTTTTTCTCCAATGCAGGGACACCAGCCAAAATAGCCCCCAGAGGCTCTTGCCTACTTACAGATGTCAATGCAGTCTACCCTGCCAATAGCTTCTGGCCATAGGCCACTGGTCCTCTGGGAAGCTGACCTTTCCCATGGCATCACAAGATTCCACATCCTGCCGTCACCCTACCCCCAGACAGACTCGGGCAAGTGGTGCGGTGCAGGGGGAGCTGGGGTGGGGTGATTTGGGTGTTCTTGGGGCCTCCGTCACTCTCTCCTGTCCTACCCAATCCTAATGACGGCATTCACCTCCTGCCAATCCACACAGCCTCCCCCATTGTCTCATGGCCAGGCCTGCTCCATTGCAGTGTGGGAACTGAAACTTGTTTGGGCTCCTTGCTCTGTGAGTTGCCAGGTTGGCCCCTTGAGGTGCCACCTATGCCTCTCCCTGGCCCTAAGAAGCAGTGTCATCACCCTTGTTCACAAACCAAACAAAGGCGAAGGCAGGGTCTCCGGCACCAAGATCGAGTCTACTGGTCCCAAATTCAATGGCATTCATCAATGTTGTATTGCCCACATGCCACCAGGCAGTCTCTGAGGTCCCCAAGCCCACCTGTCTTCACCATGGACAGACTCCAAATCCACCTCAAGGCTATACCATATGTGGAGCTCAGTCCATCTTTTCCCTAAAGTGAAACAGAGACAGGGCTGGAAATATGTCTCAGCACTGAAGAGAGGGGCAGAGAGTGTCCAGTGTTAACACAGAAGAATAAGACTAGGGCAGAGTTCACTAGCCTCTTATTCTAAATACTCCCACTGGACCAGCTGATCCTGACCAACTGGACTCTCCTGCCTGGGCTCCATAATTCCTAGTGCAGACTGAGAAAAACAGATACCACGTCCATGCCCATCGTGGCCAGCAGCCTCCTCCCAGAATCCATTCAGCTGACTCTCTGGCCAGCCCCCACATACATGCATGCATACATACACGCACACGCACACCCCCAGCCTTGTGAATGCCAGCCTCTCTCTGGTTCTCCTCTCTTCATGCCAGCTGGGAGAGAGACAGCAGGGGCCTCCCCCAGGCGCCAGGGAGGAAGAGCTGGGTTTACACACATTCTGGTGGCCCCAGAAGGCAGCCCACGGACAGGTGGGAGAAATGCGTGTTTTGAGGGGGAAGAATTTGGCTCAAGCTCTAAAGAAATTTGCCAAAGGTCCAAGCCACGCAACAGTGGAGTAGGCCGCCTCAGAGGGGGTGGGGATGAGTTCCCCGTGTGGAGGCATACAAGCTGAGGAGGGATGACTGCTATTCAGAGACTCCGGGCGTAGGAAGGGGGTGGCTCTTGAGTCATAACAAGGGGACATCAGACAATGTGGCCCAGGGTATCCTTGGGTTCATAATGGTTTCTAAGGACACTGTTTTCCCACTAGATCCCAGGGCAGGACTGACAGCACTGACAGGCTGCAAACAATTTTCTTGTGCTATTTCCTACTCTCCTTTCTAGACCTGACGACCTAGGGAAGACAGGAGGGGACCCAGACAGACAAACAGCCTCAAAGCAGGTCAGTGTTAGAGCTCAGGGGCCTGTCTTCTAATGCCTGCTAGACCTCTGTCAACCTGCGTAACCTCTGCTGAGTTACTTAGCCTCTTTGAGCTCCCGTTTCTTTCAGAATAGTAAAAGTATTGTCACCATCGGGAGATGCGTAAGAGTGCAGCATGGCTGAGGTTTCTGAAGTGGGGGGAAGTATGTGTTGTGTTAATGATTACTTCTAGAACCTTTCAGCCTTTTACAGCTTGCAGTGTTGCATGTGTCTGATATTTACTTTAATCCTTGCCTGGGCCTTAAAGAACTCCCCTGACAAGGGGAGTGAGCAAAGTGGATCTTAGTGCGCTTCCCTTTTACAAGAGATGGGGCCACACAGGGCAACACTGCTAAGTAACAGAGCTGGGACAGTCTCCGGTTTGATTCTGTCTTGCCTCTGGGCCCTTCTCCATTCTCTTAAATATCTCATCTTGCCTAGGAAGAAGGGAGAAAGGATGAAGAGACCTGAAGTCAGGTAAGCATGGAATGCAAGGTGGTATCTGTGTCCCTGGAGACAAACAGCAAGAGAGGGGGGCGGGGGGGGGGGGGGGGGGGGGGGCAAGAGAGGCAGCTGGGAGTGTGTGCATGGCGAGGCTGCTGCCAAGTGGGTAGAGCTGTGTAGTGGTTGGCTGGGGACTGAGGTGAAGTGAATGGCTTGATAGAATGGGGGCTGGAACACAAGTATATGGTACCCTGGGGTGAGCGGTGGGAGGGGCGAGCACAGACGTCATCCCTGTGCGTGAAGAGCTGTGACACACAGACCTATAAGAGTACACCCCAGTGATGCAGAAGGGACAGATGGCTTCCAGGGGTGGCCTCATGAGTAAGCCTGAAATGGTTGGAATGCTCTTGAAGGTGTCTGACAGGTGTGCGTGCATGCATGTGTAGAAAAGGATATAATAATGATAAAAAAAAAAAAAAATTACCTGCTGCTGGGCCAGCAGGAGGGCTCAGGGAGTTGCCAAGCCTAAGTTTGATCCTCAGTATCTACATGTTAGAAGTAGAAAACCAAGCCCTGTAAGCTGTCCTCTGACCCTACATACATACCATGATGCATATACAGACAAAAGGGAATAAATGAACGTAAAAAATATTTGAACCCGTATCGTTGACAAGGAACTTTCCAAGGGCCTGAAAAATACACCAGATTGAAAAGTTCACAGTCAGGAACACAGTAGGTGCCTACTAAATACAATTGTGGCTACTCTGATTATAGTCATCAAAATCCTCTCATCCAATCCCTGAGACATGTCTCACACATGAGTATGGGAACATACCCCTTTTACAGATAAGGAAAATGAGGATCACTGGTGGGCAAGGCACAGGCCATGAAGCCTCACCCTCATCCACCCACACTGAATGGTGCCAGTGGCAGAAAATGACAGTAAGGTGCATTACTGAATGAGTCTCAGTGAGTCCACAGGCCCGTCAGTGTGGAAGCAGCCAGGACAGAACTACACCAACAGATGGGATCACAAGGGGTGGGTGGTGTGTGAGGACACACTTCTGGGAGTCCCCATGGGGGCTGAGCGGGGAGCTTGAATGGAAGGGACGGACATTATGTCTCCAATGTCAGTCAGGCAGAGCCTTGTGTGGGGGACAAATGCTGGGGCAGAGCGAAAGGTTCTCCAGAAGGCCAAAGCTGGCCAGGACTGGCCGGTCGTGATCAGGTAGGAGTAGGTTTAAGAGCCTTCTGAAAGTACATTAATGACAAGAGAGTGACAGAGAAGGAACTTGGGTGGGGTTTAGGTCAAGGCAGAGAGGATGTGACCACCTTGTGCCCTAGTACACACACACACAGACCTAGAGCACAATGCTTAAGACTCAGACTAGCATGTGGTGCATGTGGTAAGGCAGGCAGAGGTTGGTGTGTCTGGGAAAGTGTGTAGGCGTGGGCATGTGTACCCAGGAAAGGAAGCAGTGCATGCCAGGAGGCCAAGTGGGCCTGAGTTCATGAACAGTGACAGACGCTGTGCATCTCTGAGGGTAAGGGCTGGCAGGCAGTGCTTTGTCAGGAGACCTGGGGGCACTCAGGGGCTCGGTGTATGCTGTGTGCTGAAGTAGAGCTCCTGGAGGAGGTCCCTGAGGCAGGCAGGAGGTGGCAGTCTCTCTGGGCGGGGAGCGTGGGTGGTTTGCTGCCAGGGAGTTGTATTATATGTGCAGGTGTGTGCGCCTGTGTAGGTGTGTGTCTATGCGAGTGCCACCAAGTGTGTGTGGATCAGTGTCAGGATGTCTGTGTCACTGGCAAGGGTGGACAGAACAGAACAGCTGAGTCTCAGTAAAGACGGCCTGGAGAGACATGGAGGTCCCCAGTGGCTATTCCAGAGCCCTGTCCCTTCCTCTCAGGAGCAGCTGTCATGTGGATTCAACCAAGGAGCAGCTCTCCAGCAGCCACGGCCAGCTGATCAGTCCCGCCCACCCCTGAGCGGCTGAGGATGGAAGGAGTCTGAGCACTCATCCCTTGTCAAAGGTAAGGGGCCTCCCCAGCAGACCCTGCCCCCCAGCACAGAAGGAAGTTGCTCCAGTTCTGACATATCCATCCCTGAACCATCCCCAGGTTTGGGGTGGGGAGCTGGGATCTGAGTAACAGAAGCACCCACAAAGCAGAAGGCCCTCCGTGTAGTTAACTGACTAGCCATTCTCCCCTCCTCTTTTTTTCTTCTTGCTCCCTTCTCTCTGTCTCCTTCTCTAGCAGAAGACAGAGAATGTAAAGGTCTCCCCCAGAAGGAACGCCCAGACACTGAGAAGGTGGACAAGAGGGAGGGGCAGGGACGGGAAGGTCCTTGTCTACCCCACCCACCTACAATAGGTGCAAAGAGCGAGGGACCACGAAAGCCGGAAGTAGTCAAGGGGGCTGGAGACCCACGACCTACCCCCTCAGATTTTCTTGAGCATTATAGAGCTAGGCATCCCTTTCACTGTGGAGCACCAAGAAACTACCCCTCCAGCCCTGCCGCTTCCTTGAGGCCCTGGATAGGACTCAAGAGCAGGGTGACAGCAAAGGCAACTGTAACAGCCCAATAGCCCCCACAAATCCAATTTTACCTCCAGGAGCCCACCCAGGGCTCATACCCCCCATCCCAAAGCACCCCGGCAGTATGCTCCTTCCTCTGGGGGAGAAGCCTGGCTGGAGCAGGAGAAATATCCCCACCTCTTTGGGGTGGGGAGCATAAGCCCAGGGCCCCAAAGATTCCTCTACCTTTCCAGTACTCTGTGACCAGAACCCTACTGCTGCCCTCAAGTATATTCTCACCCAAGCAGAGCCTCCTCCTACTGGTTTCCCTCTCTGTCACCCCCAGCTTTCCCCAGCAAGCTTCTCTCCTCTCCCTCAGGCCCCCCATCTTGTCCAGCTCTTCCCCGTCTCAGACTCCTCTATGCCTAGAGCATCTTGGCATCTTCCCTCTGCTCCCTCCTGATAACCTCCTCTCCCCTTGGCTCCCATCCCCCAGTAGTCTTTTCTTCAGTGGTTGCCCCCAGACCTCCCTCTCCACTTCCCAAACCTCTCTCCAGCCTGCCTCCTTTCCCACTAAGACCAGTGTTTCTCTCCCTGCAGACCCTTCAGACCACAACAGCTCCCAACCTCTCTGGTCCATCACTGCTTCTAGCTGCCAGGACCAGCATAGACTGGGACCTCTCCCCCATTTCAGAGCCCTTCTCACAGCCCTATAGATGCCCCTCCTTCAGACCCCATCCCTTCCCCCATCGACCCTCCCTCACCACCTTGCATTCGCCCCAGCTCAGGGCCAATGCCCCTTCCACAGGGAGTCCCCAACCTCCTCCAGCGGCTTCGCCTCTTCCTCTTCGCTGTCACCCAGCCAGCCCTCTCTGCTCGGCGCCCCCGCCCCCAATCCGTCCTTTCTGCATCCGCCGCCCCCTCCGACCCGCTCCCCTCCCCCGATTGGCTCCCGCCCCCCACCCGTCTCCGCCGCAGCCCCCCCCCATACCTGGTTCTGGGGGCGCCAGGAGCTGAAGGGTGGGGATCCGAGCCTCGAGACCGCTGGGTCTACGGCAGATAACAGATCCGGGGCCAGAGGTATCGGCTGCCTCGCGCCTCCTGGTCCCCGCCGCGTCCCCGCCCGCCCCGCCGCGGTACCGCTCCGAGGAGGATGCTCTGAGAGTCAGGGCGGCTGCTCCCGCCGCCGCATCCCTGCAACACCGACTGACGGCAGCATCAGCACCAGGGCCCGCCCCCCAAGTACACCCATTGGACCATGCAACACTGACGGACGAGAGGCGCGGCCAATGCGAAGGTGCAGAAGCCGTCAGTCCCGCGGCTCCATGACCCGCCTCCCTCCTCCGCGAGGACCCAGGCGTCCCGGCCCCAGGGCATCCGAGCCCTTCCCCACCTCTCAGGACCTTTGCCTGGACGTCCAGGCCTCTTAACCTGGCAGGTGCTCTCCCCAACCTCAGGGTCTTGGGGATCCAGGTGCCCTAGCCCCCTCTACCCTTGGTTGGATTGTTGGATTCCACACCCACCCGCCCCTGCCGGTGGGTCCCGAAGATAGTGCCCAGGGCTGGGACAAACCAAAGGAGAGGACTGAACCCCGACTTGGGCACCGAGAGAGCAGGACCCGAGCAGGGTCTGGGCCGCAGCGCCCTCTGCTGGCTGCGTCTGGGGCCTGGCCTGGACTACCCGAAGCCAAGGAAGCCTCTCCCACCCCAGGGCTGCTAGTGGCTTTTCCAGTCGCTCGCAGAGACCCTACCAATCACTGTCTCAGGGTCTTCTAGCTGGAAGCCCCCGGAACTGAAGAGCTAGGGGCTTTGCTGAGATAAGGATGAAGCTGGGGGTTGGGGGGGAACTAGAATCAGAACAGACCCGAGGGTGTGGGGTTTCCCAGCCTAGACTCATGGGAATCCCAGAGTTTGGAGCCAGCCTCCCACCCCTGTGGAAGGCTGTGCTGGGGTAGGAAAAGGCTAGTGGCAGGGTGGAAGCTACCATGCCCTGTTACCGAATGCACGTCTCATAGAACCCTCCCTTCTAGCTCCTACCCCTAGCTCGAAGAGTGTGGTTCTGGGGTGCAGGTCTTCTGCAGTAAGAATGTCTGCATCGCCGTGTTTGTGTCAGAGTGTGAAGAGGGAACACCCCTCTTCAATTACTCCACCAAGAAAAGGTAGATCCAGTGCCTAGGTGTGTATACCATTAGTTAACTTGGCCACAGGGCTTCTCAATGAGGCAGTGTGCGGGCGTGGGTGTGGCCGTGGGTGTGTGGCAGACCATTTTGCCAGTTCTCTCCAGGCCCTGATTTCTGTTACAGGGCCTGTGATCTGCACAGCTGGTAGCAGTTGGCATTTCCTTAGCCGGAGGCAATATGCAAGAACACACGTCCAACCACTAATGTATGCAGATACACATGGGGGCACACAGCCATGCACACCTATCCATGTGTGCCCGGCGTTTCCAAGAGACACAAAGGGACACTGCAGAGATGTCCCATCATGGTAAGTCATCACAGGGGGAAAAAAAAAAAAAACCACACTCGCTCAAGAACCTGCATACTTGTGCACACACAGGTACCTGCACAATCAAGGGCAAACACACACCCAAGGTACTCACAGGGACCTGCCCATGGAGTCACCCTGGCCATCAGAAGGTACTTTGCAGAGTGGTCAATTCCTGAATAAATAAATGCAGACGCTCCCCCCACCCCTCCTTAGAGAGGACCTCCTTTGACAGCCTGGAAAGGGGACAGGAGACCTAGCTGTAGAGGGCATTTCCTAGGCAGTGGAAAGGGAGATTCCTGAGGAAGGTCCCAGACTTGGGGCCTACTCTGACCTTGGAGAGACCCTCAGGCTGCCCCCCCTTGTCAAGGCCAGTGGAGGCGGCAGAACAGGAGCTGCTGAGTCAGGGCCTCTCTGACCCCACAGCCCACTGCCCCACCCATCCTCTGCTGCTCCTCCTCCTGCAGGCCACACACTCACACATACACACAACAGAATGCAGAGGGACAGACAAGCAGGTGCAGTGACCCAGTGACAAGGCTCAAACCCCAGGAGTCTGAGTCAGGAGGGAGGCAAGAGTGAGCACTGCTCTCCTGTCCCTCCCTTCAGGTTTCCTCATCAAGGGCAGGAAAGGTCACTGGAGTCTGCTACACATCCCTGCCCCTCCCCTCTACCAGGAAGGCCCCAGATTCAGATCCCTCATGGCAGCTGGGCCCTACCACTTCAAAACACACCCCTCAAATACACAGGCTCACACCCAATGTGGGCATTGGTGGGAAGCATAAAGCAAACACCCTTCTGGGCAGGTACACAAGGCAACAGGGGCATACTGGGAGGGAAAACCCGGCAAATGCAGGTGTGGGTCCCACACACATATGCTCACACACACACCATGTGAGGCCCAGACACCTGATCCTGACACATTTGAATGACAGTGGGAAGACAGATACAGGTCACATCTCGGGTGAGGCAGGGCTTCAGCTTCTCCAGGCCACACCACACACTGGGAAGAGGCCAAACAGGGGCTGGGGGTGGGCTGGGGAGCCGACCAGGCTGCAGGGATGGAGGCAGCGGGAGGCAGGCTGGCAGAGCAGGAGCGAGCTGCTCTTCACAACACAATCGCCGTCTGTTGTTATAGCAACTCGGCCCCCAAATCGTGAAACGGATATTACAGCCTCAAGAGGGGGAAGGGGAGGAGGGGGCTGAGGACCGAAGGAGAGGCAGTGTAGGGGACTCAGTAAGGGACAGGGCTGAAGCTGATCCTCGTGACAGGGCAGGAGAATGAGGTGACCCAAAATAAGCACTAGAAAACCAGGGGAATTGAAGTCAAAAAGGTAGAGACAGGCAGGAACTCTCCAAGAGATGGGAAGCCACCACTAGGTCTTTAGAATAGAGTGATGTATGGGGTGCTCCTTTCAACCCCCAGAACAACCCAATAGCTGCTGTAAGGTACCCTGCAGTGTGGAAACCTGGATGTAGCCCCCATTCTCAGCATTGCTATCTGATACCTCCTGACCCTAGGGACATCTGGGTCAGGTTCTAGATCCTCTAGAAAACGCCCATAGACCACCCTCCTGTCCCAAAGTAGTCTTAGAAATGGCCTTGGCCTTAGTTAGTGGTGGTACACCGCCCCCCCAAGTTCTTGGTGCTGCCAGCTCAGAAGGGAAGAGCAAGCTGGGTTAGGAGAGGCCTCCGGAGCTGAGCAGGATCAATATGCATTTCCTCTGGAAGTCACTGTCCTTCCGGCTGGCGGCAGCACCAGGCCAGGAGGCTGCATGACCAAGGATGTCAGCTCCCACCCTGAGGCACACCAGCCCCAGCCTCTGGCTGTCCCCACCCCTCCTGGCTTTCTGCTCTGCTCCACAGCCAGTAAGTAAGTACCCTGGGCTGCCCTCCCCACCCCCACCCCCCACCCCCGCCCATGAAGTCCTGTCACTGGAGTACTGAACCAGGGCCTAAAAGGTTATCAGGAAGGCAGGAGCATCTTGTTTATGGGTTGAAAATTCTAGTTACACCAGTACCAGCAATTCTAGGGTGCAAAACGTCACTAGTCCCAAGGCTCAGGTCCCCAAGATTCAGGACTACTCCCATTCTTCCCAAGAGTCTTGCATTCTAAGGTTTTCTGCTTCTAAGACTTTATCACAACCCCATCACCACAACCAGGTTCCAATCTATCCACCCTATGGAATTCTATACGCAACAGTGTAGTCACAAGTACAGCATGTGAGGGTTTTAGGCTGACGGTCCAGGTTAATTATTCGGGCCTTTTTATTCCATCTGGAAAATACAAATATTCACAAGAGTCTGTACAACCTTAGGGACGACAGCCCTGGCCCTCTTCTCAATGCATGCCACCCTCAACCCCCACCCCAGCCCCAACCTCCTGCCCCAGAATCCCTGGCTCCCTGCTGTGCTCCAAGTCTTTCCTCGAGGCAGGAATGAGTCCTTGATAGTCACAGCTGGGAAGAGAAAAGACAGAAGTTATGAGGAACCCCTTGTCAAATGGCCCACCTACACAGGCCCTTCCAATAAGCTGCCCCAGCCCTCTGTGGGGTGACCCTGGTGGCAGCCTGCAAAGGGAGGACTCACCATCTTATAAGTGGATGTCAAACACTCCATCTTCCACCGTCTGCACCTCCTCTTCACGGATCTCTGTGGAGAAGGATGGGAGCATTTGTCCACAAACCCAACCCAGGTCCCTGTGACCCCACCAGCCGTCTCCTATCGCAACAGGCTCCCATCCCTCCCTCACCCTGTGAGCAGACCCATCTCCAAAAATCAATTCTCAGAAGGACCAAATGACCCCATTTTTGAGGTTATTCTTCGTTCTTTCTGCCAAAGCTCTTCCCACAGCCACATCTCCACTGGAGCAGTTTGCTTAAATGTCGATTGTGTGTCTATTGCACAGTTTAGAGCCCAGCACATCTGAAGACTCACTGCGAATGGTTTTTCTCTTTTCTATTTTTGAGGACTTATGCCAACCTAAATGACTGTGGTCAAATTGCCTCGGGCCTCAGTTTAACTGTCCTCGGGAAAATAATCATTTGTCAAATCATCATTCAGCAAACTGATCAAAACCAACAGAGACCCCAAGAAAATCATCCAGAGGTTATTGGGGAAGAGACTTTTATAATGGCAGGCAAAAAGAGAAATGCAAATGGCTGGTAGAATGCCAATCCCCTTACAAAACAGAAGTACAACTGGATCCTGAAGCTTCTTCAAAATCAGGTGCACACCTTTAATCCCAGTACTTGGGAAGCAGAGCCTCCCTCCACCCTATCTTCAGAAAGTCGGAAGCTCTTTGGGCACTTTCTGACATTATTACCTATCTCAGCCTTCTTTATAATCCCACCAAAATTAAAAAATAAAAATCATGATGTCTGAACCAACCAGCATCCTGGATAAGTTAATAGGCCTTCCTAGAAACCCTCTTACCTGGAGGCCGAGAGCTGCGCCTGCCTGGCCGAGGCAGGGAGAAGCTGAAGGCCCGATGGTGGGTATGTGTGGGTGAGGGAGAGGGTGCAGAGCCCTCCAGGCTCACACTCTGGGCCCTCGGCGACATTCCACTGACAGGCGGTCTTTGCACTGCTTGTGGCAGTTCACACCACAAGCTGAGGAAGGGAAGGAGAGCCCGGCAAGGGCCATGGGTCAGAAAGCTCTCCACCCCATCCTTCAGGCCTTTGCTCATATTTTACTCCTGAGAAATCACCCCCCATCAAACTACAAGCCTCCTCCCAAGTTGCTTTCATCATGTTAATTTAATACCGGACTACGCCCTCTCCAAAGTTTCTTTTTCTAGGCAGCTTGGTTCACCACAGCCTCTTAAAAGATAACCCCCTCCTGTCAGTCAGGATGCCTCTCTAGTTACAACGTACTTCACTTCCTGGAAATTGCCGGCGTTAAAATAAAAATCCCTACAACAGTAACACTCCCCACCCCCCAAAGCTAGATCCAGCAGCGAAGCCATTCTGTCCATCTTATCTTACCTCTACATTTGAGACCCTGCTTGTAGATGCCCAGGATCTGCAATAAAGAAGGGGGCCATGCTTGGGGGTTAGGGTTTTATAGGTCCAGAGGACAGGGTCTGAGTTCTAGGTGTTTCACCGGTTGGCTAGTGTTCTGGTAAGGACCAGGTGGGCCAGCAGAAGGGTGGGGCTTGGGTCGGCATGCCAGGTCTGGAGGGATGGATGGAGGCGCTCCAAGTCCGGGCAGCGGGGCGCTCACCAGAGCTTTGCAGTGGCGGCAGGCGACCGGGCGTAGCGAGTTACTCTCCTGGAAGTTGTGTACGAAGCCCATGCGGCCTCCCAGCACCGAGCTGGAGCGCAGGAAGTAGGAGATCATCTCCTCCGGCTGATGCAGCCATCCTGGTGGGCGTGGGGGCACCTCAGCTCGGGTCCTCCCCTGGGGCAAGGGCCGGCCTCCCTAATCCCACAGGCAGAGGAAAAGGTCTCCACCCAGCTCATGACTTTGAACCTTCGGTGCGGGGAACTTCTGCTACTAACTATTGTGGGCTTGGCCAAGTAATTTCCCTAGGGTTTCCTCCTCAGGACAATGGGGATCTCGCAGATAGGGTGTTCTCTAAAGAAGCTGGGAACACTGTGCTATGCTACACCTGCAGGGCACCTGAGAATTGGGGTACTCTGGAGCAGCTGCACCTGTAGCCGGGGTTTCCTCCAGACCCCAGCATCCCAAGGCCCCCTTTTCATCTAGTAGGGTATTTAAATGCCAGAATGTGTGTTCTGGGCATAGATCTCGGTTTAGATCCCAGCTCTAACTGGCCATGGTGGCGCATGTCTTTGATGAGAGCTCAAGGCCAGTCAAGTCTATACAGTGAGTTCCAGGCTAGCAGAGACTACATAGAGAAACTGTCTGAACATTCCCATCCTCAATAAAAACAAATCCAAGCTCTCCCTGTGACCTGGGACTAACTAATCAATGTGGTGTCTGAGTTTCCTTATATCCATATGGGCATAATCCTATTTCCTGCGCTTCATGTATTGCTGAGGGTCAAAGGAAAAAATGCATGTAAAATGTCCAGGTGGGTCACAGTCACTTCTCCTTTTTCTATTTTTTACACTTTAATTTGAGATCCCCCCTCCCCATTTTCCATTTGTTTGTTTGCTTGTTTGTTTTTTGAGACAAGCTTTCCTTATGTAGGCCTGGCTGGTCTGAAACTCCCTATGTTCCTAGCCAGGATAGAACTCACAGAGACCTGCCTGCCTCTGCTTCCCATGTGCTGAGATTAAGAGCCTGAACCATCTTGCCTTGCTACTTTTTTGAGAAGAGGTCTCCTGAAGCTGAGGCCGACCTCAAACTTGCTATTGTTGCTGAGTCTGACTTTGAACTCCTGATCCTCCTGTCTAAGCCTCTCAGAATCTGGAATTACAGGCATGTGCCACCACACCCCACTCCTTGGTCACTTCTTGGTGGCTGTCACTTCCACAGCTGGCCCTTATTTGAAACTTGATATTCTATGATGTGACACTAGAGAACCTTCATCTCAATGGGACACCTAGTGATTTATAAAACAAATACTAAAATATAGACTTTGTATGACACATGTAAATTGCGTGAAAACCATGTTCTCCCAGAATGAGACAGAGATGAGTACATGAAACCATAGAGGAAGATTTGAGCATCGTTCCGTGACCTTGAGTAGGGCGCCTTTCTACACACCGTACAAATCCAAAAAAGCCACCAAAGAAAAGGTTGACATATCAAACACACAAAGCTTTAAAAAAAAATTTTATATGGAAAAAGACGACATCAGTGACAGACAGGAAGAAGATATTTGCAAACACGCTCAACAACAAAGAGGTTAGCATCCATTAGTACAGATTCTAAAAATCAATGCGAAGAAGATGCACAAACCCAGCAGGATGACAGACAAAGAATATGAACAATTAACAGAAGAAATATAAGTGGCCAATAAACATATGAATAGATAGTCCCTGGCCGAACTGAACAAATGCAAATTAGCAAGGACACCGTTGTTTTCCACTCAACTGGCAACACTGTAAGGCTTATTATAGCTGCTGCTCTTGGCAAGGAGTTTGAGACACAGGCACTTGGGCACGACGGATGCAGTGCAACCCGGTACAACCTTCTCCGAGGTCAGGTTGGCAGTCTCTCCCTCCTATCTTAGAATGTGCACTGCTTTGGATCCAGTGATCCCACTTCTAGGAATTTCTCTTCCAGAAACATTGGCCCAAAGGAGTGGGTACAAAGACTTCCCCAACAGCAGGGCAGATAAATACCACAAAGCTCTGGACTGGTCTACAAGTACATCAGTTGGAGGAGGCACACGTGAAGGGCGGCCAGCCACACAGTGCAATCCTCTAAAGGATCACATAATATGGATACCACAGCCCAATGGCAGAGTGCTTTCCTGAAACATGTAAGCCCTAGCCTCCATACCCAGAATCATAGATAGATAGAATAGATAGATAGATAGATAATATAGCGTATGCCTACATGAATCCACATGGAAGATGCTTGTGATATAACAGAAGGCAAATGTAAAAACAGGCCTGGGGGTGCTGGAGAGATGGCTCAGGGTTAAGAGCACTGACTGCTCTTCCAGAGGCCCTGAGTTCAATTCCCAGCAACCACAAAACCACAAGGTGGCTCACAACCATCTATAATGGGATCTGATGCCCTCTTCTGGTATGTCTGATTAAAAAAAAAAAAAAAAAAAAAAAAAAAAAAAAAAACAGGCCTAGGATGAGGTTCAGGGATAAAAGTGTTTGCCTGGTATGCATAGGCCCTGGGTTCAATACCCTGTGCAGAAATAAACTAAAAAGTGGGCTGTGATGGCTATCCCTGAAATCCCAACACCCTGGTGGCTAAGGCTGTAAGGTCAGCCTGGGCTACATAGTAAGTTCCCAGCCAATGTAGTAACTTCCCAGCCAATGTAGGCTAGAGTGAGACCCTGTCTCCAAAAAAATGAAGTAAATAAATATATAAATAATAATAATAAAACTGACCAACATTTTTTTTGCAAGAGATAGATCTATCTCCAAGTTCCAGAAGCAAAGAGAGAGCTTCGGGAGCCAGGTATGGCAGCACACAACTATAAACCTTCAATCGGTGGGGGAAGGGGAGGGGGCAAGAGAATCAGAAGCCCAACACCACATTCAGCTATACAGTTAGCTGGAAGCTGGCCTGATATACAAATCAAGTTCCAGAACAGCCAGGGCTCCATGGGAAACCTTGTCTCCATCTCAAACAAACAAACAAGAGAGGGGGCGGAGAGGCAAAGATAAATAATGAACTCAAGAGAGGCAGTGAGCTGGGATAGGTCCCAGAAAGAGGGGCCAGCTGCTCTTCCACTAAGGGAGCTGGAGATGAGACCCAGGACTGTGTACATGCTCAGCCTGGGACCACAACTGACCTACAGCCCAGGTAAACGGCCTCCTCTCTCTATGAGCCCAACACTGGCGTCTGGTGGCCAATCAATGGTCCAGGTTTACCTAAGGGTGAGTCTTAGGGCGGAGGCTCCCTGAGGCTCACAGCCTCCAGGGTTATAAAGAGCAGCATCCCACCGAATAAGCCCAAAAAGAAAAAAACAAACAAGAAAAAACAAAACAAAACAAAAAAACCAAAACCACCCATCAGCCCAAGGAGAAAACAGGGAACTTCTCCCTCAGTCTAGCGGAAGCCACAAAGCCTCCAGTAGGAACAGATCCACCCGTGAATCCTGTTTGTCCACAAAACTCACTTCAGACCAAATCTACATCCATTTTACATGGATGTCAAAAAGGATGGAGGCAGCCAGGCACGGTAGCATGTGCCTGTGTCCCAGCACTAGGGAAAATAAGTGAGGAGTGCTTTGAGTTTCAGGCCAGCCTGAGGTATGAGTTCAACCTAGCCTGGGCTACATGAGGAAAGGAACATTTGCTTACTTTTTTGGTGGGGGTGGGGTATGGGGATGTTGAAACAGGCTATCTATGTAGAACAGGCTATCCTCAAAGCCCACCTGCCTCTGTCCCCCGCCCACCAGTGCTGGGATCAAATGTTACACTGCCCCTGCCCTGCTTTTTTTTTTTTTTTTTTATTATTTGCTTACTTTAAACACTTTGTTCATTTATTTTATTACCTGGATCTTGTTCTTACCATAAATTTTTGTAATGTGGGAACAATAATAACAAACTATTTTTTCCAGACCAAGCCTCAAGTAGCCCAGGCTAACTTCAAGTTTGCTATGTAGCAGAGGATGACCTGGAGCTTCTACCTTCCCAGTGCTGGGATTCCCGGAGTGTCGTCTGCTCACTAGTCAGTACTAGAGATGAAGCCCAGGGCTTCACCCATGCTAGGCAGATGCTCTACCAACTAAGACACATCCCAGTCCCCAAACCACATATTTTTTAAATACAAGTCACATTTAAAAATAAATCAACCTGGGATGGACTGTAAAGTTTGACTGGGTTTTTGTCATCTCAGCAAAAATGGGGCATAGACATGGTTACAGAGGACACATTCAACCCTGCTTCAGATAATCAGATGTTTTTCGAAATTGTCAGCATATGAATTGTGGATAAGCAACTGGGTGCTGCTAATTACCGTCTTTCTTATCTGTTCATTAAAGGCAACTACCCAGGGGCTCAACTTGCCCACACTCTTGGCAGCTATGAGCTCAACGAATAAAAGTGTTCTCTTTTCCAGGCTCAGGTGGGGCTCCCCCATCTGTCCAAACTAGCAAAGTAAAGTTATTCCAGTATGACTGGCAGCTTCCCTCCCCCAAAACATCACAGCCACAAGGCAGCTCCCCAGGCAAGGCCTTCCTCTCTGCACACGCAGAAACTGGAGCCCAAGGGGGAAGTGGATTGATGTCTTCCCTCTGCCCCACCCAGGCCCTTGTCCTCCTCACTGGTTCTGGTCCAGGTCCCCAAAGGCGCTGAGATAAGGGAAGTTGCCCCGGATGATCTGGAACTCCTCCTGGGAGATGTGACCGTCCCCATCCACGTCAAAGTTCCGGAACACGGACTACAGAAGAGAGGAGAATTAAAATGAACCTCTGAGCCCAGTTTATATTATAAAGATGACTCCTATGCTCCTTTTCAGTCATGTCTCACCAGCCCATAATGCAACTAGCTTGCCTAGGTTGGTGTCTCCTGGGGATGGTCAGCACTGGCACTAACAGTGGCTCCCAGGGCAAGGCTCTGGGGAAACTATATTCACACAGCCCTATTTCCAGCAGATTCCCTCAGCCTCCACACCTCTTACCTCCACCATCTTCTCAATGTGCTCTGCCACCAAGGCTTGGTCCAGCTTAGGCTTGGCAACTGAAGTCCACTCTTCCAGGACAGGGGGCCGGGGAGGTGGGGTGCAGCTGGTGGGACTAGTTGGCTATGGAAAGAGTCAGGTCGGAGCCGGGGCCAGAGCAGGAATGAATCTAAGGCTCCAATAAATGGAAGAGGGTCTGCTCAAAGCCACCTCCACCCCCACTCCAGAATTCTATTGTCAGGCAAGCTGGTGAGTGTAGTGGATGGAGATTTGTCTTTGCACCCTAGGATCCTAACATGCAAGGTGAGGGGTGAAGGGGCTCCCTCACCGATGACTTGGACCGTGGCTCTCGCTGCAGGGAGAGCTGGTAGAGCTCATCCTCCGTCTGATACTGATCCAGGGACACCTGGGACACAAAGGTCTGGTCACACCCTCTGGTCCCTGCTCCTCTCTCACACAGGAGATGCAAACCCAGGACCACAGGACTACCAGTCTGCCCAGAGCCTAATATGAAAGCTAGACTCAGGACAAAAGCCAGCTTAGAAAACACTGCAATCACTTCCATGCCAACCGAACCACAGAGCAAACTTTAAACACAACTCAATGCCAAAATATCAGCCAAGACATACAGTCAGAACCTGGCCTAAAGACCTCCATGAGTTCTAGGTTAGCCTATGCTCCCTAGTTAAGTCTGAGTAACCGGGGCTACAAAGTGAGATCCTGTCGCAAAAACAAAATAAATTAATACTAAAAGAACTTCATTCAGGAGCCAAGGCCATGTTAGAAATCATCCATGTCACCCACAAATCCAAAGGTTAGTCCTACTTTTTGAATATAAACTACTGCCAGGAGCTCAACTCAGGACCAAGGACCCAGGCCCAGTCTCAGACCGAGCCTATGAACCACATAACAGCCTCCTGAGATCAGGCCTGTCTCAGACCAACCTTGACATCACCTCATTGATCAGAGCAAGCCCTAGACAGAGCCCAAGTTAAACCTCAGCTCTTTGTTCAGAACCCAGCAAGCACACAGCCACAGCAGATGCAAATGTGGACATTGTGCCCAGCCCCTCACCGTGAGCAGACTCAGCAAGTCGGGGTTGGCTTGCACTGGTGGTCGAAGACTGGTCACCATGGCCAACTCCTCCAGAATGCTGAAAAGCTGCCTCATCTTGGCTCCATTGAGCCGGGTCCGACCTGGGTCCAGCCAGTCAGGCAGAGCCAGCTGCAGAGCCACTAGATCCTTGAGGTGCACTCCCAGGATAGGAAAGCGGAAGCCCACACAGGCCGCCAGCCTGCGCCGGTAGTTGCTGTAGTTGCCAGTAGCTGTCACTAGTTCTGTCAGACCTTCCCAAAGCTGGGGGCGGGGGAAGGGAAGGCAGAGTGTCACTCATGCACACCACTCAACCATCCTCCCGCCTCACCCCTGGAACTGTGGGAAGGCATGGGGAGCAAAGCCAAGGATAGGCAAGAAGGTCAAATCCTCCCTTATCGCCTCCCAACACTGCTCTCTCAAACTCCAGGGGTCAAAGCCCATAGGTCATGAGTCCAAGAAAACAACTATGACCAGCCACCACAACATACATATACACCAGGGACAAACGCAGCTTATCAACATCTAAACACCAGCCTATTGACCAAGAAGGGTGTTATTAGACAGGGTGCTTGGTGATGGCAAACGCTGGAACAAAAAAACCTTAAGCTGAGCCGTCACCTAAGCCAGTGGTGGGGGGGCAGACGCAGGAGGATACCTGTAAATTCAAAATCAGCTCCACCCACATAGTGAGTCCCAAGCTAGCTAAGAGTTTACACAGCAAAACCTTGCCTCAAAAAGTAGTTGGGATGGTGTGGGGGAGGGTCAAAAAAAAAAAGAAAAAAGAAAGCTTGAACTGGAAGTCAGTTCAGTTGGTGGAGTGGATCTGACTGTGCGGAGAGCCCAGGCTTGACTCACAGCGCCCCAGCAATCGGGGGTGGCAGTGAATGTCTCTGACCAGAAGTAAAGGCAAGAGCACAGGAGGGCAAGGTCACAGCAAGTTCAGGGACAGCCTGGAATATATGAGACCCCATCTCAAAAATAAACCAACATGATCCTGATGTGGACTGCAGAGGCAGAGACAGGTGGATCTCTGGGACTTTGAGGCAGCCTGATCTACATAGGGAATTCCAGGATAGCCAGGGCTACACAGTGATATTCTGAATCCAAAAAAAGAGAGGAAAAGAAAGAGGAAGGAAGGAGGCAGAAAGGGATGGAGGAAAAAGAGGAAGGAGGGAGGGGGAGGGAGGAAGGAAAGCTAGCAAAATGACTGAATGGGTAAAGGCCTGCCATCAAGCTTGAAGACCTGTGTTCAATCTCCAGGGCCCTCATCATAAAAGGAAAAAACAGACTCCTACATGTTGCCCCCTGAGCTCCACACAAGAACTGTGGTATGGGCACACACACTAAATAAGTCAGCTTATAAAAAAGAAAACCCTCAAATGTTTAACAATACAACAAATACTAAATTAGGGCAGATTTACAATAACACATGACAGGATGGGACACTCCTCCCATCCACGTGGAAGGAGACCATCTGAGACGGAAAGTTTTAAGTGTGTCTACTCCAAGGATGTGAAAATGAACAACAAAAGCCCCCAGGAAGAAAAGGAAAGTTCTTGTCCAGAGGTTCTAACCCTGAGCCCTGCTGTTCTGGCATGGGTCACCAATCATTCTTTAAGACACAGCAACATGGGCTGGAGAGACCACTCAGCGGTTAAGAGCACTACTGCTCTTCCAGAGGTCCTGAGTTCAATTCCCAACAACCACATGGTGGCTCACAACCATCTGTAATGGGATCTAATGTAATGGGATCTCTTATGGTGTGTCTGAAGACAGGACAGAGCACTAATATACAAAGACACAGCAACGTTCTTTAAATTTCTGAATTTTAAAAGTATAAGATGGGAGTTCTGAGGAAGACAATAAATGTTAGCCTTCGGTCTCCTGCATGCACTTGTGAACACACATACACTATACAAACATACATAAAATAAAATAAAGTAAAATGAAGTTAGCTTTTGGACCAAGCAGGCCTGGGGCCCACTTGCATTGTACAGTTAGAGACCTTGCTCCCTCCTTCAAGCCTCAGTTTCCTCAACCGACAAGAACAATCATGCCTAGACCCCAGCACTGCACTGGGAAGGCCACAACTGTGAAGCACAAGCCCCTCCCGAAACCAGGCACCTTGATGGTGTCAGGGCTGACGTGGCTGTGGGTCTCCTTGAGGCGTGAGATGGAGCTGTGGCTCAGGCCTCCCACAACGGCCATCAGCGTGTTGAAGTTCTGCAGCTGCAGCAGCTTCTGGAAGGCAAATAGAGAGGAGGAGGCGTTGGCATGTTACCCAGCAGCCCTTAGGAGAGAAGGGGCGGGGTTTGATGGAGTCTGGGCACACGGGGAAGGTGGGCACCTCTGCCACATGCACGAAGTGTGTGATGACCAGTGCCCGCTGCGTGGCTGTGGGTTTGCTGAGGATCATGAGTTGGACCCACTGAGAGACGCTATTGAAGAGGGAGATGAATCGCTCCAGGACCGGATTGTCTACAGTGCAGCCATGAGTCACAAAGCTGTGGTAGTCCTGGAACTGGGGACAGGTGGGGTTGGCCTGAGTGGCCTGTTGGCCTCTCCCATCACTGTCTGCCTTGTTCATCCTCCCACTGTCATTTGATGAAACCACCCAACTGTCCCTGGGAGCCAGCATACCCCAGAGCCTTAGCCCTTTCTGGAACTCCCTTCTCAGCCCATCCTGCACCCCAACCACAAGCCTTCAGGCCACACCAGGATCTTGCAGAAGGAACGATACTCCAAGTAGGTAAGATGTTCTGCCAGCTCCATAGGCTCCAAGTGATCAAACAACAGGGACATCTTGCGCTTTTTCTGTTCCATAGGGTTCCGCTGGGTCACCTGCCGCTTCCATTTGTAGGTGGGGCTGGGGGGCAGGGGTAGTGAGCCCTGTGCTGGAGATGTCCCCTGCTTCCTGTGACCCCACTCTCACTCAGACATGCCACTCAAACTGACTTGGGACCTAAACAGGAGCCACCACCTAAGCACCCCCAAGTCCCAGCAACTCCCTCACGTGTCCCCTTCAGCACGCGCTCAACACACACTGATGGACAACGTACTCTGTGCCAGGCGCTGTGCTAGGCGCTGGGGTACAGAGATGAGCAAGACACGGTTCCTGCCCTCGAGGAGCTCACAATCTACTGGGGGAGACAGACACAGAAACACACTATCACCGAACAGTGGCACACATGTTCCAAAGGCTCTGAGCAGGAGTCTGCACGGAGCATCTCAGGAAAACACAGGAAAGAATGGCAAATTCTGCTCTGTAAGAGGGGAGCACCCTTCCTGGGCAGGGACTTCACACTTGTGCTGAGTCTGGTGAGAATGGAGGAGACAGGGCAACAAGAGGGAGCACTATGGAGAGGAAGGATGCAGGACAGACAATGGTGAGCAAACCCCAGGAGCTCCAGTATGAAGTGTGTGGGAGACAGGGCAGGAATGTCATGCCAGCCTGGTATCACAAAGGGCCTTAATAGCTAGATGGGTGTTCTGAAGGAGCTAGGGGGCCATGGAAGGGTTTAAAGCAAGAGAGTGACATGACCCTCACTCATTCAATTGAACAGACATTTATTAAGCACATATGGTGTAGCATGCGTAGTGCCCCCTGAGCTCCGCCCCCACGCACACACTCTCGATGTCGATGAGGCTGCTGTGCCTGCGGTTCCCTTCTTGGTCTAACAGAGCCTTCAGCTCCTTGATCTGTTCAGCCAGCTCTGGGTTCAAGTCGAACTCTGCTGGGAAGGCTGAGATCCAGTACCTGATGGAGGGCAGGCACAGTAAAAGTCATCTACGGCAGTCTTTCCTTCACCCACCATCCCCAAGTGGACAAGGGAAGAAACTACTAGGGCTGTATTCTCTCCCAAAGAGTGAGGTAAAGCATCTCAAGGTGCATTGTGTTATGGTGAGAATGCGCTCATCCCCACCCCCGCCCCCTCGTCCCAGATCTTTCCCTCTCCATCCACAACCCCAGTACACATCAGAAGAAAACAACAAGGCCGGCAGCACACATGGACGGTGTTCACGGGCAAACCCACATGGTAGGTGTCCTAAGTGCTGTCCACTCCCGCAAGCCCACATGAAGCTTCAAAAAGGTAGCAAGAGGAGGGGCCAGGGCCCAGACTCACCTGACCAGGTGACACGTTTTCACCTGTAGAGAATTGGAGTTGTCCTTCCGGGATTGCTGATAGGTAAAGGAGAGTTAAGGACAACAGACTGGAACCTAAGGTTAGGAAGAGGGGTGGAGGACCCAAGGGAAGGGACCTGGGCTCTGAGGCATGGGATGCTTTGAGCCCAGGAGAATGCAGGGCAGGAGAGGGAACTGATATATGAACTCTTTGGGAGCAGTAGAGATGGAGATAGAGGGCTGGATTTCACCATAGATGGAGAGGAGGACCTGACCTCAAAGAAGGGCAAGAGGAGGCCCTGGGTAGAGCAGAAGCTGATTCAAGACCTCAGGGGACTGAGGCCAAGGCCTAGGAAACAGAAGCGCCCAAGTCCTCAGCTGGGAGCAGGGCAAAGCCGAGGTCCTAGAAGACTGGACTGTGTCTGAACTGTGGGATATAGGCAGGACCTGCACTCCAGGCTCTAAGGTCTTGAGCAAGCCAAACAGAATGGGCAGAATGGACAACCGAGCCTGAGCCATGCCCCCACAAGGATATAAGTGGAGCAGTTTCGAAGCCAGCTGAGAGGAAGGTATGTACCAGGGGTGCATCATGAGAAACATGCGCACTAGCTGTGGATCTCGCACCTTTCCGGAGTCATCTGCTCCAAAAGTCCAAAAGAAGCCAGCTGACCCTTGGTCCGGAGGCTCAGATGCCTAAGCCTAGTCTGCAGTCTGGTGACAGGTCCCTGGGTCTGCACTCCTGACCCACCCACCTACTGCATTTCCCAACACTCCAAAGCCAGGAGTGAAAATTGAGAAATAAGTCTGGGTGGATGAGGGTACCGCAGGATCCAGAGGCTGAAGGAGGAGAGCTTGGAGCAAGCCCATCGTCCAGAGGGGAACCAGCTGGGGCGGAAGGAGCCTGGGTTCCCCCGGGGTCAAGAATCCAGAGGTCATTTCCTGAGTGCTGGGGGAAGGGGCACCCCTTTCACCCGATAAACCAACCCCCATCTGCCGGAAACAGTTCCCAGGCTAGAGATAGAGAGTTCCTCCGGATCCCCCAGGGAGACAGATAATGCCCCTCCCAGGTCAGAGTTGGGACCCCGGTCCCCCTTCCTTGACATCTGGATAAGGGGTACATTGGGCACTTCTCTGCAAAGACGAGGAGTTTTCCTTAAGTAAACTTCAAAATAGGAACCTGGGTTGGTCCTGGCCGGGAGTCTGGTTCAGGCTCCAGCTGGGTGTGACCCCTCGTGTTGCAAGCAACTCACCAAAGGCTTCGATGCAGCCACGGAGCAGCTCCTCCACCGTGCAACCCTTGTCCAGGTCCAGAGTGCTCGTCATGGCTGCCTGTGCTGGACCCAAGCTACACTCTCAGAGCTTCCCACAGTACTCGATTCGGACCCCTGTCTTGGGAGAAGTGGGAGTCAGCAGAGGCGCGAGGCGGGGCGTAAGGTGGGTGGGGGGAGCGGCCCGGCGCAGGGGCGGAGTGGGCACGCCCCCTGCTGGGCAGGGGCGGAGTTGCCTGCTGCTGCCCCTTCGGGGTTAAACGGTCCTGCCCCGGGATGGTGCAACTCGCTAGTTGGGAAATGGACTAGCCGAGAGGCTTCCGGCCCACCGGCAGAGTCGCGGGAGGGTAGAAGGGTTCTATGAGAATAAGGGACGAGCCAGGACCCCAGGGGTTAGTTAGTGTCCCAAGCCTCCTGGCGGGCCTCCTATCCTTGTGTTTGCTCCCCACAGGCACCTGCAGCACCCCACAGCTTGACTCGGGGCTCCTCCCGCTTCCCCTCCCTTCATAGCCTCCCTTCCCCCGCAGGGTTATTTTGGGAACCCAGTGCCTGAGGGGACCTCGGAGGAATTTCTCCCCGGGATGGAAGGAGGGAGGAGGGAACCCAGGCGTCCTGCCTACAACGCCCCCTCCTGGGCTCCCTGAGTGGGAGGCGGGGCCATAGCATCCCCCAGGGGCCTGCCCTTGGGGAAGAGGGCTAGAGAGAAGAAGAACATTCCTGGGCGGGGGTGGGGATAACCCACTGCGGCTGGGAGATGTCAGTGGGAAGGCAGAGCCTGGGAACCGAGGACTCCCAACCCACAAGAACTAAGGTCCTGGAGTCCAGTCTCAGCCCTTCCAGAATTGCCATGTATCTTCCCAGCCTGGGCTCCTGACTTCCCACCCACCCTGCTGCATAGTAAAATTGTGCGCGAGAGCACCGAGTAGGGTGTCCAGAAGGGGCCGCTAGCGCCATGGCCTGCATGACACCATTAAGAACCCTGGTCATCAGTGGGGTCTATAAAAGCACCCATGCAGGAACAAACACCTATTCTCTAGACTAGGTATTTGCCGGAGGCCAGTGACCTACATTAAGTACAAGAAGACCCTTTTCACAACCAGGGTCACAGACACCTCCCGTCCTGATCACACACAATGGCACCCACATCCCATGCACACCTGCAATGAAAACCCTCAGCCACACATACCCAAGTCCTTTACTTCAGAATGCAAACCCGAATGCAGTTCACCTCCCAGACCTTCTGTTCACTTCAACCAGCTCAGCCTCTGATCCCTCGATCACAGTAGCTCTGACATCTGAACACGTGTGCACACACGCAAAGACAGTGCATCTCCACGCATGTACACTCCCACACGCATCCACATACCCCCGTGGTTGCGCACACACCCATTCTGCCGCCCCTCCCCCTTCAACCAGGCTCTAAGGCACAGAGCACCAAAGCCTGGGGTTCCTTACATTCTTGGACCTCTCCAGAGCCTTGCCCCAAAGAAAGGGACCTCGCCCTTACACAAACTACCCTACATTAGGGAGTCCTGAGGACTTCTCAGAGTCGTTCCCTCCTGACTGTTGCTTCCTTGTTGGGTGACCTTGAGAATCATTTAGCCTCTCTGAGCCTCAATTGTCCCATCTGTCAAATGGGGACTTGCAAGGAACAGCCTGGTAGAGACGAGTCAGGCAAGCACCTGTATGGCACGGACGCCCCCCTCTTGCGGGTGGCTTTAAGTGCCTTACCCCCTCCGAAGCTCTGTCCCACCTAGGACAGCAGATTCCCCACCCACCCGCAGTCCCCGCCGGCCTGCTCCTAGGAGATCCCTAGGGGCCGCACCCTCTGTGTCCCACGCCCCGCCCGCGCGCGTGCTCGCTCACTCACTCTTGGGACCCGCAGCGCGGAGCCCAAACCCTGCCCGGCCCGCGCCACCTCCGTGCACTCCCGCCCGCCGGCCTCGCTGCGGCTGCGGCTCCCGCCCGCTCTCCGCGCCGCGGCCCAGCGCCCTGCTGCCCCCCCCCTCCCCGCCCCTGCACCCCGCGCCGCGCCACCTCCACCGGGGACTCCCCCTCTCGCCCCGCGCGCGCCGGGCCCTGCAGCAGATTAACCCCTCCCTTGCCGCCCCAGAGCGCTTAGCCGCGGGCGGGGGCTGCGCCATTGGCGGCGTCGGGACCGCGTGCAGCAGCCCTCCCCCACCGCGACACCCCCGGGCTCTGCGCCCCGCCTGGGTGTCGCACGGAGGAAGCCGGGAGGGGCAGGAAGCGGACTGCGGTGGGGAAGGGGCGCCCCGCCCAGCCCCCCGGTCCGAGTTCCTGTTTTCGAGACAAACCGTTCCCACGGGGTTCACCCTGCCCGGGCCCGGGCGTCTTCCTGCGGGCTGCGGAGGCCCAGGCGTGGTGGAGGTCGCGGGCGTGGGGCTGCGAGTCTTTGCGATGGCCTGGGGGAGGGGCTGGAACCGAATGCTAGCTGGTTTGGTCGAGTAGAGCCTCAAAAAGCGAGGAATGAATGAATGACCACGCGGCTCCATAGGGACCCAGGCTCGATGTCTAGAGATGGGGCGAGGGACACTCCACTGGGCAAGAGAGAAAGGGCATCTACAAATTGGGTAGGTGCTTAGCAGTTTCGGAACTGGAAGCCTTAGATGGATGGGCCCAGTAGAGGAACTTGGGAGGGGCAGCCTTAAGCAGTTGGGGTCCCTCACAAGCTAGCCTAGGGATAGGTAACAGTTTCCGGCCGTTTAGACTCACTGTGAAACCCAGGGCCCCAAAACCCTTCCGAGGATTGCCCCTCCTTGCCTTGGGTGAGGGAAGCAGTCCTCTGCACTTCAGTCCTGGTTTATGTGAGGCTCAAAAGAGGCCCTTTATAGACCTCAGTTTCTCCAGAACCGGGAATATACCAGTGTTCTCGCCTAAACGGTCTGCGAATGCCCTAAGCCCTAACACTCCCCTGGTTTTAAATTTATTTTAGCCACCTGCTAAGAGACCCTAAAACGCCGCAGTGGGGCGGGGCTAGGGGCGGGGCCGAGAAGGCGCCAAGCCTCCTCTGGACCCTCCCCATGCAGCGTGCAAGCTCCGTAATCCGGGAGGATTCGGCCCGAGTACCGACTCCCCGACCCGGTGGGCCCCACCCAGGCAGACGCCCCGCCCCGACTAACTAAGCTGGCCGCTGACCTAGTATGGACACAGCGCTGGGAAGAGAGGCGTGGAGGGCGACACCGGAAAAGGGACTAAGTCCCAGACAACGCCTGTGGGCCGCCCTTCTCTCCCCACAGAGGATGCACCTGCCGCGGTGTGGGGGGGTGGGGGGGGCGCGGTAAGGAGATGATTGCGCAGCAGCTGTTAAGCTCTCCACGAGCTAAAAATATTTTGCAACAGAGAGAAGAGTAAGGAAGCTCAGGGAGAGTCGATTTATTGGGGAGTGGGTGCACTTGGTTAGACCCCATACATAAATAAAAGGGGTAGGGAGTTGAGGGAAGAGGGCAGGGTCTTTAGTCACACTGGGCATCAGGACCTAGAGACTGGGAAAAGAGGGTTCCCAAAGGGGAGGGTAGAGGTATAATTCCAGAGGCCCACCACCTGGAGTGGGCCTGATCCCAGGAATTGCAAACAGACTCAAGGGCAGGTATGGGGTCTGGTATGAAAGCTCAGATCTTCTCATCTGGGGCTGGCAGGCGCTGGCGAGAAGGTTCAACACCCCAGATCTCCCGGGCATACTGGGCAATGGTGCGGTCACTGGAAAACTTGCCAGAGGTGGCTATGTTCCTGATCACCATCCGTGTCCACTCTCTTGGGTTCTGTAGACAGCAAGAGAATCTCCAGGTTCATTCCGCCAGCAGGCTGACCACTCTCCCTCATCCCAGCAGAGCCAGAGCCCTGCCAGCCCCTGGTCCATGGCCCTCACCTTGTACAACTCACTGACTTTGTCCTGGCATTTAATGTAGTCCTCATAATCTGCAAAGACTTTAAACCTAGAGGAAAAAGGAGAGAGCAGAGCTCTGTGAGGTCAAAGGCCACGTCCTTGGTGCAGCAGACAGCAGGAGTAATGGAAGCGGAAACCCAGCCAGCCTCCCCACCCACCCAAGCCTGTTCATCCGTGAGCCTCCATGCAGCCGGCCAGCCAGCTCACCGGTCGTGGTGCATGAGCATGTTGACAATGTCCTTGAACAGGTCAGGCTGTTTGGGGAGAAGAAGCCGCTGCTTAACTGTTCGATGATCTGCCGAAGCTCAGGAATTCGGTCGTAGTACTCCTGAGCATTGTACCTGCCAGAGCATACCTGTGATCAGTTCCCTGCAAAGGGGCCCCCAGCTTCCCAGAGAAAAGCCGGGAAGACCTGAGGCCCAGGGCCTCCGCAGCTCCAGTGCACTGTAGCTTTTCTCCAACCACTTCATAGATAGAAACACTCAGGCCCAGAGAAGACAAAAGACAAATCTGGGGCAGGAGAGATGGCTCAGTGCACCTGTGTACACACAAATATACACCCCTAATTTCAAAAGAAGGAAACACAAAGACAAGTCTTGGTTTTCAAGACTCCAAACAAGGACCCATCTCCCAAGTGCTTGGAAGTCAGGCAGAGTGCTTGCCTGGTGTGTGAGGGGCCCTGGCTTCCATCCCAAACCCCACCACAAAGAAACAAAACCTTCCATGAATGTCTTTTTCCATTGTCCCAAACTCATCTCTAACAGGCACATGCTTGGATGTGGCCTCTAAGCTCCCACAATCAGATCAAGCTCAGATAGGCTAGTACCAACTTTTCCTCACTTTCGAGGTAACGTCCATTCACCCCCTATCTTAAACCCGGCACAAAGATGGCCTGCCCTCTCTTCCTGACTCTGTCTCCTTCCACAGTGATCCCAGGTCCTTGCTCTGCCCTGCTTTCTAACTCCCCTTGCCTGTGCAGTCTCCATACTGGTATGCTACCCTGTCCTCTGCAGTCAGATTGTTTTAAAGTCTAGAGTCTGGTCTTGAACATCCCAGATCTCACTCAATGCACCTTTGGGCCCAGAAAACAAAATGTGAAATTTATTTGTTTGTTTGTTTTCCTTTCTTTCTTTCCTGAGGCAGGGTCTTACTATATAGCTCTGTCTGGCCTAGAACTATCCATATAGATCAGGATGGCTTCAGACTCACAGAGATTCACCTGCTTCTGCCTCCAGAGTTAAAGGCATGCACCACCTTACCCCATTCAAAGTCTGACATTTT